>OY987197.1:12578275-13781758 GCA_963920755.1 Cartodere bifasciata
AGACCTTACCATTTAAATTATGTTTGGCTCAAATATGTCACAATAAAACATGTTTAAAAAGCTCGATTCGAATGATAAATCGTACTTATGAAACTTATTTTATTTTGCACAAAATTTATTTCTGAAATATTTGGAACCAAAAATTAACAAGCTTTGATATCAGGAAAAATGACCTAAATCTACATAATAATATTACAAGAGTAAATGTGTACATAATAATATTAATGGCGCTTACTTATTAGCTTCAGTACCATTTATTAGACTAGAAATTAAAGCATTTTTTTGTCAATAATCGCAAATACTTACCTGCAAAATCACTTATTGTTAAAATGCATTTTTAAATCTACATTCCCTACATTTTTTTTCATTCACTAGTTTTTGATTATTAAGTATAAGAAGAATAAGTGGAAATTTTTGAGAGCACCAACTTTCAAAAAACGTAGCTTTAAATAAGCAATTATACTTACTTATACAACACTGTATCTTATAGTTTCTTCAAAATGAAGATTTTTATTTTGGAATATGACTTGTTTTCTCTATTAAGTATTTACAACTTGTACAACATAATCATGGCTTTAACTTATTATTTTACAATACCGCGGTAAATATTTTTTTAAATTTCTTTATCCGGTTTTGACATTGCTATTTTGTACCTACAAAAGGGACCCCTCAATTAACTGAGAATTAAATTTAGTAACAATTATTATAGTTTAAGCAAGCATAGATTAAAATAGACGCGTGGACTTTATAACATAGGGTATGGTACAATTCATATGTATAGGAAATATAATTCGTTGCTTAATGTTTAGTGATGACATAAAATTGTGTCCCAAAAGAGGCATAACATATCTTGTGGACAGCTAATGTACCTTAACAGAATAAAAAAAACTTTAAATTTTTGAATGACAATTACTAGTCATCGCGACAAATTGCAAAAAAACTCACATTTGCCAATTTTTATCAGTTTTTAAAATGACCTCTAAATATTTTGAAATGTCTGCGCGTCCTTAATTTAATCTATGGTTTTAGTCTAGCCTCACACGTTTTTCGAATAAAATCATAACTTTCATGTCATTTTTTAAGTTTATTTTCATAATTTGTAAGTTACACCTTGGACCATTTTTGGAAAGTTTACCAAAATCTTGTCTTAGATTGCGGATAACATTTTTTTCAGGGTGTTGATTTATATTTGTCAAGTCCGCCATTTCAGCTGCATTTTTTTAAAGATTGCAAGGTTGTTTCATTTTAAACACACTACCTCTTATAACTTTTTTATTCTACGACTCAAACATTTTTACATTTTTTTATTGTTTAATAACTGGTAACAATGTCAATCAGAATGTTTCAGTTTATTGTGAAAATAAGTGTATACATATTGGGGTCAGGCTTTTTTAAAAATGGCAAATATAAAACATTCTCTTCAAACCAGACTTAAATTTGAATAATTTAAAAATCTAAGTACGAATGTTGACAGCTGTCAGCTATGCTGTCACCCTTAGCAGAAGTTAGGATTTTCAGTTATTAACATCCCATAGTCCCACTTAAAAGAGGTTTAACCATTGAGTAATATAATAGGAGTCGGTATTCACTGGTTTAACGGAGAAAAAAAAAACTACAAGGTATATTATAATTTTAAAAGATGAAAATGAGGAAAATGTAATAAAGTTGATGGCCTAAATAACTATAATAAGAAATCGATGGTCAACTACAAACACTGGCATTACCAATGTATACTTAGTACAGTCTTAGTATTACTTTAAAAAATAAAAAAGTTATGAGGGCTTATTTGATTAAGGTGAAACAAACACTTTTGGATAATTTTTTTAATAATTAAATTAATGGAATCAAAACCTAAACAATATATTCGCAAATCTTAATCGGCTGGATGCCACTACTAATATTTTTATGTGAAGAGGTTATCGTTCTTTAACAAAAGTATAAAAAATAATAAGTATGGCCCAATTTTTGATAAAGAATAGATCAAAATGGATTAATAAAAAAACGTTTATTTTGCAAAATAACAATGACATATACAGTGGTTAAGCCCTAGCAATCACCCTAAGAAAATTATAAGATATGTAAACATTTGCAAATTATGATAGTTAACTTGGCTCATTAAATTTAATTGTTAAGAAGGTTGTATAACTCGAGATCAATATAAAAATAAGTCTAAATTAATTACCTTTTTATGTTTTCAGTATCCATAAATGCGATAAAGTATGTTGTGTAAAATAGATTTTTAAGAGGTATTTATTATAAATATAATAGTTATACATCCTGTATGTCATACTTTTTGATTATAAAGTTTCTAGTCAACTTAGTTTTGAATTTAACCCTCGGTATTCTACCATTTTTGTAATTTATTTCCAGAGAACAAAATAAATATGTGAATAATGTATTCGTTATTTTATTCTAACCCTAACCATACTACACCATATTATGTTTCTTTCTACACATGTCATTGTAAAATTAAAACTTTTTGTAATTTATTTTCAAAAAATAAATCAATTTTTCGTAATAAAATTCAAACCACTTATTAACAAAGCCCAAAGGAATGTTCAACAAAAAAAAAATTCGCATTTTTACTAACCGAAAGTGGAAATTTTATTGGTTAAACTTAAGAAAATTAAAAGTGATTTTTCTCAAGAAAATCAATCCTTTTATAAGCTTAAGAGATTGCTTTTTTTATTTCCTTTCCATTGGTTCCCTATACCGATTCTTAACCGTTTTGGGGTTAGGCGCAAAATAAGGAAATTAGTAAATCTCGTGCTCTAACATTAACAGGTACTGTTATAAGTGGTATTTCCATTACGATTTAGCTTATTTTTATGCACATTTCCCAGAAAAATGGACTATTTCAGATTTTGGCTAACTCCCTTCCGCCCCCTAGACCTCCAAAACATCTCCAAAAAAAATATTGAAATTTGAAATTTTTTAACATAATTAAAAGAACAAAAAATAAACTTATGCACAAACAAAAATGGACCATTTTAGATATTAGCTAACTTTCTCCTGTCCCCAATAGTCCGGTGCGTAAGGTAAATTAATCTGCATTTTGAGGTAGAAACATGAAATTTGGAACATATGTTCCTTAGAATATTTAAATAATATTTGGATATGGAACCCCCCTGAGAATGTCCCAGGAGCCCCCCAGGGGGGCCCTCTTTATTTGAACTTTGTAGGATTTTTTTTTAAATAACTCTTTATGATAAATGTTTAAAAACCAGATGGATGATTAATAATATGTTAGTCTTTAACGCCATATTTTTTTTTTGGGAAAATATCCCCACTGGTGCTCCAAATTTTCATTTTTATGATTTTTGATTATTTCTTAAAAAACTATTTTTAAATTCAAAATTATACAATTTAAAGATTCATTTTACACATTTAGACAATTGACCCACCCAAAATATATGTTAACCCCCCCAACATCCCCCTTTGCCAAAAATTTTACATTTTCATAATTTTTTTTACCAATTGTGCAGGATAAATGTTTGACAATTAAATAAAAAATCACTATTATTACTATTATGAGAAAAGAAAATTCAATTTAAAACCCCCAACTGCTCCCCCCCCCACTAACGCATTTTAATTTTTTCTTTATTATTGTTTTATTTTAGATTCATATACACTTTCACGACCCCATTTACAGATTAATATCCTTGACCCCCCAAAATATCTGTTAGCCCCCCAAAATCTCCCTTTGCCAAAAGTTTAACATTTTTATAATTTTTTTAATAACTGCAGGATAAATGTTGGACAATCCAATAAAAAATCACCAAAATTATTATCTGTGGGAAAAAAAATAATTGTAAGACCCCCAAATGCTTCCCTCTCCCCATTAACAAAATGTAACAGATATTTTGGGCAGTCTAGGATATAAATCTGTAAATAAGATCGTGAAAGTGTATATAATTCTAGATTAAAACAATATTATAGAAAAAATTAAAATGCCGTAATGAATGGGGGGGGAGTGGGGCCCATTTGGGGGTCTTACAATATTTTTTTTTCAAAAATGATAATTTTAGTGATTTTTTATTGGATTGTCCAAAATTTATCCTGCACAGTTATTAAAAAAATTATAAAAATGTCAAATTTTTGGCAAAGGGGGATTTTGGGGGGCTAACAGATATTTTGGGGAGTGAAGGATATAAATCTGTAAATGGGGTCGTGAAAGTGTATATGATTCTAAAATAAAACAATAATAAAGAAAAAGTTAAAATGCGTTAGTGGGGGGGGAGCCGTTGGGGGTCTGAAAATGAATTTTCTTTTCTCATAATAATAACTAGATATGGGTTAGATCATTGAGTGGGTTAGGTTTTATTATAAAATGCCGACATTTAATAGAATTCTCCTCGCAGTAATTAAGCAATCACAATATTAAAAAAATCTGCGAAGAGGTCAGACTATTAACTCTCTTTCGCAAAAAAAATATTTATTAACGAAGAGCATAAATATGAATTTTGACACTGACGTTTGGAATTTAATTTGACTTTAGAAAGATGCTGCTGTGTTTCGAATGTTTTTGCAAAGCCTCCTAGACCAAGGCCAAGACTTATGGGACTTAGAACTTTTTTATTACTAAAAATCTTTCTTTTAGCCTTTTATGCCCTAACAACTTAACAAAAAAATTACAAAAAATTATTTTTAATACAGAATTACATTTTCTTTAATTTTTTATAAGAAATTTTTTTAGTATCATCAAATAATAACGAAAATACGGCGTTTTTGTTTATTGGGGGGCTAATGGGGGGTCGGATCAAAAAATGTTTAAAATAATTTTTGTAAAGAGTTAAAAGGGCTTTAATATTACGAAAAAAATTTTTTTCTTAAATTTATAATAACTGAAATATGAATTTTTTACCAGTTTGGGGGTCCCGTTACTCCCCTTGTTATTATCCGATTTTTTTCAATTACAATCCCAACCAAGATTTTAATGAGAACAATTTTTCCTGCAAATTTGAACACGATTGGGCTTTTCGTTCTTAAGTTATCGTGTTTACAAAAAACGTGACAGACGGACGGACGGACGGACGGATTTTTTGAAAGTTGTTCAAAATTTGATGAAACGCACGAATCTGCAAGAATTTTTGCTCTACGACGATTTTTGACGATTTTAGAATTTTCAAGACAATCACAATATACTCCTCGTTTTCGACTTTGTCTGCGAGGAGTATAATAATAGTGATTTTTTATTTAATTGTCAAGCACTTATCCTTCACAATTGGTAAAAAAAATTATGAAAATATAAAATTTTTGGCAAAGGGGGATTTTGGGGGGGTTAACATATATTTTGGGTGGGTCAATTGTCTAAATGTGTAAAAAGAATCTTTAAATTGTATAATTTTGAATTTAAAAATAGTTTTTTAAGAAATAATTAAAATCACAAAAATGAAAATTTGGGGCACCAGTGGGGATTTTTTCCCAAAAAAAAAATATGGCGTTAAAGACTAACATATTATTAATCATCTATCTGATTTTTAATCATTTATCATAAACAGTTATTTAAAAAAAAATCCTACAAACTTCAAATAAAGAGGGCCCCCCTGGGGGGCTCCTGGGACTTTCTCAGGGGGGTTCCATATCCAAATATTTTTTAAATATTCTAAGGAACATATGTTCCAAATTTCATGTTTCTACCTCAAAATGCAGATTACCCTTATTTTTTAAACCTTACGCACCGGACTACAAGACATCTCCAAAAAATTAAATTTTAATCTTTTTAACATAATTACAAAGAAAAAAACGCACGTATGCACAACTAAAAAGCGCAACTACTTTAAATTGTATCTAACTTTCCCCCAAGCCCCCAAAACATCTTTTAAGTGCGTTTTAGATTTCTATGGGCTGTAAATCGTAATGGAAATACCACTTATAACAGTACCTAGTAATGTTAGAGCACGAGATTTACTTGGGAATTTTCTTATTTTGCGCGTATCCCCAAAACGGTTAAGAATCGGTATAGGGTACCAATCGAAAGGAAATAAAAAAAGCAATCTCTTAGGTTAATAAAAAAGTACTAGTTACATTTGATTTTTTTGAGAAAAATCACTTTCAATTTTCTTAAGTTTAACCAAAAAAATTTCCACTTCCGGTTAGTAAAAATGCGAATTTTTTTTTTTGTTAAACATTCCTTTGGGCTTTGTTAATAAGTGGTTTAAATTTTATTACGAAAAATTGATTCATTTTTTGAAAATAAATTGTTTTCAAAACTGTTGCGAAAGTCAAATCTTGGAGAAAATATTTTGTTCCAGGAAAACGGCCCAAATTTGGGGTAAGGTCATATTAACAAAGTTATCATTAAATTTAAAAAGGAATCCAAATTCGTAATAAAAAATAGGGTATTCTATTTAAAATAAGGAAGTGGGTGTCAGTTTCCGGTATAACCGGAAGTCGCCCAAATCTCAAAATATCTTAAAGCTGTAGATTTTATGTACTAAGAAATACTAAAAAAAAATTAGAGCGCTAGGTAAAGCGGTTCTCCAGATACTTCTAATAGACCCATAGATTTGCAACACCCTGTATAGAAATGGTACTGAGTGCAACAAATAATAAAAATATGGTAAAATAGTACTTTTGGTGTTTTTCATTGTGCATTTAAATCTTTATACGAGCACATCTATATAAGGGAAAAACGTAAGTTGCAATTTTAATCATTTACAAGCTTAAGAAAACCATGGTAAATAAACGTATTATGGTTTGGCATAGACCACGTAATGTATATAAACCAAAAAATGTACCCGCAGTCAAAAAAAAAAAAAAAAAGTATAATGTTTTTGGAAGTCAGATTTTCGATACAAAGAAATAACCGATTTAAATAAAACCATAATACGATTGTTGCCCCATTTTTGTAGTTTTCAAAACTATGCTTAGTTTTAATATACGATGGGGCCCTCATGTAGATGTGCTACTTAGTAGAATTGGCGGGAGCTCAAAGGAGATGCCTTATACGAGCTTCTAGGAGCACAGATTCGAAGATTTGTGAATTTGAAACGCCCGTCTTAATGACAAGTATACAAGTGCATTTATGTATCCATGGAAACCCCAATCAATTTTTGTTTTAAAAAAACAACATGGTACTATGTAACTTTAAGTTATCTTGTTTTTGTATAAAACTGTCGTAATATTGCCGTAATTGCGATTTTTCTCGAGAGAGAATATTAAAAAAATGATATTTCGTATAAGTAATAGAAAAAATATAAGGGTGTATGCAAAACAGCGATTAGGTACGCATAAGAAAAAGCTTTACTTTAAAAATTAGCTGGCAAATTTAAAAAGAACTTATCACCTAACAATTAATAACAATTAAAACTAACAGGAGTGTAATTAATTTAAAGCTATAAATACATATTTTCTAAATACGGAGATGATATGATTATTATGTTTGATAGATTGGCTATATGAAGACTGTTGCCTAATTTATTATTTTAATATATGAGTTATCTATTGGCCCATTGTTTTAATGCTTCTTCAAATTGATCTTTTTCTGCATTTCTTAAATCAATTTCGTTGGAAGATCTTCTAGAAGTAGGAGGTTTGTTGCCTCTTTCGTGAATGGGTGGAAAACTTTGTTTTAATATTACCTGAAATAAATGAGTCAAGTTTAGGCCAGCTTCAGTTAAATAAAGGATTATACAGGATGATTTTATAGACTCTACTAGTGTTTTACTAAGTTATGAAGTTATTTTGAAGTGACCATTTAAAATCTGTATTTGGTGAAAACAAAAAATAAAGTCTAAAAAAAAACATCCTCTATATATTCCTGTGGCAAATAGGAAAAAGGGTATAAGTGTTTTTGACATATAAAAAAATGAGTTTTTTAATTAACGAATTCTCATAATAATATTCATATATTTACGGTAAAATCAGTCATACACATACAACGAAATCTTATTTTTCAGCTAACAGTACAAGACTGAGGTAGTTTTGTATTAAAAATAATAATAAACGTTATACAAAAGTATGTATAGAAATGGATGCGAACACAAACATTAATAAATGTTATTTTATTGAAAACATAAATTTACAATAAGGCCATCGACCGTAGTCCTTCAGCCGGTTTTGTATTATAACGTGCGATCCACAAAATTTGACGTCGACTCTGGCTGTGGAACGTCATAAATATGACAATCAACAATGTTTTAACAATGAAAAAAATTGAAATTTTACAAATGCATGGCAAGAGTCGACGTCAAATTTTGCGGATCGCACGATATTTGTAAAAATACGATTTCTATACTGACATTCACAAATGAAGTTTTTACACTTATACCCTTTTTCCTATTTGCCACATATTCATTAGTGTCAATTCTTTTTAAAAAATGCAGGTTAAACCTTTTTAGATTAAGATTTCTACAGGATGTCCAAAAAATGGCGCAAAATCGCGATGGTATGTTGTTGGGGCACGTCTAGGAAGCCACAGAAAATTGTTAAAAAAAATATATCTCATATACCCTCGGAGATATGTTGCCCCTAAGTGTGAAACTTTAAACGCTTATATCTTGAATATAACACCACATATTAACAAAAAAAATTGTTCAATACAAAGCTGTTGGCTATCTTAAACCATTCCACTACCTATTTGTTTATTTTTCAAATGAATTATTATAATCAGTAGTAATAGCACGTGTGCTCTATGAATTTTCGATTATTAAATGAACGAGCGCTTGTTGCATAGCAATGTCCCGCAAAAGTAAGGGTATTGTCTAACTATTTACCGAGTGCGAAGCACGAGGTGAATAATTCAAAGAAAACACCCTTACGTTTAAGGTACATCGCAGTAAAATGCTTCAAATTTTGGCATAAACCTCTAATTTGACATATAAATGAAATAATCAACTTAATTTTACATAATTTTCGTGAAATGAAGCTGACAACAACGTCAATAAAATCTTATGCAAATGTGTATAATGAAGACTCATGATGGGATTTTTAGATGTGAGAATGCCCCAAGAGCGTACCATTGCGTATATGCGCCATTTTTTGGACACCCTCTATACTATTCGCCCTATAACTATTTTTACATAAAAATCTTTATTTAAACCGGTGTAAGCGATTAAATTTAAAATTTGCCATACCGAATTGACACTACTGCGTGACAAAGTACCATAAAGTAAAGTACAGGTACTCTACCATAAATTAGCTTCTGTAATGCGCAATAACTACATTGATGCACAACCTGTATCTTTTCTAATCGATTGATAGATTATTTTTAACGATTTTCCAAGGATCCCTAGGCATTCCCTAACAGCCAGCCTAACACCATACAGGTGGTGCACCAATTGTGGGACATACTGTATAGCAATAATATTAATTATCAACTGTTTATAAATACAAACCTGAGGTCCAAATGGATTAGAATTTGAGGCTGCCTGATGTTGAGAGTATGCCAATTCCTGTTCCTGATAATACTTATAAGGAGTTTGATGAGGGCCAGGTTCGGATGGCCTAGCGTAATCTGGACGATAACTTTCTGGAGGACTTGAAGGATGTCTTGCTCTCAGTTCGGCCATGAAATTTGCCTCCTGAGCGTATCTTCTTTGAAGCTCTTGTTGCCATCCACCATCAGATTCATCTTCACCATCGTCTTCAAAATCTGAAAATATTGGGAACTTTCATTGTTATAAATACATGTATGAAGCTAAGATTTTAATTTGTGTGTCGATACTTACTATGAACGGTTTGGTGTATTTACACAGTGCATGGCCACCCAATAAAGTTTATTTAAAAAAAATTTGTCTAAATTAGAGTGCCTAGATGTCAAATTGACAGATATTTTCGTTTTATATTCACTTTTATTGCTGACTAAAGCGATACCGTTAGCAAGTAGCCAAACTAATTTTTGTGACGTCACAAAACTGGATCTTCTAGAAAATAAGACCTCCAGAATTCAAAAAAATAAACATGAGAGTACGCCGGCCTGATAAAATGAAGTATGCCTTGCTACGAATCACTTTTTGTCTGCCAAAAAATGTGACATTTCTCTTGTTGGAATTGTCAATAGGGGCGCCATGCATTGTCCATTTCTTTCATATAAATACTGTCATCAAAAAAATTAAAGTGACAATAATGGAGCGTATTTGTACAAAGATTGGTTGGGGTTACCTAGGAGATCTGTCAAACAACCCGTCGTTCCAGATGATAACTGACATTACTTCTGAATTTTATATTTTTATCAAATATAACGCTAATATACCAAAAAACAACAAACTTCCGGTTTAAAACATTCTACGTACCAGCTAATATTTTTTTTTATAACATTTACGAAGTGTTTTACGTCTTTAATTCTTCATAATTAGGTAAAAAAAGAGCATAATGACTCATTTACAATGGTACTTTTAATGCAAAATCCGTGCATCCAAAAAAATGGGGATTATTTTAAACATTCACAGAAATCCATTTTTAAATGAGTCATAATTTCCTATTTTACCTAATTATAATAAATTAAAGATGTAAAACACTTTCTAAATGTTATAAAACCCTTTTAGATGGTACATTGAAAGTTTTAAACCAGCAGAGTGTTGTTTTTTGGTATGTTAGCGGTATATTTGATCTCTTCTTCTTCGATTTTTTTTTGGCGACTTATTTGTTCCCGCCAGTTGGTGACCTTTTTTTTTAATTTTCCATTTTTCTTTTCCTTTTATTATGTCTCTTATGGTTTTAGAAACTACAGGGGAAAGGTGATCGGTAAGTCCTAGAAGAATTATAGAAAGAATAAACTGAGTGTTCTACGATTAAGAAAGTTTGTTTAAGAAGAAGTACTAAAGGTTTTTGTTGATTTTGTGCAGGAATTCTACTATAGGGGTTGCTACTGAAGAGGGGCTACTAAGCATCGTGATAAGGTTAGCAGGAGAAGTAATGAGATTAGATAGTTTTGAGAATAGATCATTTCTTGCAAGCTCGTATAATGGGCAAATGAGGATTATGTGTTCAATGTTTTCTTCCTCTCCACAATCGCAGTCTGCACTTTCCATTTGATTGATCCTTTTAAGGTGTGCTCTAGTCATGCAGTGTCCGCTACGCAGTACTAGGGTTGTTATGTGCCTTCTTTGTAGGTTTAGATTCCAATACCATGGTTTTGTTTCTACTTCTTGTGTGTGAAGTTTATAAAATTTTCCATAAGTTTGGTCTCGCGTTTTCCATTGTTCTCTCCATTTTTCCTTACTTTCTTTTTTGAAACTTGTAATATATTTGATAAAAGTATAAAAAATAGAAGTAATGTCAGTTAGCATCTGGAACGACAGGTGGTATGACACATATCCTAGGTCACCCCAAACAATTTTTGTACGAATACGCTTTATTGTCGCATTGTTATTTTCTTGATGACAGTATTTGTATAACAAAGATGGAATGATGCATGGCGCCACTCTCAAAGCGTCAATATCTGTCAATTTGACATCAAGGCCCTGAATGACGATTTTTGGTTAACAAATATACAGCTAAAGGTGATTTGCAAAAAATAATAACCAAGCATATTTACACATACCACAATTTTGTACTTTTGTCACACCCACAAAAAACATTAAAAAAATAAAAAAATTAAATATATAAAAAAATATTTATTTAAATAAATAGAATATCAACAATAACAACAGAATAATAAACAAAATAGATAACTACATAGATACTATTACTAAAAAATTATCTATAATCTATATGCAAAGAAATATTTGTGTTAATAGACCCCATCAAGCTCTACGTCCTAGATTATATCATGGTCTATATTTTGTTAGAATTTGGAAGAATGAATGTAAATCTGTAACGTAGACTTTGACAGGGTCTATTGTGTGTATAAAAATCTTTAATTATTTACTTTAAATAATCAAAGATAAATCTCGAATTACATCTAAAGGTAGTGTTAGATTTTAAGTTTTAGGAGAACTATAAGATTCCTTTAATTAAACTGTCCACTAGAATTAAACTTCATATTGTAGAATTTAGCGTTAGAATAGTAGAAACAATTTTCAGCAAATAATTTTAACAAATTAAAATTATGTGTATATTATTTTGTAAAATGTGTATGGTATCAGTGTCACATGCAAATCAAATGCAGTAATAATATAAAAAATATATCTTACATTTATAACTTAAATAAAAATCAGTGTAAAATATTAAATTATACCAAGTCGAGTTTATAAATAACATTTAATAATATAGATTTGACGAATATGAAAAGAATATAAATAATAAATAATGTCAAAATTATTATTAAATATTGTGGAAGACATAAATGAGAATATCAATTTGTAAACTAATTAAATTGGATGTTTTTTCCTCTATTGTCCAATTAAAATATAAGTTTAGCAAAGGAATATTAACGGTTAATATTAATACCTGAATTAAGCTCTCTTACTAATGTGGACATGGCATTAGTTACAGAGTCTGCAGCCACCAACAAATCATTTTTTAAAGATCTTCCAAGGGAACCTGGAGTGCCGTTGCCATTGGACACTAGAAAAAATACATTTTTATAGGTCTCGCATCCAGAGAAAATTCATGAATCCTCTCTGACTTGACCCAGTATTTGTAACGTCATGTGGATGCTGTCACTGGAAACTTCAAATTAGCAAGTTTGAAACAGGTCCCTAAATTTAAAACCGCTTGATATTTTATGTATGAACGTCAAAACAATGACAAGTCTGAACTAGATAAATAGATTTTCGTTTTCAGGAGCAGCCACATGACGTCATGCGCAAAAAGCAAATATAAACGAATTTTATTTAAGCCTTGAGCAAACCTGAGTCGTGTTCGGTACCCTGGGTAGGGTGATAGTAGAGTGCTGATAGAGTAGAGTGAGATCACGTGACAAAAGTGAAGGGGATATCGAGTGAATCTCTCTCTTAAAATCGGAAAAAGGGGCTATTAAACGAGGTGTGCCTTAAGGTTAGATCGTGGGTCCTTTGCTGTATATTTTGTACACAAACGACCTGCCTGAAGTTGTCACCGAACGAGTCGTGCAATTTGCGGATGATACCTCCATCATTTTAAGTGAAGAAAACGACCTTATTCTTAAAGATAAAATTATAAACACCTTGGATTCTCTAAAAAACTGGTTCGGTTCAAATAATTTAGAATTAAATGTTAATAAAACCCAAATATTAAAATTTGGCTACCAAAAAAATGCTCAAAATCTGAGCCTTGTCAATAAAGGTGAATTAATGGAGTCCGTACCTGTGATTAATTTCTTGGGTGTGCGTCTGGGCTTGCGTCTCGATTGGACAAGTCACATTGGCAACCTGGCTACACATATTTCAAAATATTCGTACGCCCTGAAGGTTCTGACTTTTTCCATTAATATAAAACTGCATTTGTGGCCTACTTTGCCTATGTCGAATCAAGATTGCGTTACGGAATTATATTCTGGGGTAATTTAAGTGAATCTTCACGGATATTTAAATTACAAAAAAAATGCCTTCGTAATATTTTATAATTAAAGTGGCGTGACAGTTGTAAACAACACTTTATTAATAATAATATTTTAACATTAACATGTATCTACATTCTAGAATCGATAATATTTATTAAATCTAATAATAGTTTATTTAGAGAATGCGATAGAAACCACCAGCATTACACACGATACAGGAATAATCTAATTTGCGAAAAGTATAATTATTCGTATCTACAAAAAAATGTGAGATTTACGATTGTTAAAATATTTAATCATATTCCTGCCTCAATGACAGAGTTACCCACAATTGTTCTTAAAAAACGTCTCAGGTCTCTGCTTATAGCAAATGCTTTTTATTCTCTTCAAGAGTTCTTTGATTTTGATTTTAAGAATTGTGCTACCAAAAACTTATTTTTATCCTTGTCTTATTGTTATTTGTTATTCTAGTTTTTAAGTTGTTTTTATGTATATTTTTATCAATTCATTAATTTATTCGTTGATAAGGCTTTTAAATAATATCTAATATTTTTGTTATTATGCAAAAAACCTCTTTGTGTGACAAGTTCAACGCAGTAAACTGCAATATTTTTGTTATGTTTTTGACTATTTTTTTGAACAAATAAAACATTTCTATTCTAATCGTACACCATTTCTATGGGTACATAAAAATAAATAATTAATTTTTGACGCACACAGTAGTGCTCCCGTTTCTGACATTTTCTGCCTAATTGGGAATATACATATAAGCACGGACACATACAACCAACAACCTCCTCTAAAGCCTAGCCACACTTTATTGGAGGTAGTGGGAATCGAACCCACTCAGGCTAACTTGCGGTTTTCACCGGTCAACGGCTTAGACCGCTCGGCCATGCCTGTGTGGTACATCGAGCGACGGTAGAGTGATGTACTCATGAGATTCCGAACGGTGGGACTCTAGAAATAGGCTCATTTACCCTTATTCGAGTGAAGCGTTAAGATACCGAACTGATTGCCCTACTCAAAGTGTACCAAGAGTGCACTCGGGTGATATTTACGAACGCCCCCTCTATACATTGCCATGAGTTAACCTAAATTTGTTTCTCTTATACACCCTTTACGTTCAATCTGTAGACAGCGTAAAATAAGCAATAAGTTTTGGCAGTGTTAACACTTATTGGGCTAGATATAGATTATTTTATTAGTATTCAGGGTGTTATGTCGTAAAAAAAATTCAAATGTACAAATCATGAGTAATTATTACGTAATTGACGTAATGAATACGTAATACCAGATAATGTAGCGCAATAGATTTTACGTAATTATTACATAATACCATGTAATGGGTATGTAATACTAGGTAATGATTACGTAATACTACGTAATGATTACGTAATACCACGTAATAGTAAATACGGATTTGCTAATAGGTATTACGTAATGATTACATTACCATATAATGGTTAGGTAATGTAACGTAATAATTATGTAATGGACAAGTAATAATTACGCAATTGTGCAAATGGACGTAATCATTACGCCATTACGCGTAATTGATGTACAAATTATTTAAGTTTTCCACCCCTCGCACCCACCCGAAAATATCCACTATAAACACTATAACTAATGTTTTAGGGGCTTTTTAAGGGGCGGTAACTCAATAAGGGAGGGGACCTGCTTATGGAATTTTTTTTTCTTATTTCGGTCCAGGGAATATGCGGTAATCTTAGTGTCCTGTATCAACGGGTTGTGAACCACGGATCAGCTAATGCTTCAACCAAAATCACGTTGATAATTGTTCACAACCTTTCAAGCGGTAAAATGATTAGACTCACCCATGTTACTATGATGCGCACTTCCTCCAAAAGCACTCTTAACATCACCTTCTACCCCCATCAGCGACTCAGCATTCTGAAACGAACGCTCATCCAACATAGGCCCTACATCCTTGGAGTCGTTATACGAAACATGTTGGTGAATATCTTGCGCATGATGTTGTTGCTGCAACTGTGCCATGTGATGCTGATGCAAATGTGCTGACATTTCCAACTTTTCGAGAACATTGGCATTACTTGCACCTGTGAGATTAATGGCCGGGCTTATCCCTAACGGAGTTTGAGGAGCACTCCGAGGCCCTGATTGCGAGGTTATTGTTTCTGATGCCCCAGGTAACGGTGGGGATTTCGTGCTGCGCGGTGATGAATTCGGTGTACTTCTAGGTGAAGCTTGGTGATTCTACAATAAGCAACAGAAACGTGGCAATAATTACGATAAAACCAGAATCTTTAAGTATTTTTCCTTTAAAATGATTTTTAACAATCATAATACAGATGGACCATTTATTTGGTACCTTGAACATGTATGGAGAACAAAAATACTCAGAAATTTGAAATAATGATCCATATTTTGAAAATATTTTCATAATTTAACAACTTTCGGTTTAACCGGAAGTGGACGTAACTCGCTTATTATACTCCTCGCAGACAAAGTCAAAAACGAGGAGTATATTGTGATTGTTTTGAAAATTCTAAAATCGTCAAAAATCTTGCAGATTCGTGCGTTTCATCGAATTTTGAACAACTTTCAAAAAATCCGTCCGTCCGTCTGTCCGTCCGTCTGTCACGTTTTTTGTAGACACTCTAACTTGAGTACCAAAGATCCCATCAAGTTCAAATTTTCAGGAAAAATCGTTCTCATTAAAATCTAGATCCCTATTGTTTTTGAAAGAAATCGGAAAATAATAAGGGAGGCTACGGCACCCCCCAAGTGAGAAAAAATTCATATTTCAGTTATCATAAAAATTACAGAATTTGTTTCTTGTAACTTTAAAGCCCTCTTAATTCTCTACTAAAAGTATATTTAAGTTTTTTTTGTCCGGCCCCACATAAGCCCCCCAATTTAAAAAAAAGCCGTATCTTCGTTATTTTTCAATTTACAAAAAAAGTCATAAAAATGAAAGGAAATTAAATTTTGTATTAAAAAATATTTTTTGTTTTTTTTTGTGAAGTTTTTAAGACAAAAAATGTCAAAATAAAGGTTTTTGGTGATTAAAAAGCTCTAAGTCACTTAAGTCTAGGTAAATGTGGCTTTGCAAAAAAAATTGAAACAAAAACATCCTTCCAAAGCCAAATTAAATCCTAAACGCCATTGTCAGAATTGATACCTATTTATGCTTTTTGCAAATAAATGTTTTTTCTATACAAGAGTTAATAGTTTAACCTCTTCGCAGAGTTTTTTTGATAATATTAAAAAATTATTTTTTTTTTTAATTTTATTATTCTCTGATTACCTACTGCGAGGAGTATCCTATTAAATGTCGGCATTTTATAAAAAAAACTCTAACAGGCTCACTAATCTAACCTATCCACTGACCTAACCCATATCTTGTTTTACATGAAATGCCCTATTTTTTATTATTGATTTGGATTCTTCTTTAAATTAGGGTAAGCATACCATTAAAACCCCATCTCAAAATTTGTTATTTCATTTCTAATTGTAATCACTGTGAGAAAAAAATATTTTTAAAAAACGAGAAAGCTTTGGATTACAATTTAATTTTTACCACTTCTTAACAAAACAAGGCTCAGTGTTTTTAAAAAGAAATTATCGCTTCAAACCGAAAGTCAATTTAATAAAATTCAAAGTGATTTATCTCGAAAAAATTAAATGTAACCGGGACTCCTTTCGATTGGTATTAGGGTTCCCCATACCTAGTTTTAACCGCTTTCGAAATATTAAATGTTTTTTTTTAAATATTTTAATTTTTTTATGTTCTATTATCCAGCACAGAATAATTATTTTTTATTTCTATGCACCAATTTTGACTTAAACCGTTTTAAACAAAAACTAAGCGATTTGTGCAGAACCATAGAACATAAAATAATAATATTATTTTTAAAGAAATTATTTAATATTTCGAAAACGGTTAAAAATGTGGCTTAAGTAATAAAAAAATTAACGAACCTTTAACATCTTCATCAATCCTTCCAATTGTATCATAAGTTGACGTCTTGAATCTTGCAGTGTACTTAAATGTGTTTCAAGTTCATCTTTTCTCATTCTTAAAGCTCTTAACTCACTCATTAATACAGGATTGTCTGTTCCATGGTTTCCGCTTTCTAGCTCCTGTTGTCTTCTGTAAAAACATAAAATTGTGATTAAAAAAAAATCAACGCGGCGTTAAAATTGTTGTTACGCTTGACAGACAATCATTCTTGATAGATAAATTTACAGTCAAATAACGATAATTGACAGAAGTGTCAACCGCATGGTCACATAACTAAAGGTTAACTTTCAATTTCCATTTCACTCTTACTTAACAAAGCTCTAAATTAATAATAAAAGAAATATATAAGGAATTAAGTCGGTAAAGCCAATTTTAAGTATGGTACGAGTTATGTTATTTAAAATTCCTAAAAGGCTACGTACCTTAATCTGGCGATTTCTTTCATAATTTCTTTATTTTTAGCCTCAAGTTGTCCAATTAGTTCTCGTTGTGCTTTGGTGGAATCCATCCCAAGACATGCCTCTGATGGAACTCGACCCTAAATATATAAATATTTTGTATATTATGTTAAATTCATATATTCAGTTTTAAAGAATAGTTAAAATAAAAAAAACTACTGTTATCTTAATCTGATGCAAAAAGGAATGACCATATAGGTGATGCGCCAATTTTGGGACAGACCTGTATTGGTACTAACGAATAAACTAAGGTACAATTATTTTTTCTTACCATTCCTGGGCGATTTTCTTGTGCCAATTTTGCTGCATATCTTGCTATTAATCTGTGTTCGTCATCTCTAGCACTGTCCAAACTAAAAACATAATAAATAGTGAATTATAACCCATGATAGAGAAGAGAGTTATTGATAGAGGGCAAAGAACAACCCCTAACATTGTAACTGTGTATTGCAATCCAATCCACCGCCAAAAAGTATCTCCACAGAATTAAAATTTTAACTGTGCACTAAATATAGCTAGATAGTTATAGGCTCGTGCGTTTTTTTCGAAACGCAAAATTTGCAAAAATAAAACAAACCTTCTGGCTGTCGATCTGCTATCCAAACTCCCCATACCATCGAAATGCGCCAAAAAATTCTCATCTGGAAATCCGTTATGAGATGGAATTGGAGATGGAGGTCTAAAAAAAGAGAAATTTTTGTTATGATATTGCCTAAACTTATAAGGCGTATAAATATTTAGGATCAATTATTTATTAATATTATTTTATCTCATAAACAGTTGAGAGATAAGTTTAGATCTTAACAATACTTACACAATGTGAGACAGATTCAGAGTCTTCTCCGGTTGGTCCGGAAATTTTGGTAGACTATTTTTTGGCTTATCGGGTACACATCTAAAGGATTTTCTAAGAGACTGGCCAATTGTTTTACTAGGAGACTAAAATTATAAAAGATTTGCTATTAGTTCAAGTCTCAGAACTCTCAGCTTAAGTTAAGATAGTATGACAAATTGGTTGGCGAAAATTTATGATTAGGTGTGAAGTCTAGAATCAAAATCAGACTTGAAACTTACAAAGGAGGCATATTCTTTCACTTGATGGTCCAAGTTGTGTGGAGCAGAAGTTCTACCCCTCCAAAAACAATCCTGACAAAGTGTATAATGCGGACACTTTTGACACCTATACCGGAATCCAATGAAATTCTCTTTTTGACATGCATCACATTGGACTGAATGAACAACTGCAACAAGTTAATTCTTTTTTATCACCTTCTCATAAATTTGTTTTGTAAACGTGTTCAAAATTTAAATAGCTACCTAAATCTGCGTTTGCCATCCTATGGAATAGGGGAAGCCACACCAAAGCAGAAGGTCCAGGATCAGACATCATTACGTCCAAGAAATCATTAACCGTTATTTTGGCATTCTATAAAATAATTATAATGTTCACTTTTATTAGATTTATCACCAGTAAAAAAATAAGCAAAATATATATAAAATATACAAATTGCACGCATAGTTTGTTAAATTACAGGTATCCCAAAATTGGCGCACCACCTGTATGGTACGTTGTTGAGGTATAGGGATCCCCAGAAAATTGTTAAAAAAATCTAACATATATCTAACTTAGAGGTATCAGGCCCCAAAGTGTAAAACTTTAAATGTTTATACCTTAAAAACCAGAGCACCTATTAACAAGAAATGCAAAGGCACTGTCTACTTAAAACTATTTTTACATTATTTGTCTAAATAACCTTCCTATAATCAATTTAATTTTACAAAATTTTCATGAAATGAAGCTGACAACAATGTTAATTAAATCATTAAAATCTTATGCAAAACGTATGGTTAAGAATCCTAGATGGGTTTTTAAATGCACTTTCCTGAACAGAGTTGCCAAATTTATCAAACTTTATTCGCATTTTCCTCAGAGTTAATAGAAGAAGGATTTTTTTAACAATTTTTCAAGCATCCCCAGGCATGCCCCAACAGCGTACCTCAGAGCGTACCATACAGGTGATGCTGCAAATTTGGGACACCTGTATAGTAAATACGGAGTAAACAACTAAGAACTTTTAAGGCCTACTTTAGGGAGCTAGACCAAAAATGCTTAATTAAAAATTATTTAATTTTAAGTAATCATAGATTTAATTAAAAAAAAAAAACATCGAGTCAAATAACAAGTAAATTTAACTATAAACAATTGACAGAAATATCTAACGTAAATCACGGTAAATCAGATCGAATAAAAAAACAAAGTGCTCATTTTACACCACAAATAATTTAAAAGGTTTTAGTATTTTAGTCCAGCCATATAAATTTAAAACATGAATAGGGTTTTATACTTTTATATAAAACAATGCTTAACTTCCAAAAAAGGAAAAATAAGGTACTTACTGGATTAAATATGGTAAAGGCTAATGAATCGGTGTAATTAAAAGTTGGAGATTCGTAAACAGCAGCTGGAAGCGCCAATACTTCTTCCAAATATTCATTAAATTTTGATTGCACTAATAGGCCGTTGTTGTCCGAAATTTGAGAAAATACATCTGTAAAAAAAATTGCTATACACATTGTACCAGAAAAAGTTTTTTTGTATTTTTTTTAAATAATTGTTCTAAAAATTTATAAGAAAATCAATTTTATAAATGTGAACTAAATAACTTGTACAATTGTATTTCATTATTAGGAAAATGCGAGAGAAAATGTTATTTTAAAAAAAGGTGGTAAATAAAAATATTGCAACACTTACATCTTAGCTTGTCGACTAACTTTCCAGAGCATAGTGTTGCCAGAGCAATTTTTACTGAAAATACTCTTACTTTTCCAACATTATCACTAAAAAGCAAAAACAATAATAATTTGGGTGACCACCACAATCTGACGCATCTCTGAAGTGTATACACCGACACCGATCCCGTTAAGATACACCTTCGTGGTCATCTTACTTGGGACTAGGTTGATCACCAGCATCACAATGACTCGAATCAATCTGACGCATATCTGACGTTTTCCAAGTATAACGTCCGCAAACATAAACAGGGTGTGCAAAAAGTTCGGAATATCGCTCCTAATTTCGTAAATACTTTTCTATTTTTTCAATGCGCATCTTTTCAACTTATATTCAAATATACAGGGTGCCCAAGTTTCTCAGAAGACTGAAGAACACCCTATTTTTTTTTTTTTTTTTATAAATCTAGATGTCATTAGCAGTTTAACGATATGTCGCTTGCTACCCTTAAGTTACTAAATGTTACCCTTTTTAATAGAATTTGTTTCTGTGTTAAAAAGTTTAAAATATCGCCTGTAAAATCGTAAATACTTTTCGTAGAAAGTTAATTTTTTCGAGGTTCATTTCTATTTTTTAAATACGCATCTAACAAGCATACATTTAACTATACAGCATGTTCCCGTTTTTTTAGGAGACTAGACAACTTTCTTATTTTAAATAGAAGATCCTGATTTTTATTTGTCTAGTCTCCTAAAAAAGGGGAACACCCTGTATAGTTGAGTGTATGCTTGTTAGATGCGTATTCAAAAAATGGAAATGGACCTCGAAAAAATTAACTTTTTACGAAAAATATTTACGATTTTACAAGCGATATTCCAAACTTTTTAACACAGAAACAAATGCTGTTAAAAGGGGTAACATTTAGTAACTTAAGGGTAGCAAGCGACATATTGTTGAACTGCTAATGTCATCTAGATTAATAAAAAAAAATAAAAAATAGGGTGTTCCATTTAAAATAAGAAAGTTGTCTAGTCTCCTAAAAAAGGGGAACACCCTGTATAGTTGAGTGTATGCTCGTTAGATGCGTATTAAAAAAATAGAGATGGACCTCAAAAAAATTAACCTTCTACGAAAAGTATTTACGATTTTACAGGCGATATTCCAAACTTTTTAACACAGAAACAAATTCTGTTAAAAGGGGTTACATTTAGTAACTTAAGGGTAGCAAGCGACATATTGTTGAACTGCTTATAACATCAAGATTCATAAAAATAAAATAAAAAATAGGGTGTTCCATTTAAAATAAGAAAGTTGTCCAGTCTTCTAAGAAACTGGGACACCCTGAATATTTAAATGTAGGCTGAAAAGATGCGCATTGAAAAAATAGAAATCGACCTCGAAAAAATCAACCTTCTAGGAAAAGTATTAACGAAATTAGGAGCGATATTCCATTCGATGAATTTACCTTTTCCGTTGAGGTACACCTTCGCGGTCGCTATACTTGGGAAACGTCAGATTGACTCGAGTCATTGTGATGCTGGTGATCATCCTATTCCCAAGTATAACCACCAGGTAGGTATATCTTAACAGGATCGATGTATTCACCTTTCCCGCCGTTGACCATCCTCGCGGTCGTTATACTTGGGAAACGTCAGATATGCGTCAAATTGACACAAATCATTGTGATGCTGGTGGCCATTTAGTTTCCCAAGTATAACGACCGCGATTGTGGTCTACGGCGGGAAAGATCTATATGGCATTATGTGTATAATAACTTTGTCAGCAGGTGACAAAGGTGGCAGGTGGCCTTTAAAATATTAAGACATAATCGAGGACATAATATACTTACACTGTACCATAGGCTGCCAATAACCAATTCAATAATAAGCTAGAGCAAATATCAACATGAGTTTGTTGGTTAGGAGGAGCTCTTTTGTTTAAACTATGATAAAGGGAGCATAGTAAGGTTTCCAAACGAGAAACACTTAATTCCTGGTTTGGTTCCAGTGTATGCAAGCCTTGCTCTCTAAAGGCTTCAATTATGTTCCATATATCCACAACGTGTACTAAAATGTAGATTAATTTAAGTATCTAAGTAGAGGTCTTAAGCATTCTGTATTTTCTCGTTGCTTCCTCAGTGGGAATTCAAATTCCCAGCAAATAATTATAATGATTTCAGTAGGTGTTTTACTTACAACTAACTTTCTTCTGGATAAATCGTAACTTCACTGCAGTTCTGTAAGATGCAAATCGAATTAAATCGAAGTTATGAGCAGTCATCTCATGAACTAAAGCCAACTTGTGGTCAGATGAGGAAGAAGATATGTCTTGCATCTTCAGCTAAAACATATTTTTGTTTATCAAAATAATTTCTAATAAATAAGTATATCTGCATTACTTACCATTAAATTTAGCTTGGAAACGTTCCAAAGTATTGGTCACACTTTACTTGTAGGATTCTTACAGAATTATTGTAAATGTATGTATCGTTCGTAAAAGCAGAAACCACTGATGTTATAATTGCTTTGCAGAGTAAGTACGTAATTTTTTCATTTCTCTAGGTCGTAGGGAAGTAGTTCTTCACTATTCTTGAAATTAAAATAGCCCAATTATAGATAAACTCACAATATGATGTGTTTCATACATATGTATACAATTTTCATTCAATTTGCTTAAAAATACACAAGTACTCTTCCTGGCCCAGGAATAAACATAAATCTAGGTAATTTAGCTTGACATAACATAGCTCTAGTAGCTTGCTATCGCACTCTTGCACCTTGGTCCTTGAGTAAAAATCTCTACACTCAACCTATGGGGGAGGGAGGAAAGTGCCAAGAAAGAAGGAAGAAGCAACTACACAACGTTGCCAAACCGAAATAATTAATATTTATTTTACTGTTTAAATTAAAATATAAAGAATTAAATTAGACAAAAGTGTAAGGGAATAGAACATGCGACATACACAATTGTTTTTTAACCAATATGGAAAATAATAAAAGTGTTTTGATAAATTTAGAAACCCATTTTACGTTACGGATTTCGTAAATTTACCTTTATGGCAGCTAAGCAACAAACGTTACATTATCCACATCCACAACTGTCAATTTTTTCTCCAAACTCCGAAGTGCCGTCACTCGTGTCATGTCATCCAAATGACAGAAAATAAATTATCTCTAAAAAGTAAACATTTTAAAATGAACTCTGGGAATATTTGTGCAGTTTGTGGAGCAGCCGAAAATGTGTTACGATGTTCCCGTTGTAAAGAAACGTTTTATTGCTCAAAAGATCATCAGCGGCAGGATTGGAAAAAGCATAAAATAATCTGCAACAAACCTGAGCCAACTGAAGTCGAAAAATCCAAAAAAGATTTTAAATATTCCTCTTCGAATGCAACGAATCCAAACAAAAGTAAGGCAAGTGCAATACCCGCTCAAGGAAGCTCAGAGAACGAAATTCTTAGTGCCAGTGCTCAGAGCTTGTCCCTTAACTACCTCACCGACGAACAGGAGAAGTCCTCAACCGAAAGGGCTATGCGATGTGCTAAATCCGCTGTATCAATAAACAGTGAGAATATTGTGCATCCAGCAAAGCCTCAATTTAAGGATTTTCCTGTAAGTGAATTTAAGCCGCCTTACCTACACATGCATCAACACGATGACCAAATGTGCCGAAACGTAATTGAAGACATGGATGCCTACGGTGTTTGCGTTTTGGACAACTTCTTGGGGGAAGACCTTGGAAAATTGGTGCTTTCAGAGGTCTTGAATATGTACAGCACGGGAGTTTTCAAAGATGGTCAATTAGTTTCTAGCAGGGGAAATAACGGAGATTTAAAAACAATTAGAAGTGATCAAATTACGTGGATAGATGGAAAAGAAAGTTATTGTAAATATATTGGTCAACTTATCAGTCAAGTAGATGGCCTTATTATGAAAGCGAATAAAATGGTTAATAATGGTAAACTTGGAAATTACAATATAAATGAAAGAACAAAGGTAAGATTGGCACTAACCCACGAATTAATTGTTAATCAAATTAATACAGCTTCATTTAGAATTTAGATTCCTCGTCAACATATCAAGAATTTCTTTGTAAAATTAGTTTGGGCTTTTAGGGAAACACCATAAGATTTCTTTGAGTTAACACGAGATTTAACACTTTAATTTTTGTAGGCCATGGTGGCATGCTATCCAGGATCTGGGGCTCATTATGTAAAACACGTTGATAATCCAAATGGGGATGGAAGGTGTATTACTGCAATATATTATTTGAATCTTGACTGGGACGTTAAAACTAGTGGAGGATTACTAAGGATTTTTCCTGAAGGCTGGAGAGGTGACAAGGTATGCAAAATTTAGTAAAACGACCATTTTTTCAATTAGAAATTTAATTAAAGCTTAAAATGTGGTTGGGCAGTTGAAAAATTGATTAGTTTTGATTAAAAAAAATTGGGCTTCAAAATGAACATGTCCTTAGATATATACAGGGTGTCCCAGAATTGGCGCACCACCTGTATGGTACGCTGTTAGGGCATGCCTGGGAATTCCAGGAAAACTGTTAAAAAAAATCCATCTGTTATATTCATTGAGGAAAATGCGAACAAAGTTGCTTAAATTCGGCAACACAGTCTAGGATAATATTACATAGTCTAGGAAAATAAATCTAAAAATCCCATCTATGAGTCTTGATTATACACTTTTGCACTAGATTTTATTGACATTGTTGTCAGCTTATTTCAAGAAAATTTTGTAAAATCAAATTGATTATAAAAATGTTATTTGACCATTTAAAAGAAGAAAAATTTCGTTAATACGTGCTGTTGTTTTTAAGGTATATGCGTTTAAAGTTTTGCACTTTAGGGCCTCATATCTTCGAGGGTGTATGAGATGGATTTTTTTTGACAATTTTCTGGGGATCCCAGGGCATGCCCTAACAACGTACCATACACGTGGTGCGCCAATTCTGGGACACCCTGTATATATATTCGTATGATATTATAAATACATGTCAAAAATAAGTATTTCCTTAGATATGAGATAGGTATAGAACAATTGGTAAAATAATTTTAGATTAGATTGTGTCTTTGTATTTACTCTTTACCCTTTTTCCTTGTTAAAATGTATTACTATTTTTGTCTAATAAAACTATGGTTATATGGTTAAGGTACGCAAAAGTTAGCCTTATGTTCTTCATAAAATCTTCTTTATTTTTATAAATAGGTTGCTGATATTGAACCTCTGTTTGATCGGCTGCTGTTTTTCTGGTCAGATAGAAGAAATCCTCACGAAGTTCAACCCGCCTATCACACTCGTTATGCCATAACATTATGGTACTTTGATGCCTTGGAAAGGGAGCAGGCCTGCAGAAGATATGAAAAAAACCGTAAGAATTAGTTTTTACATTAAGAGACGATCTTACCAGCTTGACCAATTTTAAAATAACAACCTTAGCTCCGCACAAAAAGAATAATTTACAATTTTTCCTTGCAATGAAATATTTATGAAATCCAAATTTTTCATAAAATTAATTCGGTTTAGAGATACAGCCTCCTAAATTCGCATATTTATTTTTATAACTCATGGGTACGTTTATAAATAACTCTTAGCAGCATACAAATCAAATGTTATTTTTGATTGTAGCAAGAATGTAATTTGTCAAAAAAACTCACATAGAGCAAAAAGCTCTCACAAGCCGAACGAAATGTTGTCAAATTAGAAAGCTGCTTATAGCCGCTCACTAACTGATCGCGAGCACATTCAAATGGAGTGTATTCGTACAAAAATTGGTTGGGGTAACCTAGGAAATCAGTCATACCATCCGTCGTTTCAGATGCTAACTGACATTACTTCTAAATTTATATTTTTATTAAATATAATGGTTATATACCAAAAAACAACAAACTGTCGGTGTAAACTGCCGCATTCTTGACATGAGCTTGTCAATTACTCACGTATATGAAAGATGTACTGTCATATATGATTCTTCCAAATTTTTAAGACGTCAGAAATGTTAACAAACTTTACATATAAGATTGTGAATAAAAGTATGAAAGTATTAAAAGTTATAGTTATGTCACTAAACATCCTGAACAGGTGGTATGACAAATATCCTTGAAAACCCCAACCAATTTTTATTCGAATATGGTCCGTTATCACTTATCACTAATACATTATATTTGATTATGTCTTAAAAAAAGATTTTCTCTCGGATTTTCTTTTTGTCTTTTGTTTACGATGCGTAATAAATTTAAGAATTAGTTTACTAACATTAATAATGTAATTTATCGTTTAATCAAGGTTTTTTTGCAGGGAACCTGGTAAAACCACAGTTACTTGCAAAATGAAACTGTTTACTCTGCAACACTATTGTGATATTAAATTAATGTTGCAAGAAATATCTGACGCAAAAATGTTAATTAATATAAACTTTATATTAATAATAGAGAAAAAAAAACTAAATAGAGTGTGATTTACTAATAATATTTTTTTGTAACAGTTGTTTTTAAATACTGTTAAGTACTAAACCTAAAATATAAAATAACTTCTTCAATTTTTTTTCTCATTTTAATTGTTTTAGACAATCTCTATTTTAATGCTCGTTCGCTTCACGGCGACATATTCATTATACATTAAACTGAAGTATAATTATTATGTATGTTGATAAAGAAGCCAAAAACTAAAAAAAAAACTATTTAAAAAATGTTCTCTGCATTTAATGAATTCTTACGGAATGAAAAAAGGCCCAATCTAACTGGAAGTAGTCGTTTGCTGTAAATTCTTGCTTGGTTGCAAAAAATCTGGTTGACAATAGTTGCAAATGCTGCAATCTGACATCCATTTTAATATTTTCTGCATATTCGTTTCGAACATCGTGAAACAAAACTGATGATTTGTTGGCCTTAAAAAATACCAAAACTTTGGTTTACTATGTAACTAAACACTTCGCAATACATCTGGGTACATATAATTTATCTCAAACCTCAACTAAAACAACGCAATAGTTGGGCTCACCTCTTTACTAGTCATGACCCATGGTAAAATTCTCATAAAAAGTAACCATAGAACAACCATAATTATGACAACTTCCCTGTAGATATTATATCTAACATCCGGATGTTTTTTAAGAATGTGTATAATATCGTAAATTCTAAAGATAATGTCAACAAAAGAGTTGGCAGCAGCGATCCAAGCAATTTTCGAAAACAACTTATTGCATTTTACGGCCAGCTCTGTTAGTTTAAAATGCTCATTAGATAATATTTGCAACATTGTGATATAAAAATCTGTTTCATTATCTGATAATCGGTCCAAAACGTGTATCTCTGTTCTTGGAAATATTTTTCGTAAACTTATCGTTTTCTGTATATTTTGAAACTGTTGGTTTATTATTTTGAATTTTTGCCTTATATTAAACAGAATTTCAAAGACTACGTAGCATTCCGCCAGATTTACTGAGCATAGACATAAGGGTGGAATTAAAACATAACTAGGTACTAAATGAACGGCATAGTTTGTTAATTGAAGTATGATAACAAGAAATATTAGACTTATTACAAAATCAGTGCTTTTTTGTCGGGGAATTGCACCAAATTTCTTAAAAACTTTGTCGTTAGCCTTTATTTCGCTTAAAAAGTTTTTGATGCAGTTTGCTTTTGACCAATAATATATAATTTTGCAACCATCCATTAACAAGAGAAGAACTCCCATCAATACGTACGAACCAATTGCCGTTGACGATTCTAAAAACATACGGGTTTAGTCAAAAAGAAAACGAGGCCGTAGGCCGAGTTGATGTAAGTAAGTGCCACGATGATTTTGACAGATATTGTCGTTTTATGCATCATTCCATCTCTGTCATACAGAGAGATGTAATGATGCATGGCGCCACTCGCGCCATGCGTCATATTGACCTTTCCCGTCGTTGACCACCTTCGCGGTCGTTATAGTTGGGAAACGTCAGGTATGCGTCAGATTGACTCGAGTCATTGTGATGCGGCATGGTCATTCTATCTCTATTGACAATTCCAACAAGAGAAATGTCACATTTTTTGACAGACAAAAAGTGATTCGTAGCAAGGCATACTTCATTTTATCAGGCCAGCGCACTCTCATGTTTATTTTTTTGAATTCTGGAGGCCTTATTTTTTAGAAGGTCCATTTTTGTGACGCCACAAAAATTAGTTTGGCTTCTCGCTAATGGTATCGCTTTAGTCAGCAAAAAAAGTGAATTACCAAGTATAACGACTGCGAGGGTGGTCAACGACGGAATAGGTCTATAAAGCGACAATAGATAAAAAGTCCAAAATAATGTTGTTATTAGCTTACCATGTGGCTTTACTTTCGGTTTTTGAAAAAAATAGTACAAATAACTTGTTACATAATATACATGAAAAGGTATCCACAGAAAGTGACATGCTGTTTTCCAAAGAATTTGTTCTTTTAATGAATATTGAAATACCCCAGTTGCATACAAAAAAAAAGTAAGGAATGGAGCAGCCATTTACAAAAATATAAGTTAGTAGTTTAGGTAAGTACTTAGATAGGTTTTATTATGAATGAAAAAAAAAGTTCCTAATCAAAAGAGTGTGTCTAATGTAGGTGTGTACACATTACTTTGTTAATTAAAGAACATTACCTAATTAAATAAGTTACAGAAATTTCTTTGTATTTTTTATGTTTGTTTATAATTTAGTAATGCTAATGAATTGAAAAACTTCAGTTTTAATAAATGAACCAGAATGATCACAATTAAAAAAGATCGCAGCGCAACCACTTACCTAGCGGATAAATCTTAAACTGTTTCCTATGTGTGTATTCATCTTTTTCGTTGAGGTACACCTTCGCAGTGGTTATACTTGGGAAACATCAGACATGCGTGAGGTTGACTCGAGTCATTGTGATGCTGGTTGTCACCCTATTTCAAAGTATAGCGACAACGAATGTGTACTAGTGTACTTCAACCGTCAACGGGAAAGGTGAATAGTGACCCAGTGCCCCCATATACAGAATGTTCCACCGAGAGTTTCCAATATAGATATTTCAAGATTTTTAAATGGAACATCCAGTTTTTTTTTTTGCATAAAATGGTGCAAAATTTAAGTTTAAAAATTAAAAATATTTCAGTTCAGTTCAGAAAGTTGTAGAAATGCATAGTTAAATCTACTTACCTATTTAAAAATAGTATAGTATATTAAAACATAGAGTTTTATAATGAACGCTTTTTAGCACGCGTCCAGGTCTGGACGAGATTTCTAATGGATAAGTGCCAAAATCCCCTTATAAAACAAGTTTTTTATACTTTAATATTGGTGATATATTATTTTATTAAAAATGATTGTTTTCTTATTAAAAGAATGTTCCTAAAAATGTCGAAATATATAGGGTGTTCCATTTAAAAATACAAAATTAATGTCATTTTCGCTTAAACCGGAAGTCACACATTTTTGTAAATGCATGTAAACGAAGGCTAAAAGTCTTCTTAGATAACTGCTAAAATTCAGAGGTACGGGTACTTGGCAAGGCCATTTTGGAATTTCACAAAAAAAATTATGCCAGCAATTTGTAGTCAATTTGTAGTAATTGTAGACATTTTTTTTAAATTTGTAGCCCCCTTTAAAAACCCCAAAAATGGGGTTTTATTTTTGGTCAAGCCAACTTCACGATTAAAGACCACATTAAAATAATTTAATAAAATTAATGGTAATTAATAGATATTAATTTGTACTAAATGTAGCCCCTATTAAATAATTTGTAGGAACTACCCTTAGGGCAGGAGACCCTCTGAAAAATATGACTGTGAAACAACCACTTTGTCTGTTTTAATCGATAGACCCCTCATTTTAACTTACATTTTAAGCTAAAATTTGTAGTGCAAAAATAATTTTTCTAAACGCCCCATTAAAGCCTAAAAAATGTAAAACAAATATTTTATTATAGACATAACCTCTAAAATATTTAACTTGGTAGTAGATCAAATGTTACACTTTTTTAAAAAGTCCGTGCTTACTTTTTAAATATCAGTGTCGTTCGTGCGAAAAGTTTAATAATAATTTTGAATCTAAAATCTACTTACCTTATGCCTATAATTAAGTCTTGCTTGTATTTTTTAAATTTTATAGCTTTTGTTGTAGTACTGAGGTCGATTCAAAAATAATTATAATTAACCCTGGCCCTGGACTTATTATACAGGATCTCGCGAATTCAGAAGAATCTGACTGATCCTGAGATACAATTAAGGTTGTAGTACAGTCAATCCGTATGTGCACATTGACAAAATTCCTGGTAAGGCCGCCTTTCTTATATGATGTAACTGGATGTCCAAAGAGTAAAACCCCAAATTGGCGCATATCTACCTATTGCAGAAACGGAGTTATGGCCCCCAAGAGACCCCCTTTAATTCATCACGGTGGAACTGCACCAAATTTTGGAAATAGATGTCAAATGAGGGTTTAGAAAGATTTATTTTATTATGAAAAAAATCTCTAAAAAAATTCCTTCACCTCCTAAATAGCCACCAAAGAGTAATAACCAATCACGTTGGATTTACACCAAACTTTGCAGATAGATGTAAAATGAGATGCTAAAAAATATTTATAAATAACTTTTTTTGAAAAAAAAATTCTATGCCCTCCTTAAATAGTTGTTTATGGGGCGAAGGAATTATTTTTTGAAAAAAAATAAGGAAATATTTTTAAGCATCTTATTATGCATCTATCTGCAAAATTTGGTGTAAATCCAACGTGATTGGTTATAACTCTTTGGGGGCTATTTAGGGGGTGAAGGAATTTTTTTAGAGATTTTTTTTTTATAAAAATCTTTTTAAAACCTCATTTGACATGTACACCAAATTTTGCAGATAAATGTAAAATGAGATGCTAAAAAATATTTATCAATAATTTTTTTTGAAAAAAAAATTCTATGTCCCCCTTAAATACCCCCTTTGTTTATGGGGCGAAGGAAATATTTTTTGAAAAAAATTTATAAGGAAACGTTTTTAAGCATCTTATTATGCATCTATCTGCAAAATTTGGTGTAAATCCAACGTGATTGGTTATATAACTCTTTGGGGGCTATTTAGGGGGTGAAGGAATTTTTTTAGAGATTTTTTTTTATAAGAATCTTTCTAAAACCTCATTTGACATTTACACCAAATTTTGCAGATAGATGTAAAATAAGATGTTAAAAAATATTTATCAATAACTTTTTTTGAAAAAAAAATTCTATGCCCTCTTTAAATACTAGAGTGCCTCGATGTCATTTTGACAGATATTGTCGCCTTATAGAGTGACGACATGCATCATTCTTTCTCTGTCATACAGATAACGTCATCAACGTTATAGCCAAAGTGACAACAATTACAACTTACAATCACAATTAATGACGTTATCTGTATGACAGAGAAAGAATGATGCATGTCGTCACTCTATAGGGCGACAATAATTGTCAAAATCATCGAGGCACTCTATTAAATACGGGCGAAGGAATTATTTTTGAAAAAAAATTTATAAGGAAATATTTTTAAGCATCTTATTTGAATCGACCTCAGTTCTACAACAAAAGCTATAAAATTTAAAAAATACAAGCTAGCAATACTTAATTGTAGGCATAAGGTAAGTAGATTTTAGATTCAAAATTATTATTAAACTTTTCGCACGAACGACACTGATATTTAAAAAGTAAGCACGGACTTTTTAAAAAAGTGTAACATTTGATCTACTACCAAGCTAAATATTTTAGAGGTTATGTCTATAATAAAATATTTGTTTTACATTTTTTAGGCTTTAATGGGGCGTTTAGAAAAATTATTTTTGCACTACAAATTTTAGCTTAAAATGTAAGTTAAAATGAGGGGTCTATCGATTAAAACAGACAAAGTGGTTGTTTCACGGTCATATTTTTCAGAGGGTCTCCTGCCCTAAGGATAGTTCCTACAAATTATTTAATAGGGGCTACATTTAGTACAAATTAATATCTATTAATTACCATTAATTTTATTAAATTATTTTAATGTGGTCTTTAATCGTGAAGTTGGCTTGACCAAAAATAAAACCCCATTTTTGGGGTTTTTAAAGGGGGCTACAAATTTAAAAAAAATGTCTACAATTACTACAAATTGACTACAAATTGCTGGCATAATTTTTTTGTGAAATTCCAAAATGGCCTTGCCAAGTACCCGCACCTAAAATTCAGTTCTGTAGAAAGTATGAGCTCGTGCGCTTTTTGCGGTACATCCTCTATTCTTATATTTTTAAATTATCGGCTATAATGTGCCAAGGACATTGATAATTCGCAATAATGGTCACAGATATTCGAACGCGCGTTGCCTGCGTGGTGATTACGGAATATCGCTTCGTACGAAACCTAATGGTCTTCTTATGTAGGTTTCGTACGAAGCGATATTCCGTAATCAGCACGCTGGTAACCACTCGACGCCGAAGGCGGAGGGTGGTTACCTTTGGAAACGCGCGTGAGGAATCTGTGATCATTATAAGAATTAATCAATGTTCGAGGGATATTCGGTCGGATAATTTTTGAAATTATAAAGAAAACAATGAAACATTTTATTTATTAAAAACACAATTGTTAAAGCTACAATTATCAAAATTAAAGGAAACAGAGGAATTAGTGGAACTAGTGTTTGCACGCATATTGTTGATAATTTTATTGTGATGTTCTTCATCAAGTACCAAGTTTGGTTTTATAGAGTTGGGATTTTTATGTCCCGTTATTTTTAGAAGCTGCTGTTCTTCTATCCCACTTTTAGCCAAATTGCTAACTGCTGACGATCTCTTGGAATGATTGGTAATTTTTTTTGATTTGGTGTCTAAACCAATGGCTTCAGCCGACGTTTTTGTCCAATTTAGAATGGTGTTTCTTCCCAAAGGCATGTCATCGTACCACCTGTCCCCTTCAACTTTCCAAAAACGATTTGGGCGCAAGAATAGCCTACGACTAGTAATGTTTTTGCCCCGTTTTAATTAATTTTCCCCAATTCTAAAACACTCAGAGGTGCCGAACTAATCTTACGTTTTGTTGGACTGCTTTGTAACTTTTTTCTGGTTGCATCTCGTGCATTTCGTACTTCCTTAAATACAATTCCCAGAAATGGATTAATAACAATTTTAAATTCGTTAAAATATTTTTCTTCTAATAACTTAGCAGACACATTCCAAATCGTTTTTACCGTGCTTTCCTTAAACTCTTTACCATCTTTCTTATTCATATTTACTGCCCAATCTTTTAGAATTTTTGCTAGTTCTTCAATGGATCGGTTTCCGTTTAGTTCATATTTACGTACTTTACAAAAATGTTCCAAATGTATTTTTTGCTTTGGATCGTATTTTTTGGGGTTGTTTCTTCGATTAATTTGTTTATGGACTCATCATTTTCGTTTCCAAATCTAATTTGAGGAGACGTCGACATTTTTCGTTAATGCGTTTTTTAAATTGTCACTTGACGTCAAAGCATACTTTTGTTACTTAAAATATTTATAAACCATAGATTGTTGCCATAGTGATTGATAATGTGCCTAGGACTGTTATCAGTCTAAGTTTGCTGTGATTGGTCAGTTTTGCACACGTGATCACAAATACGCAAATTTGATTGGACTTTGACATATGTCAAAAATTATCCTAAAAATAAGGATTAATTTGTAAAAAATCCGAAATCTCTAATTTTTTTAATAAATTTTTTTTAAAATTTTTCCAGATGCAACTTTTCAAAAAAATTATAGTGCAACGTTTAATTAAGATGCTTAAAAAAGGTTTTCATCTAAAATTTGACCAAAAATCGTAACCGTACGTTTCGTTTTATTTCTAAATGTTTTCTAATGTATCACTTTCATGTCCCTCTTCAAAAGATAATCAAATGGTCTAAGCCTTTTTTTAATTAAATAAATAATATAATAAAACAAAATTGGGGTAGAAACGGTTCTTAAAACCACTCTTATCCAATATCGTAATGGTTGGAGATAGGTATGTACACTGGTGGAAAAAAGAAACTAGTACAGCCTAAATCACGTTACATGAACTGAGCATTATTTTTGGCACGTGTCATTTGAATATTCCAAGAGTCAAAAAATATTTTTAAAAAAATGTTGACTGAGCAACAAAAAGTTGAAATAATTTTGAAAATTAACAATGGTTGGTCTATAAGGAGGATTGCTAATCATTACGGGTTCAATAAGTCCACCATTTTATCGGTGAAGAAGCGCTGGGAGGAGGATCACACCACCGTCAATAGACCTAAATCGGGGAGGCCAAAAGTATCAACGGCGCAGCAGGATGGAGAGTTAATAAATTTTTTGCGTGCAAATCCGTTTGCAACGACTAAGCTAGCGGTGGAGGGGACCAATTTTCCGGGTTGCCGTCGGACGGCGTGCAACCGGCTGAAGCAGTCCGACTTAAAAAATTGTGCGGCTGCTCATAAAGATCTACTCACGCCGGAGAGGAAACAAAGTCGCCTGATCTACGCCCTGAACTACATAAATAGGGGGGAGGATTTCTGGGGAAAAGTTGTGTTTACTGACGAAAAAGTATTCCAATCTTGTACTGATGGTCACATTAGAGTGTTCAGACCAACGGGGACGAGGTATGATGAGGAGTACATTTGCCCTCCAAGAAGGATGGGTCGTTTTTCAGTAAATGTGTGGGCGATGATAACTGCCCGAGGCGCAGGAGTTGCGTGTTGGATAAGGGGACGCTTCAATAGTGCAATTTATTTAGATTTATTGCAGAACATAATGCTGCCATCGGTTGGAGACATTTTTCCAGATGGTAATTTTATCTTTCAGCAGGACAATTGCCCGGTGCACACGGCACGTGTGGTGCAGCAATGGTTTGTGACAAATAATGTGAAACTTATTCCTCATCCAGCCTACAGCCCGGATCTGAATCCAATCGAGAATGTTTGGGGTTGGCTGGTGAAGAAAATTCACACGCGTGATTTTCAGCCCAACAATGCAGATGAACTATGGGAAGAAATCTTGGAGGCTTGGAATGAATTGAATGGCGACAACAGAATTTGCCGAAATTTGATTCATTCCATGCCTCGAAGATTGCAGGAAGTAATCGATAGGGATGGCGCAAGAACCCATTATTAGAAAATAAAATTACCATCTGCAAGATCTGAAGAATTCCCTCTTGCGTTCACGACGAGAATCCTCTTACTTACCCTTATATTGAAGGACTTTCAATTTCACGGCGAGAATCCTTCTCTCGTTCTTAATTCCCCATAAAAATAATCAAATTATCAAACACATAAGTACCTCATTATTTATTTTGAATAAACACAAATATTGTATCCTCAGAAATATTTTCGCATTATTCTATTTTGGCCTAAATTTTAAGTTGTCATTCAAGATATTGACGTTACTTCAAATTTCATGTGAATAAAGCTGCAATTACAAGCCAAAAAAAGTAGTCCTACACTTATCACTTGTACGGGCTACTTTTTTCCACCAGTGTACTTATAGTAGCGTAGCAAATGAACTTAAATCCTGGTTAAACAAAATAAAAAGATACAAAATGTAACGAGTGCGAGAGAGTCCATGCTAGTAATCGGTTAAAAGGTAATGTTGGAACACGACCTATCTTTTAACGTAACGTAATTATCAAACGCACCATTAGATTTTACCGGTTTGACAACGCTGCATGGCCCCACCAAGGAATTTATGGGTATCGTTCACGAATACAAGGAAGCATCTGACAAAGATAGAGATATAAGCTTTTATCAAAACTGAGAGAGACCGACTACTAGACTAGAGTTTATCCAGACCTGAGTTGCGCGCTGTAGTGAACACTACCAGTGTCAGTTGTTTCAGTCACAGTTGACTTTTAAGTTTTTTAAATAAATGTGACGGTTATTCGCTGCATGTCATCATATTTATGAAATTTTACTGCAATTTTATCTATATTCCTTATTAGTGTACAATTTTATATTATTAAAGGTAAGACCTATTTACCATTTCAGCATTTATTGTACCTAATAGAAGAAATGCGTTTGTTTGCCCTTTTATGTTTGTTTCTCTAACCCTAATGTCTAACGGTTATGTTTTGATTTTAACTCTTTCTGGTTTGTATTTTTATGCAAATAATTATTATAGTGCTGCACATCTTGCATTAAACGGGGGATACACATTTTACACAATTTCCTTACAAAAAATCTGTTTTTTACTTACCCAACTCATCTTAATAGAGGGTGTCTAATAAAAATGGACGATTTAGATTTTAAGTAATCAAAGCTTTTAGCTACCTATTTGAAAAAAAATATGTTTTTTTACACCCTACTATGCAAAATAACCAGGGTTTTCCATTTAAAAATCTTAAAAAAATGTCATTTTAAAAATTTAATAACGAACAAATTCATCAAAAGGATTCTTGCATGGTTCCTGTGGTGACTTCGAAGGAAGTGGGAGACCCTGAGCGTAATGGAGCGTATTCGTATAAAAATTGGTTGGGGTAACCTAGGAGATATGTCATACCACCCGTCGTTTGAGATGCTGACATTACTTCTGAATTTTATATGTTTATCAAATATAACGCTAATATACCAAAAAAACAACAAACTGCCGGTTTAAAACATTCTACGTACCAGCTTAAAGGTTTGTGTAACATTTACGGAGCGTTTTACAACTTTAATTCTTCATAAATAGACAAAAAGGGCATAATGACTCATTTACAAAGGTTGTTTTGTTGCAAGGATTTTGCATGCGGATTATTTTAAACATTCTCGGAAATCCTCTTGTAAATGAGTCATAATTTCCTTTTTAACCTAATTATAAAGAATTAAAGATGTAAAACACTCTCTAAATGTTATGCAAACCATTTAGATGGTACATTGAATGATTTAAACCGGCAGTTTGTTGTTTTTTGCTATATTAGCGTCATATTTGGTAAAAGTATAAAAAAGAGAAGTAATGTCGGCTCGCATCTCAAACGACGGGTGGTATGACAGATCTCCTAGGATACCTCAACCAATTTTTGTACGAATACGCTCTGGCATATTTTGCGCACGCTTATGCATTTTTTGAATATTTATGTAATTAAGATATCAAAAATATCGCTATTTGTATTTCAAAAAAAAGTAGGATTTTTCTGCATAGTTTTAAGTTACCTAAATTTTAATTAGATATTCAAAAAATGTATTAGATTTATTAGAATAGCTACTAAAAAAAGTTTTCGGTAGTAAAAGTACGTATGCTCTATGAATTTTCGATTATTAAATGAATGAGTGCTTGTTGCATAGTAATGTTACGCAAAAGTAAGGGTGTTTTCTAATTATTTACCGAGTGCGAAGCACGAGGTGAGTAATTAAAATAAAACATCCTTACTTTAAGGGACATTGCGTATTCAGCAAGCTCGAGTTCTTTTAAAATCAAAAATTTATCAGGAGCACGAGAGCTATTTGGCACGATTATTTAATTTATAAATACTACTTACCCAAAAAATGAATACGACTAACCAAAAGAACAATTTTTGACAAAATTAACAAAAAATCATAATTTTTACTTCTATTCAGGTAAATTAACTCACTGTCAGGTTTGTCAATGGGATGTATCAACTCAGGTTGTTGCCAACGGGTGATTTTCAGTATAATTGGCAGTAAATTGCTTCAAATTTTGGCATAAACCTCTAATTTGACATACAGGGTGTCTCAAAAAGGTCGCCCACGGACCCCAAGGCGTGGTAGAGGAACACAAACGATATACAAAATCCGTAACAAAAATTTTATTGGGAGCCCCATTTTAAAAATATGGGGCTGCAAAGTTAGCAAAGTTGGGCAACACTGTTAGTTTAAATCTGCTTAGTTTAAAAAGAATCAAGTTAGTAGGTAAGCAAACGTGAAACTTCAACTTGACATTAGGAAATAGGTTAATGTTTATTTTTAATTTTAAAAATACCAAATGGTTAAAATACCTGAATTTTAAACTCCTTTGGTTATAAAATGTAACAAATCAATAAAATCATAATAGAAATGGTTAAAAACTGATGTATGTTTGAAATAACAACAAAACTGTTAAAAATTACGGCCATACAAAATAAGTTACAATTTTTCTGACATCAATTATTGTTTTCCACGAGGTTCTTCATTCAGAGAATTATTGTAATTCTGCATTAAGGCTCACATAAAAACGTATTTCATTCAAATCAAAGAAATCCCCACTAGATTCAAATATCACAAATTTCTGATGCAGGCTGCTCCAAACTAAACACCTTTACTGCTCTATTCTCACAGGAATTTTGGGGCACTTTTCTTAAGTAGGGAGGCACTGTAGATTCGAATTACCATATTTTTTGTTAGTAACAGGAACCCTTTGAAAAAACTTGGATCAAAAATTGACGCAAACAATAAATTAATGACACCAATCACTGATGATAAATACAATTTATGTTCAGTTTCTCTTAGTTACGAGCATGGCAACTTTAATCAAAATTAAAAGGTAAGACCATGTTGCCGCATAGATTTTGGGGTAAAATTGTAAAAATTAAAATTTAATTCTTATGGAAAATAAACTTCATTAGACCGAAATTTTGCAATAAATAATTAGTTGTAGTCCCTGGCTTTCAATAATTAAGTAAATTATGTTTTATGATTAGCTAAGTAAGGTGCTATAAGGGTGCAAAGTTTGTACCTTTGAAACCCCATATCTTTGGAATGGAGCCCCACAAAAAATTTTCGTTACTAATTTTGTATATCGTTTGTGTTCCTCTACCACGCCTTGGGCTCCGTGGGCGACCTTTTTGAGACACCCTGTATAAATGGAATAATCAGTAGTAATAGTACTTGTGGTCCATGAATTTTCGATTATTAAATAAACGAGTGCTTGTTGCATAGTAATGTCCCGCAAAAGTTAAGGTGTTATCTAATTATTTACCAAGTGAACGAGGTGAATAATTTAAAGAAAACACCGTAACTTTTAAGGGACATTGCGAATAAATGCATCACCCACAATTACTTTCCTAAAAATTTAATTTTTATTTCAATTAGTCTTACTTACCACCCTTTAAATTTCTTGTCTAACCACTTTTATTTTGTTCTAGATGGCAACGCACCACTCATCTCTGGTGTCCGAAAACATTTTAAGAAACAAAGCACCTAGCTTAAAAAATGATAAAATATCGTCACAGCGACAAACATTTACAAAACGTACTGCATTAGGAGATGTTGGTAACAAACTTGCTTCTCAAAATCAAACGATGGGCATGAAACCAAAAAATGATCTAATAAAGAAGAGTGTCGCAGTTATGGGTCCTCCTGAGGTTAAGACAAACTGCAAACCTAGAGTTTCTATCAAAAACACCACAGTAAATAGCAGTGCCCCACAACCTGTGCTAAAACGACAAGAAAGCCTTTTTAAGAAAGATGTTACCCTTTCCTATTCCAGCAAACAACTGGCACTTGCAGATCCTGACGAATTTGACAAAAAGGACCCTCAAATGGTCACTGAATATTTATCAAGCATATTCAGTTATTTGCGACACATGGAAGACAAATTTCCTATCAGAGAAAAATTCCTAGAAAATCATCAATCATCTGTCAGAATGCGCAGCGTACTTATAAACTGGCTGGTGGAAGTACACATGAATTTTAAACTTTGTCTAGAAAGTCTACATTTAAGCATTGCCATAGTTGACAGATATCTTCAAGACAACAAACAGGTTGGACGCCAAACGCTGCAATTAGTCGGTGCGACAGCTATGCTTGTCGCGTCTAAATTTGAGGAAATGTACATGCCTGACATTTGTGACTTTGTCTACGTGTGTGACGACACTTTCTCCGCTAAGCAAATTTTAGCGATGGAAAGAGACATTTTAAAGAAACTGGAATTCAATTTGGGACGCCCCTTGTCAATTCACTTTTTGCGTAGATATAACAAAATAGCACAAGTGAGAGCTGAACACCACTCACTGGGTAAATACATTTTGGAGCTCGCTTTGCTTGAATATGACGTTTGTTATTTGAAACCTTCCCTACAAGCAGCAGCAGCTTGTTGCCTGGCTATTGCCGTTCTAAACGGAGCCACCCAACCTCTCAAAGCGTGGACACCCACTTTGGTGCTTTACACTACATATAAGTATTCTGATTTTAAATCCATCGTTCATCAATTTGCGAATATTTTAATTAAATCCGAAACATCCAAGTTTCAAGCTATTCGTAAAAAATATGCGTCAAGCTCCTTTAATAAAATTAGTATGAGTCCCAAGTTGCAAGGACCTCTGTTGCTCAAGTTGGCATCAGAACAGACTGAAAAAAAGTAGGTAAGGTTTTTATATTAAAGATTGTATTTGACTTTAAATTTATTTTATACTGAGTGTACACCGTGACTAAGTGTAATAAACCTATTTTTAAATAAATATATTAACTATTAATACTTAAAAAATTTAATAGACGCTTACATTCTTATTCTACATAATTTTTATTGAGTTTGAAGACATGAAAATGTAATGTGACGTTTGTACTAAATAACATTGATCGTGTTTGATTGCTCCTAATTATGTTCATTCTGACTGTTCGATGACAGAAAAAATGTCATTTAGCATTGTTTAATGACATTTTTTCTGTCATCGAATAGTCAGAATGAACAGAATTAGGAGCAATCAAACACGATCATTATACATTTAAAAGAAATTTGACAAGTAATAACAAAATTGACATTTTTATGTGACTAATTTACTAGTTTTTCGTAACTTGTTAAATTTTCTTTCAAATTTTCAATGATATGTTGTATTAAAATTCGACTAAATGTGTAAATAATAAATCAATGTTTTTAATAACAAATTTTATTTAAAAAAAATTGTCTCTAGTTTACAATAACAAAAAAAATTTAGTGAGCGTTTTCTATCTTGGAGACAGTTTCTTCCATACTCTAAAAAAAAAAAGAATTAATTATCAAACAAAAAAACATGTAAACAAGTTTTTTATGGTGGTTAAATAACGATTTTAAGTGGTTTTTAATGCTTAAAAACTTTTATGAAAAAAAAAAAAAAATCGTGTTAGTTTTATTAAAAGTCCAAGTTTATAAGTCTTAAATTTAATTTTCTGAACTGTATCATGGAGTTTTTATTTTTACGGCTGGCGACAGTGAAAGTAACTTTTACTGACGCTACCAATTTTTTTTTTCTTAAAACATCAAATAAACATCAGTTTAATGACGTTTATTTTAAAATAAATAAAAGTCAACTAAAATAAGTAAATTAAATTTATTATAAAACCATTGTATTAAGAAGTTTTAAGAAAAAGTATCGTTTACTACACAGAGTTAAAGTGGCTTTGTGTGCCTCGGCAGAATTGTCTGTCTTCGCTTACCAGAAAATCTTTCTGCCTCACAAAACATCACTTTAACTCTGTGTAGTAAACGATACTTTTTCTTAAAACTTCTAAATACAATACAATAGTACTAAAATCCACTAATTTTACACCCGTCGATTATTATAAGACAGTTAATTAGGAAGTATAAAACTAAAAAACAAAGATCTGACGGCTAGTGGCGTCAAAGTAACATGAAAAACCTTAAAATCTCTAACTTTGGGGAAACTCAATGGATTGACTTCATTTTTTTTGTAAAACGTTCAGAATTAAATATAAATCACTAATAAATGGCGCCGCTAGTCTTTCCTGAATTTTTTATACTCTTCGCAAACTATATCTCGCTTATAATTAAGTCCACAGAAAAAATCATTCTTATAAAAATTAAAGAGAATAAAATTTTGTGATAAAAAAAATATTGCCTGCCCCCCTCTGAGCTCTGCCCCCTTATAACCCCCCAAATTTTAAGTAATTTTTTTTATGCTTATTTTTAATTTTTAAATAAAAAATTTTTTTCCCTTTAATTTTCATAGAAATAATTTTTTCTGTAAATTTAATAATAAGCGACATACAAATTTTTCCAAGTTGGGGGGGGCATAGTGGAGAAGCATTTTTTTTTAAATTTAGTTAATAATGAATGTTTTTTTTGTTTTTTAAAAAATAAGCATGAAAAAAAATTATTTAAAACTTGGGGGGCTATAAGGGGGCAGAGCTCGGGGGGGGGGGGAAGCTAATATTTTTTTATTACAAAATTTTATTCTCTTTAATTTTCATAAGAATGATTTTTTCTGTAGATTTAATAAGCGAGATACAGTTTGCGAAGAGTATAAAAAATTCAGGAAGGACTAGCGGCGCCATTTTAGTTTTTATTAGTGATTTAAATTTATTTCTGAACGTTTTGCAAAAAAAATGAAGTCAATCCATTGAGTTTCCCCAAAGTTAAAGGTGAAATGCTAATTTGACGCGACTAATGGTAGTTCATTTTAAAACTAGAAATGGGTTAGATCAGTGAATAGGTTAGATTATTGAGTGGGTTAGGTTTTATTATAAAATGCCGACATTTAATAGGATACTCCTCGCAGTAATTAATCACAATATTTTATAAAAGCAATATATTTTTTATTTAAGAAAAATCTGCAAAGAGGCCAAACTATTAACTTTCTTTCGCAAAAAAAATATTTATTAGCGAAGAGCATAAATATGAATTCTGACACTGACGTTTAGGATTTAATTTGACTTTAAAAGATGCTACTGTGTTTTGAATGTTTTTGCAAAGCCACCTAGACCAAGGTCAAGACTTATGGAAATTTTTTATTACTAAAAACCTTTCTTTTAGCCTTTTATGCCCTAATAACTTAACAAAAAAAAATTATTTTAAATACAGAATGACATTTTCTTTAATTTTTTATCAGAAATTTTTTTAGTAAATCAAATAATAACGAAAATACGGCGTTTTTTTTTAATTGGGGGGTCGGATCAAAAAAAATTTCAAATAATTTTTGTAAAGAGTTAAAAGGGCTTTAATACTACGGAATAATTTTTTTTCTTAAATTTATAATAACTGAAATATGAATTTTTTACCAGTTTGGGGGCCCCTTTACCCCCTTTGTTATTATCCGATTTTTTCCAATAACAATCCCAACCAAGATTTTAATGAGAACAATTTTTCCTACAAATTTGAACACGATTGGGCATTTCATTCTTAAGTTATCGTGTTTACAAAAAACGTGACAGACGGACGGACGGACGGATTTTTTGAAAGTTGTTCAAAATTCGATGAAACGCACGAATCTGCAAGAATTTTTGCTCTACGACGATTTTTGACGATTTTAGAATTTTCAAAACAATCACAATATACTCCTCGTTTTCGACTTTGTCTGCGAGGAGTATAAAAACTTACAGTACAGTACACTTGATTTCACATAAAAGAGGTACACTGTCAAAGTTTGTCTAAGTAAATTTGGCCATAATTCTATGATATTTTTGATCGTTGTTTCGTTGCTTTGCTGTATTTTATATTCTTGAATGTTCATATTTGTCACATACCAACCCTTATACCTACTATGACTTGTAATGTTTATTAATAATCATACGAATATATATATAAATACAGTGACAAAATAACCAGAAATTAGGATATTAATGCCAAATTTATTCAAAAAAATTTTGACAGTGTACCTCTTTTATGTGAAATCGAGTATAAATAAATAAAGAAAATACTTTAAATAATGAGCCAAACGATCAAAATATGAAACTACCTTATTAGTCAATGTCACCAATGAGAATTACACACTCCAAGTGGAAATTCCACTTGGACTTTTTTGGTTGGGGATGCAGCTTTAGGGTAAAAGCAAAATTTATGATTATCAAATGTAATACCACGAATGATGAGAGGATTGCCGGTAATACTGAATTTTATACGAAAACTTCGTTGCGTAGCAATTTTTACGAGTCAAATTGCCATAACAAAAAAACGAGTGCCTAGGCTGCGAAGCAGCCCTTGCACGAGTTTTTTTGTCAATGTCAATTTGACGAGTACAAAATTGCTTCACGCAACGAAGTTTAAGTAAATTAAAAATTAGTATTACCGTGCAATACTCGATTCATGAGTGGTATTCGATAGAGTGCCTTGATGATTTTGACAGTTATTGTCGCCTTATAGAGTGGCGACATGCATCATTCTTTCTGTGTCATACAGATAACGTCATTAATTGTGATTGTAAGTTGTAATTGTTGTCACTTTGGCTATAACCTTGATGACGTTATCTGTATGACAGAGAAAGAATGATGCATGTCGCCACTCTATAAAGCGACAAAAACGGTCAAAATCATCAAGGCACTCTAGTATTCGAAAGATTATTTCCTGACAGAATTTAACTTACTTACAGTTTTTTTTTAATTATGATAAGAAACATTCCAAATTTCTGCAAAATTTAAGTACCCATTTCAGTAGCGTTACAATAACATTTTCAACGCAAATTTGTTCTTCTTCAGGTATTAAATACATAGTGTTCTACATAATGGCTATATTTTTTGCAAAACACGTGTACCGAACAAAACGCAACATTGCATTCATTTTTAAACTTTTTTTTAAGAACCTTTTAAGACATCAAAAGGTAGTGCAAGTTATGTCACTAATGTCAACTTGTAACATCAAGTCTGCTTATTGCACAGATCATACTGTGATCATAAAACTTATAAAGTTACAACTCCCCCAAAACATTATCCAAAATTTAGGTTGATATAGGAGATTCAACACATAGTTATTTGTGATAAGAAATACCAGAGGTAGTCCTGTAGTGGAAGACATAGTTAAGTGTTTTGAAGAAAAGAACGCTTAGCCATGCCTAAGTGATAACACCACGTAGTCATAGCAACGTGGTGTTATCGCTGCGATAACACCACGGAGTCATAGCAACGTGGTGTTATCGCTGTGATAACACCACGAAGTCATAGCAACGTGGTGTTATCAGGCTAAATCGCAGGAAATGCGAGCTCAGATAGCAGGAGATGATTGAGCTTGGTGTGCCAGTGGGTCCAAAAAAAAAGTTGATCTCCTTCTATTCGGCGAGTAGACTACTGATTATTATGAGATATTCTTTTTTTATGACAGCTAATTTTTATAATACTGAATAATTAGAAATTGCGAAACTGGACAATGAAGGTCTGACAGCGCAATTGTGGTACAAGCGGAATAGACAGGGGTTCAAAAAAAAGCTTTGAACTTTTTTTATGATAGCTGATTTTTAATAAAACTAAACAATGGGCTAGTTTCATGAAAACATTTTATTTGCTTAAACGATTCCCCTTATTAAACTATGTTGTTTTACAAATTTTTAGACTACACAAGTTTCTACTTTTCGAGAAAGAAAATAAAATAAATTTAAAAATTGCGTTAAATTGGACCAGCTTTAATAGACATTTTTCCCCTTCCACCTTCTTGAATCTATACTTTTACTTCATTGTCAAAGTGACATTTTCTATTTTTTTACTTAATTTATTGTTTTACTTACATTTTCGGTATTTTTTATTAACACCACAATAAATATATTAAAAAAAAGATAAAAATACTTCATATTTTAGCTAATCTGTCACTAAGCGTTGACTTAAGAAACATAGAAAAGAATACATTTTTATGTTGCTAAGCAATGTAATATACCTTAAGATAGTGGAAGGGATAGGGGAAGTGCCCCAAAATCGAGGGGAAGTGCCCCAAAAATTTAAACTTTGGAGCGCTAGAACACCTAAACCAACCACTGGATAAACACGAGATTTTTAGTGAAAGCTCATGCCTAAGTCTACTTTTTATTTTTAACCAAAAATTTTAAATTTGTTACTTGTGAAACATGCCCATTGGGAAATGCCAAACTGGAAAATGAAAGTCTGACAGCGCAATTATCAAAAATGCTAAAATTACAAGGATTCAATAAAAAATTAAAGGTTTTTTTGAAATCTTTGTAGTTTTAATAATAATTCAGAATTTATAAATTAAATCTGTGGTAGGGAGGCAAAACGGGATAAGTATTTTTGACATTTAAAAAAATGTGTTTTTCGGACAACGAATTTTAATAGAAACATTTAGATATTTACAATTTGGATTAGCCATATACGTACTTTGAAACCTATTTTTTCAGTTAGCTTCTTACTATTGCATTAATATTGTTTAATATTTGCAAGAAAATACGGTGCTTCTGAACGAAATTAAATGAAAATTCGATGCACTTTTTTTTGGAATTATGTTCTTAAAATGTTAAGGAACCAGAATTAATTTAGTTTAAATCCTAGAGTCAGCGCTTTTTTTTTAAATATGATATTTCATAAAAAGCTTACTCCCTACCTAGGAGATGGATGCATTTATACTAGCAGCTATCCGCATTCATATCGATGAATAATGTTTTTTATTTTAAAAAAAGATTGTTGTGTAATCCAATCATTGAAAATAACTCCGGGAGCCCCATTTTAAGTTTTTATTTTAATCACATTTAAGGTGGGACGGCTTGTAAACACAGAAAAACATGACGATTCACAAAAAATAAATCTATGTAAAAACAGTTAAATTTGGCAACCTAGTTTTATACCTATTGCACCTATTTACCTATAATTTTAAAAAAGAAAAGTCATAAAAATCAACTATTAAATGTCAAAGCGTTCGTTTTCAATTTTTTTAACACTTTAATCCATTTGTATTTTATTTTGCACGTAATTCTGTTAAAGTATACACTACCACACGTATTGGCGCTACGACATATTCCCACAAAACGTATAGGTACGTTTTTAATTGCAAATGATCAAAAACTGGAGGTCCTTAAACAATTCAAACCAAAATCAGATGTATTTATTAAATACAACCTAAACTCTAATATCATCTCATGTTTCTCATAACGCTAGTGAAGTAAAAAAAAAAGATTCTAGAGCGAACACAAGCTCTGTTAGGTCCGGGCACTTAAAAAATCATAAATTTTAAAGGTATCTACCCATATACTCCGAATTCCCAAAAAGTTTCTCTAAGCAGGGCCAATAAAATACACGATTTAACTTATAAATGCTACTTTGGGGGTTGTTTTGTAAATTTAACTCAATGCTCTTCTGAAAAAAATATCCTTGATGTATTATGTAAGTTTCTCTGAACATTTTCAGTAGTAGGTAGGTTTTTGCACACTTGGTACATTTGGTAAATAACATACTGTGAAGTTTTTGTTTAATTTAAAGAACAATAATAAAAACATTACGTTTTTAAAATGATATAGGTAAAATTTTGACACAACGGTTGACACTTATTTAACAATAAATTACCAAGCTACCTTTCGGATGTTGCCATAGTAGATTTATCAGTCCTGTTTTTTAACATTATTTTCTTAATATTAACTCAGGAAGGCCGGTGAATCCCATTTTTTATTGTTTTAATAAATTTTAGATACCCGAAGCAATATTATACTACTTTAAAAAAAAATTTAATTAAGGAATTCTAAAAAAAAAACGTTAACAAAGTCCTACCTAACTGCGAGCTGTTGGCTGCTGCGTTCTAAGCCGATTTTATCCTGATTTCAAGTAAGCCCCGCGCCTAAAGGAAGCTGGTGGGTCCAATTTTTTTTTACAGAAACTTATGTATCATTCTCTTAGGAACATTTTCACCAAAAATTAAATTTTTTAATTAAAGATTACTTACTCGACGTCCCCCCTTAAACATTTAATTTTGAGAAAATACCAACAGTAGGACAAACCTGTTAACGTGGGGATTAATAATAAATACTTATTTTTTCGAACAATATGTACAGGGTGTGCAAAAAGTTCGGAATATCGCTCCTAATTTCGTAAATACTTTTCTTAGAAGGTTGATTTTTTTAAGGTCGATTTCCATTTTTTCAATGCGCATCTTTTCAACTTAGATTCAATTATACAGGGTGTCCAAGTTTCTCAGAAGACTGAACAACTTTCTTATTTTAAATGGAACACCCTATTTTTTATTTTTTTTTATAAATCTAGATGTCATTAGCAGTTCAACGATATGTCGCTTGCTACCCTTAAGTTACTAAATGTTACCCTTTATAATAGAATTTGTTTCTGTGTTAAAAAGTTTGGAATATCGCCTGTAAAATCGTAGAAAATAACTTAAGGGTAGCAAGCGACATATTATTGAACTGCTAATGTCATCTAGATTAATAAAAAAAAATCAAAAATGGGGTGTTCCATTTAAAATAAGAAAGTTGTCTAGTCTCCTAAAAAACACCCTGTATAGTTGAGTGTATGCTCGTTAGATGCGTATTAAAAAAATAGAAATGGACCTCGAAAAAATTAACCTACTACGAAAAGAAGTTACGATTTTACAGGCGATATTCCTAACATTTCGTAACTTAAGGGTAGCAAGCGACATATTGTTGAACTGCTAATGACATCTAGATTCATAAAAAAAAAAAAAATAGGGTGTTCCATTTAAAATAAGAAAGTTGTCCAGTCTTCTGAGAAACTGGGACAGCCTGTATATTTAAATGTAGGTTGAAAAGATGCGCTTTGAAAAAATAGAAATCGACCTCGAAAAAATCAACCTTCTAGGAAAAGTATTTACGAAATTAGGAGCGATATTCCAAACTTTTTGCACACCCTGTATAACAGCTAAATTGGTCCCCCAGGGCTCACAATATTCCCATCCGAAAGTTATTGTCAAAAAGTGACGTTTACTTTTTTACATTTTTACTAAAAAAGGGCTGTTTAGAGAAAAAATGCTAAGGAATTACAATGTACTCAATAAAGCCCCCATTCCAATTTATGTACCACCAAAGAGAATGAATATACTAGAGTATCAGTGCACGAGGTTTTAAAAGGTAGAGGGCCACTCTGAAAAGTAGAGGGCGCTTCAAGCATCAAAATTTCATGGGTAGATTGTCGTTGTTTTTTTATTCTACCTAAGATCCCAGCGGGGTGATTACGGAATATCGCTTCGTACGAAACCTAATGGTCTTCTTATGTAGGTTTCGTACGAAGCGATGTTCCGTAATCAGCACGCTGGAATATATTCAGGTAAGGACAACTTTGACACTTATGACAGTTAGATCAAATTGCATGGCTTACTAGATTAAAAAGAAAATGTTTTTTCATTGTCTTTTTAGTCTAGTAAGCCATGCAATTTGATCTAACTGTCATAGGTGTCAAAGTTGGCCATACCTAGTATATTCAAGAGACCTTAATTCTACCAAAAATAAAAACTAGTAAGTGCTCTAAACTAAACCTATTATTTATGTCAAATTGACTTTATTCAAAATAATATTTAAATGGTAAAAAGCATGATTGTTTTTATTTAAAATTAAGTGATTGATGTTAATGTTGCATTCATTAATTGTAACTGTAATCTGCTCTTTAAATTAAAATCACAATTGAACCCATAAAATAAAAGACTATCAAAATACTTAGAAAAATAGTGTATTTGTGAATGAAATAAGCGGGCAGCGGTTCCTGTCCCCAAAAGAAACAGTGGATGCTTTAACTTACGACATGACGACGGCAATTACGACAAGCTTAAATAAATCAAAACTGGAGTTAACTGTTTGAATAAATGCAAAAATTTACCGATTTTAGCAAAAAATTCTTTGGAATGCAAAAAAAAAGTAGATCTACTTAATCTGTTTGTGTTTATGCAACACTTAAATAACAAGCGCGTACGTAAACTTTATTGTAGAAGGAAGTATCAGAAGTTTTTATTACAATTTTTTTATAATTGAAGTTTATTTGACATTTTTAATTTAGGGTATAGTCCGTAAGTCATTTTGGTGAACCAAAGTGACAGAAAACGACTTGTTACACAATTGGTTGTCATAGAAAATGATTGTTAAAACTGTCACTTAGGTTTACCAAAATGACTTACGGACTATACCCTTCATTTTAATAAAATGTCATCTATGTACTTGGTGTAAATCAAAATAAAAATCTGTACAAAAACCTAACCTTAAAATAAAATCACCAAAGAAAACTGTAAAATTTTACTGATATCAGCGTGCTGATTGATGAAAAAGGCCGTCACTCTCAGTCTAAGTTATGATTTGTCTATGGTACCACAAACACTACTTATCGCTCAGTATTGGCCCAACAATTTGAGCAATTAGCAAAAAAATAATGTATTATGTTAAAAACTAATTTTCTTGCATTATTGTTTTTTGTTGAGGAAGGTAATTGAAAACTACATTAAATAACATTAAAATTGCTTATTGTTTTTCTGGAAACAGCCCCTTTTTTAAAAAATCGTAAAAAAATAAACGTCATTTTTTGACAGTAACTTTCGGATGGTAATATTGTGAGCCCTGGGTGACCAATGTAGCTGTTATATATATTGTTCGAAAGAATAAGTATTTATTATTAATCCCCACATTAACAGGTTCGTCCTACTGTTGGTATTTTCTCAAAATTAAATGTTTAAATGTCATAAAAATAAAAACTTAAAATGGGGCTCCTAGAGTTATTTTCAGTGATTACAAAAATTGATCAAGTATTTTAGGCGCTAGAGCCCGCCCCGCTACTCGATGGACACCCTGTATAAGACTTCAAAGTGAGTAGGGGTGTACGTTTTGGTATGTTTTTCTTTTATTTAAAAAAATTTATAAAATATGTGTAAAAAATTTAATGCCTCGGCAGATGGCGGTAACACTTCAAATCCTCCTTTTGATATTTGTTGAAATACACAAGTATCTTAGTTTATTAAGCATCGACTATCCCTGATACGTGTTTCTGATAAGCTTTAATAGGGCGAAACAGCTGTCAATCACTTCAGGTTTGGTGGGTGCATACCTGTTGAGAATAGTCGATATCTTTAGTCTTTTTTTAAAAAACAAATAATATAGTTACCATTGAAAAACAATAATCAGTCAGTGTTAATAATTATAAAATTTTCCTAAAATAAATATTTTTATTTTACGAGTATCCAGTTATTTATTGATAGAAAATATACCGGGTAGGTTATATTTTCTAATAATACCCTTAAGAAATAAAGAAGGACTTCTTTTATAATTTGGCGTCCCGCCTAGAGTCGAAAGTGAATCTAAGATTCTACTATTTTATATTAAGAAGAAATTAAGATCACTCCTATCTAAATGTCATGAATAAAATGAAACCAAATTAACAATGGTTGATTAGTATTATGGATAATAATTTTGAAAAAGCTAAAAATAATAATTTGGTTTGACTATCGCAACGATCTCAACCTAAAAATCGAAACACATAATTTAAAATTCGGCTGCGGCTTTGATTCAACTCATAGTTCAACTCCACACAATGTGGTGGAATATGTCGTTCATATATCGACACAATTGTAATGATATTTTGTAACGAATGAGTTAATTACTCTATCATGTAGGTTGTTTTACATATGCCAGTCATATTTTTACGAGCTTTTGTTATGTTCCGTATACTGGCTTTTTTAGCTCTAATCAAAGAATGCAAATTGGTGTTGTTACATGGAAGATGTTGTTTCCTGATTTGGTGTTTTAATGAAAACACAAAAAGATAGAATGCCTTTGTAAACGCTCCATCTTTAATCCGACATATACAGTACTTTAAGCCATTTCGCAGTTTTTTTCCATAATTCGAAGTTTGGTTTGGCAAATAAAGATTTTTTTACTATGCAGCTTGTTCTTAATTTTAGTTAATAATAAATACATCTATACAAATAAATATAGATTTAAACTTTATTATCTTAATTATTTTATTTAAAGTCAATTTTACTGTAGGGGGAGTTCGAGTGGCTTGGGACAGTTATGGCTTGGGACAGCATGATTTTAAAAAATACGGTAACATTAAAAAATTAAGTAGATACGCCAATGTACTCTATAAAGTGCTGCCACCTTGCACAAAAAATTATAAGCGTTTAGTATAAGTAAAACCCTGGTTATGAGTATAGACACTGTAATAATAGACTGGACAATTCGCTACCGCTTCTGATTGGCCGCCCGTTTTTTGCATGGGTGTCTGGATAGACATAATGACATCATTTTTTTTTAATTTGACAAATCAGTTTAATTAAATAAGTCAGTGTCATCAATTATTATACTCTTCACAAGAGTATATTGCAATCGATCAGAAAATCCTAAAATCGTCAATTTTCGTCGTAGAACAAAAATTTTTGCAGATTCGTGCGTTTCATGACTTTTTAAGATTTTCATTTTTTGTCCGTCCGTCTGTCGGTCGGTCGGTCGGTAGGGTGTATGTCACGTTTCTTGTAAACACGCTATCTCAAAAACCAAAAGGGATATCAAACTCAAATTTTAAGGAAAAATCAACCTTTATAAGAGGAAGAACCCTATTGTTTTTGACAACAATCCCATCACTACAAAGCCCCCTTCTGGGCCCCCCAAATGAAAAAAAAATCGTAGCTCAACTATTATTAAATTTACAAAAAAAATTATTCGACATACAACATAGGAAATTGAATTCTCTACAGAAAAGTATCTGTTGGTTTTTTTGTCAGACCCCCCTTTTACCCCCCATCACAAAAAAACCTCCTATCTCCGTTATTATTCAATTTACAAAAAAAATCTTTTTCACAAAATTAATGGAAATTTAATTTTTTATTAAATGTCTTGGTTTGTTTTTTGTAAAGTTAGCCAGTAAGGTTAAAAAAACAAAAACTAAAAGATTTCAGTAACAAAAAACTTCTAAGTCCAAATAGCGTCGGTCAAGGAGGCCATGCCAAAAATATTTCAAACAAAGAAACAAAGCCAGCTGTCAGAACAAATAACAAATATCTTAAAGTTCAGAACTGACGTTTATCCTCTTCGTTAACTAAATTCTTCGTGTTTTTTGTTAATAGTTTGCACTCTTCGCAGATTTTTTTTACATAATTTTTTTTTATAAGAGACTATTAATTATCCTGTAATAGTTTTCTTGCGAAGAGTATACCATAGAATGTGTAGCAATTATATAAAAAATTGATTTAGCTTTGATTAATAAAGTTTAAAATTACACTTTTACCGATTTCGAATTCTACTCGAGCTACTTATCTGTGAAGAGTAACTAATACGCGTTTCGACTTCTACTTATTTCTTGTTAATTTTAGTGTTTTATAACGTAAGTATTGTGTTTTTTAAATTATATTATATAATTTTCAGGCTCTTAATTATAAAAATTAATAATACTTTAACTATTTACCTACTCGTTGTACATGAATGATTATTGTTTTAGTATGGTTCATTGCGGTGTTAGGGGCTGCAAGAATTCTGCGGAACGGGGCACAAAATTGTTTTGTGTTCCCAAAAGAGCAGATAGGAGGCAGATGTGGCTTAGGAATATCAACAGAACTGGAATGTTTAAGGACCTAAGAATATGCGAGGTAGGTGCTTTATTTAACTTTTATTACACTGTGTAAGTAAGTAATTTCCATTTAAAAAATTAACATTTGGTTAAAATTTAACTATTGTCATACAGAATAGGCATGCTTACTTGCTACATAAAAAATCTATGTATGATCACAAATAAAAAATCAAATGGCGTTTTGGACCCCCCTATGGAACGGGCGGAATTTCTATGATTTTGATGATATTCATAGAATAAGATCAAACTGGCTAGTCTATTATTACAGTGTCTATAGTTATGAGCACATGTGAATTTCGGAAAAATAAGGTAAGTTAGAATATTTTCTCATAACTCTTAAAAAATTTAACTAAAAATCACTTTAAATAGTTTGGTTTATTATATGTCCCCTTACAATTTTTCTGACATATAATTCATTAATTAGAGTTAATTAGTTTTTCTGCAAATTAAGGTATAACCTATAAAGTAGGTATAGGGTGGCTTGGGACACTACTCGTGGTCTAGCTTGGGACACTGTCCCAAGCCATAATACTGCCATAATTATTTTTTTTTTACAGAAAACGTTGAAATTTAATGTTTAAATTTATAAAATACTTTAAAAATTATTTTTTTTTACAGAAAGTATGTCGAAATCCAATGTAAATGCGAATAGACCTTTAAAAATCGACGAGATTCCGGAAAATGTTCTTCAACAAGCCGTTCATATGGTATATATATATTCGTATGATTATTAATAAACATTACAAGTCATAGTAGGTATAAGGGTTGGTATGTGACAAATATGAACATTCAAGAATATAATAAAGTTGTAAATAATATAAAAAAGTACAAATAATGTTCTTTTTGGGATGCCCATGGACAATGTTCATATACTGATAAAGCATCTGCTTCGGGGGGAGGGGCCAGAGGAAAAACCATGGGAAAAATAACTCCAGCATACCAGGGTCACATTCCAGTTAAATTACAAGGTACAATAAATTGCCAAAAAATTACAGAGGTTTCAAGGTTGATATCCAATTTAATGCATTTCATATGGTAAAATCTAAGGAAGGGAGCGTAAGAAAAATTGCTAATCAATTTGGCATTTCAAAAAGTTCCCTTCATAGACTTACCAAACAACCCCAAAAAAAAAATCAGTTTCACAATAAATATTCAAGTACCCAAGTTTTTACAGTACAGCAGGAAAAAAAACTCGCCGATTATCTAGTAAAAGCATGCAAAATACATTATGGTTTATCAAGAAAACAGACATTAGAGCTAGCGTACAAATTTGCTGATAAAAATAACTTAAAAGTGCCACCAAGTTGGGACGTTCATAAAGCTGCATCTAAAGACTGGTTTCTTGGATTTTGTAAAAGAAATCCCAACTTGTCTTTAAGAAAACCGCAGGCAACAAGTTTATCAAGGGCTACAAGTTTTAACAAAACCAACGTTTCGAATTTTTTTAATCTTTTGAAAAGTATTTACGAAAAAATACATTTTCGTCCTGGAAATATTTGGAATGTTGACGAAACAGGTTTATCTACCGTCCAGAAACTTTCAAAAGTGGTTGGTCAAAAAGGAGCTAGACAAATTGGAAAAATAACATCAGCTGAAAGAGGCACAACAGTTACAATGTGTGCTTGCATAAATGGGGTGGGTCATGCCATTCCACCTATGTTTATATTTCCCCGTGTAAACTTTAAAGAATTTATGTTATATGGTAAGTAAATATAACAGTTAAGACCTATTTTTTAATTATATTATTTTACCGTTAGGTGCACCTACTGGTTCCAAAGGAGTTTGCCATCCGTCCGGTTGGATGACTTCTGAAAATTTCGAAAAGTTTTTTGATCATTTTTTGTTACATGCAAGACCCAACAAAGAAAATCCGGCACTGCTAATAATGGACAATCATGACAGTCATATAAATTGGTCCGTAATTGAAAAAGCTAAAAATAATTACACAACTTTATTAACATTTCCACCACACTGCAGTCACAAGCTTCAACCACTGGATGTATCGGTTTATGGTCCATTTAAAACTTATTATTCATCCGCCTTGGAAAGCTTAATGCTTAAAAAACCTGGTGTTCCTTTGAATATTTACGATATTCCCCAACTAGCTGCCACTGCCATTTTGAAGGCCTTTACTCCACTTAACATAATAAGCGGTTTTCTTAAGACTGGAATTTTTCCGTTTGATGAAAATATTTTTACGGACGATGATTTTATGGCTTCCAGTGTGACAGATAGAGATTTACCTAATAACGATGAATCACATGAAAATCAAGGTAATCCAGAAACAGCTAAAATAAGCTCAAGAGTATCCCAACATGACGAGCAAGGAACTTCAGGACTTAATCTCAACAAGACTGATAATCCACAATCGAATCAAAGATACTCTCGAGATTCTGCTCATGATCAGCAAGGAACTTCAGGACGTACTTTAAATAATAACGATGGTAACAAAGAAAACAATATTACAGAACCCGAATTTATATGTCCCGAAGAGATAATGCCCTTGCCAAAAGCGGCTCCAAGAAAAAATCAAACAGCTTCTAAAAAAAAAGGAAAAACACGAATCCTTACTGACACACCAGAAAAGAATGAAATTGAAATTAAAAAAAACAAAACAAATAAAACTGAAAAAAAAGTAAAACAAATAAAGAAACAAGTCTTTGAAGAAAGCAGTTCTGGCTCAGACCCGGAAGATGCAGACGCTGATTGCGAAGAAAATGAAATTGATTTTAAAAGCAAAACATTTTTAACTAATGACTTTGTAGTGGTTCGTTTTACCTTAGAAGAAACTGAAGGAACGGTACATTTTGTCGGCCAAATAAGGGAATCATTGGAATCAGGTTTATTTGAAGTAAAATTCTTGAGAAGAAATTCAAAAACCAACGAATTTTATTTTCCAAACGTGGACGACATTGTCAAAATTAAAGTTGATGACATGGTGGCAAAGTTAAATCCACCAATATCTAGTGGAACTACCAAAAGAAGGTCCAAATATTTAAAATTTAAGGAAAACATCAACAAAATTCACAACGTTCATTAGTAATTTGTTTTTAATAAATAGTTTTTTCAGAGGTTTTTTCTTTAAAATTCACAAACCACATTTTATTATACTCCTCGCAGACAAAGTCAAAAACGAGGAGTATATTGTGATTGTTTTGAAAATTCTAAAATCGTCAAAAATCGTCGTAGAGCAAAAATTCTTGCAGATTCGTGCGTTTCATCGAATTTTGAACAACTTTCAAAAAATCCGTCCGTCCGTCCGTCTGTCCGTCTGTCCGTCTGTCACGTTTTTTGTAGACACTCTAACTTGAGTACCAAAGATCCCATCAAGTTCAAATTTTTAGGAAAAATCGTTCTCATTAAAATCTAGATCCCTATTGTTTTTGGAAGAAATCGGAAAATAATAAGGGGGGCTGCGGCACCCCCCAAGTGAGAAAAAATTCATATTTCAGTTATCATAAAAATTATGGAATTTTTTTTCTGGTAACTTTAAAGCCCTCTTAATTCTCTACTAAAAGTATATTTAAGTTTTTTTTGTCCGGCCCCACATAAGCCCCCCCTTTAAAAAAAAGCCGTATCTTCGTTATTTTTCAATTTACAAAAAAAACTTAGGTCATAAAAATGAAAGGAAATTAAATTTTGTTTTAAAAAATATTTTTTGTTTTTTTTTTGTGAAGTTTTTAAGACAAAAAAGGTCAAAATAAAGGTTTTTGGTGATTAAAAAGCTCTAAGTCACTTAAGTCTAGGTTCGGTCAAGGTGGCTTTGCAAAAAAAATTGAAACAAAAACATCCTTCCAAAGCCAAAGTAAATCCTAAACGCCATTGTCAGAATTGATACCTATTTATGCTTTTCGCAAATAAATGTTTTATCTATAGAAGAGTTAATAGTTTAACCTCTTCGCAGAGTTTTTTTGATAATATTAAAAAATTATTGTTTTTTTATAATTTTATTATTCTCTGATTACCTACTGCGAGGAGTATCCTATTAAATGTCGGCATTTTATAAAAAAAACTCTAACAGGCTCACTAATCTAACCTATCCACTGACCTAACCTATCCACTCACCTAACCCGCTCTAGTTTAAAATTTTAAATACCTATTTTGACAGTTAGGCTGTATATAATAAACTCAGGTCCTATTATTTAGACATATTTGATCTTGTCCCAAGCCACCCATTCTGGTGTCCCAAAGGTTGCTATAATAGTCTAGATTGGGACACATTACTTTTTTATTTAAAAAAATTATATTTAACCTATAAACAAAAATTAAGACGTGAAAATGCCCCTATTAATAGCCAAATACAATAAATTAATCAAATTAACCAAAAAAATTGAGTTTTTTAAAGTTCAGAGTAAGAAAAAAATTAAAAACTAAAAAGTGTCCCGAGGGAGTCGAACTCCCCCTATTGTCTAAATAGAAAAGGGTATGCCTTTTCTTCTTATGCCTTTAAATGTTAAATCAGTGGCGTAGCCAGGAATTTGCTACACCTGGGACAAATGGGGTAGTTAGGACTTTTTTATTGAACTTACCGTTACTTTGGCCCCTTTCCTAATGGATTTCGTACATTAAATACATGAAGGGTGTTTTAACTGTCAGGATAAATTAAAAAAAATTGCCTGCGGCGCAATTTACAGGGCCCCAAAAAGTTTTTTGCGGGGGGTACCTACAATGATTTAAATACGCCACTGCGACACGTACCACAAATTACAAACTTTTTCTGTAGAACATAAATTTTAAATAGAAATGACTACGATTTTACCTTAAGTGCATTTTCAAAATTGTTTCTGTTCATATTAACACACAGAGCTACAGCATCATACAATACTTCCAAATGGGTTACTTTCATGTTCTTTGTTGTTATGGTCGTTATTCTTTTCCACATGTCATAAATTTTTTGTTTATCTGTGTCTAAAAGAAAAAAATACATATTTTTAAACCAACGGAATCACAGAATAACTTTAGAAATAGGCATCATAACATCAGGACCTATCTATGGCTTACGGGTTACAGGATCCATTGAATCATGATCCGAACTAAAGACCAACCATAATGACTACGTGAGTCATTATGATTGGTTTGGAACGGATCATGATTCAATAGATCCTGTTTAAGAACTCATTGTTTTAAATGAGACAGCCCACGCTTATGCGGTTCGCTATTTAAACCCGAGGGGCAATTCAATGAAAGAATTAGTGTAAATTTTTTTAAGAATTTGTTGAGAATTTGTAGAATTTGTTTAGAATTTGTTAAGAATTTGCTGAGAATTTGTGAAGAATTTGTTAAGAATTTGTAGAATTTGTTAAAAATTTGTGGAATTTGTTGAGAGTTTGTTAGGAATTAATGTACACAATTTGTCCATCTGATTTGCCCTCGTTTAAACCTGTTAAAAAACGTTCCTGTTCAACCGCACCCCGCGTACGTAATTATTACTCCGCGACTTGGTTTACGGTACACGGACCATACCTTAAATTAAAAATGATCGCTATGGGTTGAGTTCGAGAAATCTTTTTCTACCAGTTGGACGTTAAGTCTTAAACTCGGTCTTAAAAGAATAGTGGTTTTCCATTGCTCACGGATCATGATCCGAACTTGACCAATCACAAAGACTCCGTGGCTCACGGAGTCATTATGATTGGTCCAGTTCGGGTAATGATTCAATGGATCCCTGTGATCCGTGAGCAATGGAAAACCTCTAATATTCTTATCAACACATTTTGAATCAAAAAACTCTTTCTTAAAAGGTAAAATTACTTGAAGTTGAGGTTACCTGTTGAACATAAAAATGATTCTCTTTTATTTTGGATGTCGTCCAGAGGTTCCTGTTTGATGAATTTTATGTTGTTCTCATTTATTAAAGAAGTATTCGTGGAAGTATTAGGAATTATAGATGGATTCACTTCTTTCACCTTACGAATGAACTGTGAAGGGCGTTTTCTTAAATTGTATCGTGATATGGTATGACTTTGAATATTTAATATATTAGGTCTGCTTTCTGAAACCCATTTGTTTAATATTTATTCCAAAGGTACATTTTTGGTTGATACTTCTTTAAGAGAAATGCTCTTTTAGATTTGTTGCGGTATATTTACTTACTTTTTATTTCAATCTCACTTTTTAACTGTAGACCTGTTAGTAAGCATTCCTTTTTATTTCTTTTCAAAATAGATTCATTAAGTTCATTGTAATGTCTTGGTTTGTGTTTTTTTTTTCCTTAAAAAATAAATCTCTAAAATATTTTATACAAACAAACTACAAAATAGATCAAATTACAAATTAAGTCACTAGAGAGCTAACTTTAAAGGGTTTACGTGGCAGCTAATAGTGTTCTTAATCATTTAAAAACATTTAATGGGTAGGCACATTTATTATTTTGATTCATTAATTGATTGTTTGCTTTCGGTATAAGTAATTAAGCAATAGATTCTTCTTACCTCCAGCATTTAATCTTTTAAAATCCAATTTGGAATCAATTGCTTTTTCATCAATAACATTAATTCCATTGAAGAACTTTTCTTCTAGAAATGTAGCATAATTTTTATAAAAACACAGATATTTTGTTTATTTGTATAAATTACTTTTTAAATTGTTGCGTTTATATTCCCTATTTTTACAATTCTTTAGTATACCATACATACTTAAACGCTTGGTACCAAAAAACAATGGTGAAAAAAATTCTCCCTTTTCAGTTTCATTCGGATCTTCAATGTCAATTGAAACACTATAATTGTTGCAATAATAATTGTGGACCTAAAAAATATACCATAAAAATCAAACTGCACCGTTTGATAAAATTACATATTATTGTGCTTGGTTTGTTTAAAAGAATGATAAAGGACGTCGCACTTTATATGGGCAAAATGGCTCCGCGAGGATGTTGCTGCAATTTTTATATGTTGTAATTGGGGTAATTTTCTTAAAGTCCTCAAAATCTTGTCGCAATTGTATGATAGGTTTTCTTTCTACGACCGAAAAACACATTTTTTTGACTGAAAAATTAAATATTTTTCTGTGCTTGACTTTTTAGTAAAATTTGTCATCTGTGATTATGTGTTAATTTTTTAATTATTGGAAATGTCACGCAAGAATACAAAATTCAAAATGACAATATTGACAGATTTATACTTTTCAAATATAAGTTTTCAAAAAGCACACCTTTTTTAGTTTTTTCTTGATTAAACGCAAATAAGATAAACAAAACATCAAAAGTTGCTGAAGATAATCAGTGAAACAGTATCCTTGCAGAAATAAACATGGTAAAATAAATAAAACCTGGGCAAAAACTAAAAACTATTTCTAAGTTTACGAACAAAGCAATGTTAGGCGCAAGGATATGTTTTAGGAAGAAGAAAATATCTTCAGGATAAGCTGAAACAAGACCAAGTTTAGCAGAAGAACGTGTTCGAATTAGATATTGTAAACAATATCTAATTCGGCTACTTCAACAATTTAAAATTACATTGGCGACAAGGACTGTTTTTTACCAATTACATTGGCAACGAGGAATTTTTGTGGAAAGTAAAAATGAATTGAGAAAAAGACGTTTCAGTGTAAACAGTAGTGACTCCGTTTGAAATAACGTAAAAAATTCAAAGTCGTTTAAAGTAACGCAAGCAATAGTTGCTTTCTATTCATCCGAGATGACGAATCCATTCGCGTTTGGATTCAATTTTGGCCATACATAACGACTCCGTGATGCACAAAGACGTTATGATTGGCCGATATCGAATCCAAACGCGAATGGATCGTCATCTCAGATGAATAGAAAGCAACTAATGGCTAGTGTTGGACAAAACGCAAACAATTCGAAAATAGTTTTACTCAAAAGAAGAGCATGAAAACGTTCGTACTGTGTTAAACTGGGATTTTTACTGGGAACAATCAAGGATTGCCTGTTATAAAATGAAGCAAATACCCGAGGGGTGAGACACTCCCAAAAAATGTTCATGAGTACTGCAGAATCTGAATATTTGGTTGTATTGCAGAGTATTGCAGGGTATTGCATGGTATTGCAGGGTATTTCAATGTATTGCAAGCCAATTTTTCTCGAGTACTGCAGAAATCTCACACTCCTCGCAAAAACAAAAAGTTGACTTACGCATGCGCACTATGGCAGTATTGCAGAATATTATTATTAAGTATTGCAGGTTTTTGCAGAGTATTGCACGGTATTGCAGAGTATTGTAAGGTATTGCAGAATATTGCAAGTTCTCGAGTACTGCAGAAGTGTCACACCCAAGGTCACACCCTTCGCAAATACCCTTCCTTGTGACTGTGGTCCATCAGTGCTCCAGCCAAACGAATAGCTTCCAATGGTCCCGATGTCCAGATACGTAGATGTCAAAGTCCGTCTAAGAACCCAAATTCGTTAAACCCAGCAAAACATGGATCAAAATGATCATCAGTACAGGAACTTAAAATAACATGTCAGTAAACATTTTATGTTTTTAACGAAATACTTTCATTATTTTGTTCATTACCAAACCGTATATGTATATATATTTACATTTAATAACATTATGGTGCAGATATTAATTAAGTACATGGTGGTTGCTCCCAAATCAATATAACCCCAAGTTAATAGTAAGTCCACAATCTTAATAAGTCTGGGGCACTCACCATTTTGCACCATTTGCTATTTCAATTTATATTAAAAATCCTTACTAATCGGGTTAGATTTACACCCTATGTTAAAAATTCTGCACCCATGTGGCAAGGCCTACTATACTCTCATAAATGTTAATCCATTTTTTTGCTGTTGCTATGGAATTAAGTAAATTGTCAATCATTAAAAAAATAAAATAATAATGGAAGGAATAATCCATGCATTCAATTTAGTAAGTTTTTTTAAATTATTTTATTATAAATTCTTTAGTTTAAAGTTGTCATTTGTTAAAGGCTATGAGGTATGAAAGAGGAGGGAGAGGTGGCAGAGGTGGTAGAGGAGGAAGAGGTGGTTGGGGACGGGGCCCCTACGATGTAAGTGTTCCTTTTGATAGGTATATGTAGGTAACTTTCCTCATTTTATTTCTTTGGCTTCAGAATCGTCCCAACTATTTTATAAAAAAACGGTTGCAAATAAAGGATCTAAAAAAAGAAATCGAAAACCTGAAGGCGCAGTTGGAGGTGCCAGCCACTCCAGTCAGTGGCCAGCAGACGCAGTCTCAAGAAGCGACTGCGTCTGCGATTGATGCAGGCATTGAGGCCATGAGGCAATGACTTGTATGCAACAATAAAATAAAGAGCTGTAACAAAACATTTTTTGTATTTTTCTTTTAATATGATGTTTTATTCCATCTCACCCGAAACCTATCTACTGAACCGACATACCTCCACTGGTTTAGATGGCACACTATTATTGCGCCTGTGATTTAAATAATATAAACATTTATAGGATCAAGTAATAATTTATTATAAACACAATTTTATTACTTTTTTCACAAACAAATTAAAAAATACATTTTTTTTGTGTACAATAATCAGTACAAACAATCGTCTTTGAAGTAAGTATTCCAGTCGTCCTTTTAATACCATGCAACTTAGCCAATCTAAATCCAAATAGAGGTAATAAGTTTTCTTTATAAAAAAAAAAATTAATGAAATATTTACAATTTTACATTTTACTATGGACCTTTCCCGTCGTCGATCATCCTCGCGGTCGTTATACTTGGGAAACTTCAGATATGCGTGAGATTGACTCGAATCATTGTAATGCTGGTGGTCATTCTGTTTCCCAAGTATAACGACCCCGAGGATGATCGACGACGGGAAAGGTCCATATTTACTATGAGCTTACCTACTAAATTACCATCGCGCCAATTTTTGAATACTACCGTTCAAAATAGGTACTCTAAAACATTCTCTGCGAGATACTATTTTGGGAAATATTTCTTGAATAAGCTCGTACTCGTGCAATCTTCACTTTTGTTTTAATGTAAATATCGACTTATGAATCATCTTAAAAACGGTTTTTTTTACAAACATTTTTGCAAAACATAACTATCTGCAAAATATTTCATTAACTTTATTTGCACACTTATGAGCTGTTATACTAACTTTGAAATGTAGTAGATTTTTCGTACATTCAATTGGTTAATTTTTATGTTATTTGATAGTAATCCCGAAAAGCATTCATATTTCCTAAAGTTTTTGCATTTGTTATAAACCCATATTGCAATAATCTAAAAACAATAGAAATAGATCATCAACAAATGTGTAAACAATACTTACTTTATTTTTATGTGGTTAAATGTTTCAGGATTGGTAGTTGGCCAAGTTGTCATGCGATGAAAGGATTTTTTATATTATATTTCTTTCTTTTCTTCAAAAGCTGGACTTTGTTCCTTAGTTTCATTTTGAATAAATTATATATATTTTAGAACATACAAATATTAATTAAATTGGAATAACCGACATCTACATACATATCTAAATAGTTTACATAAAATATGTTGATTCTATTTTCAATATATTACAATACATACCTATGTTATATAATATTATTTAATAATATTTATATATTTGTTATTTTTTGTATAAATATTAATAATAGTAATTTAAAAAAGTGTAATGAAAGGTTTTTTTAAACAATGTTTTTAATTAAATTACCATTACTTTACAGAAAAGTCCTAAAAATATTTTATTAAACATTACTTATAATTAAGTTTGTAACGGATGCTCAATGAATCTACATTGGATTAAAAAAATAGACTCCATGAAACTAAACCGCCTCAAATAAAATTATAAAAAACTGGCTATTTCTTTTATTAACGGTTAAATGCATGTTGTCTAGCTTTTTACTCATTACATTTTTGGTTGTAACGGACTCAATGTACATTAGATAAAAGAAAAAAGTAAACCCAGTTTATTTAATAAAATTAATTCGCTAATTTCTTTACTCATTACATTTTTTTGTAATGGACTTAATGTACATTGGATAAAGAAAAAAACAAAATTACCAAGTAAACTATATTTAAAAAAATACAAAAATGCATTTGTAATATTTTTAAATAAACAGTTTAGATGGGTCTTGTCAATTTTTCTGCTCGTTACTATATGGAAAGGAAAGTGTGAGTGCATGTAATGGAAGTTCGGTGTTAATCGTCGACTAATTGAAAAAATACAATTTATGAAAAGTTTAAAAATGTGTTTTAAAAAAATTGTCATTATATTTTTTCAAGCTCATTACAGTTTTGTGGTTATGGGGTTCTTATTCAATTTACATTAGGGATCTGTCTTATTTTGGATTAGTCATAACTCATAACATTCATGACTAGGTTTGTTTTCAACCTATTAAGGCGTAGGAATATGGCCTATGATAAGCAGTTAAAATCTGTTTTCCTTTAAAACATTAAAAATGGCCATAATAACTTATGGATTTGGGGCAGGAAGATAGATAATGTTTCGGTCAAAAACATCATTAGAGTTTTTAATCAACTTACCCAATCTCTGTCGATAATCGTTTACTTGAACTTTTAGAAAAGTAAATAATTTAACGCTAGAAATCGCATTCACATTCAGAGTTTCATGTTGAAATACGGTATGTGGCAAATTGATCCCACATTTTTCAAGATGTGAGGGGGTACCTACATCGATACAATTGAGCACACATCGATGTTGCCCAAAACATTGAAGTTCAGACCCTGTCTTAAAGAAAGGTCAGCAAGAACATGTAATAGTTACTAAGCCTTCAACATATAAAACATTAGGGGTCGATTATTTCAGGATCTCCAACGTTTCTTTGTTGTGGCCTATTTCCAGCATCTTGAACAACTTCCAAGAGTTTGGTCCATGGATATTTTACATTTACCTCATGTCGTGCATAACCCAGATACCAAAGGACACTAGCCACATGAGCGCAGGATCCAAGGGTTCTAGCGCCGGATTTGCATGTACAATAATAACCAATAATAGGCTCCTCGTCTTCAATATTTACACGATATTGAACCCATAATTGGTGTCTTGTTGCATTTCTAAAGCGTGAATATACTCGTATTCTTAAAAACCCAACTTCGTTTACCAATTCATCTAATTCAAACTCATCTTGCTGTTCATCTCGTTGCAATTTATCCTGAATATATGAAGGAGCAAGTTTGAGTTGGTAAATGCCAACGGTAAGATTTCTTAAATATTGCAAAGTGAGATGAGGAAACTGAGGTATATGGTTCACATTAAGATGGGCCCACCTTGCTCTAGCCACATGCAGTCTTTCTGCTTCTACTCGAGCTTGAATTAGATTAGGCTGCAAAGATCTTTCCAACATTCGTTGTGCAACTTGAACATTAACACCCTCCATTTCAATTCTTGGGTGATATTTATTAATAATCGCACCAGCAATGCGATAAAAATCACCCAGGTGGACAATATGGTGGATGGGTATAATTCCGGCAAAAAATTTAAAAATGGACTTGATATGTCCATTTCTAGCCTCAACAATCCATCTTGTTTTTGTGACAAGCCTTGATGCATTGGCTTCCTCCGTGGTAAGCTGTCTCTGTCCTGGCGGCAAAAGAGATGGCATTTTCCAAATGATTCCTGCATTTTCCATCATAGGAATTGCGTCTCTATAACCACGGTCTACAACAAATATGTCGCCCTCTTGAAACCACTCCCTCATACGGGCTGCATCAGCCTCGTACTCGTTGCGTAATAATCTTGCATCATTATTTTTGGCATCAGAAAAGTAGGGTCCTTGAATATCAACAATATGTCCGTCCGGTCCAACAATTAAAACTGGTTTTACAAGATGATTTCCTTTATGCACACAGTAAGATTGCCTAAGAACCCTAAAGTTACTGCATTTGGGCATTGAGGCGTAGGTCCCATCAATATAAACAATCGCCACTTCATTGTTGGGCTCAGGGTTATACAACTCGTTGGAAAAAGGAGTGACATGCTGCTCAATAAATTCCTGGCGAGTAATTGAAGCAAACCCAAGGTTTTGGGGAACAAATCTAAGCATAAGGGATTTTCTAACCATAGAGATTGCTTTGCTTGTATTTTGTCTTGAGGAGTAATTAAAAACTACACAGAGAAAATCGTCTGATAAACCCTGGCGAAGTTTACAAAGAAACGTCAATAAATGCTTCTTAGTTATATATCTCAAGTTACCTTCATGAAAAACTGGATCGCAAAATGCAAAAAGGTCCTGAAATTGTCCCTTAGAAACTGGCGAAAATGATTTAAATTCGTCATCCGAAAAGCTGTCCTCGTTTTGGAATTTAAATTCTGAATTTTTTTTTGCCGTTATTCTTATGGTATCTAAGAAAGCTCCCAACTGATTTCCTTTAATCACATATGGCCTATTTACAAAACGCAAGCCCGGAAGTAGATATCTTAAAAGAAACCCATTGTGGTCAATATGTTGGGGGCATATTCTGGTCCCTTCCGGGACGAAGATGTTGCACTGAAGAAATATGTTAACTCGAAACTCAATTGAAGTTCTTTGGACATTTTCTGCAGCATTGCAAATCATGCAACTGGAACTATGAGATTGCGTCAGTACATTTAGCTTTAGGCAAGTGGGGTCCCGTTCTATTGCCGCGATTTCTTCTTGAACTGATCGCATACAATTTAAACAAGTTCTAGTCGCCAAACCAATCTCCAAAGGAGGTCTTCCTGCAGCTTCGCGTCTCGTAATTGCGATCTCTCGCTTGGCTGCGTTATCTTCCCCATCGAGTCTAGCCCTTAGATTTAAGGGGAGTTCTATATTGCAAATGTAGCATTGAATTCTAATTCTAAACGCCATAAAATTAAATAATGTTTTATATTTTTTAAATAAGTCAAAATTTTCGACAGATTTAAGTAACTAATAATGACTTTTAGTTGAAACATTATCACAGAAGACAAGTTTAAATAAAAAGTCAAGCACAGAAAAATATTTAATTTTTCAGTCAAAAAAATGTGTTTTTCGGTCGTAGAAAGAAAACCTATCATACAATTGCGACAAGATTTTGAGGACTTTAAGAAAATTACCCCAATTACAACATATAAAAATTGCAGCAACATCCTCGCGGAGCCATTTTGCCCATATAAAGTGCGACGTCCTTTTCGGAGACTAATGATAAATTCACAAAGAAAATTAGCATTCATCTTGTAAGAATGAAGGTAGCTTGCAAGAACTAAAAATATATATTTAGGAGGGTATTTGGGCTATAGTATTTACAATAGGATGAGCTTCCGAAATGGTTTGATAGTCTATAGTAATTTAACAGGGAAAATAGAGCTTTCATCATTTAAAGGTGGATATTTAACATTAAAAGAATAATTTACGACTAACAAATATCTACAGGAATAGGCAACTAATTAAGATTTATTTTCAAAAGGGTTCTGATTTACCTCTTCGGGAAGAGATTCACTTGATGTAACCAGAACAAGAACAGGAAGTCCCGCATGGATATCCTCCAGGGCAGTAATGATATTAATTCTTATTCCTTCATCAATGTGATCCCACCATTCATCTACTCTAGAAAGAATCAACACTGATGGTAGATATTGACGAAATCTTACTAGTTGTGACTAAAAAAAATTGGATCTAATACTTAAATTGTATTTCACTTTAATTCGGTTGGCCATGGAGTTGTAGTGTTTTAAAAACAGAGGTTCAGAAAAGGATATGTTTGAAATCTGCAATTTACAGATACAAAAAAAATACATCTAATTTTAAAGTGTTTCTCACTAAACTAATAATAGATCCCAAAAGTAGACTTACCTCTACAAGACTTTGCATATTTATTTTAAAAACTGGTAAGTGCTCTAAACTTTCTAAAATTGCTGGTACAATGTGTGTATTTAGTCCTTGTCTATTATTTCCATTCAAAAGCATTCTGCCAGCGTAACGATTATCTGAAGTTTCATACCTGGAAACTACCATAAGTAAAATAATGTTATACATACAAGCAATATAAAAAAAAAAAACATTTAGGAACAACCAATTCTTCAATATTCGTTAAAGAAGATAATCGAATAAAATGGTAATTAAAATATACATCAACTTGTCCGCCTTAGACATAACGATAAATTAGTACAATTGGGCTGCGCACTCTTCCATGCACAATTTTTTCTGACAAAGGCAAAATTATTGCAAATTTTACGTTGGGATGTGCTTTACTTAACGATAACTACCCAGGAGGTAGTGTAGCGCCTAGGCGAGAATTTTAGTCGGTACTATAATGACCACTACGCATTTGCGGACGACGGGAATGTTATAGGTAACAGTAGGACTTTTGACAGTTTGAAAACAGTTTGGGACTAAGCCAGTAAGAACAAAGCTTTTTGAAATGTGACTGACATTTGCTTTGTACTTTTTTGGGGCCCCACCTAATCACATACTATTCTATTTCTTAAAACTTTAGGAATAACTAATATTATCTTTGCATCTCTAGCTAGGTACCTACTTGTATCCTTGTTTCAAAAAATGAGGCCAAATTAACTCAATATGACATAGAATATTATTAAGTTGTCTCTGTAATAACGGTTTCATTATTGGAGATAATTTTCTCATGGAGTTACCCATTTTGTACGAAGATGGTATAAGATTGTTTTTTGCATTCACAAAGTCAATTTCTTCGACCTAAAAAATATTACTTTGTTTACTGCATTTTATGAAAAAAACATTTTTCTACAGGATTGCCAAGACTGCAAAAGTACATTGGAACAAAAGATCATCCACAAAATATGAATATAATCAGTAATCATACAAAATTTTGTGCCTTGGATAAAGTGTTTTGAGATCACTGATAACGGAATTTATCTTTACAGCTAATAGGAACCGAGAATAGCAATATAATAATCTAAGGGGACCGACATTACCAATATTTAGTAACTTAACTCTAAAAATAAATAAAAAATACCTGGAGTATATTAAGATCAATTTTAATATTGTAATTGCTGGATGTTTTTCCAATACTGGGATATGAACGCTTTGTGCAACAAAGAACCGCTTCGGCGCAAAGAGCTTGCAAGTCGGAACCACTAAATCCAGATGTATTTTCCGCTAAATTTGCGAAGAATTCTAGAGATGGTTTAATTCGCCAATTTCTAGTGTGTACCTGAAATAAAAAAAATATAAATAAGACCTTTTATATTTAGTCGAACAGCTGGCTTAGTAGGTAAGTGTCTGACTTCTAACTTGAATTCGAACCCCGGTAGTGATCAAAATGAAAAAAGGCTGCCGGTCACATTTAGTGGTGAGATAACTGTATTTAAGACACCTTCGTTCGAAAGCGAAATAAAGCAAGTGGTCCCTGCGCTTAAATTCACGCCCGTTAATGATACTAATCTGAGGCTGGAAATGTCTCAGTTTCTCAATTCAAAATGGGAAGAAAGCCTGAAACAAAGGAGGGGGGACCTCTGAATAGAAGCGGTAGAAACCACTGTAAATTTGAATCAAATTCCGGTAACTTTTACCGCATTCTTTACTCCATCTTCCCAGCGAAGTCATTTTTTAAAACATTTATGATCGACCCCGAATTATCGTGAATTTTCTTATGTTACACCCAGTTTTAATAAAAGCTAAACCTGTAATATTTCACTTCTGGCATGTATTGAAGGCATTGGAAAGTACAGTTCCTTATCAAATCGGCCGGGTCTACGAAGTGCAGGATCTAAGGAATCAATCCTGTTAGTGGCCCCGATCACAACTACCCCAGAAGTGTTGTCCAATCCATCCATTAATGCAAGCAATGTGGAAACAATACTGCAATGTACGTGATCATTTCTTTGGGATCTTATTGGAGCTAAACCATCTATTTCATCAAAAAATATGACTGATGGACGACATTTGGTGGCCTTAAAATAAAAACTGTTATGGTTTGTACTTCTTAAAATATACCTATAATTGAGAAACAGACCCAAGATATATGGAAATTAAAAATTTTATTTAATTTTTAGACACCCTGTAGTATGAGCCCTTAATTCATAGATCTAGAATAACCATAGATAAAACATCAGCTGATCAGCTTTGAAAAATTTTGATGGTCGCCATTTTATACTATTCTAATGCCCGCGAAGTTTAAATTATTGCCTCATATTAATTAAATATAAATAAAACGTTTTATGGGAGGCCACGGACTGTCTAAAACGAAAAAACGACATGTTTTGGCTATTCTTATACTCTTAAAATACCCAACAAGTTGCTAATGCAAAAAAAATTTAAAACGTAAATACCTTCAAGAGCCGTTTTTTGCTAATTTTCCAACTTTTTACGTAGCAATTTATATCCTAGTTTGTGTTTTTGGCTTATTAAATCAAAACAACACTAAAACGCACAATTTTTGATAAAATGTAAACTGTAAACCCCCGATTTCTATATCTAACGGCTGACAATGTCATGTCATGACAAGCAGTGGTGGCAACATCCAACCTAAGAAATGTAAAAACACTAAAAACACTAGATATGTAGTATAAAATGGAGGGCTTCAAATTTAAACAACTCGATAGGCTGTGCAAAGCGTCAAATTACATCTTTTTTTAATAATACATCTATGCCTTAATTATTCACAATCCCTAGAAGCATTTTAGAACTGACGCTATAATAATTAGTTACAATTGACCAATCATAAAGCATTAACATGGCTTAATACATACTTCTTCAAAAAGCTTTCTTAATTTTTTTTCAGACTCTCCGACCCATTTGTCAAGGCAGTCTGCTCCTTTTCTTTGAAAAAATGTTACTCTCCCCAAACTTTCTCTATTTATTTCAGTTACGAGGGCTCCAGCTACGAGAGTTTTTCCAGTGCCTACATAAAACAAAGAAACTGAATTATTTTATCTTTAAATTTAAGTAATGACCAATAAGATGTAAGTAATAAATAAAGGTAATAAAACGATTTATTTTAAATTCAAATTTTTATTAAGAAACCACAGACATATTTTTTTCAACTTGCTATTTACCATACCAAGTTGAAAAAGATTAAAAGTAATAAAAAAAAACAAATTTTAAGCAAACTAAAGGAAACTTTTGAGGCCCAGTTAATGTCGACGTGAAAACGGTGGATAAAGAGGTAAAAGCTTGTGTTTGTTTGCACAACTTCATACGATTTGAAGAGAAGCTAATATTGAGTAAATAGAGAAGTTGATCAACAAACCATCAGTATAATACCGTGTGCTGAACTGACAATTTGGGTTATGCAAAATATCAGAGGAAGCATTTAAAACTAAACTCAAATGGCATAGGTAGTCGTAGTACTATTGCTTCTTGTCAATGGGAATATGTTAAAACAAAAAAATAAAAGTTCTGAAATGCATTTCACTCCATCATCAATTTTTCGTCTCCAAATGTTAAAAAAAATTCTTAATACTTTTTCCCCCAAATTTTTTTATCACTCCGATCGTCGCATGGACTTTTTTTCGTAGAACAGAATCACCTATAACTCTGCGCTTACTAAATGACGAATGATACAAATATGATTTTTTGTACGTGGACGCTCCATCCTACTGGATGGCAATATTTTATTTTCAATTGGATTAGGCCTAATTTCAAAACTCTTATTTAAATAAGACGAATGGAAAATATTAGTGTTATTAATTTTTATATGGCAAGAATTCTTACCTGGAGGTCCATAAAAAAGCACACCTCTTGGAGCCTTTATGTTAAAATGAGAATAAACATTGCGGTGCAAAAGTGGAAATATAATTAAATCTCTGAGTGTCTTGAGATGTGATGAAAGCCCACCAACTTTTGAAAAATCTGTTACATCTTTGCTAGTTTTTCGAAGAGATTCTCTCATAGGATTAAACTTCGTTTGATTAGTCAAGGACATATTTTATATTCTGAAGATAATACCACTAATATAAGTTTTAAACATTTGATTTTGATAGGTTTGCAAAGAAAATAAATAAACTGTCAATTAATCTCATAAAAAGTCAAAGTTCTTTCACTTATGTACAGGATAGATCAAAAAATGACCAAGATCACAAATGTATCGATAAAGGAGATCGCACTTTATATGGGCAAAATGGCTCCGCGAGGATATTGCTGCAATTTTTATATGTTGTAATTGGGAAAATTCTCTAAAGGCTCTCAAAATCTGGTCAAAATTGTATGATAGGTTTGTCTTCTACGACCAAATAACACATTTTTTTGACTGAAAAATTAAATATTTTTCTATGCTTGACTTTTTAGTAAAACTTGTCATCTGTGATAATCTTTCAATTTTTTAATTATTGGAAATGCACGCAAGAATACAAAATTCAAAATGACAACATTGACAGATTTTATTTTTCAAATATAAGTTTTCAAATAGCATACATTTTTCAGTTCTTTCTTGGGTAAACTTAAATAAGATAAACAAAACATCAAAAGTTGTTGAAGCTAAGTGAAAGGGAGTATCATTGAAGCAATAAACATGGTAAAATTAATAAAAGCTGGATAAAAACTTTCTAGGTACTTTTTTAGGATGATGAACAAAGCAATGTTAGGCGCAAGGATATGTTTAGGAAGAAAAAAATATCTTCTGGATAAGCTGCAACAAGACCATTTTAGCAGAAGAACGTGTTCGAGTTGGATAATGTAAACAAAGTTGGGTTTTTTTTTGAAAGAAGTACGAGTTTACACACGTTTCAGAAATGCAACAAGACACCAATTTCGGGCATCGTATATACCAAGAAGCGTTGGGGACTTGAAATAATAAACCTCTCCTTTCTTATTTAATAATATTTGACTTGTTTTAAACAAAAATATATCTTTGGAATGGTGTTAAATAATCGTATTATTTATTAAAAACATCTTATTAAAGAATAGTTAACAAAAATAGCCTGCAAGTAACTCGTGTCTGTCGCACTTGTGCTATTGAACTTGCAAGTTTAATAAAATATGCCCCAATAGCTTCCTGATCACACCTTTTATTTAAAAACAATCTATGAATTAATAAAAAGACAAAATATTATTACATAAAAAACTAGAGATTTATTATTTCAGGATTTCCAATGTTTCTTCGTTGCGGTTTTGTACTAGCATTTTGAACAGTTTCTAAAAGTTTGGTCCACATTTGCCCCATGTTTGGCATAACCCACATACCAAAGAACACTGGCTACAAGAGCTCCGGATTTGCATGTGAATAACCAATACTAGGCTGGATCCCCAATTATTATACGATGCCCGAAATTGGTGTCTTGTTGCATTTCTGAAACGTGTGTAAACTCGTACTTCTTTCCAAAAAAAAAACCCAACTTTGTTTACATTATCCAACTCGAACACGTTCTTCTGCTAAAATGGTCTTGTTGCAGCTTAGCCTGAAGATATTTTTTTCTTCCTAAACATATCCTTGCGCCTAACATTGCTTTGTTCATCATCCTAAAAAAATACCTAGAAAGTTTTTATCCAGCTTTTATTAATTTTACCATGTTTATTGCTTCAATGATACTCTCTTTCACTTAGCTTCAGCAACTTTTGATGTTTTGTTTATCTTATTTAAGTTTACCCAAGAAAGAACTGAAAAATGTATGCTTTTTGAAAACTTATATTTGAAAAATAAAATCTGTCAATGTTGTCATTTTGAATTTTGTATTCTTGCGTGACATTTCCAATAATTAAAAAATTGAAAGATTATCACAGATGACAAGTTTTACTAAAAAGTCAAGCATAGAAAAATATTTAATTTTTCAGTCAAAAAAATGTGTTATTTGGTCGTAGAAGACAAACCTATCATACAATTTTGACCAGATTTTGAGAGCCTTTAGAGAACTTTCCCAATTACAACATATAAAAATTGCAGCAACATCCTTGCGGAGCCATTTTGCCCATATAAAGTGCGATCTCCTTTTCTATCGTCACGGGAAATCAGATAAAGATAAAATTATAAGAAATAATACAAATATTGTTTTAGGTGTATATCAGGTGAACTTGGCTCCATCTTATATCCAAGACAAAGTGCAAATAGATGAATTGGAAGTTCATCCAATTGAATTGCAAAATCCGTTTCAACATCGTGAAATGGTTGATACGAAGTAACTCTTTCTGGGAAGGAAGAGATCCCATTAGTTGCCTTTGTAAAAAATTATTCTATGTTCTGTGTTAAAGACCGATGTCGTAAGCATAGAAACAAAATAAATTTGTCTTTTTCTGTGAAATATGTAATGTTGCCTGCCTAAATTTCAGGAAAAACAGCACTTTTTAAATTATGAGTTTAAAGAATATGAGGAAGTATTTTGAGCAACAAATGTTATAATTAGTAAGAAAATAGATTAAAGAATGGGGTAAGCTATTTTTAAATTACATCACAATGCATTATCATAAAAAATTTAAGCAAATTAAAAAGCACTACTTTTGTGCATATCAAGACAACTTTTCATTGCTTGTTTTTAGTAATTTAGAAATAGATTTAGGAAACGAAACTTACTTATCTGATTCTTCATTTTATTTATAATAATTATTCACTGCAAGAAATACGTTTCTTCTTGAACTTTACTCAAAACCTATAATTTAGTCCTTCCTGGCACAAAATGAAGAAAAATATCAAAATTTGACAACTAAAAAAGGTATTCTGTTATACCGGCATTTTAAAAAAAGTGATGGTTGACAAGTAACATTGTCAGATTTTAATGAATTTTTAGAAACTCATACAAATTTAAATATTTGCAGCTGCAAATTTCATAATAATTAAAACTTTTGTAACTAAGATAATTTAGATGGTCATTTAATATTTATCTATTTTTAGTAGGTAAGTACTCGTTCGTAAAATTCTTTATAAATCATTCCTTTTTTCCTGTTTTAGTTTAACAAAAATTGAAAGGAAAACCTTTAGACTTATTATAGTAAGAAGAAGTAGTAAGAATTATTATAGTCAAAAGATAAAAGCATATGCCAATAAAGAGTTACTAAGAGGTATTTTTGACGAAGGAGAGCAATTACCTCAAATCTCATTATCAATTTTTGAAAGCCTAAATGAAGCTAAGACTTACAACGTTTGTGTAAGCTGCACTGGGCTAATTGTTTGCTTGTCCACAGGCTTGTCTAATGTATAAATAATTACAAATACAAACCAAAAATCCATACAGTACTTCCACGATTAAACGAGTTATTTAGAAGAATTTCACTAAGACACAGTTTAATTCGGTTTAACAGAACTTTGCTCATATACAAGAAAGACAAGAAACAACTAAAGCAAAACAAGAAATAGGTATCATTTTTGAAGATAATTATTATTTTATTATTAATTTAACTTTTTAGGTTAATTTTTATCTTCATTTCAGAATTCAGATTTTTACCTTTCGTTGTACGTACCGAAGTCCGAAATTATCCGACTGCATTGAATTGACTATGCGCACGGTGGTTGCGCATTTATAAGGACTCTTACTGTCCAATCAGAGCGGAGTCTGACGAGAATAAAAGCCAATTAGATCAGCACAATAACACATGCTTTGTTTAAAATTACCCGCGGTTATTATGATGGCATAAAAAATATCTCTTATGTTCGATGGAGTCCAGTCCACAGTCCAATATACTAATTTATCGTTACATCTACAGGGTGTTATTTTGTAGACTTTACTAGCATTTTGCTCAGCTATGTGCAATTCGATTTTAATGAAAATTTCTGCAATGACCATTTAAGACCTGTGCTTGCGACTGGTAAATACAATATTTTAATTGCTCTAATGCAGTGGCGTATTGAAAATTTGAGGGGCCCCCCCGCAAAAAAATTATGGGGCCCTAAAAATGGCGCCGCAGGCAAATTTTTTTGAATTTTTACAGATTTTAAACGCTAAAACACCATTTTTGTAGTTATTTTTTTTAGTTCGGGGCCCCTAAAAAATCCTAAATGCCCGGGGCCCCCCCGCATTGCGGGGTCTGCGGGGGTACTAAATACGCCACTGCTCTAATGGTTTTGCAGAAAATGACAATAACTATCATACTTATCGATTTTTAAGTAAATAATTATTTTTTTTGAAAAATCTGGATTCTTTTACGTACAAATCATTTTTAACATTTTTAATAAACCTTACCATTGTTTCATAATCGATTTAATTAATTTAATAAGTTTTCCTAACTTAGTGGGCTGCTTTAGTCTTTTTTTATTAATTATCTGGGGTAAGTGGGCTACAGATTTGAAACTTTTCTGTGTTCTTATTGTGTTGACACATTATGACAATTTGATTTATTGTTAATAACGTCAAAAAAATGAGTGTCATAAGAGCAAAACAAATTCAATGCCTGCCTAAATAAAAAAAAAACCATTTTAGCCAGGTAATTTAGGAAACTTTATGAATTTATTTAAAAACAACGGAGATTTTTAATTAATATGTAATAACTAATTTAAATGTAAAATAATAAAGCTTTTTCGAAAATAAATAAATATTACCAGAAAAATGTAAGAAAAAGGTAATGACTGTTCTTTTCTGCAAAAGCAATAAACCAATTAAAATTTTGTATTTACCAGTCGCAAGCACAGTTCTTAAATGGTCATTCCAGAAATTTTTATTGAAATCGAATGGCACATAGCTGAGCAAAACGCTAGTAAAGTCTACAAAATAACACCCTGTAGGGCGGGCATTAGCTGGCATTTCCTCATTAAATTAAAATGAACAATACAGGGTGTTACCAAATAACTAAATTCAGGGGGTAATTCCTGAACTCATTTCAAGAAAAAAAGTTCATATAAACATGTTCCGAAAATCCTTCGTTTCTGAGATACAGGGTGTTAAAGTTTCTCAAAAAAATTTTAATCTTAAGATTACTAAAAAACTAAACCAGATATTTATTTGAAATAATAATAAAAAAAAGAAATTAATTAACCCTTCATTGTTAACTATGTTTTATTTTCATTAACATAAAAAAGCCAAACTTAAAACTGAAATTTTGTTGCCTTTGGGCAATGAATTTTTTTCTCGAAAACGGTTAGTTTTATGAAAAAAGAACAGGACATTAATTTTAAAGATCATATTCTAGGGCTTCTAATTATTTTATAAAAATACCAAAAAAGTAACACACAAAAAAGTTGGGGGTGAACAACCCCCATGGTACCCCTAAATGTGCCCCTTCCAATTATAATTTTTATTTTTTTTCTACCGCACTTTATGCCCAATGGTAAGAAAATTACCCGTGCTAAGTTTTAAATAAATATCTGGTTTAGTTTCTTGGTAATCTTAAAAAAAAAGTTTTTTTTTAGCACCCTGTATCTCAGAAAAGAAGGATTTTTGGACACATGTTTATATGAATTTTTTTACTTAAAATGTGTCCAGGAATTACCCCCTGAATTTTTTCCTAGTTATTTGGTAACACCCTGTATATTTTAAATACATTGTATGATTTTATTTAAAATAAACTAATTTAAACCAAAAAAATTATTCTTTTTTCAAAAACCAATATTTTTTCTAAAAACTACAAACCGAATTTTTATAGATATTTTATAAAACGTTGAGAAAATAATATACTATTTATTTTATTAACTTCTTGGTAGGTACATGCATAAAAAAATAACAAAAACAGAAACGGCCGTTATAGAAATTTTGTGTATGATCCTGTATATGACCTACATAAATTGACATCGACATAACCCCAAAATTAAAAAAGTGGTGCCATCTTGTATGATTTGTTCAAAGTTTTTTAGCCTAAGTTCTAAAAAGTATCACCAGGGGATTTTCATTACATCGGTCTTTAAATATTTAAAATATTTAACTAAACACCATTCGAGATAATAATAATTATCTCTTGAACATATTGACCAGGGAAGAGTGAACATCTGTAATAGATTTTAGTTACTATTATTATTAAAAAATTAAAGGAGGGTATCGAGAGGGGAGGTTCTAAAGCGTGACGTCATCGTGTTAACAAGTTTTGTGTCAAAGCTTTATTTTTTAAAGATGCCGAAAAATGGGGGTTACAGCTGCAGTGTTGCAACATGTAGTGCTACCTTTTACCGAACCAAGAAAACCGATGAAAAAATTTCGTTTTTTACTTTTCCTCGGGATGATGCTTTGCGTAAGGTTTGGATGCGTTTATGCAATCGACAAACAGTAGCAGATGCGAAAGTTTGTTTTAAACATTTTTCTTTGGATGATTTTGAGGATGGCATAAAAGCAAAAATATTCGGATTAGTTCCTAAAAATTAGAAAAAATGGTAAATATTAAATCTTTGCGGTAATTTTGCTTAAAGAAACTATTGTTAGAAAATGTTCCTAAGTTTTTAACTAAAATATTTTTATTAGTTGTTCCATCAATAAATGAGATAATAGAGTTGCTACCCGACATTAGGGCACAATACAAGAGTGATATAACCCCTGAACAGGCTGAACAGTGGTAAAATTTAAAAAAAATCAGCCTTATGAGCAATTCTTCAGTTTCCTATTATTTTTGGTGCTAGTGATACTAAGCCTGAGGATTTCAGTATTGCATACATCAGTAAACATACCTCAAGAACGTTTGCCCAGAAAATTATCATTTGGTAAGGAAGAAATTAAAACATTGATATTTTTGGGTTAGTAAGAAAACTAAATAATAAATTATACTTTTATTTTAAGCAGAAATAAATTATTTCCATTAATTTATTTATTGTCTATTGCATTCCATTGGCGTGGGCTGAGACACCGTCGTTGCAAGAGCCAGGCTGGTCGTTGGCACTGTCGCTGCACGGGCGATGGTCACCACCGCCCCTGCAGGGGCACTGGTCGATGTCGTTGCTGTAGGGGCGGGCGGTGGTCGCCCCATAAAGCTTCTCTTTTAACTCATTTAGTATTTTTTTTGTATTTTTATTACATTTCTCTTCTTAATGAAAAAGTTGGGTCGATTCTAAAACCAAAGAAATAAAATAAGAAAATTTACGTACCTACATATTAAAAAAAAAACTTACATTGTAGGGGCGCCTTCCGCCGCCGCCGCGTCTGCCCCCACCTCCGCCATTTTCATATTGAATTGCCTTATAAAATTTCAAAAATTAAAACAAACTCAATAATATGTCGCCGCCGCAGAAAAACTTTTTAAGAAGTTTTGCAAAATCTACGTTTTACTACTTTATTTTAAATCCTGTGAGTACCCAGTGGCGTATTTAAAATCTGTGGGGTCCCCCCGCAAAAAAATTATGGGGCCCTTAGAATAGCGCCGCAGGCCAATTTTTTTGAATTTTTAAGGATTTTAAACGCTAAAACAACATATTTGTAGTTATTTTTTTTTAGTTCGGGGCCCCTAACTGTCCGGGGCCCCCGGGGTCTGCGGGGGTACTAAATAAATACTAAAATATTATAGATCGATATTTGCATAGGATCAAAGAAGGTTTTTCTGGTTCCTGTGCCGGAAAGAAATAAAGAAACTTTATTTTATGTCATTAAAGAATGGATTTTACCAGGTTCCACAATAATTTCGGATTGCTGGAAAGCATATAACAGATTAAATGAAGAGAGGTTTAAACATTTGACCATAAACCACAACCACATATCGAACAGATTAATTTGCATTAATTCTATTTTTTATTATTACCTATATTTAGGTATAGAATAGTCACTTTAAATTGTTATTAATTTCTTTCTTCTCATTGCTATGCTATTATTTCACAATTTTAGAAGCAATAAATGATTTATTTATTTAACAGACGATTCCAACGTCCGTTACTATTTCGTGGCAGTTTTATATTTTTCGCATTTCTTCTGGAAATGGGCCTAGGCGGAGTTGGTGCTGCTTGTTTTTTATTTTTGTTTAGATGTTGTACTTACTTTTAAGGTTTATTCTGACAGACAAACGACCCTGCCCAAAACATAGTATAGGGAAAAGTGGTCCCGGTTAAGTTAAAGGTAAGATAAACATTGGTAATGAAGCCCGTCTTTGTCTTAATTGCAATCTATCAACTAACACTGAAATTCGGAAAGTAGAGCAGAATCTAACCTGCCTTCGGCTCAATGTTTTAACCCAAACTAGAAACTCCACATGTTGTGTCTGTGAGGGTGAAGATAATGTGCACCGACTTAGTATGGAAGGTAGAGTGAATGCATCCATAAAAAGGAATATTTATATATCCGAAAATGTAAAGATTTGCTAAAATCGTTTGGACAATAATGGGTGCATTTTAAAGTTTTTACTTGCCCTATTGGGGCTCATCAGAATCACGTATCAGGGATAGTCAATGCATAACTTTAAGAAACTAAGATACTTGTGTATTTCAACAAATATCGAAAGAACTCCACCATTTTATATCAGATCTTGACCGTTAACGCGGCTGTTGTTTACCTTGGACACTGGCGGCTATAGCCACCTATTATCATTGAGCTGACCTACTCATAGTGCATAGCCGGATATGAGTAGGCTGCCTTAGTGTGAGTCACTTCTGCTTCGGCAGATGGCGATAACATCTCAAGTCCTTCTTTCGATATTTGTTGAAATACACAAGTATCTTAGTTTCTTAAAGTTATGCATCGACTATCCCTGATACGTGATTCTGATGAGCCCCAATAGGGCGAAACAGCTGTCAATCACTTCAGGTTTGGTAGGTGCATACCTTTAAGAAATAAAGAAGGACTTCTTTTATGACCATAGTCATTAACTATTAAGGGGGACCAGCTTTAGGCTTTTTTAAAGCATCTTCGGGTGGTTACACATTTTGCGTTTATGTTTACAGGGTGGCCACTCAAATTTAATCATAGGATTCCCTGACTTATTTCTTTGCTTTTCCCTGACTTTTTTTATGAAAAATTACCAAAGCCAAATGTCTAATGGTGTAGTTTTCTTAAGGGAATTTTTAAAAATGAGTCATGCAGTAGGTCAGAAAAAAATAGTTTTATTTTATACACAATAATAACTTTAAACATAACATAACAAAAAAATATAATTTATAGACTACATATTATTTAAGCTTCACGTCTTAATTGACTTAATTTTTGCTTTATAGAAAGAGCCTCAACTTTGGAATCTGTTTCTATTTTTCTTCCAGTTCCCTTCTGGATTTAAGTAGAGGTCAACTCAAGGTTGATGCACTTAGGCCTCTTAATTGGGCCCATTGTACATGCCTCCAACGGGACCCAAGATAATTCCAGCCTCAGGTTCGGATCTTTAACGTGCACGAGTATACGCACCACACGGAACCACCGGCTTTACTTCGCTTTCGAACGAAGGTGTCCTGAGATACAAATATCTCTCCACTAAACGTGTGACCGGCAGTCTTTTTCATTTTTGATCATTCCTGGGGTTCGAACCCAGGTCACTTTGGTTAGGAGTCGGACACTGACTCGCTAAGCCAGCTGCGCGCGGCTTCCAGTTCCCTTATTTCTAAGTTAAATTTTCTTTTTTTTTTTGATTTTGAATCTACATCATCTTGTTTTTTTTTTCTATTATTTTACAAATAGTTGGTATACCTACCGTGCGCTAGACGAAAAGACGTCATCAGCGCATCTGTAATATAAACTTTGTCAACCCTTCCTTGGTTTTTAACGGCATCATACACGAACCGTTCTGATATTAATGTTATTTCCTGTAGGTTTTCTACAATTAACCCTTTGTTTACTGAAAATCCACTCTCAACGGCAGCATTTCCATGGCTGAACACAAATATAAGTTTGCACACTTCCCACATATTGAAGTATTTTTCTTTGGCAAAAAACACATTTTTATAGAACTCATCCAATGAAATATTATATTTGCAAGGACTTTCCCAAATTTTCTTAACAATTCCAACGTAAAATTGTTGGCATTCTTCAAAAAAAAAATTTCATAGTCTTTTCACGATCGTTTTTTTTCTACTTTGTCAATGCGGCTTTTGGTGTTATCTCTGAATATTATTTTAAAAATTGACTCTCGATGAGTCGCTTTATTTTTATGAAGTTTTAATAGTGATGTGATATTTTTCCAGTCGTTGCACCCCAGTTTCGATAAGTCTGTAAATGTATTTCGTCTGCAAATAACTTGCAAAAACACAAAATAATTTTCCTGTACCGGCAGAATAACTTCGGTAATTTCTTGTTTCTTTTTTTATTAGAAGTACGGAACTAAATGCAAACTTATTTAAAATCTACAATAGTCAGAATGATGTCGTTTTGATTTTGAAAAATCTGCATTAGAATTTGTAGTTATCCCATTTTTAATATTGTGTTTAATAAATTTTTCATCAATATTTGTCCATTCAGGGTCTCTTCAATATTTAAAAACACTATTTGGTGCTCTGGTTGAGAGGAAATAAAAATACTTATATATTATCCACCCAATGTCTGCAGTTCTCTTTAAGTCATCATGCCAACTCATATGTGGTCTTCCCCTGCTACGTCTACCTTCCCACCATGGATGCCCACCTTTCCTCTGAGAGTATGGCCACGTGCCCAGCATAATCCCACTTTAATCCCGCAACTATTTGAATGATATCTTCCACTTTGGATTTACTTCTTATCCATTCATTTGTTTTTAGATTTCTCAGAGATAGGTATACCCAACATGGCTCTCTCTATAGCTCTTTGAGTGACAGCTAATTTTGTTGTGATTTTTTTGGTAAGAGTCCATGTTTGTGCTGCATATGTTAGTACTGGGAGTATACACTAATTAAACACTCGAGTTCTTAGATGTTGTGGTATTTTCTTGTTTTTCAATACATGCCGAAACTTACCAAAAGCAGCCCACCCCAATTTCTACGACGTTCGATTCCGCATCTTCTACGACGTTCGATTCCGCATCCTAAACAATTAAAATTTTGCAAAATTTTTACGGAATCCAGCAGTTTTTTTGCAATTATTTTCTACAAATAAACAGTGGCCTCCAAATGCATTTTCGAGAAACATTACATTTCTTAGCCCACGATTAGGCAACAAGCAAGTATTCTGATAACATTGGATCAACATTTTTATTAACAGCTTTTAATAAGCGAAGAGGCTATTCACCGCCCGGCGAAACTTATGCATTTATTTTACAAGTTCCGCCGCTTTAACCTCTAAATTTGGTATGCCCGGCGGGCTTTGGCTATTTAAATCGAAAGTTCCGCCGCCCGGCGGTATCCTACTTTAAAATTAGTGGAGTCCGCCGCTGCGCTGCTCGATGCAAACCAACATTATAACCTCACTTTACTACAGTTGACAAGTTTTAAAAATTTAAACTTTGATTAATTAAATTGATTAAATAAAAACTATTTGGTAGTGATTAGTGACGAATATAGAAAATGAAATTGAGTGACGTTTAACTCTTACGACGAAGTCGTAGAGGCCCTTGAATCTTCTGAAGAGTATGTTTCATTTTATAACTAGCTGAGTCGAGGCCGGTAGATCCGACTCTTGAGTTCATTTCTTAGAATTATAGCGTTTCCTGATGATAGTTCAGAAGGTCCAAAACATAAAAACAACCTTTTATGTTTTTAAGGACATATTCCAATATTTACATTGCATTTAACAAAAAATAGTTTTTAAATAATAAAAATTATACTGAACTTTTAAACCATAAGACCTTTACATGACCTTGAACTCCTATCTTTTGGTTATCCATCCTCCAAGTTTGAGACCTTTAACTATTTTGTGGTGTGACCCTTGTCTTTTAATTATCTATTCTTTAAGTTTGACTTGACTAATCGTCAGATTATAAATCGTTTCCTGAAGATGGCCTACTAGGTCCGAAACATAAGAACAACCTTTTATGTTTTCAAAAACATGTCCAACATTTATCTTGCATTTAACTTAAAATAGTTTTTTAATAATAATAATCCTATTGATCTTTCAAACAATATGACTTTGACATGACCTTGAACTCCTATCTTTTGGTTATCCATCCTCCAAGTTTGAGACCTTTAACTATTTTGTGGTGTATGAGATAATTGAAGTCAAACTATAAATCGTTCCCTGAAGATGGCTTTAGTCCGAAACACAAGAACAATCTTTTATGTTTTCAGAAACATGTCCAACATTTACCTTAACATAGGTTTTTAATAATAAAAATGCTATTGACCTTTTAAGCAATATGACCTTGACATGACCTTGAACTCTTGTTTTTTGGTTATCCATCCTCTAAGTTTGAGACTTTTAACTATTGTGGTGCATGAGATAATTGAAGTCAAACTATAAATCGTTCCCTGAAGATGGCTTACTAAGTCCGAAACACAAGAACAACCTTTTGTGTTTTCAAAAACATGTCCAAAATGTACCTTGCATTTAACTTGACATAGTTTTTTAATAATAAGAACGCTATTGACCTTTACATGACCTTGAATCCCTGTCTCTTGTGTATCCATCCTCTAAGTTTGAGACCTCTTACTGTTGTAGTATTGGAGCAATGTTAATGCAAACATTGACATTTAAAAACGTCATAGCTATTTTCGTAGACATAGAATTTTTTAAAAAAGTTTTAACACAAAGGGATTTGCGAAAGAATATTTTTAAGCAAAAAAAAATCCAATATTTTGGGCTAGATTTGTTTTTGCATGCAAGATCTACTAACCTTGACCAGTGTTCAATATGACCTTGAGGTCATCTTGACCACAAGACTTTGGTATTTACTTATGCCAAGTTTGAATCTTGTATCTAGTATCATAGTTAAGTAAAAATAGATATCTCGCAACCGGCAATTCATTCAGATCCATAGGATTTACGTTCAGAATGGGGTTCAGCACGGTAAGAGGAATAGCACTATATATAATAGCATTATTTTTCTAAAATTTTATGAAATGAAATTAACTGAAAAAAATCTTGTTCAATTATTTAACAGATAAAAAATCTGTAAAATAGTTTTAGATATACTGCACCTATGTATTAAACCATGTTTTTCGTTAATATGTGCTGTATTCTTTAAGATATAAGTGTTCAAAGTTTTGCACTTTGGGATTGGGGCCTTATATTTTCAAGGGTATGTGAGATAGATTTTTTTCAACATTTTTCTAGGGATCCCTATGTGTATGCCCCAACAACGTACCATCGCGTTTATGCGCCAATTTGTGGACACTCTGTATACAGAAACAGTGTCCCAAAATTGGCGCATCACCTGTATGATACGTTGTTGGGGCAGCCTAAGGATCCTTAGAAAATTGTTTAAAAAAAATCCATCCTATATTTATATATCTTGGAAATATGAGGCCTCAAAGTGCAAAATTTTGAACGCTTTTATCTTAAAGATAACAGATTAATATTAACCAAAATAAATAAAATAAGTATTTTTTTTTTTAAATTACTTACATTTTGTTTAATTTGTTTTAGGACTAATGAAGATAAGGATGATAAATGGGAGAAATTAAAAACCTCAGCCCTTTTCAATGGAAAATTTTACAGTATTACTAAAATTCAAGGGAACGCAGTGGAAGCAAAATGCCTATTATGCGTTTCAAAACTTACCATAGTTAAGGGATTGTGCACTGCTAACTTAAATTTTTTGAAGCATTTAAAAATTAACATAAATCTGAAAATGCATTCGAAAAATATCAACAACACAAAAACAAATCAAAGCAAACCACAAAAAAACCAGAAATTCAATTAAAGCTACAAGACGTACTTTGTAAGAAGGTGACCCAACATGAATTCAATAAAAAGGTAGTAGCTTTCTTTGTTCAAACAATGACTCCTTTACATATTATAGAACACGACACTTTTAAAAATCTATTTAGTCAAAGTCAGTCATTTAATTTGGTAAGTCGCAGAACTCTGAGTAGACAAATAGATGACTCATATAATTTAAAAGTAAAAGAGCTACAAAATATCCTTACTAAAACTCCATATGTATGCACTACAGCAGACATATGGTCAGCCAAGAAACGCAGTTTTCTTGGAGTAACATGTCACTGGTTAGACAACAAATTGAAAAGATATTCCGGTACCCTCGCTTGTCGTAGGTTTGCGGGAACTCATTCCCATGATAGAATACCGGAAACATTAGAAGATATTCATTCTATGTTTTATCTGGATAATAAAAAAAATAACAGCTACAATTACAGATAATGGGAGCAATTTCGTCAAAGCCTTTAAGGAATTTGGTCTAAAACTAAAAATTTACGAACCAGAAATTGAATGCTCAGAGTCAGACGAAGAAGATGAAGACGAGTTAAATTCAGAGACTTTGGATTTTACCGTTATTGATTTAAATGAAACGCATTACCTACCCAAGCACCAGAGATGTGCGAGCCACACATTAAATTTAATAGCAACCACAGACATAAATAATTATATAAACGGAAAATTAGTTTTAAAAATTCGGCATGAAAAAATATTGCAAAAATGTTCACTTCTTTGGAATAAAGCTGGAAGACCAAAATCTGCCGAAATAATTCAAAAAGTTTTAGGACATTCCTTAAGTTACCCTTCGGTTACTAGGTGGAATTCCTTTTTTTCTTCACTTTCCCAAATTTTAAAGGACAAAGACAAGTTAAAAGAATTGTTTCAAATGCTTGATCTAAAAGATTTCTTTAAAGATAATGAAATTCAATATATGGAGGAATATGTTAACATATTGAAACCAATTGCTGAAACACTTGATTACCAACAAGGGGAAAATCATACTTACTTTGGTTATTTACTGCCAAGTATTCTATCTCTTTAAGTAAAGTTGGACAAATTAATTGAAAATTCAAATAATTTGACCACTAAAGGCATTTTAACTGCGGTTGTCAACGGACTCATAAAAAGATTTTCCTATTTATTTACAGTAAACAACGAATCAACTGCAGCTATAATTTCCGCAGTAACGATTCCAGATATCAAAATAAGATGGATAAACGTAATGAAAGAAACCGATCCCGATATTACCAGCACCAAAATTAGTACGCTTATCGTTGCCAATACCCATCATCTTTTTGATGACGTTGCAATGAACAAAGCGGACGAAACAGTAAATGAAGTAAATCCAAACGAAAACTTTTTCGACTTTAAAGAAGAGAACCTTTCAACTACATCCTTGAACTCACGCAATAACCCCAATAAACTTGAATTACAGTTATTAAACTATTTGGAAGACAAACGGCAAACATTTTTGATGTTGGATGATTACCCATTAGTTAAACATATCTTTCTAAAATACAATACATGCTTAACCAGTTCAGCACCGGTTGAGCGTTTATTTTCATTTGCCACGTATATTAACTCACCGAGAAGACATGCACTTTCGGATGCATCATTTGAAAAATTAGTTTTTTTAAAGGGCAATTCTAAATAATTTTATAAGCGTATTTTTTTATAATTTAAAAATATTAATAAATCGTAAAAAAAATACTTGTTTTAATTAATAAAATACTGAATGGTCAAATGGGTTAGGGTGTAATAAAAATACAAAAATAGTCGTTTTTAATAAAAAAAATTTTAAATTGCAAATGTTCTCGTAAATTTATTAACAAGAGCGAGTTAGATCAGTGGTGGTGTTAGAAGTTACTCTTTGCAAAGATTGATTTTCTTGAGATTTTTTTTATAAAACCAACATTTTATGGGATACTCTTTGCAGTACTAGGGTTAGGTTAGGTAGGAGAGGGTCGTAAATTAAAACAAAAAATTTTTAATATAATTTTATTTCAGAATAATTTAAAATTACCTAAAAGTATAATAAAATGTACTTACCAGTCTGGAACGAAATCTATTTCGCAGGTGTACTAAGGGATGTCTTCACAAATGTTGACCATTAACTAAACTTTTAATTAATTTTTGATGGATAAAATAGTAACTCGATTTGGGCCGTTCTCTGTTTGACTCTTATCATCTTAATTCACAAAATGCACACCTCTTATCTAGGCTAGGACTAGGACCACAGGGGTTAGTTTTCTTATATGCTTTCTTGTGGTCGAATAAGGGAGAAATTTAATGCTTTAGAGGTGTGCATTTTGTGAATTAAGACTACTTAGATGAGCCTCTATCAGCCAAATTTGAATATGTTCAAAGGTATGTACAAAAAGTATCTTTGTTTCCTAAAAGTAATTGAAAAATAATTTGAATTTTTCAATTAAATTATTGGTAATTTGTAATTGGATTTAATTACCTTCTTCATTTGGTAATTGTGCTGGTAATTAAACTACTTTTATTGCTACGTAATTTGTAATTGTAATTAATTACTTTTTCTAAGTAATTTGCCCAGCTCTGATTGGGACCAACTTTATTACCACAACCAACTGAACAATCATGGAAAGAAATTAGCAAACAATTTAAAATGATATGGAATTTTCCAAATTGTATTAGTGCTATTGATGGTAAACATGTTAATATGTATCAAGTGTCCAATTAATGGGGGATCTACCTTCTATAACTACAAGGGAACCAACTAAGATCGCTATAATAAAAGATAGAGACATCCCTGGGGTAAACATTTTCATCAAGAGGGCTGGGTAATTTAGTCCAATTGTCAAAAAACAAATTTTAGGTTGGGTGATATACAAATGTCATCACAAAAATTACCTGTCAGATTTGTGAGTTATGTTAAATTTACTTTTATAAAGCAAGAACAGCTACAAAACTAATATTAAACTGTTTAATTACAATCTTTACCTGTCCCAGTACCTCATCCTTGTGAATTTACCAAGATTTCTCCTTAAACTTCGCTTAGATTCTTCGACAAAACTTATATTGGGGGTAAAGTGTTTTAATATGCTTTTTTTATCGTCCAGAGCATCCAAAAGAAAAATATTTGTGTAAATGCAAGTAAAGTAGTTATAATTACTCATTCTTAATAGCTTATTGAAATAAGGAAAGCTTTTTAATTAAAACCTTGCACACATAATGTAATTTGTAGAAATATTATTAAACACTTACCAATTATCAAAGTTTTAGCAAAATTATCACTTATTTTAGATTAAAAGGAATATAAAACATTAAATAAATACTAAATAACTGGATTCGTACGTAAAGTAAGCACTGTGTTTTTATATTTTGTAAAAAAACCATTTCTAACAGGGGTAATTGGTCTGTCGCGAAATCCAAGCGGAGTTTTAAGAAAAATCCTGATGAATTCAATAGTATGAGGTGCTGGCACAGGTAATGTTTGTAATTAAACAGTTTTATTTAAGTTTTGTAGAGGTTTTTGATGCAAAAAAATGAAATTAATAATTTACACAAAAAAAAAATTCGATTTGGCATTTGCATCAACTGACAGATGTCTTATTTGACAGTTGGACCAAATTGCAGGGCCTACTTTGCGAAAGGCGAAGAAGTCTCCACCTCCTTGTAGTCCCTTAGAACCAACTCAATAGTGCTAATGGCGTTGGTTGATGCAACTTATAAATTAACATACATCAATGTTGAAGCATATGGCCGTAACAGTGATGGGGGAATATTTGCGAAAACGAAACTAGGGGAATCTTTGGAAAATGGAACCTTAAATATTCCTCCAGATACTGCATTATCTGATGGGGTTGAACCATTACCTAATGTTATCGTGGGCGATGAGGCATTTCCCCTTAAACCCTACTTGCCATATAGCAGAAATAATATTGGCGGTAATGAGGCCAACAAAATTTATAATTACCGTCTATCCCGGGCCAGACGTGTGGTAGAAAATGCATTTGGCCTACTAACAATGCGTTGGAGGGATTTTACCAAAATTTTGGAAGTGCAACCAGAAACTGTGGACAAAATAGTGCTGGCCTCTTGTTGTCTTCACAATATGTTTTGCAAAAATAATAATGTATGACCCAACATAGGTGGTAATCGTGAATCTTCTTTTGGTGACATTGATAGAAATTATACCAATTACGGACAAAATGCATTTAGTGCAGCGATATGAATCAAAAATTCTCAATTTTAAATTTTTGTTGGACAACACTTTCACACCACTCTATTTTTAAAATATATTTAATCTGCATTTAGAATCTCATTTTGGAACTTTTTTCAGTGGGGGGAAGACCCCTTTTCAGCCCCCACAAAATTACAATTTGGTGATTTTGAAAACTAATTTTCAGACTCATTAAGAAAGATATTTTATTTTTTTCTTCTGGTATCAAGTTTCCTAAAGTACCCTCTTTTTAATGATGTATTACTTAATAGTTTTGAACAATACTCTGGGTTAATATGACAAGAAGTAGTAAAAAACACAGGAAAACAATTGTATAAAATCAAATATCTCAAAATTTTTTCAGAGAAATAATAAATATTTATGTATTAAAGTATTCGTACGAACATACTGCTTAAAATGAGTGTTCTAAACCCATGGGTCATAGATCTACCCGTGGAGTAAATGGACTTTGAGTCAGGCGCTGCAACGCGGTAAACGAGTAGCGAGCGCGCTTTGGTCGAAGTTTTATGCGATTTTGCAGTTATCCGTGTCCTCTTATCTTTCCAATCCTGCTGGACAACAACTTCGCACCACCTCATTATTAAAATATATTACATTTGCATTCAGAATCTTATTTTGGAACTTTTTTCAGTGGGGGGAAGACCTCTTTTCAGCCCCCCAAAGAAAAAATAATTTTTTTTTTCCCAAACTAATTTGCAAGCTTCTTAGAAAATATATTTAATTTTTTTTTCTTGCAATTGCATACCTTATAGGGTACTCTTTCTTATAATGTATCAATTATAAAGTTTGAACAATACACAAAGTCACTATGACAAGAAGTAGAAAAAATCCCAGCAAAAAAAATGTTTTAAATCGAAATATCTTGAAATTTGATTTAAATTTTTTAACATTTTTTGCATAAAAATGTTTCTCCAGACCTTCTGCTTAAAATAGGTAGTTTAAACACAAGGGTCATAGATCTACCCATTGAGTAAATCGGCTTTGCATTAAAAAGGAGAACTAATATTTTGTATTTTTTTAATCTATCATTGCGTTGTAGCGCACGACTCAAAGCCCATTTACTCAATGGGTAGATCTATGACCCTTGTGTTTAAACTACCTATTTTAAGCAGAAGGTCTGGAGAAACATTTTTATGCAAAAAATGTTAAAAAATTTAAATCAAATTTCAAGATATTTCGATTTAAAACATTTTTTTTGCTGGGATTTTTTCTACTTCTTGTCATAGTGACTTTGTGTATTGTTCAAACTTTATAATTGATACATTATAAGAAAGAGTACCCTATAAGGTATGCAATTGCAAGAAAAAAAAATTAAATATATTTTCTAAGAAGCTTGCAAATTAGTTTTGGAAAAAAAAAATTATTTTTTCTTTGGGGGGCTGAAAAGAGGTCTTACCCCCACTGAAAAAAGTTCCAAAATGAGATTCTGAATGCAAATGTAATATATTTTAATAATGAGGTGGTGCGAAGTTGTTGTCCAGCAGGATTGGAAAGATAAGAGGACACGGATAACTGCAAAATCGCATAAAACTTCGACCAAAGCGCGCTCGCTACTCGTTTACCGCGTTGCAGCGCCTGACTCAAAGTCCCTTTACTCCACGGGTAGATCTATGACCCATGGGTTTAAAATACTTATTTTAAGCAGGAGGTTCGTACGAATACTTTAATATATAAATATTTATTATTTCTCTGAAAAAATTTTGAGATATTTGATTTTATACCATTTTTTTCCTGTGTTTTTTACTACTTCTTGTCATATTAACCCAGAGTATTGTTCAAAACTATTAAGTAATACATCATTAAAAAGACGGTACTTTAGGAAACTTGATACCAGAAGAAAAAAATAAAATATCTTTCTTAATGATTCTGAAAATTAGTTTTCAAAATCACCAAATTGTAATTTTGTGGGGGCTGAAAAGGGGTCTTCCCCCCACTGAAAAAAGTTCCAAAATGAGATTCTAAATGCAAATTAAATATATTTTAAAAATAGAGTGGTGTGAAAGTGTTGTCCAACAAAAATTTAAAATTGAGAATTTTTGATTCATATCGCTGCACTAATTTGAAATTAGAGAAAAATTTAAATTATATTTTAATTCACCCGAAGGAAGTGTGGAATGGCAAGGGGATATGGTTCGTCGAGGAAGAAATCATGACGCAATGTGTTTTTTTATGAGCGGTGTCTTTTAACCTCGTACATTCTTTTCCTAAAACCATGATTTTTTTCAACTCAATTACTAACTTTTGGATGAATAGTTGTCATGTGAACAAAATTGACACACAATTAAACCAAAATATGAGAGTAATCACTGGTACAATAAAATCTACACCAACGCATTGGTTGCCTGTGCTTTCAAACATAGCTCCACCTGACCTTAGAAGAAGGCTAAAAGGAAATGGGATAAGGTCAGAGATAAGGTATATAACTAGATTGAGGTTAAATTTGCGCGAATTGGCTAAAAAGACTCGCTACCATGTTGCCTCTTATTTTGTTTACATTCGGCACGCTATCGTGTCAGACACACATATTTCATTATTCTTTTTCTCTCATACAATTTAAATTGTGGAAAATCTGTTTTCAGAGTTCATAGGTTTATGGTTAAAATACAACAAAATAAGCTGTCAATGGCAGCTTCAGTAGTGTCCCCATTGTTTTAGGTTGCGCATTAGTACAATACGCAATCTAGTTATATACCTTATCTCTGGATAAGGTCCAATTTGAGTTGGATAAATTTCCCTTACATATTGATTTGCAGATGCTTCCACCTAACAGACTTAAATCAAAGAAACCCATATGGCAAGAGGATTTTATTCATCAGCCCTTTTCAGTTACTGGTATATGGAAAGGTAAGCAGCAAGAAATTAATGATTTAACCAACAAAAAATTGATTAAAGATCCAACAAATCCAGAAAATTTTGGAGTATTGTTAATCGCCTTAGAACGTGTCACGGACGTTGCAATGATATGCTTCATAAATGGAATGCAATACCTAGCCCGCTATGTGATTGTGGTGCATTGCCAGAAACGATTAAACATTATTGTAGAAGAATGTCCAAACACTAAATTTGAGAGTGGTTTAGAAGAAATAGACCAATTAACTATGTATTTATTTTTTTTGTGATTGGAGGAGTTTTATCCGATTTTATAAAAAACAATAGGGTTCTTCCTTTTAACAAAACCGAAAATGAAATTGAATTGAATTGAAAATTTGAACGAAGTTGTTTATAATTTGATGAACGCATGAATCTGCAAGATTTTCTGCTCGTCGCCGAATATTAACGATTTTAGGTTTGGACTGATCAAATTTATAATACTTTTTGACTTTGTTTGCGAAGAATTTAAAAAGCACATACATCGCGAATACCCCATATAATTTATTCAAAAATTATACAAAACAAAGTTACCAATTGAATTAAACCCTTGAAAATTAAGAAAAAGTAGAAGAAAATTATTTGTTCTTTACGTTTTTGCCTATAAATAATAAAACAAAATAGCTTAAATGCATGAAGTATTTCTTTTCAATTTCAATTTACTTACCTGTAAGATTTACTTTCAGCCCCATTTTTTCCCATGCTTCTGTACTTATAGACAGATTTTTATAATCACTTTTTGTTATATCAAAATGTACTGGATGCTTTCGTACCTCTTTAATCAACAATTCTTGCATTTCCATTTTAGAATACTAAATACTGACAGCCTTTAAAAATATTCGACAATCAAAATAAACAAACTTTGTAATTGCCATGGAAATTATGTCTTTCACTCTGTCAAAACTTAAAGAAACAAATGCTCTTAAAGTAATCTAGATTGAAAACAGAGCACGAATAACTTTTCGGTGCCGGCGCACAAAAAAGTGTCGTTTTCAGTACTGAAAATTGAGACAAAACATACTACTTTCTGTGAGGTGTTGACAATTTCAACTAGAAAAATGTTTTGGATGCATGTTTCATTTTATCAGGCCGGCGCACTCTCATGTTTATTTTTCTGAATCATGCGGGGTGATTACAGAATATCGCTTCGTACGAAACCTAATGGTCTTCTTATGTAGGTTTCGTACGAAGCGATATTCCGTAATCACCCCGCTGGAGGCCTTATTTTCTATAGAGTGCCTGGAAGAATTGACAGTTATTCGCGGTAGTTTATACCGGCAACAATCCTGACTGCCTTCCTTTGAAGTCTAAAAACTTTCAAAATGAGAACTATTACCCCACACTATAAGCCCATATTTGATATGTGATTCAAAGAGAACGAAGTAAGAGGTTCTCAAAACCTGCTATTGTGGTGTTTGAGATAATTAAAGTCAAACTATAAATCGTTTCCTGAAGATGGCCCACTAAGTCCGAAACAAGAATTATCTTTTGTGTTTTTAAAAACATGTCCAACATTTACCTTGCATTTAACTTAACATAGCTTTTTAAAAATAAAAATGCTATTGATCTTTAGAAAGATATGACCTTGAACTCCTGTCTTTTGGTTAACCATTCTCCAAGTTTTAGACCTTTAACTATTGTGGTGTTTGAAATAATAATTGACGTTAAACTATGAATCGTATTCTAAAGATTACCTACTAAGTCCGAAACATAAGAACTAGGAATCAATGGCAACGAAGTAGCAGATCTAGCGGCCAAATCAGCAACGAAAAGACTGTCGGGATCCAGTCATCATAAAAATGATGTCATGGATACCGAATGCTATTTAGTTTTTGACGTTAATTATTGAATTGTCATAATAATTTATTTATACTAATAAATTAATATAAAGTACAGTTGCATATGTTTTCTACAATAATTGGATTGTCCGGTTCGTTTCTTCCAAAATTATTACCACCGATCAAGGTACGCAGTTTGATAGTTCACTTGTTGCAGCGTTATCTCGTTTAGTTGGTGGAAACCGCGTCCGTACAACTGCTTAACATCCAGCGGCCAATGGTCTGATTGAACGCTGGCATCGTACACTGAAGGCGTCGATTATGTGCCACCAAAACATTCAGTGGACCAAAGTTTTGCCATCAGATCTTCTTGGGCTACGAACATGCTACAAGGAAGATCTTAAAGCTTCTCCTGCTGAATTTGCGTATGGATCAACATTAAGAATTCCTGGATAATCATAAAAATTATATCATGGATACTGAATGCTATTTAGTTTTTAGTTTTTGACGTTAGTTATTGAATTGTCATAATAATTCATTTATACTACATACAGTGACTTTCAAAAGTCTTGCACCCCCCCTTTAAAAACTTTCGCGTTTGCCTGACAGAAATAAAATTTTCTTTAAAATAAACCTTAAAGCTTCTGTGATATAATACACAAGATAGAAAAACGTTTCATTAATTTTCTTCAATGGTAGAACGCGTTTAAAAAAAAAGTGTAAAATTCCTGAAAATTAAAGAAGTGTAAAAATTAAAAAAAAAGCAAACACGGAATTATTAGTGAGTAGTATTAGTACTCCTTGTTCTAAATAATGCATTCAAAAGGTTTCGCATACTTCTAATGGGTCTATCAATAACTTCTAGGGGTGCATTCACCATTTTCTTGCACCGCAACAATTAGCCCCTGTCTGTTTTTCGGCGTTTTTTTTTCGGTTTTTTTTTGCAGAAAACTCTTTTGGAGACATGATCTCAAGATTCTCAAAGAAATTCAGGTCTGATAAGTAAGAAGGCCACTCATATCACGCCCTGTGGAAATATTCGGACACGTTTCATAAGACGCAGAGTCTCTTTGTCGCCCATACATGCAAAACTTTGAGAAGAAATATTATGAGGAGGGTACATTAGGAGACAAACAAAAGTCTTTTCATAAACTTGACCATCGATATTGCCAGGACTATGAATCAGAGCAAACTTTTCGTAAAACATTATACCCCTCCAAAACATTTTAGTACCCGTATGATATGGAGCAACTTTAATTTAAGTATTCAATCGATGTTGTCTTTTTGCATCTTGCCAAACTCTTTAAAGATAATCATTACGAATTAGGGCATACATGGACTTACCAATAAAAATCAATTTTTTTCACCCACGAAGCATCCCGCTTAAATTTTTCTTTGACCAATGAAAACGGGTGTGCATATAATGATACGTTAGCATAATAACCCCTACACTAGGAGTTCATAAAAAAAAATCCGAAATTGTGCTTTTAAGGGCGACAATGGGAACCCGCTATTTATGAAACGTGTCGAAATATTCCCACAGGGAGTGATTTGACTAGCCTGCCAGCTAATTGAACCTGAATTCTTTTGAACTTAGTGGCATTTTGTCTCTAAACAAGTTTTCCGCAAAAAAAAACCCGAAAAAATAACGCTAAAAAGGAGGCAGGGGCTAATTGTTGCGTTGCGAGAAAATGGCGAATGCACCACTAGAAGTTATTAATAGCCCCATTAGAAGTATGCGAAACCATTTGAATGCATTATTTAGAACAAGGAGTACTAATACTACTCACTAATAATCCCGTGTTTGCTTTATTTTTAATTTTTACACTTCTTCAATTTTCAGGAATTTTACACTTTTTTTTAAACGCGTGGTACCATTGAAGAAAATTAATTAAACGCTTTTCTATCTTATGTATTATATTACAAAGGCTTTAAGGTTTATTTTAAAGAAAATTTTATTTCTGTCAGGCAAACGCGAAAGTTTTTAAAGGGGGGGTGCAAGACTTTTGAAAGCCAGTGTATTAAATTAATTTAAAGTTTATGTTACAAGACAAATTGCACCGACATATACAACATAATACAGGACGACACATTTAAGAGATGGACCCAATCCTTCAGGGACACTTCAACAAATAAAGAAAAATGGTAGTTCAACATACAAAACGCACCATCAAAAACAAACAATTCAAGTAGGGACGTACCAGCATTCTTCGGGGCCCGCTCTTTGAAAAAGAAAAAAATTAAATTTTAAATTAATTACTGTTTTAAATATAATTTGAGAAAAAATAACCTAAAAAATCCGTACAAATAATAAAAAAAATATATTTTGTGTCATTTGGGGGCCCCAATTGTTTGGGGGCCCGCCCGCACCGCGGGCCCTGCGGGTAGGGCTGGTACGGCCCTGAATTCAACAGACAATATATTAAAGAAATTATAAGATTACGAACAGGACATTGGTAAATACAAAAACCTCTTTGGGATAGAAGATAGTGGAGACTAGCCACACTGCCAGGACAACATAAAAACGATAGAACACGTGCCCAACGTACCACCCACACCGAACAGCCGACCTCATTGAAGCGTTAAAAGATCCCTACCAAATTATTAAATTCGCCAAAAACTCCAAACTAAAACTTTAAAATAGTGAATAACACAAAAATTATAAAAAAAAATGAATGTGTCGCGTGTGACGAGTGTCATAACACAATTTAGAACAATAATAATATGTCCAACATTTACCTTGCATTTAACCTAACATAGCTTTTTAATAATACAAATCCTATGGACCTTTCAAACAATATGACCTTGACATGACCTTAAACTCTTGTCTTTTGGTTATCCATTCCTCAAGTTTGAGACCGTTAACTATTGTGGTGTTTGAGATAATTGAAGTCAAACTATAGATCGTTTGCTGAAGATGGCCTAGTAAGTCCGAAACATAAGAAAACCTTTTGTGTTTTTAAAAACATGTCCAACTTTTACTTTGCATTAACATAGTTTTTCAATAATAAAAATGCTGTTGACCTTTAGAGAGATATGACCTTGACATAACCTTGAACTCCTGTCTTTAGGTTATCCACCCCCCAAGTTTGGGACCTTTAATTATTGCTGTGTTTGAGATAATTGACGTCAAAATATAAATCGTTTCCTGAAGATGACCTTTTTTTTTTTTTTTTTTTTTTTTTGTTAGGAGGATGGGAAATCTTACATAAGACACCCGAAGGTAGTGTCGGATTCGTACCGACTAAAACCCCTCTTCCTTCATCTTCACCATCTACACCGGCATCCGCTTGCGCATTTCTTCAGTGTAGGGGTTGTCTAAATACCGTCTGCGATTTTTTGTTCCAAAATTTGGCGCACAGTTCCGTACGCAAACTTCCATTTATTCTCACCACCAATTAAATGGGACATCATATTTTGTGCACTAAATAATACCCCTGTTTTCTCCTCGAAGTTAATTCGCTCCTCGGTCCACCGTCTGCAGTAGAATAGAGTATGTTCCACGTCGTCTACCTCTTCGCAGTAAAAACATAGGTCAGACTCCGCCCTCTTAAATTTGTGCAGGTATTTCCTAAAGCAGCCGTGACCCGAGAGAGCCTGCGTTAGAAAAAAATCAGTCTCACCGTACGGTCTGGTAATCCAGGTAAGTATATTTGGTATTAAGTACCTTGTCCAGCTTCCATCACTACCATTTGTCCATCTTTCTTGCCACTTTTCCAGAATCTTTTCCCTTGCCGTGTTTTTGTTTTCGCCCTTGTATTTCTCCAATCTATCCTTTGCCAGAAGATCGATTGGAGGGACTCCAGCGATTACACTTGATGCCACAGCTGAGATGGTTCTGTAGGCACTACATACTCGAATGGAAAACAACCGCTGCAGGCTTATTAGTTTTTGGTTAAGCTTTTTATTTAGTATTACGCGATGCCAAATTGGAGCTGCATACAAAATTTACGAATGAGCAACGCTTGCTAACACCTTCCGTTTTGAAGCTCTTGGGCCGCCAATATTTGGCATTATACTTGATAAGGCTGTCGCCGTCTTTTCAACCTTTTTGGTTATCTGGTTTAAATGCTCGGAAAAGGTAAGTTTTGTGTCAAGCCAGACCCCCAGATATTTAATAGCATTTTTAGGTTGTACCAAAGTACCCTGTAAGTGAAAAGTTATTGGTGCCATTTTCCTTTTAGTGGTAAGTATTACTGCCTCAGTCTTTTCAGGTGCAAGTTCAAGACGTCTTCCCTTCATCCAGTTCGAAACACGTAATAAAGCTTGATCTGCTGTGGACATAAGCAAGTCTTCTCCCTTTGCAACGGCCACCAATGCCACATCATCCGCGAATCCAACAAGAGATACTCCCTGAGGTAAGTTTAGCTCCAGAAGACTATCATAGAGTATGTTCCACAGGGTTGGGCCGAGGACTGATCCCTGTGGAACTCCACTGGTAATGTTTAGTACTTTGGTTTTGCCTTCCACTTCTAAAATAATGCTTCTTTTAGACAGGTATGAAGATAGAATTCTTATTAGGCTTTCATCAATTTTCCTATGTCTTAGTTCTTCAAGAATCAGTTGCCAGGAGGCGCTGTTAAATGCGTTTTTTACATCGAGAGTAATCATTGCGCAGAGTCTGCGATGTTTATGAGAGAAGTCAGCTGCAGCCTGTGCTATCTCCACGACTTTACTGATTGCATCAACCGTTTGTCGGCCCTTCCTAAAACCATATTGGCTCTGCGACAGATCTCCCGTTCGGGTAAGTTCATTTTTAAGTCTGGCTAACAAGAGGTGCTCAAATAACTTTCCTTCTACGTCTAGCAAGCATATGGGTCTAAATGATGACGGGTTAGTTAGTGGTTTTCCCCCTTTTGGCAAAAGTAGAAGCCTAGCTTTTTTCCACTCTGGAGGAAAAATGCCTTTACGTGCCAGATTGTTATACACCGCAAGTAAGTATTCTGGAAGATTCTCACCAACTAGCTTTATAATTTCTGGAGGTAGGTTTTTCGGTCCAGGCGCCTTATTATTTTTAAGTCTACAGTAAGCTTCTTTTAATTCTTCCAAGGTAAAATCTAAGAACTTAACACTAATATCACAGTCAAATATCACAGGCGTATGTATGGGGAATAGATGGTTTGCCACTTCTTCCATTCTTTCCAGTGGCACTTTTACTGGTTGTGGAAAACCGTTTAACATTTTCATGGCTATTTTGTACCCATTTCCCCAAATATCACAGTTAAGATTATCACAGAGTGTTTTCCAGCTACTTCTTTTTTCTTTCTTAATAGTATTTCTTAGTATTTTCTTTAGTTCCACATACTCTAGCCATAATGTGAGACTCACTACAGGAGTATTTCTTGTGGCGTTCCGAGTGTATCTCCTTCTTTTAGCCATACATTCTTTGCGGAGCTTTGCAATATTTTTATTCCACCAGTAGACAGGTTTTCCTCTAGAAACGCATTTTCTTTTAGGCATGACTTTATTGCAAATATCTTTAAGTTTACAGGTAAGTCCACTAGCGGTTAGGTCACCTTCCTCTGCTTTAAAGTTTTCCAGGACTTCCTTTGCCTTTTCCTTATTCAGTTTCCTGACTTGCCAGCCTTTGCTTTTAAGTTTAGCTTTTGGATTCGAAACTGTGGTTTTTGGGGTGACATTAAAAATGATGTAGTTGTGATCGCTAAGCGATTCCTTGCCACTTACCGCCCATTGGTCGACATCTGCTCTAATGTTTGTTGTTGCTAGGGTCAAATCAAGGATAGAGGAATAATCCTTTCTTTGGAACGTAGGCATACTTCCTTCATTAACAACTGTCAGATCATTTGCTGCTATCCATTCTTCAAGTACATGCCCTCTACGATCCGACCAATTCATGCCCCAGTGCGGTGATTTTGCATTGAAATCGCCTGCAATTATAGCCCTTTCATTATTCCTTCTAATGACCTTCCTGAAGATGACCTACTATGTCAGAAACATAAGAACAACCTTTTGTATTTTTTAAAGAAAGTCCAACAGTTACCTTGCATTTAACTTAACATAGTTTATAAACAGTAAAAATGCTATTAACCTTTCCAACAATCTGGCCTTGACATGACTTTGAACTTCTGTCTTTTGGTTATCCATCCCCCAAGTTTAAGACCGTTAGCTATTGTGGTGTTTAAGATAATTGAAGCCAAACTATAAATCGTTTCCTGAAGATGCCCTACTAAGTCCGAAACATATGAATTACCTTCTGTATTAGTTCATTCCTCTAAAGGAAATGTACTATTGTAATTGCAATTTCTGAAAATCGATGTTTTTTTGCAACAGTGCCTAAACGAAGCATGATATGTATGTGAATGTTGGGTGTTGAAAAGATGCTACAAAAAATTACCGATCTTTTAATACTAGAATCATCTGGATCGGACCATCCACTGGGTTGTTATTAATAGAGTGCCTCGATGTCATTTTGACAGATATTGTCGCCTTATAGAGTGACGACATGCATCATTCTTTCTCTGTCATACAGATAACGTCATTAATTGTGATTGTAAGTTGTAATTGTTGTCACTTTGGCTATAACGTTGATGACGTTATCTGTATGACAGAGAAAGAATGATGCATGTCGTCACTCTATAAGGCGACAATATCTGTCAAAATGACATCGAGGCACTCTAGTTATTAAAAAATATCACTTTGGTGTATGTTAGGATGAATGGATGTACGGAGCAAAAAATTTTTTTAACTGTAATTTACTCAACTATGGTACTAGATACAAGGTTTAAACTTGGCATAAGTCAATACCAAAGTCTTGTGGTCAAGATGACCTCAAGGTCATATTGACCACTGGTCAAGTTTAGTAGATATTGCATGCAAAAAAAAGTCTAACCCAAAATATTGGCTCCAATACTACAATAGTAAGAGGTCTCAAACTTAGAGGATGGATACACAGGAGACAGGGGTTCAAGGTCATGTCAAGGTCATATCTTTTTAAAGGTAAATAGCATTCTTATTATTAAAAAACTATGTCACGTTAAATGCAAGGTACATTTTGGACATGTTTTTAAAAACACAAAAGGTTGTTCTTATGTTTCTGACTAAGTAGGCCACCTTCAGGAAACGATTTATAGTTTGACTTCAATCATCTAAAATACCACAATAGTTAAAGATCTCAAACTTGGAGAATGGATAACCAAAAAACAAGAGGTCACAAGGTCATATTGTTTGAAAGGTCAGTAGTATTTTTATTACTAAAAACCTACGTTAAGGTAAATGCAAGGTAAATGTTGGACATGTTTTTGAAAACACAAAAGGTTGTTCTTGTGTTTCGGACTTAGGAAGCCATCTTCAGGGAACGATTTATAGTTTGACTTCAATTATCCCATGCACCACAATAGTTAAAGGGCTCAAACTTAGAGGATGGATAACTAAAAGACAAGAGTTCAAGGTCATGTCAAGGTCATATTGTTTAAAAGGTCAACAGCATTTTTATTATTAAAAACCTATGTTAAGGTAAATGCAAGGTAAATGTTGGACATGTTTTAGAAAACACAAAAGGTTGTTCTTGTGTTTCGGACTTAGTAAGCCATCTTCAGGAGACGATTATAATTTGACATCAATTATCTCATACACCACAATAGTTGGCGCGGCGGTGGTCGTACGGTATAGTCGCTGTGCGCTATATCGAAGGCTTCCCCGTCGTTGTGAGTTCGAATCTCACGGCCACCGATGGAGCGTGGCTAGGTTAAAGAGATGGTGCCAGGCTGGTTGTGTCCGTATTTAATTATATGTTTGTATCATGCTAAAGGGACTTCGGTCCCGTTAATAAATGTGAAAAAAAAAAATAATAGTTAAAGGTCTTAAACTTGGAGGATGGATAACCAAAAGACAGTAGTTCAAGGTCATGTCAAGGTCATATTGTTTGAAAGGTCAATAATATTTTTATTATTAAAAAACTATCTTAAGTTAAATGCAAGGTAAATGTTGTACATGTTTTCGAAAACATAAAAGGTTGTTCTTATGTTTCGGACCTAGTAGGTCATCTTCAGGAGACAGTTTATAATTTGACGATTAGTTAAGTCAAACTTAAAGAATGGATAATTAAAAGACAAAGGTTCAGGGTCATGTAAATTTATTAAGGTTTAAAAGTTCAGTATAATTTTTATTATTCAAAAACTATTTTTTGTTAAATGCAATGTAAATACATATTGAACATGTCTTTAAAAACATAAAAGGTTGTTTTTATGTTTTGGACCTACTGAACTATCATCAGGAAAAGCTATAATTGTAACAAAAAAATGAATTTGTACGTAAGAAATGAACTCAAGAGTCGGATCTACCGGCCTCGGCTCAGCTAGTTTTTAAAAACATTTTCCACATTTACCTTAGCATAGTTTTTTAATAACAAAAAGGCAATTGACCTTTAGAAAGATATGACCTTGACATGATCTTGAACCCCTGTCTCTTGTGTATCCATCCTCTAAGTTTGAGATCTCTAACTATTGTAGTATTGGAGCTATGTTAATGCAAACATTGACATTAAAAACGTCATAGCTTTTTTCCTAGACATAGAGCTTTTTTTGAAAAGTTTTAACACAAAGGGCTCTGTGAAAGAATATTTTTAAACAAAAAAAAAATCCAATATTTTGGGCTAGGTTTTTTTTTGCATGCAATATCTACTAACCTTGACCAGTGGTCTGTATGACCTTGAGATCATCTGGACCACAAGGCTTTGGTATTTACTAATGCCAAGTTTAAACCTTGGATCTAGTACCATAGCTGAGTAAATTACGGTTAAAGAAATGTTTTGCTCCGTACATCCATCCATCCTAACATACACCAAAGTGATATTTTTAATAACAACCCAGTGGATGGTCCGATTAATTTGATTCTACTATCAAAATTGCAATTTCGTTTAATTGGCACTGCCTGAAGTTGACGATGAGTGTTTTATGCATCTCTTGCCCCCTTAAACTCTTTAAAGTCTTTAAAAGGATCAAACTTAATGTTATGCTTGGCAAAATAGTCCTCCTATAAGGTTTTTGCAGTAACGTTCCTTATGGTCTTGACTGTTAACTTTTTATAGTCCTCAACAGTTTTCTGTCGCATATTAAACGCACAATCCTTTAAAATATTTGATATTTCGAATACAGAATATGTCTTTTCTTCAAAATTGTATTCTTTAATTTGACAAAGCTCCTTAAACTGCTTCATAACAAATTTGTTTGTATTTATTTAGTGTTTTTTGGCACTGCATTTTCCACTTGAAAATCATTTGTCGCAGAATCACTTGAACTAAAACGCATTTTTAATTTATTTTTTTAAAAATGGATTTTACTTTTATTTGTTATGACAGTAACTATTAACAAAATTAACAAAAAAAAACTATGATTTGACTTGACGTATTTTATTTGGCTGTCAGTGCTTGCCGACGGGATATTTCAGCTCAGGTTGTTGCAAACGGGTGATTTCCAGTATAATTCGCAGTAAAATGCTTTAAATTTTGGCATAAACCTCTAATTTGACATATAAATGAAATAATCAACATAATTATAAGAGAAATATTAACAATGCTTAAAAAAACTTTGCTTGCGGCACTACGTCATTATGGGGGTCCGATTTTCGAAGAAAAAAGTGCTGGACATAATATGACGGCTGTGGAATTATAACTTAAACAGCAGTTAATATCGCGGAAATACGTAGTCCAAATATACTACGCGCTGACGTATTATTTTCTCAGGAGATTTTTTATAAATGACAATGACTGAAATTCTTTTGTCAAACCACAGAATAGATAGCACTAGTTTTTGACATTTTTCTGTGGCTTGCTGTTGTTCTACCTTAAACGTCTTTTCTTTGTTACAAATTCTATTAAACCGTTTAGATCCTTACAAATTATAGCTAACCAGGAATCTATTATAACATTTTGTTTTTCACACAAAGCTAAAATCATTTATTTCAAAGAAGTCGTCTAGAATTTGATAATTATCATTTTGTTTTCATTTTAATTGTTTTTTTTTTAAACAATGTTATTTTTACTATAACAACGCAACGCCATTTGCCACTCCTAGGGTTTTTCTAATACTTAAATATAAATTGGTTTGAATTTTTATTAAGGTTTCACTAAAAATAACGCATTTTTTTGGGTTTTTATCTGGTCTTAAAATCATCTAATGGTGTTCCACGTTTTTGTGAAAATCAATTTTTTTTACCAGATTTAATTTTATTTTCGAAGTATTGCTTTTATTAAAATTGCTGCAAATTATTTTTTTAATTTTTGATTCAGGAAACATATTCTTTATCATTGCATTATTCAGTAAACTGAAATTATTGCGTTGATGACTTTTTTGTTCATTTTATTAGAAGGATTTCTTGCCAAATCACATAAGTGGCACTCGCACATTTTGTTATTCAGTTTTGATCGAAGACGAACTAACGTAATTTTTTTTATTCTTTCTTCTAAGCATGATCTTACCTTGGCTCTTCCTCTGTATAGCCGAATCTTCCAAGTCGCCCAAAACACTGTTGGTAGACGATTATCAGAACTATCCTAATTCATTATTTCTGTTATTTTTTTGTTTATTGCACCACTCGTAATAACTTTTGATTTTTGGCGACAAAATAAGTAATTTTTTATTCTATTTCCTTCATTATCAAAATTTGGATAAATCATTTATTGTAACTTAATTTACTGTGTTACGTTTGGATTGTTGTCTAAAATTGATTTTTGTCTTCCTATAAAAAAAAGAAAAGGCAAAAAAAATAATTTTAGCCTATGGAATCAGACTATTTAAGATAATTTATTAAAAAAAAAGCGCTAACTTTTTTTTTAAATTAAATAAATTCTGATTCCTCATCATCTTAAGAACATAAATCCAAAAAAAAAATCAAGAGTGCATCGCCTAATTTATAGATTGCAAAGTTACGTGAAATTGAGAACAGTTAAGCGCATGTGTCTGAACTCGCGAGAGTCTTCTGACTATTTACACAAGTAAAATGAAAGTTACGTTCTATAAAGCACCCTTTATGGTAAGATCAATGCTTTTGGGACATTACAGATGATAATGATACCAGCGTAAATTAGTAATACAATAAATCCATTGATGAGTTCATGATTATTTTAAAAATTCTTTATGAATTGCTTTTTTTTAATACAACATTAGACCTGGGGATAAATTTAAATTGGTAGACTATTAACCTAAAAAGAACTATTTTTGTATAACATAAAGGATATACAGTATGTCAAGTAGTGTGTGATACTAATATTTTCTAACTAACCAGATCCAATAGTTTTTAGACAATTACTATTTACTTAACTTTTTTTTTACAATATAAAATACTTTATAAATTGGAGTCCAAGGAAATAAAAAGTATTCTATTCATCTTTATTTGGTTTTTACCTTAATAATGCTTAAAAAAATCATGTTTAACGTTTCGTTTGTAATAAATTTTTTACATAGAAATCTAATCCGTTACTAATAAAGGTCCAATTATAGATTTGGTGCATTAAACACAGGCCTTATAAAAATTCATAAAAGTTAAATCTTAAGATTCGATTATAGATCACGCGTTAAACAAAGATTTAATGAAAAAACATAAAAATTAAATCCTACAGAATAGATAAGTTTTAACCTCGGTTTTAACATACATATGTGGAAAATATAAACATATTTTTAAGGGGATAGTTTTATAATTAAATGCTTTACGCTATGTTAAGATCTATAATCAAACTCCAAGAAGAAATTATTAGATAAATCTGGATAATGTTTTATCACCATTGCTTAAAACGGTTAGAAATAATAAAGTTTTGTTAAATACGTCATTTTGCCCATGCCCTTACTTATATTAGTAACTCCCAAGATAAGCAACACCCTGTATTCAAAAAGTTTACCGTTAAGTGCATTGCTATAGGTACTAATGAATTATTGGACATTATTGATTTAAACGGAAAGTCGTAGTAAGTACGTGAAAGTAAAATTTTAGATCTACAAATGCAGTATTTAAATTTGACCTTTGATGAGTAAATAGTGAAGTCCTTGCCTAAAACCGGTCTGCCAATGTGTTTTTAAATAATTGTACTTTAATAAAATAAAAACTTCATTAATATATTATTTATTTACTAGTTACGAAATAATTACGATGGAACAAGACAAAGAAATTGAAATTCTGAGCACTAAAAATGCTCTTTTTTGTGTTTATTTATTATGTAGTGCTCTTTTAATATTAAAAATGATGGGTGTAGTTCTACTCACAATATTTCATCGATTTAAAAATAGGGTATGTGTTTTTTTTTTATCTAGACAATATTGGGTTTATTGTTATTATTCTTAATTACACACTTGTTTAATGTAATGTTAAAATTTAACTTTTAAGCTTGTATAATTTAAGCTAGTAATGCCCATTTTTAGTTTATATGCATACTAAGTGTTATACATAAGTAGTAATAAACAAGCGATCCACAAAAATTGCACCTTACCTTACCCCAACTCTTGCCGTAGAACGTTAAACATGGTCAATTGTCAACAAACATTTTTTTTTAATTATTAAAGAACCCAAAAAGATTTTATAAATTAATAACTAATATAAGAAATATTAAATAAATCTACTCGACTTTATCGTGTTTTTAACAATCTTAAAATTTGAATTGGCAAGAGTCGAGGTGAATTTTTATGGATCTCTCGTTATAACATGGTGATTAAGAACAAAATAGTTTAATTTTATTTAAATAGGCGTAGATTATTGCATTAACATCTATCGCATTTTTAATTTTGTTTTACTTTAATAGGCATTTATTAGTGAAGAAGACACAACCATCAATGGTGGAAACGTTGCTATAAATGAAGATGTAGAAAGAGTAAGAAGGTAAGAGTTAACATCTCCAGCTTATGTCCAGAACGTTAATTTTTTTTTTAATAATCATTTAAAATGCCCAATAAAAAACAAAGATTATTTTAAAAAAAATAGTTTTTATCCTTCTACACTCGCATTCATATCAATATACACAACCAAACGGTGATTTTTGTTCCTTAAAGTTGCCATAACTGATAATTGGCTCGCCTGATCTAATTTAAGGAATCAAAGTAGTTACGAGCTCGATATCCGAGATCCGCTTCGCACTCGCTTCGTGTAGTTTTCATGTGAACGAGGGAAGACCATATTTTCGAGTCATCGCATCGTCTAAAAACGCTGTTCCACTGCTTTGGACTAAGCGAAGCTATCGTGTGATGTGAATATGATGCAAATATCATGCGCATTATGCAAGACTATTAACCCATAGATGCGGAAACATGAAATATATTTTTACTTTAATGTTTGTGTATGTTTTTTTAAAAGGAAAATTAGGAAAATAAGGATTTTGAAAATTATACATCAGATCCGAGATCATATCTTGCATTTAAATAAACAAATTAACAAAATTTCAAACAATGATAGGCATATATGAAATTAAATTTTACACAAACAAATAATTTTAAACTTCTTATTTTCTTCTTAGCGCTGCAGAAAAAACTGTCAACGACCACATTTAAATTCTCGTTAAAAAAATGTATTATTACATTTTTTTACCGTATCTAAATAATAATAATAATCAATAATAAGGAAAATACGGCGACCCCTCATAATCTGAGAAAAGTGAAAATTGTTTTATATGAAAAAGACATCGAAATGCGGTTTTCATCAATTAAAAAAACAAAAAATAGGTGTAACCCGCCAATACTCATTAAAAACATAACACACTGTACACTATTTGGGTACGTGAGTTTCCTCTTTGCTTAAGTTTTAAAGAAAATTTAAATAAAAAATTATAAAGTTAAGTAAAAAATTACCACAAATTGTCAATGGGGCTGCGCCTTCTAAAAAAATTTCTAGGTTAACCCAGACCCTTAAGCCCCTTTAATTAATCGATTTAACCCGCTCCTATCGTAATTTTAAAACTAATAAAAACAATTGAGAGGTAGAAGGTAAATAAGTAAAAATAAAAATTTTATAAAGTAAAAAAGCATTATACAGGGTGTTACTAAATAACTAGGAAAAAATTTAGGGGGTAATTCCTGAACCCATTTTAAGAAAAAAAGTTTATATAAACGTATAAAGATTATCTAAAAACTAGGCCAGATATTTATTTGAAACCTATCTCGGGTAATTTTCTTGCCCTAAGGCATAAAGTGCGGTAGAAAAAAATAAAAATTTTAAGTGGCACATTTGGGGGTACCATGAGAGTTGTTCACTCCCAACTTTTTTGTGTGTTACTTTTTTGATATTTTTATAAAATAATTGGAAGCCTTAGAGTATGATGTTTAAAATTAATGTCCTGTTCTTTTTTCATAAAACCAACCGTTTTTGAGAAAAAAATTCAAAGTTGCAACACCCTGTATTTAAACTAACAAAAAAATAATAATTTTACTCAAGATACATCAAAATAACAGAAATATAAATTATAATTTGTATGAATAGGAGAAAATTGCCGATTTTTTAATTTTTAACAATAAAATTGCCCATCAGTGACATACAATCAAGTGCGCAAGACCAAACGACCATCAATTCCTTGTTTTAATTGGTAAATTATAAAATATGGAGGAAATCGCATGAGTTCTCGGTAATACGTATTTTAGTTTTAAGAGATTCGAGTTCCCAACAAATGTCAAACTTCCCACATCGCTTCCCATATCGCTTCGTGTGATACTCCGTTATTACTATCCTGTATTGTAATTATCTTTTGTTTATTTATTTGTGACAACTGCCTATCTAACGTCAATCAAAAATAGTCGCGAATTAAAACTGAAAAATTAATGGCAAAAAAGTGTGAAACATTATGGATTAAGATAAAGAAAAAATTTATAAGGGAGATAAAATCTTGGAATAGAAGCAAATTAAATACATATTGTCACGAATGTTTTTCGGTGACTAGGTTACGTTTATGATTTCAAAAAAATAAAGAATAAGATAAAATGAAGTTAAACAATTTACTTTTGGCATTAAAACAACAGAGTTAATCAAAAGGTTTACTTACATTTCTTAACTAACTAGAAGGGCCCCACATTGAGCCCCCCAAGCTAGAGGTGTTACCACTCTTAATCGCCAGGGAAGACTGCCTTTTGCAGATCATAATTAAATAAGCTGCGTTAAATCTTGTCAGCATTTTTACTATAACTCTAGGAAGCGCTAGTACCTAGGCTAGATAGCAAAACTGTTGCCAAGTCGTACTTAAATGTACTTTTGCAAATTAACTAAAAATGTTACTCGTAACAATATTTTTGAAGACACTACGCACTGGGTTAAAATGGATTTGAAAATGTACTTTGTGAGAGTATAATAACACTAACAAAACACATAATATATCAAAAATAAAAAAAAGTAACAAACGCATAAGGGCGACCAAAAATAAAATAGAGAAGATTCTGGCTCCAAGAAGTTAGAACGTTAGAAACTGATTCGCCAGATTGCTTTATTGACACCTTATTATTTATTAGAAAACCACGGAATTAACAAACTATAACGATGAAAAAATGTTTTGTCATAAATTAAATAAAATTTTATTAAAGTGTCAGTTTTAATTTGTGACATTAAATTGTAACCTAAAATTTTAAATTGACATAAAACCTAATATCAAAATTACCTACCAATTACTCAGGTAAAAAATGAAAAAAGTCACTGTCAATTACCATTACCATAAAAGTCAATTAACTACCTTTGTTACTGTATATTGATATGAATGCGACTGTATGTAAAAAGAAAAATAAGATAATTTTTATTTGAGATAAGCCCTCTTGGGCTAATGAACAAATTGCAAAAAGCCCCTTAATTAAGAAGTAATGTTGATTGTTGTAATTATTAATGAAACTTCCCAGAACTTTTTTGATACTTCTTTAAAATAGTTTAATCTTCTCTTACTCCACACCTAACATCTAGGCTATGCAACGATCTTTATTCGATTCTTGCGGTTTTCGGGCTCTTTAAATGTAAAAATTATTAAATTCGTTACTAAATCTCATTTATCATTTGCAAAAAAAAAAATGGTAAAAATCGTATATTTGTTTTTTGTTTTAGAGCTCATCAAAATGACATTGAAAACATATTACCATTCCTGTTGATAGGCCTCCTTTACTTGTTTACAAAGCCAGCACAGTGGTTAGCAGTGACCTTATATTTACTATTCCTTATAGTTCGAGTATTTCACACCTTTGTATACGCAATTTATGTGGTACGTCAACCGGCCCGAGCAATATCGTTTATTATTGGATTTTTAATCATGGGCTATATGTCTATACGATGTGGATTACATGGAATAATTACAATCGTGGATCAGCATATTTAAAGCATAAATCGTATTAAAATGGTAATAATTATCGACAATACATACATGTATTGTCGGAAAAGTCATTTAAGAGAGACCTACATTTGGTCTTAAGAAAATTTCCTAGCATAATAAAATAATTAGTCCTAATCTCATAAAATTAAAAAAATGATTTCATGTAGATTGTATTTATTGTTATTTTTAAGTAATTTAAAGAAATTATTTGCTTTTTTGTTCCTGTTATGAATAAATAGTGTAAAATTTGTCTGTTCAATAAATCTAGAAGGCTCTAAACGTTAATGTATTGGAGGAAACTGTTTTTAATTGCTAACTTTTTTTGGGAAAAAATTTCAATATATAAAAAATAAACTGCAACTACTAAGTATATGACGTGTAGTACAGTTGAGTGTATATTAAATTCCATTTTATTTTGTCTTCACACACATTTGGCATGGTATATTTGTTTTTTGTTTTAGAGCTCATCAAAATGACATTGAAAACATATTGCCATTCCTGTTGATAGGCCTCCTTTATTTGTTTACAAAGCCAGCACAGTAGTTAGCAGTGACCTTATATTTACTATTCCTTATAGTTCGAGAATTTCACACCTTTGTATACGCAATTTATGAGGTACGCCAACCGGCCCGAGCAATGTCGTTTATGATTGGATTTTTAATATTTAAATCATAAATCGTATTAAAATGGTAATAATTATCGACAACACATACATGTATTGTCGGAAAAGTCATTTAAGAGAGACCTACATTTGGTCTCAAGGAAATTTCTTAGCCTAATAAAATAATTAGTCCTAATCTCATAAAATTAAAAAAATGTTTTCATGTAGATCGCAAAATAAATTGTGCACGACTACATACACAGAGTTAGTAGTGGCGAACGTTTCTTTTTACTAGAAAAACCGTAGAAGTGCCACAAGGTATTATTCTTGGTCCACTTATCTTCTTTGTACACTCCAAACACTGTCTTGGTTAAATTAGGCTGACGACTAAATTATTTTCTCTTGCGATCTTTAACTATTATAGTATTTAAAGAATTATTAAAAGAACTCTTAAGCGGTTCCTGAGAGTGATCAACAAAATTCTAAACATAAAAACAACCTTTAATATTTTTATAAACATATCCAACATTCACCTTAAGTTTAACCTAACATGGTTTATTTGATATGACCTTGCCATGACCTTAAGGCTTAAACCCCCAGTGGTATTAACTTTTTAAACAATATGACCTTAAATTTTCATCTCTTAGTTTTGTATCCTTCAAGTTTAAGACCTCTATCCATTATATTATTTGAGATAATTAATGTTAAATTTTTAAGCGATTCCTGAGGGTGACTAACAAAATTCGAAATATAAGGAAAATCTTTAATCTTTTTTTAAACATATTAAACATTTACCTTAAGGCTAACGTTACATGGTTTTTTAATAAGAAGAATGGTATTGACCTTTTATACGATATGACCTTAACATAACCTTAAACCTCCATCTCTTAGTCATCCATCCTCCAACTTTGAGACCTCTAACTATTAAAGTTTAAAAGTTTGACGCACATAGTAGTGCTCCCATTTTAACGACTGCAATAGTCCAATAGGGAAATAACATATAGTAAACACGCACACAACCAGCCTGGCACCACCTCTAGAGTCTAGCCACACTCATCAGTGGCAGTGAGATTCGAACTCACAACGACAGGAAGCCTTCGATACATCGCCCTGCGATTATACCGTACGGCCACCGCCGCGCCATTTTTGGAGCAATATGAATGCAAACATTGACATCTAAAAACGTCATAGATCTTTTCCTAGATATTGAATTTTTTCTTTTAAGTTTTTACGCAAAAATTTCGTTTAGTGCATTTAAATAAAAATATAAAATCAAAAATACTAAAACACAATTTTCTTTTGCATACGATGTCTAATAACCCTGACTGTTGACCAGTATGACCTTGATGTCACTTTAACCACGGGACATTGATATTTACGTATACCAAGTTTGAACCTTCTACCTAATATCATGGCTGAGATATTTAAGATAAAAAAAAATGTTTATGCCGTATGACGTACATCTAACATACGTATACACCAAAGAAATACTTTCTAAATACAACCCAGTGGATGGTTCAATTGATATGATTCTAGTATTATAAGTTGGGATTTTTTTGTAGCATCTTTCCAACACTTTTTTAAACAAAAAAATTTGGTTCGTTTAGGCGCAGTTGTCAAAAAAGCTCGTTTTTCAGTAATTGCAATAGTACATTTTTTTTTAGAGAAGGGAACTAAAACATGTGTTTTTAAAAACATTTCCAACAATTACTTGCCAGTTTTTTAATAATAAAAATATTATTGACTTTTTGAAAGATACGACCTTGACAAGACCTTAAACCCCTGTTTCTTAAGACCTTTAATTATTGTAGTAATAGAGTTATTTTAATGTAAACCATCGACACGAAGTGGCTATTTTAAAGATCGTTCTACCCTTTTAGTTTATTTCTCTAAAAGAAAATGTACTATTGTAATTGCAATTTCTGAAAATCGATGTTTTTTTTGCAACTGTGCCTAAACAAAACAAGATACTTAAGTGCTTATGTGTTGATGCTACAAAAAATTACCGATCTTTTGATATTAGAATCATATTGATCGGACCATCCACATGGGTTGTTATTGATAAATATCACTTTGCTGTATGTTAGGACGGATGGATGTAGGTTTCAAACTTGGGGAATGGATAACCAAAACACAGAAGTTCAAGGTCATATTGTTTGAAAGGTCAATAGCAATTTTATTAATAAAAAACTATTTTAAGCTAAATGCAATGCAAATGTTGGACATGTTTTTAAAAACCCAAAAGGTTGTTCTTATGTTTCGGACTTAGAAGGTCAGCTTTAGGAATTGATTTATAGTTTGACTTTGATTATCTCAAACACCACAATAGTTAAAGGTCTCATCTCAAACTTGGAGGATGGATTACCAAAAGAGTTCAAGGTCATGTCAAGGACTTACCATAACAACATCCTTTTCTATGCATAGCAACCAAAGACTAAAAACCTTTCAAAAAAATTAAAAAAATTTTGCAAAGTGATCGTTTAAGTTTATAAAAATAATCAAAATTTTCTGATTAAGAACTACCAGAATCTATTTTTGAAAAAAAAGTCCACTGATTACACTAGTTTAAATGATATATCAAAATCAAGTGAAAATTTTTCACATAACTCCGTTAGAAAGTGCAATTTTAATGGAAATAATAGAGTCAAAATAATCGATATTTCCATCATATCACTAATTTTAAACTATTTGACGGTTAACTGCTATCTTGATAGATGTATTTTTTATATCTCCCACATTTTTTTGGTAATGCTATTTCTGTCTTTAATTCATGTGTCTCGTTTGCTAGTTAATCCATTTTGCTTTGATCGAAACGTCAAATACATAATTAAAAACTACCAAGTTAAGGAGTTGGGAGAAAAATATCTATTTGATTTTAGGATGACATTTAAACTGGTGTAATCGGTAGACTTTAAACGCGATTTGATTTGGTGTTCATTTTTCATTTTGTGACCACCTGTGTATAGTTTGTCTTTACAAGAACTAAAATGTCCATTTTAGTCCCCACTGACTCCCCAGAGATTAAAAAAGTAATTTAATCCCCAGGAAGCAAAAGATGCACTAAAGTACCCTTTTACAAAAAGTAAAATTCCCACTTCAGTCCCGATATTGCAAAAAAGTACATACTCAAAAGCTTACAAACACGTAGGCATCAGTTAAACCTACTGTGTAAATGAAATTAAAAAAAGCTTGGCATTGTAGTATTTGCATAGACTGCATTGTAATGCCATAATGATGAGCTTTCAAATTGTGGTGAGGCTTGGGTCACAATCAAATGAAGCTTTTAGTCGTCTTCTTCTGGCGCAGGTCCGGGCGGCGGCGGAGACGCGATGCAGAGCGTCGGCCCGGGATTCAGTATTTTAGACGCTTTTGTTGGTTATTTATTAAAACACCATTGCAGGTCATAAAGTTTTACCTCGAGATTTGTCAACAACCGTTTTCGCTTGTTTTGACGTCCTTATTGGATTTTTGCACTGCAGTTGTGAAGTGAATATAACCATACTTTATTTTGTGACGAAGAGTAGATATGTGGCACGTTCGGATATAAAAATCACACAGTTTATTTGGTAAGAATTTTAAGATATTGATAAAAAAAACGTCGCACTTTTAAAAAGCTACAAGACCAACAATTCAATAATGTTAAAATCATTTTTAAATTAAAAATTTAAAAGGGTGTAATATGATGTGGCCTATTCCATGTATAATCGACCAAAATTCGGTTTTCGAGTTGCTGCATGATTTTAAATTCTTTTGAGGTTTAGTCCAGTGCTTACTCCTGGTAACTTCTTTCTATTAAAAAATTAGCAGCTGCATATTTGCACTCCTTCCCCATCAGTTAGCACCTTAAACTATGAAAAATGACCAAATTTAGGTCTAAAAAATGCTATGTGGGAGTGAGTAAATTTTTATTATTTTTGTTTTAAAATGTTACCAAGGACATAGTATACAATAAAAAAAAATAAACGATATTGTGATTCGATTTTTTGTAAAGGTAGCATATTAAAACCTTTGCTGTTTCTAAACGAGGTTAAATCACAAACATTTTTTTTTACTTAATGCGTCTCTATTGTCACATCAACATTTTAAAATTATTAAAAAAAAAATTTACCCAGTCCCACATAACTTTTTTTAGTGCCATATTTTGTCCTTTTCCATAGCTGCCTGGTAGAGAAGGAGAGCAATTATGCGGTTCATATTTTTTTTGTAGAAACATATGTCTATTGTCAACTAAAAACTACCACTAATTTTAATCTTCCAAGAATTTAAAATACGATTCAATCGTGTTTAAATTTAACGTAATCAGTAACATTTTACAATCAATGCTGTTTCTAAACGAAGTTAAATCACAAACAAAATTATTTTTATTATGAATCTCCACTAGCACAATAACATTTTAAAGTAATCAAAAAAAAAATTTACCCAGTCCCACAGAGCTTTTTTTGGACCTAAACTTGGTCATTTTCTATAGTTTGGGGTAATTAATAGTAGAGAAGGAGTGCAAATATGCAGCTGGTGATTTTTTAATAAAAAGAAGTGTCCATTGTCAACTTAAAATTACTACCAATTTTAATCTTCCAAAATCGTAAAATCGGAAAATTCGATTTTTTGTCTAAGACAAGAAAAATTTTGAAAATTCAGAAAATTGTTTTTTTTATTACCTTTACAATGGGTAAGGATTGTACCTACCAAATATGAAATAAATCAAATAATAGCAACTATGATTGGTCGATTTTACATGGAATGTCCCATGTATTATTTTATTTTAATTATAAAATTAAATTTAAACATTAATAACCCATCACAAATAATGCATTAAAAAATAAGGTTATATTTAATACACCATAAGGCAAAAACAAGACATATTCTGTTTACATCGATTTAATTAGCTATATACTCTGCAGTAGGTTTGCAGAATAATAAATTACAAGAACATGGTTTTATCTTTTACCATTAAGTTCAACAAATCGAAATTTAATTATTAAAGCACATAGTTTTTAAATAATAAAAATAAATTAATTTCAATTTAAAATTAGATATAAAAAAACGTAACTAGGGTCAAAAAGGCGGCGCCGACATAATTATTTTTTACTTATTTTAGTTTTTAAAGATTTTTAATAAATAATCTTCAAATGACCTTGTTTTTCTTTATCAAGTTTGCCAAATTCATTTCTGAAAGATGTAAACTTCAGGGTATAAAATTAAACTATCCAAAGGATAGTTATCCCCTATGCGTAAATGTATTGTTGTCAGGAAATGAAAATTACTGCGTGAGATCGATAGAGGAAATCTGTGGAATGAATCAAAAACATTATCTGGGTGATTTTCTTTTTAATTGTTTTTTGTTTACCCTTCATTTTCGATGTCATTGTAAAGCTAAGTAAGTGAATTGTGTTGTGTTTGCCATAATATTACATTACCATTATAAACTCTGCGTTTTTTAGATTGTCGGGCTTTTTGTAAACAGATAAATACTTTACTTTGATTGCAAATGTTGAAACTTAAAATACTGTAAAGTATGACCATTTTATTTTTTATATAATTTTATATTCGTAAACTGTTCGAACAAAGTATATAAATTCTCTTCTCTCTCAAGGGACAACGAACTTGTCCAGCAAGGGGATTTTGTCGTTTGCAAAATCCATTAGACCAAGCTTATACGTCTTTTCCACAACGAAACTGCTGCGAAATCAGTTTAAGTTTTGCGGGAAATTTTAGATAAACTGTTCTAATGAGTGCTACAATTTTATTGTTGCTATATTTTACCTAAAGATTGTAGTTTTGGTAACTTTGGCAACAATTTGCTTAATTTTCTAAGATAATTATTTATTATTCTATAATACAAAGATGGTAAACAGTTGTTACACGGACCCAATTAAGAGGTTTTATTTTTATTTTCAGGTTACCTTTAATGGAAATACTATTACCATAATTTTTAATACAAAGCGAACTATGTTTTTAAGGTCTGTTCAATGAATTGGATTGTAGAATTTTTTTGTAGATAATTTTTTAATTTACAATTTACAACCAACATTTATTTCGTCAGACCAACAGGAAGAGATTTATTTACCAAAACCTATACTCTTCAACCTTTGGCCCACTAAAATGGCATGACGTCGGCACGGAATCTTAGGGGACTTTATGTTGTTTAATATGGCAATAAAAAAATAATGGTAAAAAAACAAGTTTGCAAATAATTTTTCGGCAGGTGAATTCCTGTATCACTGGGTTAAATTTTTTGAGTAGCGGTCGTTCAGTAGTTAACGACAGTTACCTAGTTTTTCCTACAACAAATTTTATTTTGACTTTGATTTATATAATACGTAATAATTTTTCATTTTTAATTAAATTGTTCGTATTGTCAAAAGTAATTGCTGTACCCTTTAAAAGAGTATAGAAACGGTAAGGAAATTCAAGCGAAGCAAAAGCAAACATTAGCTACATACATATATGAGTAAAACATTAATTTGAAAATAAACAAGCACGTTATTTACTTGTATATTATACACAATTACACCAAATTGAAGCTAGCTGAAACAAAGTTGGTCCTTTAATAATTCTCTCGAGACGCAGCCACTTATAGCGCCTCGTATATACAATACACTCCTTAATTAGATTAACCTATGTGCTTTAAGGTCGTTTAATTTTCCTCTTTATTATTCAAGATTTGGTAATTAATATTTGTTAGGTTTAAAAAAAAAAAGGCTGCAAATGTTCTACAGAATAAAACATACCCAGCTCTCCAAAACTCCAAATGTTTATTAGTCATTTTTACCCCAGACCTAAATAAGCTATTATAATGAAATTTGGTTATTGAAAATATGAGTTAGAAAGAGTGTTCCACAATAAGACAAAAAATATATATTTGATTATAAATACTTTATTTCTACTAATTTATGGAACATAAATATAAAAGAATGTACGATAATAACCTCTTGAAAAGAGTTAAATTTAAAAATAAATTAATGTAAAAATTTTTTTTAAGAAAAAAGCTTTTATTTAAATGCTCTAAAAAAAAATAAATTTTTTCAATTAAATTAAATCCATTAATTTGTCACAATATACACTTTTTATGATATAAAAGCTTTTTTCTTAAATTTTTTTTTTAAAATAGTAAAGAAAAAGCTAATTTGCCATTTTGTTGGGCGCCATATTGGATTTTAAATTATGTCATATATTTTACTGCATACTACTGTTTATAACCTTTCATTTGATATCCATATCGTGAGAATAGTTTGGAAAAAGGTCATCCGCCATTTTGTTGTGGACGCCATATACAGGGTGTTGCAAATCTATGGGTCTATTAGAAGTATCTGGAGAACCGCTTTACCTAGCGCTCTGATTTTTTTTTTATTAATTCTTAGAACATAAAATCTACAGCTCTAAAATATTTTGAGATTTGGGTGACTTCCGGTTATACCGGAAACTGACACCCACTTCCTTATTTTAAATGGAATACCCTATTTTTTATTACGGATTTGGATTCCTTTTTAAATTTAATGATAACTTTGTTTTGACTTTCGCAACTGTTTTGAAAATAATTTATTTTCAAAAAATGAATTAATTTTTTGTCATAAAATTTAAACCACTTATTAACAAAGCCCAAAGGAATGTTTACCAAAAAAAAGTTAGCATTTTTACTAACCGGAAGTGGAAATTTTTTTGGTTAAACTTAAGAAAATTAAAAGTGATTTTTCTCAAAAAAATTAAATGCAACTAGTATTTTTTTATTAGCCCAAGAGATTGCTTTATTTATTTCCTTTCGATTGGTACTATGGTTCCCTATACCGCCCTGTATTTTCATAACGGCGTGTCCGATTTTTATAATTTTTTATCGACTTCTTTATTAAATATCTGTCAATTTGACTTCTAGGCACTCTAATACACGCCATATGGCCTATGTAATAAAAGGTTTTTATCTACTACCGTTAGGTAACAGCTACTTCATCTTACTCATTTAAGTTAACTAATGACTTACTTTATTTCACGGAAATAAAATGAGTTAGGTAATGAAATCATAACCTAACGGAAATTAAATAAGTTAGGAAATGAGATCATTTTTTCACTCAAATTTGACATGTTGTCATGATGACAATTAGGTCTACAGGATGTACTACAAATTTTTTTTTAAAATGTTTATTATTTTTTTTAATTTTTTTAAGTTATTAAGCGGTCGTAGATAAAATATTGTATGCAACACGGAAACAGTCATTATTTCACTTATGCTCTTACAAAACTCGGCTAAAGCCTCGTTTTGCAAACTTCGCATTCGTGAAATAATGACCATCGTTTCCTTACTTGTTGTATAAATAGATATTAACCTTTAGGGGTGCAACAATTATCTATTTAACTTCATCCATCCACGGGGATATAGCATTCCTCTAAAATAATTTAAATAGGTTAGGATGCCGGGTGATATCTTACTTGAAGAAACTAGTCATTTTCCACCCAAATATGAAAAAATAATTTTTTTCTGTTAAAAAAATGTAGAATTTTAGGAAAGATTTTTTATTCAATCAATTACAGTTAGACCATATTCTGAAAAAATGGTCACAATCAAAATGAAAATAGAGCTTTTTATAGATGTCCACAATATTCGACATTCTCAAGAATTCATAGAAGATAAAATTCTTATCTTATGCTGAAGACAGCATTGCTGTCGAAACACGTATTCTGATTTTTAAATAAAGTCCTTTTCTGTTGCTTAAAGTTTGAATCCAGATCACACGAATCATGATTTGTTGAAACCGGATCTGAAGCAAAAGAACACTTATGTTTAATACGTAATATTTTTTTGTTTTAAATAAAAATACTATGAATATTACGACAAACCCAGCTTCAACTAAAGAGTTATTGGAGTTTTTGAATTATATATTTAGCATAAACACCATAGATAAATGCAATCTTTCTATGATAATTCAGATCGGAATTGGATCCCGCGAATAGTAAAAAAAATATGATTCAGAGGGGAAAGGGGATTACCGATCATGATCCTGAAAATGACAGATGGCGGACGGGTCCGATAGCAAAAGAACACCTTCATCGAATCCAAACGCGTTTGGATCAGCTGATCTGTAGCAATACAAAGCCCGTAAAGTGTGCTTTGGAGAGAATCTTCGTTTTCCATTAGTTTTAGTTAAAATTTAGAACAACAGGTACTAAATTGGGCATAAACTAAACCCGATGTCCTACAAAAAAACGACTAACTGTCGCCCAAACAGTTATGACACTTATTTGAAGAGATTTCTGTTTTAGGATGAACAATTTTATTATTATTAAGGCATATTGAACAGAGTTTTAAAAAAACTATTATATTCTGAAAGCAAAAACAATGAGTATTCTAAGAGTAAGTAAAAATAATGAAATATACATGATTTTTTTTTTTATAAAATTTAATGTTGTGACAAGTTGAGGTAAATAATAAGTGGTTGGGCTGAGTAAAATGAGTCATATCGGACCTTAAATGTGGCGGTGGTGTATTCGCAAAAACCATAAAACACACAAAACTTTAAAAATATATCTCCACTTTTTAAATTTAGTAAAATTACGAAATATAAAACACTTTAATGTATTTTGAGTAGGCACTTACTTAATTTAAAATATTAAATTGTATCATTGCAATATTAGGTTTTGCGTTAGGCAAGTTTTACTCATGCTTTTGAAGATTAAATTTTTGTAATCACATTAAATAAGGTAAATGTGCAAACATTAAACATTGCAGCAAAAGCCTACTAATCAGATTTTAATGTGATGTTTCTCTTCGTTTATCACCAAATCTGTGTTTACTATAACGAGCTCAAAGCAAATTTTGCCGTTACCTAAGTACTTTGATTAAATGAAACATTCTACAAGTATATTTAGGCAATGGTCCGCGATTCGCCGCAATTTAAAACACGAAAATTAAAGAAATATTAAAAATAGTACCCATGTCTGAGTGACTGACAAAGATAACCAAGGTTAAAAAAGTGGGGAGTTGGAATTTACAAAAATATATATTTGCACATATTGAATTTTTCTTTAGTTTTCATTTCTTATCAAAACAATTTTCATTTCTTATCATTAATTTTATATCAAAACAATTTTTATTTTTGATGTTAAAATATGCCTAAACTGTTATGACCTGGCCAAATTTTCGAGTGAAAAAGTTTGATCCTGATCCTGGAATTGTCTCGGGTCTCGTTGGGGGCATGTACAATGGGTTTAATTAAGAGGCCTAAGTGCATCAACCTTAAATTGACCTCTACTTAAAATCCAGATCCACAAAAATCACAAAAAAAGTTTAATGAAAACGCAATTCTAGAATTGATTTTTTACAATTGATATTGCTTTCGAACCTTTTAGCTTTAAGAATTTCTACAAGATAGGTTAAAACTAATTAAACGATAAAAAAAGATAAAGGAAAATTGACCCAGATTTGTTATAGGAAGCCGGAAGTAAAATATTTCCTCATTTTCAGGAAAAATTAAACTTAAGCAAGTCCGGTTTGCTTTGTTTCCTTTGCATCCGAGTTGATCGTTTAATTCAATGGCAAAAGCACTATCAGAACTGTTTGGAGCTGGCAAAAGCAACTTTCCAAGATTAAGATTACTATACTGCAGACTCAGGGTTGGTAGTTAAAGTTCCCCTAAAGGATGAAAATTAATTCCTTAGTATTATCCAAGCTGGCGATTAGTGTGCCTGCGGACGATTTCGTTGTCATTTATTTTAAATTAAAAAACGTTTTAGTTTCTAACAAATAGAAGTAAACTATTAACAACGCTGAAATTATTCGGTTCGTTAAATTTTAGGATAAATCATAAATTTTAAAGAAATGCTATAAACGTTGGATATTATTTACAAGTTTGTAAATTTTAACGAAAACCAGCATTTCTTTGCACTATTTAATGTTTTATATATTATTATTATTATTATATTAAATAAAATATTAATTTTTTAGTTTTAAGATTATGTCTTTGTCAGAACAGAATTTCGACAAAATTTGGATTGAGTTGTAATTTTGTGTACATACACAAACCTGTGGTCGTCGACAAGCAAACAATTAGTACAGCTTACATCAACTATTTTGGTCTCAGCCTAGCATCTTTTCAACACCCTTAACATTTATGTATCTTGCTTCGTTTAGGCGCAGTTGCAAAAAAACATCGATTTTCAGAAATTGCAATTACAATAGTACATTTCCTTTAGAGAAATGAACTAAAAAAGAAATAATTTATGAACATTAATTATTACAAACGAGTAGGTACCAATTGGGGTTTTAAAGATAGAAAAAATATTGGTAAATGACCATGATCATCACTTTAGTCACAAAATTTTTATGGTAGAGGTGTTGCTTAGTGCTCAATGTATATAACAAGGATTCAGAAAATGCAATTACTTGTGCAGTAAAAGGTCTTAATTTATCCAAACGTTTTCGTTTTATTTCAACATCATCAGGGGTTGTGAAAATACAATAGTGGTAGGTAACAATGTTAGGTAGCCTTAAAATTATGCCAAGGGATTTATTTGTAGGAGTGTAAAAGTCACATTATTAATTTAAAAACATTATTAAAAAGAATTTGTTAAAGGCTATTGCCGGGTTTGTTACTAAAAAGTGCCCCCAAAGCTTTTCGCATGAAAAACATATTTTCTTAAGAGGCAGGCTAATAAACATTGTTTCCTAAATTACTAGTCCTCCATCTCAACCACAAGGCAAATAATAGCAAAATTTTAATCTTAAACAAGATATTTTTTTATCACCCTATCTAAGTAGCAATTTTCTTTTTTTTTATGTATGGTAATAGACCACAACCATGAGTATTTGTAGCAATTTTTTTTTTTTATTATTTAAATTTTTTACATATTTTATTAAATTTTTAATGTTATTTTATTTTTTTATAGGCATTTGCCCAATAGTGACTACTTTCCTTATATTATTCTTAGTAAACCCTCAAGTAGAAGTTTATAAAAATTAAATAAAAAACAGCAAAAAAAAGGTACCTCATATCAAAATTTTGAAAAAATCAAACTTTTTTCCTGATTTTTTATCTTTATTTTTATATTATTAATCTAATAATCTAAATATCATTGCCGCTACCAATCTGAGTACCCAAACCCACAATACATGAAGTTTAACAAACTTTACGTTTCATTATTTTACGAAGTAAAGTCTTCCAGGAGATCTCTAATAAATATATGAAACATAAGTTTTTTTAAAATATATTTCTCAACCAAACGTTATATTATAATAATAAAAAAACTAAAGATATTTTTTCTTACGTAATGTAATAAAAAAAATTAATTAATTTCAAAAATACAAATGTGCAATAAAAAATAAAATACAGGCGTCCAATATTTCCTAAGGTCAACTTTTCATAATACATAATAGCTTCAGTTAAGTGGGGGCAAACCCTTAAGAAATTTAAAGAAGGGCTTCTTTTTTAACCTAGCCGTTTTGGTTTAGGTTCGGTAGAATCTAAGATTCATTAAGATCCTAAAGCCGAACAGCCAAGTTATAAAAGAAGTCCTTCCTTATATTTCTTAAAGGTTTTTATACATATGCAAGATAAAAATCCAAAACTAGTCGTCATCACTGTCCTCATTAATAATTATTTCTGTGTTGTCAACAGAAAACAATTTGGACAATATTTGAGCGGGACGAATAATTTTGGACTTGTATCTTGCATTTGAGAGATAATATATTATTGCCGCAATGTGTGAACAACAACCAACAGTCCTACTTCCATTGGCACAATCACAGCAATAGCGGGTAATTCCAGTTATATCATCAAAGTTAGGAATATATTCAATGTAGCATTTATACATTTTTTTGTTAATATGTCGAGATTTGACTAAAATTTTTATAATATTGGGCCTCTCTTTAACGTATTCTAAGGCCAAGTTATTACTCTCATCTAGAAGTTCTGCCAAATAAGATATTGATTGCGACAATTGATATGAACCAGTAAACAATATTTTTAAGTCCTTTTCTGATAGTTCTGGAAAGTCTAAAATATCTGAAGAAGTTAATTTATTAAAAGGAACTTTCCTTCTATCCCATCTTAATTCCTCCACTTCATTAGCTAGTGTGTTTTCGGTGTTTACATTATTTTTTATTTTTTCTATTATGATGTCAGAGTCCTCTTTATCAGAATAAAATCGTTCGCCATATTCATTGTTTAGAAAGCATGCAATTTTGCATAATGTCGATGCAATTGGTAATAACTTATTGTCCAATTTTCTATCAAGCAAACGATATTTTTGCTTTATGACGCCATGGACAGATTCGACTACCCATCGAATTTTAGTAGCCAGTCGGGACTCATTAGATTCTTCCGTAGTTAGTTGCGATCTCTTCCCTCTTAGCGCAGGCATAAGAACCTTAAATCCTAAATTTTCTAGAGTCGGTTTAACGTCCCTAAATCCTCGATCCACAACAAAAATGTCATTTGGCTTAACCAACTTGGTAAAATAATTGTTTGACAGAACAGCTTCCATTATTTGAGCATCATTTTTGGTCCCTTCAAACGGCCCAAGCATATCCACGACAAAGCCACTCGTAGTGCATATAGTAAAGGGTTTGCATAAAGAAGTTTTTTTTGTCCTGAATACGATTTTCTTTGATAGTCGTTATTCGTCGACTTCTGGTGACGTAAATATGTGCCGTCAAAAATAAGAACTAATTCGTCCTTTAAATCATAGAGTTTTTTAGCTGTCTCAGATGTTTGACTTTCAATAAGTGATCTTCTATTAACAGCCTGGAGACCAAAATGTTGGGAAATAATATCTTTTTCAAAAGAATTTATTACTGAATGACATATATCTGAGACAGTCTGTTCTCTTTCAATTTCAAACACGGCACTTATTATTTTATTGCTGCTACCACTTCGCAATTTAAATAAAAAAATTATTAAAGCTTGCGTTATTGTTCTTTTTGACAAATTATTCATAGAAACAAGTTTTCCTCTTAATTTTATAAGTTGTTCCCAGTTAAGACTAGTGAAAGTCTGCAAACGTTCTTCAGAAATGTTAAAATTATCCATTTTTTTTAATAGAGGCAGATTAATATCCACTGCCATTTGATTTAAAAATGTAGGAATATCTTTTAGGGACACACTTAATGATCGAGAATAGACCTCAAATAAAATAAATTCATCCTCATAAAATTTTTTTTTTAATAAATGTTTTCTGCAACATCTATTGCCTTCTGGGATAAATATTCGTTTTTTAATAAAACTTTGGATTCGCGCATTAAGAGGTACACTTACTAGATTTAAATTACCAGCCGGGCCACACAAAAAACAATATTTATGGGTAGAAACTACACGGTTAAATGGCATTTCGACATACTCAGTCTGTTGTTGCGAATCCGAGTAGATTTTAATTTGAAATTCTGAACCACTTGAAGGCATGGTTACTTGTAACGATTCAGTTTCACTTAAAGAAGACTGGGATAACACTTCACTTAGATTCTCAACGCCTGCATCATTATCATCGTTGTCAGAGCTTTCGACTTCATTATCTGGTTCAGGTATTTTTTTTTTATCTCGTAAAAATTGTGTTCGACATTTTCCACACATTGAGTCTCCAATTCTTGCGTGTTTACCATATACCTTCTTTAAATCTTTAATTTCCAGTTCATTTTTTATAACTTTTTTTTGACCACTAACCTGTAAAATTGTCTATAAAGTAAGTTTGTTAATTGTTTTTGTAAGTATAATTACCTTTTTAACAAGCAAATGACATATTAAACAGCGGATGTTTCTATTACTCAATTAAGTACTACTTGTTCCAGGTTGCGACATTGTATTTTAATTTATTAGGCAAACAGAAAACAAAATAAAAGCGGTTGCAAGTAATAAAAACCGTTAACAAATTGGCACACTATTTAAAGTACTTATCCACTGGTCAAGGCACTTTATCTTTTCTCGCTCTCGCTTACTACTTTACTATTCTTTATCTCACTCACTATCTCACTAGGGTTTACTGTATTTCTGTAGTAACGCGAGCGCGCGAGCTGTATTTATAGGTTAGATGATTTCTGGAATTTTCTTTTTCGAGAAAAGATCTAGAATAGTAATTCTACAGTCGAGATTCTTCTGGAACGTGCCTTAAGATTGTTCATACCTGTTTTTCTAGGCAATCTAGGCGCTTTTGAATGTTTCTATCAGTGACAAATCGTCACACATTTGCCTAATTTCAGTAATTTCTTTAAAAAATTAAAACTAAAGTATGTTAAACTCCGCCTACTATGGGTTTTGGTTTCTATAGGATTTTCGCGGCATTGATTTTTAGTTTATTAGATTAACAATATAAAAATAAAGATAGAAAATCAGGAAAAAAGTTTGATTTTTTCAAAATTTTGATATGAGGTACCTTTTTTTTGCTGTTTTTTATTTAATTTTTATAAACTTCTACTTGAGGGTTTACTAAGAATAATATAAGGAAAGTAGTCACTATTGGGCAAATGCCTATAAAAAAATAAAATAACATTAAAAATTTAATAAAATATGTAAAAAATTTAAATTAAAAAAAAAAAAAATTGCCACAAATACTCATGGTTGTGGTCTATTACCATACACAAAAAAAAAAAAAATTGCTACTTAGATAGGGTGATAAAAAAATATCTTGTTTAAGATTAAAATTTTGCTATTATTTGCCTTGTGGTTGAGATGGAGGACTAGTAATTTAGGAAACAATGTTTATTAGCCTGCCTCTTAAGAAAATATGTTTTTCATGCGAAAAGCTTTGGGGGCACTTTTTAGTAACAAACCCGGCAATAGCCTTTGCTAACGCATGGGTGTGGGAAAAAAATTCCGCTATAGTGCGGGAAAATGACACTTTCTAAACGCCAATTTATGCGCAAAGTTTAACTTTCTGACCGCTAGTAGAAAAAATACTATTGTCTTGCTAGTTATTACACTTTTTGCTTAAAAATCTGTCCCGTGTTCCTTAAAATGATTTACTAAAAAGTTCTGTTTTTTCTGAAATGAACAACCAACATTACAGAAACCACAGAAACAGGTAATTTTATATCTATGCTTACGACATCGGCCTTTAATGGTAGGAATTTAGTAGAAAACTTTATTTTCTGCTCAATGTTTTGATAAAAGAAGTAGGCACGAGGCACCGCATGATGATGCTCCCTTTCGTTTGCTTATAAAGCTTTACCGACTTTTTAAGCTAAAGAGGGTCTAATGAGAAATTAGTGAAACTTTAATAATTAAAAGTTTTGACAACAGCTCTCAGCAACTTTTTTAACATTCTGTTATAAGCGGGTAATTATTTTTTACTATTTCTGTCTAAAAGTGGTATTTTTATATTTATAATTAGGCACTATTGTGTACAGGGTGTCCCACGTAAGATGACCCAACCCCTTATCTCAGGAACTAAAAATGCTAGCAAATTTTTGTTTTCGCAGGATTGTTTCTAATGAACCAAATTTTTATTTTTAGTAATGTTTCACTCTACAGGGTGTTCCATTTACTCGGAACACACATTCACTTCTTTATTTTAAATGGAACACCCTATATTTTTTTATATTTTTAAATACTCCCAAAAATAAGGATTATTTTGTTAAAAGTCCGAAATCTCCAACTTTTTTAGTTTTGGCAAAAAAAAAAAAATTCTGAAATTTTAGGCAGTTGCAGTATTTCTTAAAAAAAATCATTGCGCTTTTCATGGGGATATTTTTGCATGAAATTTAAACAACGTATAATTAAGATGCTTAAAATGCATGTTTATCTAAAATTTGACCAACCAGTTCCTAAAAACACCCTTATTGAGTATCTCCAAAAGGGTTGGAGATAGGTATAGGGAAGTGGGGTATCAAATGAAAGTAAATTAAAAAGTAAATCTAATGGGCTAAAAAAGAATATAGCTTTGCATTTAATTTTTCAGAAATAAAACGGTTTTAATATATCGTTATTCAATGGCGGATTTTTCACTTCCGGTTACGATTTTTTGTCAAATTTTAGATAAAAATGTTTTTTAAGCATCTTAATTATACGTTGTTTAAATTTCATGCAAAAATATCTCTCATGAAAAGCGCAATGATTTGTTTTTTAAAATACTCCAACTGGCTAAAATTTCAGAAATTTTTTTTTTTTGCCAAAACTAAAAAAGTTGGAGATTTCGGACTTTTAACAAAATAATCCTTATTTTTAGGAGTATTTAAAAATATAAAAAAATATAGGGTGTTCCATTTAAAATAAAGAAGTGAATGTGTGTTCCGAGTAAATAAAACACCCTGTAGAGTGAAACATTACTAAAAATAAAAATTTGGTTCATTAGAAACAATCCTGCGAAAACAAAAATTTGCTAGCATTTTTAGTTCCTGAGATAAGGGGTTGGGTCATCTTACGTGGGACACCCTGTACATGAAACATCGATATCGATTTCTTATTAGATACATTTAATTCTTAAAATGTAATTTAGTGAGGCTGTTTTCTGTTAGAATTTTTTGTTGAAAATATAAGTTCATTTTAATCAAGTCAGTATTATTATTGTTTTAAAAACAGTAGTTGTTATTTATTTGAAATAAATATATTTAACTTTCATTTTGTTTTTAACTTATAAAAAACAATATTTTTTTATTTTATTCGATTAAAAATATATATTTTTGCCAGTTACTCGTAAAATTAAAAATATATAAAATATAAAAATAGCATTTTCTTTTAATCCTCAGGTTTTACTTAAATTTGAGAGGTGGCTAGTTATTAAAGCATTTGCCTAAACTTCTCGACTCCTCAAAAAAGAGCCATCTGCTCTGATCTAAACTAAAATATCTAAAGTTGCCCCATCTAGATATTTTAATTATTACAAAACAGTGCCGGGATCCAAAGCCTAACTAAGCGACGCTATGCTTCCTCTTCTACCACCCAATTTTGCTAACTCTAAAATTGGTATCCTCAAGTCCGCTAAATCTAGCTATAGCATAACTTAGCAAGTACTATTTAGGGTAGCTCTTTGCTTAGCGACGCTACGCTATCAAACGCTAACTTGCTAAAATCAGCTAGACGTGAGGATCCCTGTACAGTTTTGTAAGAAGTGAGCTAAAGCTAACCAATGGGTAATAAAAATAAAAGAATTTACTATCAGTATAATTACAATAAAAATCCTTTTAAATAATTAAATGTCAAAGACAAAAACTTTAAGCATTAATATTAAATCATTTTTGTTAATTAACCCTGGAAAAGGAAAACGGAAGCACGTTAATTTTTAATTAGAGATAAATGTAATAATTTATTAAAGTTGCTATCTACAAGCGTTAAGTACTCCCTGTGTAATAAATAAATGAAAAATAATAAGTAACGACCTATTTCCTATCCATTACCAATGTAAAAAGTAATTTAGCGAAACAATAATTTTATTATAAGAGAAACTCTGATTGTTCTAATTTTGTAACTTTTCAAAGTACACACATCAAAATAATCTAGGGGACAACATCTTTTTCTCAAATTTTTTTATGGTGATTTGAAGTTTAGTTGTTTTTACCATTGCAGTATATTCTTGCAATGCCTCTGAATAATTACCAACCATTTTTAGCGAAGAAACTGAATTAATAAAGAAAAAATAAACAGGGATAACATCGCTTGAAATTTAGCTAATTTTAAAAAAAATTTAAACAACAGTTGTTAACAAGCAAAAATGTAATGCAATCTTTCAGTAGTTAGTATGCCTCCTTCTGCTGGTAATAACGGCTTAACATCTTCTTCGCATGCTTAGAATACGGTTGTCAATCATTTCTTGGTCCAATATGCTCCACTGCTCTAAAACGCACTAAGAGAGCAGCTCACTTTCCCCAAATGGTTTAATTTGTTAAGTGAGCCTTCCTTTGAGCATACTTTATCGGATTTAAATCTGGTGACTGAGCTGGCCAATTCATAACTGCAATATTCTCTTTATTTCGATAGTCGCGAAACGACATGGCGGCATTGGGACGGGCGCTATCATGTGTTAGAATAAAATGGTGTCCAATATTATGTGTATATGGAACAACGACAGGGTCCTGAATGTTGTTAATATATCCATTTGTATTAGAAAAACCGTCCACCAAAACGCGCTCAGTTCTTCCGCCAAGAGAAATTTTACCTAAAACCATTATTGTGCTGTGTTATTCACAGACAGATCAGGGTTTGGTTTGTAACCAAATTCAAGACAAACTTGTGTTTGGAGACGGTATGGAAATAATGGTCGTTTGGAAACTGCACAGAAAGTCCATAGTTACCGATGGCATAATCATGGTTTTTGGTGGATTTTTTTTTGGCGGAAGAACTGAGCGCGTTTTGGTGGACGGCTTTTCTAATACAAACGGATACATTAACAACATTCAGGACCCTGTCGTTGTTCCATATACACATAATATTGGACACAATTTTATTTTAACACATGATAGCGCCCGTCCCAATCCCGCCATGTCGGTTCGCGACTATCGTAATAAAGAGAATATTGCAGTTATGAATTGGCCAGCTCAGTCACCAGATTTAAATAAGATAAAGCATGCTCAAAGGAAGCCTTACTTAACAAATTAAACCATTTGGGGAAAGTGAGCTGCTCTCTTAGTGCGTTTTAGAGCAGTTGAGCATATTGGACCAAGAATTGATTGACAACCGTATTCTAAGCATGCGAAGAAGATGTTAAGCCGTTATTACCAGCAGAAGTAGGCATACTAACTACTGAAAGATCGCATAACATTTTTGCTTGTTCACAACTGTTGTTTAATTTTTTTTTTAAATTAGCTAAATTTCAAGCGATGTTATCCCTGTTTATTTTTTCTTTATTAATTTAGTTTTTTCGCTGAAAATGGTTGGTAATTATTTGGAGGCAATGCAAGAATATACTGCAATGGTAAAAACAACTAAACTTCAAATCACCACCAAAAAATTTAAGGAAAAGAAGTTGTCCCCTAGATTATTTTGATGTGTGTAAAAGCATTAAAGGATTATTCCGTAGATTAAGTGTCCCAAAAGTACCAATTTAACTATAAATTTGTATTAACATATTTTTTGTTGCAGGAATATACCCACTATGTTAAGGTATATATACGTACAAATTATTATGACAAAACCATAAACTGTGGATATGGTATCATCGAAAAGGACAACATGGAAGCTTTTTATTATTTTCGTATTAACCGAAATGGGTAAGTAATGAATTTTTTATAAAATTAACAGTACTATAGAAATCACGATATAAAATAGACTTATTAATAATACGCATGCGACAACATAAAATACAGCATACAGACAGTATGGGGGAACATGCGCTGTACTCGATTAGCACCATAGAGTCTCACTTATTTGACTGTTGTCAAATAAGTGTGAGTTCTCTTTTTAGAATGTCGTCTTTTAAATGTGCCTTTATAAATAATGAGAAGGTAAAAATTAAATTAGTCAACTAACTTTATCTGTCTGATATAAACTACTCAACGATTTATATAGAAAACGACCTAAAGTTTTTGCCAAAACATAACTACGGATAATATTGTTGTCATATTAACTGGTATTTATTCACATAACGTCTACCAATAACCTCTATATGTTGTTGGCCATAAGTTTTTTTTTAAACCCGCATTGTCGTCTTTCACATGCGTGTTGTTATAAATAATGAGGTAAACATTAAATTACTCAACTAACCTTATCTGTCTGATAAATATTACTTAATAATGTGCTTGACGCTCACGACAACCAAGAAAAAACTACAATGGCGTGTCTGGATTTAAGTAAGGCGTTTGATACGGTAAATCACAAAATACTAATAGATAAGCTAGAGCATTATGGCGTACGCGGTCAACCTCTTTCCCTTATAAAAGCATACCTGGAAAAAAGAAGTCAGATTGTAAAATGGAAGGGAAATATATCAAAAAAAGGATTCATGCAACACGGAGTTCCACAAGGCTCGATTGTAGGACCTATAATCTTCATAATATACATAAACGACATGCTAGATAACATACCAAGCTACGGTGCATGTGTCTACGCCGACGACACAACTTTCCTACAAAAAGCAGCAACCATCCGTGAAGCCGACGAAAAAACGTCTGAAGCACTTACTCTTGCCCACACTTGGATGAATACAAACAAACTTTGCCTAAACAACGATAAAACTAGTAAACTTACCTTTTTTGATCCAATATCCAAGCAACATATTAAACTACTAGGATTCACGATAGATAATAGGCTTGTTGGGAACCTCACATCATTGCATTATCTAAAAAATTATCATCAGCAATTTTCTGCATCCGCACAATAAAATTTACTGTTGGTCTAGAAGCAGCCAAGTCTACATACTACTCAAATTTTTATTCACATCTTACCTTTGGCATACTTTTATGGGGGAATGCGAATGCAAAAGACTGTGACAGGATCTTTAAATTCCAAAAGCGCGCTGTAAGAGCCTTATGTAACCTAAAACCTATGGATAGCTGTAAAGAAAGTTTTAAAAGAGAATCTATACTGACCTTTCCGAGTATATTTATATTAAATTGTCTGAAGTACATTCATGCTACTCCTAATGAGTTCACGAGGAACTCACATTTCCATTCCTATAACACCAGGCAAAAAAGAAGACTTTTCAATTCCAGTGCACCGCTTAAACAAAACTCAGCAAGGTGTTGGTTTTCAAGGCGTAAAATTATATAATGCTCTTCCATGTACCTACAAAAGTTTAAATCAGAAAGAGTTTGAACGGAAAATTAAAAATGTACTTACCACATCGGCGTTTTACTCCATGGAGGAATTTATGAAGTACAATTTTATTTTATAATGTTTAATAACTTACCTGTTTATTTAATTATTGTTTTTTTAAATTGTTATTGTTATTTTCTGGAATTTTTAAATGTGACGTTTTTGTAACTTACATTACTTTTATACATACATATTTACAATGAAATAAATTACTTACTTTACAATTTATACAGGTGTCCCAGAGGCGCGCACCACCTGTATGGTACGTTATTGGGGCATGTCTAGGGATCCCTAAAAAATTGTCAAAGAAATCTATCATATACCCAGTGGGCTATGTTGTCGTGTCTCATAGCGAGTGCGAGAGTTAAGCACGCTGAACCCACATGATATGCATTTTCGTCAGAGGTGGGTCTCTTTTGCATCTTTATTGTTTGTACGTCATCGACGCCCCATGCATTTGTTCCTCAGCCTCAGATTTATAGGCCGAGAACTCAATGACGTTTTCTTTCTCCCCTCCAAAGTCTCCCGTATTGCATGTTCTCAGACCATTTTTCTTTCCACATTTTGACTCTTATTTCTCGTATCTGTTTAATTTTTTTGTGGAAAGTATATTTCTATTTCTTCGGTTGTGTTAATTTCCACGCCGCGCCGGTAGCAGTTTTTTTAGTTTCTTTTCTTGTACAACTGGGATTTATTTAAAGTTTTTTTCTTCACCATTTCTTGGTCCTGAACACTATTTTTTTGTGTTTTTTGTCGATTTTCTTAACATTATTTGTTATTTTGGGTAACATAAACATGTTTTTCTTGGTTTTATTTGATTGTTAAGAAATGACAACCTACTCTAAATCGCCATGATTCTCTGTCTGTAGAAGCTGAACCGCTTTTAGATTCTGTGGATTCCAACAACTTTGCTTTCTGTACTTTTCTCTGAAGAAATTGTATCTTTTTTTTTAATAATGCACCTGCCAGAACAAGAAAAAACGAAATTTGAGACGTGTGTTTTCTGGTATCCGGAGAATTCACCACCCACAATTCACCGCCGACAATTCATCGCCCACAATTCACCGATCCATAGCTCATCGATAAGACAGTTCATCGACAAGTCAATTCATCGCCACAAAATTGTTCGATGGGAGAATTCATCGCCTAGTATGAATATTAGTTTATTCAATGAACAAAATCAATAACAGAAATTTATCTACCTAGAATATTGCCTGCCACCAAAATAATTATAGATAATAATTACCTAATGATTTTATTAAAATTTCTTGGATATTTATTTACCTAGAATATTTGCAGACTTAAATGTTCAAAACGGAAAGGATAAAGGTAATGGAATTTTTTTACCTGGGTAAAGTCCAATTTGCATACTTTTTTTTGAATTTCAGGATTTTAGACTGACTTATATGAAAGCACTGGGGGACATTAGGTTAGGTAGGTTAGGTTAAGTTTTGCTGCTAAAACGAAAATATAAACAACTCTAGCTATGTCGGTGCCTAACAGTGCGTCCAAAATTGTGTGCATTACACTGAGGGACATATTACTAGGTGTTGTTCTCGGTGTTGTTATTCTAAAAATGTACCAACAAATTATCAGAAAGCATTCTAGTTTAAAATCATTTCATTTAATATTCATACTAGGCGATGAATTCTCACATCGAACAATTGTGTGGCGGTGAATTGACTTGTCGATAAATTGTCTTATCGATGAACTGTGGATCGGTGAATTGTGGGCGATGAATTGTCGGCGGTGAATTGTGGGTGGTGAATTCTCCTAGACCCGTTTTTTCTAAATGCTATCATTATAAAATTCCAATGTAAAACGGTTACAGACAGAAAAAAATGCCAGAATAGTTAGTTTTAAGTGAAAATTCAATTTGTTTTAGGTATAGATTATTTGCTTTCTTGAAATGCTCAAGAGATTTTTAATTTTGTATCCTTCATAAATTTGTCCCTAAAGTTCCCATTATTTTTATTCCATATGCATGGTTTCTGTAAATGGAAAACAAGCGCTTCATCCTCTTTCTCATCCAAATTAAAGGCTGTTAAGCAAGTTTTTAATACGCTTTCTTTGCTTCAAGCTCGCTATTGACACTATCGGCTATCGGCCAGTTGACAATGTCAAGATTTTCTAAATATTAAGACACTAATTTCGTTTCTATGTGAACACTTTCATTGATATGCATTTGTCAAGCCGGTGCGTGGTGATTAAAATTAAGAAACGAATCGTTAATTTCTATGTGAATGGACTTTTCGCTTCATTTACAATGAGAATCAGATTGCATTTTGGAAGAATTAAGTTAGCTTGTAAGCTAATTCATTGTGTATGGCACAGCAAAAATACATATTCATTCAAGCTCTTGCAAGCAACCTTATTTCTTACAAGAAGCAAATTAATTATCATTGTGAATCAGCGATTTTCTATTGTTTTAAATAGTATTCTTAAAAATTTTAGTACACGCACTGTCACCACTGATAGGTACACCACGATTTCTATTAGTCCTTATCGAAATATCTTTATCGTTAAAGCAAAATCAAATTTAGTTTAAATAAATATGTTGGATATATACTTGTGTGTTGAATAATTCTTTTCACAGAACTGCAAAGTTCGTTTAAAAAAAAAGTAATAAATAATTACATTAAAAATACTTACTTCTCGAAAATCACTTATTTTAATAATCTACAGAAGTTTTTGATTTTTTTGAAGTCGAAAAGTTTTACTTTAAAATATCTTTAATTAGATCTCAGTAAATATTGACTTTTCCGACCAGGCGGTATTTTAGTTTGTATAAGAGCATTTGCATTTAAAGTGTTAAGCTGAACTGTAATTAAAACTTTTGAGTTACTCCTAAGAAAATAACTATTTTTAAAGGCTAACACGGTTTGTGGAATTTAAGAATTTCAACTTGTTATACAATGGCAACAAATAAGCCTGGAGGTCTGAAAGAAATGCAGGCGGTTGGTTTTTTTCTTTTTTTTATCGCAAATACTGCTAAAAGTTATGACTTTTATTCCAAAAATAATTTTTAATCGATCGAATTTTTCAACTTTAATTTAATCCCATAAGAGTACTTTATTTTATGTAACGGCCAAATTTTTGTAATTTTAATTGTGTATTTGTATTGTTCTGTATTATCAAGTTAAACATTTTTATTTCCATCTATTATTTATTTTCCAAAGTTCTTAATAGTAGGGGAGCCTGAGACCTGAGATGCTAATTGTGTAGTTACTAAAGCGCAATGGAAACTTATTGAATTGTGAAGATTATTAAGATTATTAAACTAAAAAAAGTTTATGTTCAGTTTTAGTTCATTTCTCTAAAGGAAATGTACTATTGTAATTGCAATTTCTGAAAATCGATGTTTTTTTGAAACTGTGCCTAAACGAAGCAAGATACGTAAATGTTGGGGGTGTTGGAAAGATGCTACAAAAAATTACCGATCTTTTGATACTAGAATCATATCGATCGGACCATCCACTGGGTTGTTATTAAAAAATATCACTTTGGTGTATGTTAGGATGGATGGATGGATGGATGGATGGATGTACGGAGCAAAAAATTTCTTTAACCGTAATTTACTCAATTATGGTACTAGGTAGAAGGTTCAAACTTGGCATAAGTAAATATCAAAGTCTTGTGGTCAAGATGACCACAAGGTCATACTGACCACTGGTCAAGGTTAGTAGATATTGCATGCAAAAAAAAATCTAGCCCAAAATATTGTGATTTTTTTTTGCTTAAACATATTCTTTCGGAGGGCCCTTTGTGTTAAAAATTTTTAAAAAAAATTCTATGTCTAGGAAAAGAGCTATGACGTTTTCAAATGTCAATGTTTGCATTGACATAGCTCCAATACTTCAATAGTTAGAGGACTCAAACTTGGAGGATGGATACACAAGAGACAGGGGTTCAAGGTCATGTCAAGGTCATATCTTTTTGAAGGTCAATAGCATTTTTATTATTAAAAACCTATGTTAAGGTAAATGCAAGGTAAATGTTGGACATGCTTTTGAAAACACAAAAGGTTGTTCTTGTGTTTCGGACTTAGTAAGCCATCTTCAGGGAACGATTTATAGTTTGACTTCAATTATTCCATGCACCACAATAGTTAAAGGTCTCAAACTTAGAGGATGGATAACCAACAGACAAGAGTTCAAGGTCATGGCAAGGTCATATTGTTTAAAAGGTCAATAGCATTTGAAAATGGCATCGAAACAGATACACAAAATATGACAAATATTTTTAACAGCTTTTTTACAAATGTGGGCAAATCCTTGGTAGAAAAGATTAAACGTCCATTAGATCCACCACCCACTTGCACCCATTTTTGTCCGCATTCAATGTACCTGCAAAAAATAGAAGAAAATGAAATTATAAAAACAGTTAAAACATTAAAAGATAAAAAATCTCCAGGTATAGACAAAATTACCTCAGAATTTTTAAAAGCCATAAATATAGAAATAGCACCCATATTCAAACATTTTTTTAATAAAATAATTGATACAGGCACATATCCAGACGTTTTAAAAGAAACTGTAATTATACCTCTCTATAAAAATGGCTCCAAAACAGAAGTAAGTAATTATCGACCAATCTCACTTACCAGTAACATAAGTAAAGTTTTCGAGAAATTACTAAAAGCAAGAATTTTAAATTTTCTAAACAAGTTTAAATTACTATCAGATAAGCAATTCGGTTTCCGTGAAGGCGCTTCAACAGAGGATGCGATAGTAAACTTAACCTCAAAAATTTATAATTCCTTAGAAAAAACCAAACCGTCTCTGTGCGTATTTTTGGACCTTGCAAAGGCGTTTGATTCGGTAAGTCATTCTAATTTATTGGACACCATATATAAACTGGGTATAAGAGGGCCAACACATAAATTACTTAAAAGTTACTTAACAAATAGGGTACAACAAGTAAAAATAGAAAATTACTATAGTAATAAAACAAAAATCCAACACGGAGTTCCACAAGGAACTGTACTGGGTCCAATTCTATTTACTATGTACATAAATACATTACTTACCCTTAAATCTGAAGGAGACATAATAAGTTTCGCTGACGATACTGCAATCTTTTACACTGCGGAAAACTGGAGCTCTCTGAAACATAAAACAGAAAAAGATTTAAAACAAATAATACATTGGTTCGACTATAATTTACTCACCATTAACTTTTCTAAAACAAATTATATGCCATTTTCTTGCTATAAAGATACTCTTCCCAAATTTAAAGAATTACTTATTTCAATAAACAACAAAGTCATAACAATTTCAGTCTGTTCAAAGATAAAATACCTAGGCATTATAATCGATAATCATCTAAGATGGAATTACCAGATCGACCACGTTTGCAAAAAACTACGATGTCTAATGTATAAATTTAAATTTTTTAAAGATCTGTTGAGTTTACGTTGCAAATTAATTATGTACAGCTCATTAGCAGAATCATTGATACGTTATGCTATACTTAGTTGGGGGGGTGTACAATTATGTCACCTTAAAAAATTAGAGGTTGTCCAAAAACAAATATTAAAAATTATATTGTGTAAAAAACGTACTTACCCCTCTGATCAAGTATATTTGGAATCCGGCAGATATGACATCACTCAACTATACGCTTTATCCTTGCTAGTATATCAATTTAAGCACAAAGATGAACTTCAAAAAATTCACCTGTACAATACTAGAAACGCAAAAAAAAGGCATGTGGTGACGCCATTAGCACTAAAAACAGTCGGGCAAAGGGCACACACCTTTATGGCACCTAGAATTTTTAATGCCCTACCCCTGAAAATAAAAAATATAACATCTAGTCATATTTTTAAAAAAGCCTGCAAAACCTTCATTAAACAACTCGGAAGACAAGAAGTTAAAAAAATTATAGATATTAAAAATTCATAAAACCAAAAAAAAAAAAAAAAAACAAAAAAAAAAACCAAAAAAAAAAAAATATATCAAAACTATAGTAGTAAATCAAAAAAAAAAAAAAAGACGAGAACAAAGATTCAAAATTTTATAGGAATTAGAATTGTATTAAATATAGGTTTAAAAATAAATTGCAAAATATAAAAAAAAAGGAATGTACAAAATAATAATAATTAATAATTACTATATGTATAAAGGAGGAATTTGGGGCACAGACAGGCCTAGCCTTTGTGCCGTCTACTTACCTTTGTTAATATGTGTATGTGAGTTATGTATTGTGTTATTTTTCCGTTAATAAAGGATTATTTATTTATTTATTTTTATTATTAAAAACCTATGTTAAGGTAAATGCAAGGTAAATGTTGGACATGTTTTTGAAAACACAAAAGGTTGTTCTTGTGTTTCGGACTTAGTAAGTCATCTTCAGGGAACGATTTATAGTTTGACTTCAATTATCTCATACACCACAATAGTTAAAGGTTTTAAACTTGGAAGATGGATAACCAAAGGACAGTAGTTCAAGGTCATGTCAAGGTCATATTGTTTGAAAGGTCAACAGGATTTTTATTATTAAAAAACTATCTTAAGTTAGGTAAATGTTGGACATGTTTACAAAAACATAAAAGGTTGTTCTTATGTTTCGGACCTAGTAGGTCATCTTCAGGAGACTATTTATAATTTGACGATTAGTCAAGTCAAACTTAAAGAATGGATAATTAAAAGACAAGGGTTCAGGGTCATGTAAAGGTTTTATGGTTTAAAAGTTCAGTATAATTTTCATTATTCCAAAACTATTTTTTGTTAAATGCAATGTAAATATTGGACATGTCTTTAAAAACATAAAAGGTTGTTTTTATGTTTTGGACCTACTGGACTATCATCAAAAAACGCTATAATTCTAACAAAAAAATTAATTTGTACGTAAGAAATGAACTCAAGAGTCGGATCTACCGGCCTCGACTCAGCTAGTTTCATTTTAGTGCGGCTAGGAGCCTGTACAAATTTTCAAAAAATGTAAAAAAAATCAGTCACATGGAAATGTCTTTCTGATAACCGAGAAATATTAATCTGACGATTAGTTAGGGGTAGGTGGCCATAAAAAGGGGTTGAAAAAAAAAGTTATTCGAGCGTGTCAGATATTAAGAGGGAATGTTAAGTGAACTCAAAAATATGTCCTATTCAAATTACTGACGATTTGGACGCGACTAAAAGTCATGACCGATTTTTGAAAATGTAAAAAAAACGTGACCTTGACATACTCGAGTGCTTCAGATTTTTATACAGACGATTCAACTTGATGTCCTTCTTCTTCTTCTCGTAGTACCCTGTCCGTTCCGGATATTGGCGATCATCATGGCTACTCTAACTTTATTAGCGGCATTTCTAAACAGATCTATTGATGTAAGTCCGAACCAGTCTCGAAGATTTTTGAGCCATGAAGGACGCCTTCTTCCTGGTCCCCTTTTTGCCTCTAGCTTTCCTTGGAGAACTAGTTGTAAAATGCGATATTTAGAATGTCGCATAAGATGACCCAGATATTGCAGTTTACGTTTCTTAACTGTGAACATTATTTCTAATTCTTTGTTCATTCTTTTCAACACCTCTTGGTTCGTAACATGTTCGGTGTACGATATTTTGAGAATTCTCCTATACACCCACATTTCAAATGCATTCAGTTTATCCTCTATTTGTTTGTTGACCGCCAACGCTTCGAATCCATAAAGTAATACAGGGGAAATATAGCATTTTACCATTCTTAATTTTGGAGGTAAGCTCAGATCTTTGGCTAGAAATAGTTTTTTCATTTTAATAAATGCAGCTCTTGCCTTTTCGATACGGCAACGAACTTCTCTCCTATAATTCCAACTCTCATATACTGTGGTTCCCAAATAATTAAATGTTTTGACGTGTTCAACTACTTGTCCATCGATGTCAAGAACTTCTCTCTGAGGTGTCTCTGTTTTTTGTATCACCATATATTTTGTTTTGGAAATATTAAGGCTTAGACCATATAGTTCGGAGTAATGATTAACTCTAGATAATATTTGTTTTAGTTCACCCATTGAGTTAGCGATAATGGCAGCATCGTCAGCATACCTAATATTATTTATAACTTCGCCATTCATTCTTATACCCGGTTGATCCGCCAGAGCGTCATTAAAAATTTTCTCTGAGTAAAGATTGAACAATGTTGGGGAGAGTACAAATCCTTGGCGGACACCTCTACAGACTGGAATTTCTTTTGAGATTGTTTTGTCAATATTTACTGTTGCTGTCTGTTTCCAATATAGATTATTTTATTATGTTTCACTTTATCGAAGGCTTTTGTGAAATCAATAAAGCAGATGTAAGCATTGTGGCTCATATCCCTACACCTTTGGATTAAAGCTTGAAGGGCAAATATAGCTTCACGCGTTCCCAATGCTTCTCTAAATCCAAATTGGGTTTCTGAAATCTCCGACTCACATTTTTTGTATATTCTAAGATGCATTATTTTAAGAAATATTTTAGTTATATGATTTATAAGACTCATCAGACGAAATTCTTCGCAGGTTTTTGAAGCTTGTTTTTTTGGGAGAGGAAGGAAAGTAGACACGATCCACTTTTTTGATAGTTTACCTGTATTATAAATATGGTTAAAAAGCCTAAGAAGAATGCTTAGGAACTCTTTTGATTCGCTTAATAGCTTGTAAACTTCTGCGTTTATATTGTCCGGACCTGCAGCTTTCCCCATTTTCATTAGTTTAATAGCATTTTCCACTTCTGTTGTAGTTATTGATGGGCCATTGTACGTTTCTGTGTTTTTAACTTCTGTTCGGGCATTACTAAACAATTCTTCAATATAGGCTATCCATATTTTGATTTTCTCATCCGTTTCTTTTATTATGTTTCCACTAGCGTTGGTAAGCATTGTTAGTTGTTTCTTCTTGTTAGTTGTTAATTCCTTTATTTTCTTATGCATGTTCGCTGAATCATATTTGGATTCCAGATCTTCAATCTCTTCACATTTCGCAGTTAACCACGCTTCCTTTACTTTACGGATTTCAGTTTTTATTTGGTGGTTAATTTCTTTATATTTTTGTGAATTTTTGGATTTTGCAATCCTTATGTTTTTTCCTATCCCTTTGTTGCAGATATTCTTGACAAGTTGTGAGTATGACGTTCGTAAGTCCTTCCCATTCAACTTCCGGCTCAGGTTCTTTATTGTGTGTTCTTTTAAGTAATCTTCTATTTTATTCTTAAATTTCTGTTTTATGACTTCGTTTTTTAGTTTGTTTATGTCTATTTTTGGTTGTGTGACTTTTTTTGGAAGCGTTTTGAGTTTGAATTGAATTTTGGATATAATTGGTTTTGGATGATTTTACGGCGTTTCGGAAACGCTTGTTAATAGTTATAAAGTCAATTTAATTCCGAACAACATTTTCTGGTGTGTCTGCGGGTGACTTTTACGTATAAAGTCTTCTGGCAGGCAATCTGAACCAGGTGTTAGTTATTGTCAGATCATGTTCGTTGCAGAATTGAACCAGCCGATCTCCTCGTTCATTTCTAATACCGAGTCCAAAATCACCCACAATATCTGCCTGGTTTGGCACTTATTATTAGCAAAGATATTCTGTCCGAGAATGGAATAAAATTCTTCACAAATTTTTTAGGGTTTTAGATATAACAAAACCTACACCGTTCCAATGCTTTGGGTTGGTATTGCCAGAGTAGTAAACTGTATGGTCTCGTATGTTGTAACTTCCAGAACCCGGTAAGCGAGTTTCGCTTAACCCGTCAATTTTCAGTCTGTCCATTTCTTGTATTATATTATGGATTTTATCGCTTTTAAACATGCTTCGAATGTTTCATATACATATGTTGATAGCTGACCCGGGGATTCTTAGCACCCTCTGTCTATTAAAGGGCTGCCGGGGACTGAGGGTCATCGTTTTAGTTTGTTCAGCCATGATAATTGTACTAGGAAAATTTAATGGGGTGGTTTTCCTTTCTGTTAATTCAACTCCGCTCGTCAGATATCTGGTTCTGAGCCCTTCCGATGTCATTCATCTTCGGCCTCAGGCCAGTACTAGTGTCGCTGCTTCCCGACACTAGAGGCTGCTTCCCAGATCCCGGAGGAACTGGAGCGGTGGGGTCGCCACTTTCCTACGCTTCATGTCCTGGTCGTCCTAAATAATAATCTGACAATTATTGTTAATCTAACAATTTAAAAAAAAAAATGTAGTCCAGTTTTTTTTTTATTACTGGATGTAATAAAAGCAATATATATATGTATATATTGAAAATTCTATCATTTATTGATATGAAAGTAGTAAGAATAAAAAAATGTTAAAAAAAAGTATCTTAATCTTCATCGTCACTGGAATGGGTTTCGAAGTTGATTTCCATTTGGTCAATTTCTTCTGTGTTTCTGTAAGCATAAATCTTTCTCTTATTTTATGATATTATACATTGACTTTCAAAAGTCTTGCACCCCCCCTTTAAAAACTTTCGCGTTTGCCTGACAAAAATAAAATTTTCTTTAAAATAAACCTTAAAGCCTCTGTGATATAATACACAAGATAGAAAAGCGTTTAATTAATTTTCTTCAATAGTACCACGCGTTTAAAAAAAAAGTGTAAAATTCCTGAAAATTGAAGAAGTGTAAAAATTAAAAATAAAGCAAACACGGGATTATTAGTGAGTAGTATTAGTACTCCTTGTTCTAAATGATGCATTTTGATGGTTTCGCATACTTCTAATGGGGCTATTAATAACTTCTAGGGGTGCATTCACCATTTTCTCGCAACGCAACAATTAGCCCCTGTCTGCTTTTTAGCGTTTTTTTTCGGGTTTTTTTTTGCGGAAAACTTGTTTAGAGAAAAAATCGCACTATGTCAAAAGAATTCAGGTTCGATTAGCTGGCAGGCCAGTCACATCACTCCCTGTGAGAATATTTCGACTCGTTTCATAAGACGCGGATTCCCATTGTCGCCCTTAAAAGCAAAATTTCGGATTTTTTTTTATGAACTCCTAGTGTAGGGGTTATTATGCTAACAACATTATATGCAAACCCGTTTTTATTGGTCAGAGAAAAATTTAAGCGGGATGCTTCGTGGGTGAAAAAAATTGATTTTTATTGGTAAGTCCAGGTTTGCCCTAATGAGTAATGATTATCTTTAGGAGTTTGGCAAGATGCAAAAAGACACCATCGATTGCATACGTATATTAAAGTTGCTCCATATCATACGGGTATACTGAATGTTTTGGGGGGCTATAATGTTTTACAAAGAGTTTGCTCTGATTCATAGTCCTGGCAATATCGATGGTCAAGTTTACGAAAAGACTTTTGTCCCGCTTCTAATGTATCCTCCTCATGTTATTTCTTTTCAAATTTTTTGCATTTATGGGCGACAAAGGGACTCTGCGTCGTATGAAACGTGTCCGAATATTCCTACAGGGCGTGATATGAGTGGCCTGCTTACTTATCAGACATGAATTTCTTTGAGCATCTTGAGATCATGTCTCCAGAAGAGTTTTCTGCAAAAAAAAACCGAAAAAAAAAACGCCGAAAAAGAGACAGGGTCTAATTGTTGCGGTGCAAGAAAATGGTGAATGCACCCCTAGAAGTTATTGATAGCCCCATTAGAAGTATGCAAAACCATTTGAATGCATCATTTAGAACAAGGAGTACTAATACTACTCACTAATAATCCCGTGTTTGCTTTATTTTTAATTTTTACACTTCTTCAATTTTCAGGAATTTTACACTTTTTTTTTAAACGCGTGATACTATTGAAGAAAATTAATTAAACGCTTTTCTATCTTGTGTATTATATTACAGAGGCTTTAAGGTTTATTTTAAACAAAATTTTATTTCTGTCAGGCAAACGCGAAAGTTTTTAAAGGGGGGGTGCAAGACTTTTGAAAGTCAGTGTAGTATTGAAAAGAAAACGTACCCAAATCTAAAGTATCTCCTAAAATGTCAGGTGCTATGACGATATCTTCGTATGCTTCTGGAAGTTGGTTACCAATGAACCAATTCGGCTCTAATTTTTCATCCAAATTTTTCCATTCGCAGTCTGTGGCATAAGCGTTACTAGATTTTCTTCGAACCGGTTAGGCTTTACGGTATTCCAAAATTTTTATGCATTTTTTTAATGTTTTCGGATTAAATTTTATAAATTTTTCAGAAATTTGTCCACAAAATACACATTTCACACTCATATCACTCATTGTTGTATTGCATATTAAACTTATTACATTAAATTAACAGCTGACACGCATCATGGCGGCCGACGGTAGTGTGGGGACAGTGCAAGAAAGTGAGATATAGAGAAAGAGTGAAAAGATAAGAGAGGCGCGGAGTGGGAAATACATCTCTCTCAGCGCAGATGTACAATCCACGCTTCATGGATGATTTTAGCTACATCGCCCCATGAAAATCGTCAGAAAATATTATTTTCGTAATCTTTAAAGAATTTTCTTTAAAATAAAAAAAAAATTCAACCGCGCTCGAATATTTGGTGACGTTTTTTATTTCCACTTTGTGACTTGCCCATGCTCTTATGCCACGGTCAAATCGTCAGATTATTGAAATATACCCTGTTCTGCATGTACTTAACTTAGCTTTTCTTAATCTGACGCGCTCGAGTACTTTTGATGATAGATTTTTTTTACTAATCTGATCGGCTGCCCTAAACGAACGCCACTGTATTAAGGGCTCATGTATGATAAAGGTACATAACAGGTTCCAAGGTTTCTTTCCATATAATTTTCTAACGCGCAAAATCCCCCAGTTGATGTCAGACAAATTCGTATCAATACTTTGTTGACGTTTTCGTGTAAATTTTATTACAATGAATTAGTAAAATACTACAACTTTATTTTAAATAAAAAAGTAGACAGTATATTCCGGTATAATCGGAAATGGTAAAAAGTTTTTGGTAGATTTATGAAACCTCAAAATTTTTATATACCGAATTTATACTATAATCATCGTAAAAATTTATTTTGTCACGTTTTTTTAAACATTTAAGAAATATCAAATTAATGAGGTATTACAAGAATTTTTGGTTTCTCTTTAAGTTAATTAAAATAACCAGCTATCACTGATATACAGGGTGTCCAAAAAATGGCGCATAAACGCGATGGTACGTTGTTGGGGCATGTCTAGGGAGCCCCAGAAAATTGTTAAAAAAAATCTATCTCATATACCCTCGTAGATATAAGGCCCCAAAGTGCGAAACTGTAAACGCTTATATCTTGGATATACCAGCACTTATTAACGAATCAAATGGTTTAATACAAAGCTACAGTATATCTTAAACCATTCAACCATTTGTTTATTTATTAAATGGTCGAATTACATTTTTATAATCAATTTAATTTTACAAAATTTTCATGAAATGAAGCTGACAACAACGTCAATAAAATTTAGTGCAAAAGTGTATGATCAAGACTCATAAATGGGATTTTTAGAGTTATAGATGGGATTTTTAGATGTATTTTCCTAGACTGTGTTGCCAAATTTATGCAACTTTGTTGATGATGAATATAACAGATGGATTTTTTTAGGGATCCCTGAGAATGTCCCATCGCGTTTATGCGCCATTTTTTGGACACCCTGTATGTATACGGTTTTTTTTTTTTAGGTTTTTGTAAATCTACATCTGAAAATGAAAGAAATATGGAGAGTGAAAATGACACATCAAATATGGAGCCACTTATAATTGATAGAGGGCCATACTTTGATAAAAGCGTTGTGCGAAATGTCACTGCTTTGGTCGGCAAGAGTGCATATCTCAACTGTAGAGTTAGGAATTTAGGAAATAGAACAGTAAGTACTAAATACATAAAAAATATTAAATATTACCCTTGTAATTTAGAAATAGTCTTACTTAACTCAACGTTTTTTGAAAGCAATATTAAAGGGGATTATTAAGTATTAATATAGGTTTTACATAGTGGTTAAAACACCAGTTTTATGTAAAAAAATTAATTGATTTGATCAGTTTAAACATTCATTATGCTCAAGACGTTATTTAACGTTATTTAATAAATGAATATTTCCCAAGCAAATAGATAATATTATGAACAACTTTTTAAGGGGATATTTTTATGATTAAATGCTTGTGCACTACGCCCTAATCACTATGCAACGTTCTGCATTCAATCCTTTAGTTTTAAAATGGAACTTACTTTAAATCATATAACTAAGTAACTAAAAGATAGTTTATCGGACCAATGCGCAAAGTGCTTAATTATCTGGAATACACATTGTATTTACATTAAAGAGTAAGTTCAGAATTTTCAATTCAAACCTCATTTCACACAAGTTATATGACGTTTCGGCTTATCCAGAAAACGATTTACTTTTCTCACTGCATATAAAATGTCAAGTTGTGAAATAATATCTCCAAACATTAGTGCTACCGCTTTTATGAGGAAATATTACTTCTACTTCGATAAGCCTTTTATTTATATTGTATTCCAGTAGGTATAAGAATAAGGCTTTTAAAAAGACAGCTACTTATGTGCATCGCCGCCGCCGCCGTTTGAAGTCACCATGGCCATCTTTACCATTTTTTTTATGAGCAAGATCTTTATTACAAAAATCGTTGATATGAAAAGTTATTAAAGGCCGTTAATGCTAAAAAAATGACAGTGACGACCTTTTTCATAAATCGCGGTATTTCAGTTTTCTGTAAAAAAAAATTGTGATTTTATTTTTAGGTTGGGTTTGTTCTTTTAATTTGTGGGTAAGTATTTTCCAATATAATTATAATTAGTGCAGTAATTTAAAATCAAACCTTAAATTAAAAAGGCCAAAATATTATTTAAATTTATCACCCCCCGTTTTGAATTTAACCTAACCTAATCTTTATTAAACTCACTCTTAATAAGAAAAACCTTTATCCAGGCTTGCAAAAAAATTTTTCTAAACCAACATTTTTGGATCTTGTTAGCACGAAGAGCAATCCGTCTGGTTGCTTCTAAGTGCTGCCGTTGTGTTAGGGTTAATCCAACTGCTTATTTAGAGCCCAGATGAGAAATTTACCTTCGGTAAAAATTACCAGGTAAAGGCTTTTTAATATGTAAAAATTAAAATAAGAAATCGGCCATAATAGTTGAAGTTGCTATCAAGTGTACAAGCCATTACCTTTTCCTAATTAGTAAGAGATTCTTTTTTTGATGTAAATAAAGTTATATTTATGTTATATTTATTTGCCAAAAATGAAGCACTTCAGAAAGTAGTGGTATCGATATTACTTGGAGAATCAAATATAGAAATGAAATATAAATAGTAACATCATTAGTATTCTTTTTTGTTTGTTTTTTGTATTATTAAGCCAAATATATTTGTTTATGAATAACATATTCTTAATAAAACTTATTTGTTCCAAATGCATTTTAATTTTGTCTTTATATCACAAAAAACCATTAGTGTTGTTATTCTTCAAACTCTCCTGCCCGAGAAGTAAGATTTGTGTGAGATGGAAGATACGAGAGAGAAACAGATGGACATACATTTTCGTGCACGAAAATATTCTCACCGTTTCGTAAATACGACTGCGATGAAAACATTCGGATCCAATATAGTGCTCTCGACTATGTGTTTACTTATTATAAAAAGTTAAAATTTTCACACATAACAATAGCTCTGTTCGTTGTGACCAAAATCCCAAACCCAACTAGTCCAGAGGTACTATCGTGGACATGGAATTTAAAACGATCAATTTTTGCATTGTAAATATGGTCAAAACAGTGGCTTAAACATCTCAAGTTTTATGCGAAGTGGACATTAACAAGAAACATTTCTCTGATGTTTTACGAAGATTAGAGCCTTATTGTTATCCTAAAACAAAATTATTTAAAAAAGGAAATATCTTCTTACTATTTTTCTCGCCGGCAGCACATTTTACATAATTTATTTTAATAAAATACATTTGACGCATTTGTTGTCAAAATAACATTCGAAAACTGACATAAAAAAAACCCATTCAAAATAGAGTAAAATTCAAAAAATCCAAGGTGGCTGATAAAAAATCGTTTTAAATTCCATGTCCACGATAGTATGAAAAACGTGTAAAAATCCTGCGCATAACTTCATTTTTTTGATGTGCGCAGACATTGACAGTCCGGAACTAGTTTGAAACTGGGTTTTTGGTCATTACGAACAGAGCTTATGTTGGTACGAACAATAAAGTTTCACAAAGGTCATTGTTTGTTATTATGTCAAGATATTAACATTGATAATAGTCAAAAGAACAAGATTTAATCGGATTCAGAAGCTGTGAAAAATCATTGAAGGTTGGGATTAAAAAGTTTTATTTTCCTTTTAATCCCATCAGCTTTTTAACATACTCCTAAAAGAGTTCTTATAAATCAATTTTGTTATTATACTCTTCGCAAGAGTATATTGCAATCGATCAAAAAATCCTAAAATCGTCAATTTTCATCGTAGAACAAAAATTCTTGCAGATTCGTGTTTTTTATGACTTTTTAAGATTTTTATTTTTTGCCCGTCCGTCGGTCGGTCTGTGGGATGTCACATTTCTTGTAAACACGCTATCTTAAGAACCGAAACTCCAATCCAATTCAAATTTTAAGGAAAAATCCATCCCTACAAGAGGAAGAACCCTATTGTTTTTGACAAGAATCCGAGTACTATAAAGCCCCCTTTTCAGCCAACCAAATGAAAAAAAAATCGTAGCTTGACTATTATTAAATGTACAAAAAAAATTATTCGACATAAAATATAGGCAATTTAATTTTTCACCAAAAAGTATTCTTCAGTTTTTTTTCCAACCCCCCCCCCAAGCACAAAAAAACCTCCTGTCTCCTTCATTCAATCTACAAAATAGTATATTAAAACATAGAGTTTTATAAGGAAGATTTTTTAACACGCGTCCAGACTTGAAAAAAGAGCCGCGCAGCGGCGAGTTTTTCAATAGACAAGTGCTAAAAAACGCCTTATAAAACGAGTTTTTTATACTATTTTTTATATTTGCTTCATTCCATTCTTGAAAAAGCATTTTTAATTTGAATTGAAAATTCAAGATGAAATTTTGTTTTTATGACCAACCTTTGACATTTTGAAGTAAAAAATGTATTTAAGTTAGACATATTGGATAATGACATTTGTAAATTTTACTCATTCAATACGGAATGAATAGGCGATTTTAAGATTTAACCATTGATATCGTTTCTCCAATTCTTCTATAACTAGAAGAATTGGACTACAAAAAAACTATGTCCCCCGATAGATTATAATAGTAAAATTTGTAAATAAAAAGTACCTTGCAAGAAAAGAATTCATCTTTTTGCATCAGGAAAACCAACCAATAAAATAAAATTTTGGGTTTTATAATGAAGCAATTTAGAAACTTAAACTAAAAAACCAAATTTCGGGTTTCATAATGTGCACATTATAGAAGGCAAATATAAAAATAGTATATTAAAACATAGAGTGATAAAAAACGCCTTATAAAACGAGTTTTTTATACTATTGTTTATATTTGCTTCATTTAATTCATTAAAAAGAATTTTTAATTTGAATTAAAAACTTAAGATGAAAATTTGTTTTTATGATCAACCTTATAGCATAACATTGATATTGTCACGATGTGTTTTTCGCTGACATAAGGATACTTTTATGATTTCAAAAAAATAAAGAATAAGATTAAAATGAAGTTAAAACAATTTATTTTCGGCATTACAAAAAAGAAGTTAAACAAACTTGTACTTACATTTTTAACTAACTAGAAGGGCCCCACATTGAGCCCCCCAAGCTAGAGGTGTTACCACTCTTAATCGCCAGGGAAGACTGCCTTTTGTAGATCATAATTAAATAAGCTACGTTAAATCTTGTCAGCATTTTTACTATAACTCTAGGAAGCGCTAGTACCTAGGCTAGATAGCAAAACTGTTGCCAAGTCGTACTCAAATGTACTTTTGCAAATTAACTAAAAATGTTACTCGTAACATAACTTCCCCTTCTAAGAAAGGTGGCCCCACACCTTTACATAAAAAAAAGTATGGGTTCTAAAATGAAAATTGCAAAAAAATTGAAAGTTAAAAAAACTTATCGCATATTAAAAAAAAGTTATTCAGCATTCTGCATCCAGGAGGGGGTCCATGTTGGTCGCTTTCAAATTTCCGTGGCAGCTCATCATCCTTTACATTTTGGGGGAATTTTCTTAAGTACGTCCCTGCATGTATACAATAATTCATGAGAATGATACGTCGACGGTTGATCTACTACCATCATTCGACCACAAAAAATCCAATCTTTAGTTTCAAAGAGGCTTGCCAGGAAGATGATACGCTATGAGTCATTGACCAAACCACTGCGACCGGCCTCCAGGACAAATGCATCGACCATTTTTTAGGGTATCCTTTCTCATTTTTCCAAAATGTTCGGTTTTACATAAAACAATGAGAGAAAAGAAATGGTCAGAACTCAAATAATAAAAAATGCAATAAATAATGCCGTAAAAATAATTGTTGATAAAAAATGAATATTAAACTTGAGCTCCAGTGTACTTTTTACAGAGATAATGTTACTTGTACTTTTCATAGAATTGAAACACAAAACTTCCTGCGAAATGCTGATAAATGCAAACTGCACTGTGAGAAACACATTTTAAACATTATAAAATTTAATACAATAATTATTTAGGTCCATTCCTTTGGTACCAAAAAATAAAACATAAAATACATAAATCATCATCAATGTGGTCTCACTCAAATTATTACATAAACATTTAAAAATCAGCCCTTATAAAAATCAAATTCTAGAAAAGTACGAAAAATTATTTAAAAAAACTGGTGTTTTTACCAACTTGAAACCCTTCTACAAATTTTAAATGCGAGGAAAGTACACTGAGCAAAAAAAACGTTTGAAAATAAATTGTGTGTTTAAAAAAAATAGATTTTTGCAAAAATAACAAAATCAAAGTTTTTTCCAAAATAAAAAACAAAATCACAAAAGTTTCCTTTACGTAAAAAGTTTAGTTCGCTTGGCGAGAGGTATTTTTTCTTTGGGGGTTTACTTGCTTTTTGCTATTTTTCGTTTTTCATTAATTTACGAGTATCAATCTATCTGACCTTTATGAAAAAAGCTGGTTTCCTTCCATGGTCTTTAGCCATCGTAAAAGGAACCAAAAAATGTCCGCTTCCATGGCCCTTTGCCTGGATAAACGGGAATCCTCGCCTCTCGTGGTCTCGTGCCATCGTAGAGGGGTTCGTTACATAAAAAAAATCACACCGGTTCTATTCAGATTTTACTCGCAATTTTAACAAAAAAATTATTTTAGCAACTAGCAAGGTTTATCCCCAATTTTAAAAAAAGTACGTAAATTATGAAGAATTTACGTAGGGAAAGTGCCTAGCATCTCCAACATATGTCACGATGTGTTTTTCGCTGACATAAGGATACTTTTATGATTTCAAAAAAATAAAGAATAAGATTAAAATGAAGTTAAAACAATTTATTTTCGGCATTACAAAAAAGAAGTTAAACAAACTTGTACTTACATTTTTAACTAACTAGAAGGGCCCCACATTGAGCCCCCCAAGCTAGAGGTGTTACCACTCTTAATCGCCAGGGAAGACTGCCTTTTGTAGATCATAATTAAATAAGCTACGTTAAATCTTGTCAGCATTTTTACTATAACTCTAGGAAGCGCTAGTACCTAGGCTAGATAGCAAAACTGTTGCCAAGTCGTACTCAAATGTACTTTTGCAAATTAACTAAAAATGTTACTCGTAACAATATTTTGAAGAAAAAAATAAATTTAAGGTATACATATTAAATAATGACATTTGTAAACTTTACTCATTTTATACTGAATGAATAGGCGTTTTTGAGAAAATGTAACCATTCTTATCGTTTCTCCAATTCTTCTAGTTATTTCCCCGATTGATTATAATAGTAAAATTTGTAAATAAATAGTACCTTGCAAGAAAAGAATTCATCTTTTTGCATCAGGAAAACCAACCAATAAAATAAAATTTTGGGTTTAATAATGAACCAATTCAGAAACTTAAAAAAACCAAATTCCGGGTTTCATAATGTGCATATTATAGAACGCAAATATAAAAAAATATTTTTTACAAAAATAATGAAAATTTAATTGTCTATTAAAAATGTTTGTTTATTTTTTGTTAAGTTAGCCAGTAAGGTTAAAAAAAAACAAAAAATAAACGATTTCAGTAGCAAAAGAAGAAGAAGAAAGCCATGCCAATAATATTTCAAACAAAGAAACAAAATTAGCTGTCAGAACAAATAACCCAAAATTTTTGAAACGTCAGAACTGACCATTATCTTCTTCGTTGACGAAATTCTTCGTGTTTTCTGTTAATAGTTTGAACGCTTCGCAGATTTTTTTGTAAATTTGTTTTATTTAAAAAGAACTATTATCCTATAATAATTTTCTTGCGAAGAGTATACTATAGAATGTGTGGCAATTATATAAAATATAGATTTAGCTTTGACTTAAAAAATATAAAATTATACTTCTACCGATTTCGAATTCTACTCGAGCTACTCATCTGCGAAGAGTAACTTCTACCCATTCTAGTTTATTAAAAAATCCCGATAAATATTTTACATGGTCATAGACAAATTATTAACTTAGACTGCCAATGACGGCCTTTTTCATGAGTCGCGGTATTTCAGATATCTGTAAAATTTTACATTTTTCTTTCGTGATTTTTTTTTTAGGTTAGGTTTTTTTACAGATTACTATTTTATATTACACCAAGTACATAGATGACATTTTATTTTAAAATTAAATTTAAAATGTCAAATAAACTTCAATTATAAAAAAAAATAGTAAACGAAAATCCTAATACTTTCTTCTAACTAACTTCAAATCTATGGAAAATAGAAAATAAGGTAAATGTACAAAAATTTAAAGCTTAATTTTTATTAAAGATATTAAAATAATTACCTGCCAAATACATTTTGTAAATTATGCTTTTATTTATATGATGTTTGCCACATTACTTTATAAAATTACAATAAATTATCGATTGTAATATTTAAATTGTTTTATTTTATTTAAAATAAACCACGTGAAACCACAGAAAAGGTGCTTTACTGCATGGACGCTAAAAAACTTCTTAGAATATTACTTGTAGGTATAAGTACATATTTATTTACACTAAAATTTACAGCCCCTTTTTCGTATTTTTGGGTGCTCATACACCAAGAACATATCTGTTACTTTCAATAAAAATTATACGTCAAACAAACAATAAAAGTCACCTATTTTTAAAGGTAGACAAAGAATTATTTTACTCCTTTTCTATAACTAATACATAGAATTAAAAATATCTGTATTCAAATTTCTTAACGACATAAACGCGGCAAATTTCAAATTTTTATTAAAAATTTGAAAATAACTTGAGTAATTATGTATAAATGGCGAGCGTCATTAGAATTTGTTTTCAAAATCACCAAATTACCAGTTTTACCGCATTAAATACTGCGGATTTCGTGGAGAAAGTAAACAACATTTTCGACTGCCCAAATAGCAAATCATTATTTTCCAAAAATTCGTATAATGCAGCCCTTAGTGAATATTCCCCAATAGTGTCGTCAACTTTAAACGACGGAATTGATTTGTTTAAAAATTAAAAAAAAAGTCATCTGATGGTACATTAAGTACACCAGATTGTTTTAATGGCATGATTACCACAATACGAGGCATTTTACAATTTTATTCGGTTATTTTAAAGGAAAATTATAAGTTTTTGTTGACCAACAAACTAAACCAAGACTGCTTGGAAAATCTATTCTCGGCTATTCGCCAAAGGGGGGGATTTTGCAAAAATCCATCGGCCTAAACATTTCGAAAAAATTTTAAGCATGTTACTTTCAATAAACTATTAAAATCAGACAATTCAAACTGCGAAGAAGACTCGGACCAATACCTGACATTATGTTTTGATAAGACTACCGAACCACAAAAATAAAGACTTAGACCTGCGAACGATATACCTTTACAAACTTTGGAACAAAATTTGGACATATACCTACTTTTAATACGGGAACTACAGGCGACACTACTCAACAGACTCAATTAGACGACAGTGACAACATTTTTGAACAAGCTATTGAACCTTTTTTTTTTTAGAAGAAATAGAAAATAACTTATGGGCTAATAATACCGAAATTAATGACACTAACAATAAAGACAATGAACTACCAACGTTAGAACAATGTTCTATTCAGTATTTTGCTGGAGCGATCTCGAATATAACAATACAAAAATTTAAGTGCGCAAACTGTAAAATAAATTTAGTCAAAGATAAAACGTTTGAATTGTCTGAAATGGATAAACTTATCATACTAAGAACCTATCCAAATTTAAGCTTATCAGCTGGTTTGAAAGCCCCAAGGGATAATATTCATCAGATTTGCAAAAATATTTTAGACACATTTAATGAACATTTTTTTGTTTATAAAACTGAACTAATTTTAGAAAATTTACTAAACCATTTATCGCCCTTTGTCTTGGAATGGTTAAATTCTGGTGAATGCTCGAAACATAAGTTATTTTTCATGAAAAAATTAATTTTAATTAAAGTAAGATATTATTGCAAAGACCTCTCTCGAAATTTAAAGTATAATTCTAAATTAAATCGTGACAAACTAAAAATTCTCTTTGGAATCTAGAATATTTTTTTTAACTTAGTAGCTTGCGTATCTACAGAACGATTATATTGTGTGTTTTCTTTGAATTATTCACTAGACTTTTAATGAAAAAGTATTTCCCTAAAATGTTGTTTTTCACCTTACCTTGAAATACTATAATTATATATTTCCTTATGTGCTACTTTAAGTGTTAATGTTACTATTTTTTAATAAAAAAAATTATTTTTCATTTCGCAAATGTGTTTAAAATTTGATAATTTGTACCAAAGTGAAATTATTTAATGTACCAGCTAATAACAATTCTTCTCTACTTTTTCATTGTTTAGATATCTTTGTGTTTTTAAGCAATCAGGATACCGGTACGATATTAATTATTTTGCCTTCTAATACGGCTGCTACCACAGCGTTAGTTTGTGAGTTTTTTATATCTAAAAATTTTAATAAATTAACATAATTAAATAACGTTAAAAATCAAACTCTTCATTTTAAGCTGCTTTTTAACGCAGCGAAATACTTGTTTCCATTTTCGTAAACCAGAGCCTATTTAAATCATGAATTGTAGATGTGTAAGTTTAATACTAATTTTTTTGATGATGTAATAGCTCTGGTCGATGCTCGCCTGCAAAAATAGCTCGGGGCCCCATAAAAAAATTAGCTGAACAGATTTTGTTGGTGGTTGTAAAAATTTATAGATTTTGTTTTAGCATTCCTTTGGAAGATACTCTAGAATTCATTCTTTCGTAGGTCCGCCTGCAGCCCACCCCAACCACTACCTTTGCGCCACCGGTTGCTTGCAAATTGATTAATTCTTGTTAGGTTATATTTGTAGGGTTTCATTCTGAAAAAATAGGCTAATTATTCACATTTTTTGGTCTATAAACTGATTGATGAAAAGAAGAGACTTTTATCCAATAACATTGTTTTGTACCTTAAAGGCAGGATTATCCTCTTGAGGTTTTGGAGCTCTCCTTCAGTTCTGTAAGCTGGATCACTCTACGTTTTAAATAACTTTTTAATTATTTCTTGCCACATTCTAAACCACGTCCAGAAACATGAAAATTTGTTTTTGATTAGATACCGTCAATTTATTTTTTATTAAATTTGGTTTTTTAATAAAGTAAATTACCTTAGATGGTCTTGTCTTTCATCAGTTTGAAATAAACTTTTAAAAAAAATATTTTTAAGAAATTTCCGTTTGATTTGCACAGAGAAAAGCATGTTTGCCATAGGCTTGGTAATGTTGGCCCCGTTTTGTCAATGTATATCCCAAAGTCTGATTACACTTAATTTTTTTATTATTCACGTGTTATTATTTAGGTTAGGTGCACTTGCATTTGAGTCAATAACAGCATGGCTTCTGCATGCGACGCGCCCACGGAGTTCTTTCTTGCCTCCGTGTTCTTCTTCTTTTAAATGATTAATGGTTTTCTTAAAATGAACAATACATTTATCAACTTCTTCTTTTGAGGATTCTTACTGGCTGCCCGTACATAAATTGTTGCAACGCTTGATTTTTATGATTGATTTTCTTTCTCTAAAGAATTGCAGCACAACTTAGTTAATTTTAGATAAACCGGAACATAGATACCTTAATTTTTAATAGAAATAATTTTATTTTACAATTTTTGAATAGTCATTTTGACATAATTTAAACATTTATTGGTATGAACTTTTTTCTTAATTTTTGGTAAAATAAAAAACAACGACATCTACCCATGAAATTTTGAAGCTTGAAGCGCCCTCTACTTTTCAGAGTGGCCCTCTACCTTTTAAAACCTCGCGCACTGATACTCTAGTAAATTCATTCTCTTTGACATGATTAAGCTATTTTAGCACATAACTTAAATTTTTGTATGATTTTGTCGGATTAATTAATTTTATTCGTTGTAAACATTTAATAATGTTTACAAATTACCTTTTAAATTCGACTGCTCCTCAGAGTATATATCGCTTGAGCAAATAAAAACGGCCCATGAGTAGGACGTAGGCATTGTCAAAATATTGTTAATTTTCAGATTTTACATTGTTCACAGCCTACTTATGGACCGTTTATTTGCTCACTCGATATCTAAAAACATACTTCCACATACCTACTTGTATACTGTACTTTCAAGACCCTCGAGTGTATACACAATATTCAATTCATAATAATATTGTCCAGAGTACACATAATCATAATCACCTCGGGGAGACGGCTAAGTTAGAAGCCAGAATAACAACAAATACTATAAGGATGAATGTATATATTTTCAAGGATTCTTGGGTGCACTGAAGGGCGCCGCAGGAAATTTTTTTGAGTTTACACCCACTTTTTCATATGATCTTTTGTGTGGGGGTTTAGCCCCCTCTTTTGGGAACGCGCCTTCTTTTAGGAGATAATTGCTGAAACCGTTGGAGGTACATCTCTATCTGGTATAGCGCAATTATCGTTAATCAGTAAACTCGCAAAAAAAATCCAAAGTTAACATGTTGAATCCCGGCCTAAATCAAATGCTTATTCCATTTGGGCAAGTAAATCAGGCAATATATGTACTGTTTTCTTAAGGACGAAAGAAAGTCAGATTCTTGGATGGTTTATGGTATCTTTAAAACCTGCCTCCCTCTTTTTGGGCAAATGTATACGATTCAAATTTGTTGATTAAGCATTTTTAATTTACCTCAGTTATAGGGCTGCATTCTTTAAACGGCTTACCCTTTTAAAATATTTATTCCACTTAATTACTTAGTCTTTTAACCACTATTTTCCATATAAAAAATGCAGACTAAATGGGGACGACCTGTTTGTGTAAAAATCTAATTAAATCTATTATAGACCTATTATACCATCTTAAAAAAAATGTTATTTTAGGTCACCTGGATTCGTCATAGAGACCTACATTTGCTTACAGTTGGTAGATTTACCTATACTTCGGATCAAAGATTTACAAGTATTCATAATCCAATGACAGAGGATTGGACTCTGCAGATACGGTATCCTCAACGCAAGGATAGTGGTGTATACGAATGTCAAGTAGGTACGACTCCACCTATTGGATTTTCCATCCACGTATCTGTTGTGGGTAAGTAACACAGTTTTGCATGAATGATGTTAGCATACAAGAAAGGGGAAAAGTGAAAACGAAAATACCTTCTAACAATATTGTAAAAAACTGCAAATAATCCTAAACAAAATTACATTTCAGAACCAATTACAACTCTATTGGGGGGACCTGAGATGCATATTAATAAAGGAAGTACCATGAATCTTACTTGCATAATTAAACATAGCCCAGAACCTCCTCCATTAATTTATTGGACGCATAATATGCAAGTAAGTGTTTAAATATGTAATTGACAGATAATAAAACGTAAATCTTCTGATCTCTGACAATGTACTTAAAAATGTCTAAGCGGTCAACTAAGATAATTTGTTCTTTTTTCTATCATGTTACATCGTAATATCGATGGTGTCAAGTCAATCTTGCGTAACTCAATTTGAGAAATTGGTGTCATCTTGCATAGGGAACAAAATTCTCTACAAGATGACACCTTTTAATATTGACAAAACTTAAGTTACGCAATATATCAATAAAAAACATTTTATTTAAAATCTAACTTCTATAATTTCTAGGAAATAAACTACGACTCACCAAGAGGTGGCGTCAGTGTAATTACCGAGAAGGGTGAAATAACTGTTAGTTATCTGCTGGTTCAGAGAGCAAAAGACACGGATTCGGGAAAGTACACATGTCATCCCTCCAATGCCAATCCTAAGACTCTTATTGTGCATGTTTTGAATGGTAAGTGTTACATAAACCGAATCTAACCAAGTGCAGCCTTATGTCGAATGTGATATTTTACTAATACTCAATAAAATTACAGCTTTTTAAAATATTAATTTTTCAAACTAATTGACAATTTCAAAAACTTAAAAATCATAGAAATAATTTTAAAGCAATCTTCGATTCCTAACAGTAAGTTTATCAATGTTCATTTGTTCTTCAGAACTGGCAGAACCTATTGACAACTGAAATTAGGCTCTTAGATAACTTCTAAAGCTTAAGTTTTGGGCGCGATTTTAAGATTCTAAAGATAGTAAGTGTGTAATGTATTGTTGTTTTCATTGTTGTTTTGAGTTTTGGGCGCAAAAACTTTCTGACATCTGTCGAAATTTAAGCCAATATAGTTAATTTCAGTTGTCTATATATTTAAAATTAGTTTCAAAAGAAAGTTAATGATCGTATTTACGCCGTTACTCAACCTGTATAGGTGAAAATGTATGTTTTGGAATTGATTCAAATCACTCTTAAATTAGAGTACAAAAATATAAAATAGGTTTAATTTTTTACATCGCAATTCTTACTACATACATTAGTTCATCCATACATATTTAAAGCAAAAAAAAAAAATCCTAAACAGTTGGGGATTCCACAAAAGCGCCAATGGAAGTTTGTAACTTGTAATTGTTATCTAAGTGAGTAAATTAATTTAAAACTAGAATGGGTAGAAGTCGAAACGCGTAGAAGTTACTCTTTGCAAATGAGTCGCTTGAATAGAATTCGTATTTGGTTAAAGAAGAATTTTGGATTTTTTAAATCAAAGCTAAATCAATATTTTATATAAGGGCTACACATTCTATGGAATACTCTTCGCAAGAAACTTATTATAGGGTAATAGTTTTTTTAGTAAAACATTTTTTTTTATTTATCTGCGAAGGGTGCAAACTATGAACAGAAAACACGAAAAATTTTGTTAACGAAGAGAATAAACGTCAGTTCTGACGTTCAACATATTTGAGGTTATTTGTTCTGACAGCTGCTTTTGTTTCTTTGTTTAAAAACATTTTTTTGGCATGGCCTTCTTGACTGACGCTTGACGCGATTCGAATTTTTTTGCTACTGAAATAGTTTATTTTTTGTTTTTTTAACCTTACTGGTTAACTTAATAAAAAATAAACCAACATTTTTAATAGAAAATTAAATTTCCATTAATTTTGTAAAAAAGATTTTTTTTGTTAATTGAATAATAACCGAGATAAGAGGTTTTTTTGTGTTGGGGGGTAATTGGGGGGTCGGACAAAAAAAACTAAGGAATACTTTTTTGTAAAACATTACATTTCCTATGTTTCATGTCGAATAATTTTTTTTGTAAATTTAATAATAGTCGAGCTACGATTTTTTTTTCATTTGGGGGGCTGAAAAGGGGGCTTTGTAGTATTCGGATTCTTATCAAAAACAATAGGGATCTTCCTCTTGGGCGATCCTGAATTCATCCGCGTCTTAAAACTACCTGAAAATAAGCACATGAATTCCCTTCCCCTTCCTCTTATAGGGATCGATTTTTCCTTAAAATTTGAATTGGATTGGAATTTTGGTTCTTAAGATAGCGTGTTTACAAGAAACGTGACATACATACACACCGACCGACCGACCGACCGACCGACGGACGGACAAAAAATGAAAATCTTAAAAAGTCATGAAACGCACAAATATGCAAGAATTTTTGCTCTACGATGAAAATTGACGATTTTAGGATTTTTGTATCGATTGCAATATACTCTTCGGACCTAGTCTTGCGAAGAGTATAATAAGTAAGTAAAGTAAAAAACTTCGATTATCTACCACACAAGAGCAACCACAAACGTTCTATGTTGATGGAATTAAAACTCAGTCGGTATTTCGCTTATTAAACATTCCACACAAGAAAGAATGTTACATACCCCCTTTATTCATACAAAGCAAATTCCGTGTATTTTGGAAACAGTTCTATTCACACCAAAATATCCCAAAACGTGATATGAATATGTTTGTCATGAGAAAAATGTATTTGATAATTGTCTTTTTTGCACATATTTAATTTTTGTTCTACTCATGTTAAATGACTTAAATATTCTCTACCCCGTTTCTCCATACATACATTTTATTCAAGCACAGAGAATCAAAATCACTAAACACACAAAAGTTTTAGAGACTTTTGATCGACTTTTAACCAAGACCTTTCGACGACGAAGAATATTATTTTCACTAAAACAATTGATGTTAATAAAAATTACGTACACCGAATGTAAACTGTCTGAATCGAACCATTTCTTAGCATAAAATTAGTCGGAATTACCAATTAAACTACCTATAGGTAAAAATGCTTTTATCACATTAAAAAAAAAAAGAAATTTCAAAATTGTACGCTTTTTTTTGTTAGCAGCAATGTACTACTTTTGATAATCTTCTATAACCGATTGCCAAACAAACAACTTTTCCAGTATACTTCAATGGGTAAATTTACGAATTCATTTGATGATATTTTCGCACAAACGTGAAAGGAATATATTTCACTTTTATCTGTTTTCGGGACATACTATTCATCAAACTTCGGGACAGTTCTAACTAACCTAACCATTGTTTGAAGAATACCATTCTTTTTTTGTATAACAAAAAAAACCTAAACAGATTCTTTATTAAAGGTTATGATATTAAAAGTATTAATGTAGCAATCTTTTATTTAAGGAGAACATCATGCTGCTATCCAACATGGAGGACAACTTAGATTGAAATATCCACTGTCTGCGTTTTTACTTAGTGTTTTTGTGGCATCTCTTAATTTATAAAAAAACGTTGTCAATATAACAAATATGGACATTAAATGCTGAATTTACATAAAGACATTCTGGTATTTATTACAAATTTATTTTGTATATTCTTATACTTACCTCTTATAAGTTGTTATGATGCTCCTAAAATTTTCCTATTTATTATATTTACTGCATAAAACTGCTTTAAGTCTGTACCAATAAATAATTATATGTAAATTTAAGTATAGTTACTTTTTCCGTTACTACTTGACAAATATTATTTAACATTCTGTAAAAAAAATAAAAGTAAAATACAAGGTAATTTATTAAAATTAGTTTTATTGTCCGTAGTATAGTATATTATCATCCTAGGTAGAGAAGAGGTTCATTATTGACCTAGCGCAAAGATTGTATCCCGAGCCGCGCAGCGGCGAGGGATACAATTGCGCGAGGTCAATAATGATCTTCTCTACCGTGGATAATATATTATTTTTTTTACTACTAGCATTTTCTTGAAAAATGTTAATTTAAAAATATGTTCCATTTTTATCAAAACCCTGTATATGATTTTTACAAAAAATTAATCGAAATTTCCATGGAAATGACAATGACGTTACATCAATCAAAGCAATAAAAAGTTCTTCACATGGGTGGTTTTTTCCAAAATAACCCTTAATTTGCACGTAAATAGCGTATAAATGGTTTAAATAATATGATGGCCACTGATAAAGAATTTGTAAATATAATGATAATGATAGAACACTGACACAGCTACAGAAAAAAGTGCGACATGTTTACAACTGTACAATTTTTTTTTCGTTAAAATATTTGTGCAATAAAGTGTTTTCAAGTATTTTAAACTAGTTATGTTTTCAAGATAAAAAAATCTTCATAAAAAACTTACAAAAACTGCTGTAAGTACCGTTCTGTTTATGAAAAAAACTTGACATATGTTTTGACATATGATTTTGTCTCCCTAGGGAAACAAAAAAAAATTGTTAACCTAGGTGGTAAAAAATGATTTTGAAGGGTTCTTAAAAAGTCAATAATGACACTCTTTGCTCCTGAGTTTTAAAAGATAATATTATATTATAAACTAGAATGGGTAGAAGTTACTCTTCGCAGATGAGTAGCTTGAGTACAATTCGAAATTGGTAGAAGTATAATTTTATATTTTTTAAGTCAAAGCTAAATCAATATTTTATGTAACTGCTACACATTCTATAGTATACTCTTCGCAAGAAAATTATTAAAGGATAATAGTTTCTTTTAAATAAAACAAATTTAAAAAAATCTGCGAAGAGTGCAAACTATTAACAGAAAACACGAAGAATTTCGTCAACGAAGAGGATAAACGTCAGTTTTGACGTTTAAGATATTTGGGGTTATTTGTTCTGACAGCTAGTTTTGTTTCTTTGTTTGAAATATTTTTGGCATGGCCTTCATGACTGACGCGTGACGCGATTCGGCCTTAGAAATTTTTTGCTACTAAAATCGATTATTTTTTGTTTTTTTAACCTTACTGGCTAACTTTACAAAAAATAAAGAAACATTTTTAATAGAAAATTAAATTTTTATTATTTTTGAAAAATATATTTTTTTTGTAGCTTAAATAATAAAGGAGATAGGAGGTTTTTTTATGCTGGGGGGTAATTGGGGGGTCGGACAAAAAAAGGAAGGACTACTTTTTTGTAGAGAATTAAATTTCCTATGTTTTATGTCGAATATTTTTTTTTTGTAAAATTAATAATAATCGAGCTATGATTTTTTTTTCATTTGGGGGGCTGAAAAGGGGGCTTTATAGTACTCGGATTCTTGTAAAAACAATAGGGTTCTTTCTCATATAGGGATCAATTTTTCCTTAAAATTTGAATTGGATTGGAGGTTTGGTTCTTAAAATAGCGTGTTTACAAGAAACGTGACATCCCACAGACCGACCGACCGACATACCGACGGACGGACAAAAAATGAAAATCTTAAAAAGTCATGAAAAACACGAATCTGCAAGAATTTTTGCTCTACGATGAAAATTGACGATTTTAGGATTTTTTGATCGATTGCAATATATTCTTGCGAAGAGTATAATCATTTATTTTTTAAATAATTTACTTTGCTATGATTATCTCTGTGATTATGTCAAAGATCAAATTGCCAAAACTATTCGTAGTATAGCAACGATTGCGGTATCCCATAGCGTTGCTAACGTAACGTAATTTTTGAGGGGACATTCCATGTAAAATCGACCAATCATAGTTGCTATTATTTGATTTATTTTATATTTGGTAGGTACTAAAGACACTAGAATAAAAGACTGGACAATACGCTACCGCTTTTGATTGGTCGCCCATTCCTGAGGCGGCTAGATACTTTCACATTATATGACATAATTTTTTAAATTTGTCAATGAATTTGTCAAAAAAATTAAAAATATAATTTTACTGGCAAAAATATTTTAAAGCGTAAGTATTGTGATTTTTCTTCATTATATAATACAATTTTAGGCTTTCAATTGTACAAATTAATATTATAATTATTAGTCTATTGGATTTTTACAAATTAATATCATTGTTGAAATGTTTGGTTGCGGAAGTGCTAAATGGAAAAACCCGGCGGAAAAGGATTTTACATTTTAAAATCCTTCATTCCAAAGAATTATTCAGAAAGAAACTTGTAAATAAATACAACAGGAAAATAGCAAAATTAAAACAGGCAAAAAGAAAAATGTAAGAGATTTAAAAATTATAAAGGAGTTTTTTTAACTTTTATTTATCATAAAGGTGAAGTATCTATAATTTTTATAATTTTTAGTAGCCAGGCGTAACAGAAATTAAGAAAACTATTAATTAGAGAATTTATGAAACTAAAATCAAAGGCAAACCGATCGATAATTTCCTGATAGCAGTATTTATTTGTGCTTTTCCTTTTCCTACTATTAATTTTTTGGGTATTTATTGAAGCTTGCTTCAAATCTAAAAATAAATTTAATGTTTTAACGAAACGGTTAATTTATTTTTCATTTTATTATTAGAAAGTATAAAAAACCTAAAGCATGCTTACTTGCTAAATAAATAAAATCTATGTTTGACCACAAATAAAAATTTAAAAAGTCTTTTGGATCCTCCTATGGAATGGGCGGCAGTTCTATGAATTTTGATGATACCATAGAATAACATCAAACTGGCTAGTCTTTTATTCTAGTGTCTTTAGTAGGTACAATCCTTACCCATTGTAAAGGTAGTAAAAAAACAATTTTCTGAATTTTCATAATTTTTCTTGTCTTAGACAAAAAATCGAATTTTCCAATTTTGGAAGATTAAAATTGGTAGTAATTTTAAGTTGACAATGGACACTTCTTTTTATTAAAAAATCACCAGCTGCATATTTGCACTCCTTCTCTACTATTAATTACCCCAAACTATAGAAAATGACAAAGTTTAGGTCCAAAAAAAGCTCTGTGGGACTGGGTAAATTTTTTTTTTATTACTTTAAAATGTTATTGTGCTAGTGGAGATTTATAATAAAAATAATTTTGTTTGTGATTTAACTTCGTTTAGAAACAGCATTGCTTGTAAAATGTTACTGATTACGTTAAATTTAAACAAGATCGAATCGTATTTTAAATTTTTGGAAGATTAAAATTACGAGTAGTTTTTAGTTGACAATAGACATATGTTTCTACAAAAAAAATATGAACCGCATAATTGCTCTCCTTCTCTACCAGGCAGCTATGGAAAAGGACCAAATATGGCACTAAAAAAAGTTATGTGGGACTGGGTAAATTTTTTTTTTAATAATTTTAAAATGTTGATGTGATAATAGAGACGCATTAAGTAAAAAAAAATGTTTGTGATTTAACCTAGTTTAGAAACAGCAAAGGTTTTAATATGCTACCTTTACAAAAAATCGAATCACAATATCGTTTATTTTTTTTTATTGTATACTATGTCCTTGGTAACATTTTAAAATAAAAATAATAAAAATTTACTCACTCCCACATAGCATTTTTTAGACCTAAATTTGGTCATTTTTCATAGTTTAAGGTGCTAACTGATGGGGAAGGAGTGCAAATATGCAGCTGCTAATTTTTTAATAGAAAGAAGTTACCAGGAGTAAGCACTGGACTAAACCTCAAAAGAATTTAAAATCATGCAGCAACTCGAAAACCGAATTTTGGTCGATTATACATGGAATAGGCCTGAGACAATCAATAAACAAAAAGTTTCACAAAAAGTTGTCTAAAAGTTTTTTCAATTAAAAAAGATTTTACTATGGAAAGTGATAGTGAGTTGGAGTGCACTCCAACAGATTTAAAGAAAGCGGCTCAACGAGCTTCTATATCTCTCCTGCCAGAAAAATCAAAAAAGAAATATTTACATGAATATGAGAAATTTAATTTTGGTGCAGTAAAAATGGAGCATCCAAAGTTACCGAAAACGTTGTGTTAGCATATTTCGAGGAACATTCTCAAAAAAAAGCTCTCTGGGCAAAACATTCTATGCTAAAATCTACCTTGGCACTCAAGGAAAATTTGGATATTTCCAAATTTTTTAAGCGGCAAAATTCTACGTACACTGCAAGAAAAGCATCCGTGTTTTCAAAACATGAAATAAGCACCTTTTTGAACACAGCGCCAGATGAGACGTTTTTTTCTACCAAGGTAATATGTTCCCTAGTTCGTTGAATTTTATAGACTTCATTCTATCATTATTTTTAGGCCATTCTGGTAATTGGTATAGCAGGGGCTTGCAGGTCAGACGAACTGTGCCGAATGCTTCGAGAAGACATTGATATAAAGGATGATATCATTGTTGTGACTATTCCACACACAAAGAATGGTAGCTCTAGAAAATTTGTTATAGTGGAATCTTTGTGGGTTAAAATTGTTAAAAGCTATTTGGCAATAAGACCGCCTGGGATAGAAAGAGCCTTCATTTCATTTCGAAATGGAAAACCTTCAAAACAAGTCATCGGTCATAACAAAATAACTCGGATTCCTAAGGTGGTGGCAACTTTCCTAAAGCTTCCTAATGTAGAGTCTTATACAGGGCATGCCATACGCAGGACTTCAGCCACCATTTTGGCAGAAAACGGTGGCGATATGTTGACACTGAAGAGACATGGGGGATGGAAGTCTAGTACAGTGGCCGAAGGCTATATTGAACAGTCAATAGCGGACAAAATTCGAATTGCTGATATGGTACAACGGCCCTCCACATCTACAAGTTCTAGTTCTGAAGTAAATCCGTACAAACAGAAAAAGGTTCGCCCATGCAATGACACCAACCTCGTCGCTGTCGATGGCGGTTCCCTGGGACAGGAAAATAATAATTTTGTTGATGTTACACAATCTGTGGATAGTATGCCGTTTTCCATTAAAAACACCGAAATAAATGTCGGAAACAATCAACGTCCCTTTAAAGCCGGAGATGCTGTTATAAATATGAATTGTCAAAATTGCATAATAAATTTCAATTCTTAATAAAAAAATAATATTTTGAATATATTTGTTTTTATTTATCACATTCCAAATTTTAAGTAAACCTATTAAAGTTTTTTTTCACTACTACCTATAGAAGACGCAATTTTTGACCGATTTTATACCAGAGAAATCACATTTCTCTCCCTTGGTCAATAATAATTTTCATGTCTATGTACACTGTACAATAATGAAATGTCAAAACATATGTCAAGGTTTTATCATAAATAGAACGGTACTTACAGCAGTTTTTGTGAGTTTTTTACGAAGATTTTTTTATTTTGAAAACATAACTTAACTCATTCGCCACATAGGAGAGGGATGACTTTTTTTCTAGCCGCATAGTACACCAAGCCATATCGATAGAGAATTTTTTTTACTCCCAGAAAAAGTTGGTGTGGTACCCCAATTCTTGGGGCGTCTACCCTAAAACCCCATTTAAAGTTTTTATTTTCATGACTTTTGAACATTTAATTTTGGTGAAATACGAATAGTAAGACACACCTGTGAATGCGGGAATTAAAGAGACACCGTTTCTCTTTTAATAAATATATATAAAAGCAACATGGGTCCACCGGGGCTCACGAAATCCCCATTCGTTGGTAAACATCACTAAGTGACGTTTATTTTTTGTACAATTTTTGAAACCAAATATCCCGTTTTACAGGACAAAAAACTGAGCAATTGCAATGTTACTTAATAAAGCATTAAATTATCTAGTGTTACGTACCCCGCACACCTAGTATCGATCAATATTAGTCTTGCAATTAGCAAAAAATATAAAAATGTTATGTTATACTTAGATCACATTATCTTTCTAATTTTTTTAATATAGGCATGCTTATTTTATTTTTTTTTAAATGAAACACATAATGTTAGTTGGAATGTAAACACCAATGCTTATTTTAACCCTTTTTAAATACAATTAACAATAAAAAACTTGATAAAACTTTGCGCAAATTTTTTTTTGTCTAACGTTAAAAAAGATACCAAAAGAAGTTTGAGCTAAAATATTTACTACAAATTAATGTTAAATGGTTATTATTTATATATTTTATATAATAACAGAGAAGGGCGTTCCTATTCACTTAAAAATTCATTTAGGTGCAAATTTATAGGTACTTTTAACTAAAAAGGCATATATGAACATCGCTTAGTAAAAAAATCATTTTTGTTTTAAAGAAATCAGATTCTTGGAATAATTATCTATAGAATCATGTTCTGCATATTTAAAAATTAATTTTTATTTACTAAGTGATGTTCATGAATGCGTTTTTAGTTAAAAGTACCTCTAAATTTGCACTTAAATGAATTTTTAAATGAATAGAAACGCCCCCCTCTGTTATTATATAAATAATAAACATTTAACATTAATTTATAGTAAATATTTTAGCTCAAACTTCTTTTGGTATCTTTTTTAACGTTAAAACAAAAAAAAAATTGCGCAAAGTTTTATCAAGTTTTTTATTGTTAATTGTATTTAAAAAGGGTTAAAATAAGCATTGGTGTTTACATTCCAACTAACATTATGTGTTTCATTTAAAAAAAAATAAAATAAGCATGCCTATATTAAAAAAATTAGAAAGATAATGTGATCTAAGTATAACATAACATTTTTATATTTTTTGCTAATTGCAAGACTAATATTGATCGATACTAGGTGTGCGAGGTACGTAACACTAGATAATTTAATGCATTATTAAGTAACCTTGCAATTGCTCAGTTTTTTGTCCTGTAAAACGGGATATTTGGTTTCAAAAATTGTACAAAAAATAAACGTCACTTAGTGACGTTTACCAACGAATGGGGATTTCGTGAGCCCCGGTGGACCCATGTTGCTTTTATATATATTTATTAAAAGAGAAACGGTGTCGCTTTAATTCCCGCATTCACAGGTGTGTCTTACTATTCGTATTTCACCAAAATTAAATGTTCAAAAGTCATGAAAATAAAAACTTTAAATGGGGTTTTAGGGTAGACGCCCCAAGAATTGGGGTACCACACCAACTTTTTCTGGGAGTAAAAAAAATTCTCTATCGATATGGCTTGGTGTACTATGCGGCTAGAAAAAAAGTCATCCCTCTCCTATGTGGCGAATGAGTTAACTACTTTAAAATACTTCAAAACATTTTATTGCACAAATAATTTAACAAAAAAAAAAATTGTACAGTTGTAAACATGTCGCACTTTTTTCTGTAGCTGTGTCAGTGTTCTATCATTATCATTATATTTACAAATTCCTTATCAGTGACCATCATATTATTTAAATCATTTACGCCATTTACGTGCAAATTATAAGTTATTTTGGAAAAAACACCCATTTTTGGAGAACTTTTTATTGTTTTGATTGATGTAACGTCATTGTCATTTCCATGGAAACGATTAATTTTTTGTAAAAATCATATACAGGGTTTTGATAAAAATTGAACTTATTTTTAAATTAACATTTTTCAAGAAATTGTAGTAGTGAAAAAAATAGTATATAAACCACGGTAGAGAAGGTCATTATTGACTATGCGCAATTGTGTCCCTTGCCGCTGCGCGGCTCGGGACACAATCTTTGCGCTAGAGGTCAATAATGACCCTCTTCTCTACCTTGGTTAATAATGTACTATTACAAATTTGACAGATGATTTTGTCTCCCTAGGGAGACAAAAAAAAATTGTTAACCTAGGTGGTAAAAAATGATTTTGAAGGGTTCTTAAAAAGTCAATAATGACACTCTTTGCTACTAGTAGTGAAAAAAATATTTTGTAGTTTCAATTATAATAGCTTTGTTTGTAGTGACAATTCCAAACTGGTCAGAACCTAATTCCGGATTTGTACGCATGCGCGACCGCGGACTACTTCTGAACTGGATTTTGACCAATTATAGTGCGAACGTTTTTTAGAGTGACTTTTATGCATATATGTACACTTAATTAACTAGATTAATAACAAGATTTCAAAAATGAAACCAAAAATTTGACATTTTGGTGGGCAAAAACACCAACTAATGTAATTATACGCCAATCAAAATCAGAATTTTGCCCACCAAAGTGCCAAATTATGAAAAATCTGTGGAAAGTGCGGCTTCACTTTTTGGTAAACTAAATAAGGCTAGTTAGCAATGTAGGTTATTATTAATTTCAATGCGTTTATGGAATTTGATTTAATTTTAAGCCAAAAGTCTGTGTAAATAAAAAATTTCTCCATATAAACGGAGTGATTTAGAAGATGAAAGTGATTTTGAAGACATGCAGCTAAAAGGGAATGGGATAAGGTTCAATTTGAGTTGGAAAAATTCCCCTTACATATTGACTTGCAGATATATATATATATATTCGTATGATTATTAATAAACATTACAAGTCATAGTAGGTATAAGGGTTGGTATGTGACAAATATGAACATTCAAGATGCTTCCACCTAACAGACCTAAATCAAGGAAGCCCATATGGCAAGAGGAGTTTATTCATCAGCCCTTTTCCATCACTGATATATGGAAAAATAAGTGGCAAGAAATTGATGATTTAACCAACAAAGAATTGATTGAAGATCCAACGAAGGTAGTTCCAGGGTTTGATCAGCCCAGAAAAGTTTGAAGTATGGTTAATCGCCTTAGAACGTGTCACGGACGTTGTAATGATATGCTTTATAAATGGAATGCATTACCTAGCCCGCTTTGTGAATGTGGTGCATTGCCAGAAACGATTAAACATATTGTAGAAGAATGTCCATGATATGGGTTTTGCTACTATCCCTTACCCGCAAAAAGGTTGTCAACCGCAAAAATATACATTAATTATTTTAAGGTATTTAACGCTTATGGGCATATTTCTTTGTCGGCTTTGACACAAAGAATTTATTTCATGAATTCCAAGATATTTTTGATAAATTAGTGGTATTTTTTGGAAAATTAAAGATATTTTTACGGACTTAAAGGGATTTTTGGGAAATTGACAGTATTTTTGGGGATTTGAAGGTATTTTTGGGAAATTAAAAGAATTTAAAAAAAATAAAAAAATTTAAGACATTTTAAAAAGTGTCGCCCATTTTTTTTGGATTGTAGAGGTGTCTTTTGGAAAATTTTGAGTATTTTTATTTTTTATTAAAAATTATTATTTAACTGCCAAATCTAACCAAAAAAGAAGCACAAAATCGTTGGATACCTTAAAATAATTAAAGTGTATTTTTGATGTTTGACAACCTTTTTGCGGACGAGGGGTAGTAATAAAACCTATATCATTGAACTGCAAATTTATCGTAGATTTGGAAAAAAAATAAAAAAATGGGGTGTCCCATTTAAAATTACAAAGTTGCATTTCATTAGTTAAAACTAGCACAACCTGTATATTTAAATTTAGTTTCACCAAATGCGCAAGAAAAAGTTAGAAATCGACCTGAAAAAAATGAAGACTCAGGAAAAGTATTTACACCGTTAGAAGCGATATGCGTTACTTTCTACTCACCCTGTATATATATTTTGAGTTTAGCGATAGTAGTGATACTGACATGGAGGAGTTGGTGGAAGTTTAGCACGTTGGAAATACTAATTATTTAGGTAAGTATAAAAATAATTAGTTAAGTATTTTTAATTTTTTTTAAGTGTGGCTTTTATAGAAAGCGCGCGGCCAGTGTTAGTACTATACTTTAGAAAAAACTGTGCCAAATTACAGTAAAGACAAATGATTAGACCATTTTAGATTGGGGGGGTGGTTCATCAATTGTACGAAGAATTTAAAATTTCTACATACTAAATATCAAATTGGGCCATTTGGAAAAATGAGCTCTAAGAGTATTCTGAGTAAAATTATAAATTCATCACACCTACTTATACAAGAAAGCTTTCTTACAAGAACTAAATTCTAACAAAATAATTCAATTAAAATTTATAATAGTTGTAACGAACCATTTATTTTTGCCTATATTTAAAACTTTTAACTTTTGAATTAGTTCTTTTTCAAGTTATTTTATTAATAAAAAGTACTTAGTTTATAATTATAATGTTTGAATAAATTAGTTAGTTTCCTTTAAAAAAGAGCGATAATTTAGCATAGCAAGTGACGCAGCAATAGGACAGCGCAGATGCAGCCGACACGCGCAGTAGTGGGGGCCTCGCTTTACCGGTAAAGGTATAAAAGAGACGTTCAAGCTTTGAGCGCTCAGTCTGGACGGACACTTCCTCTAGACCACTCCGAGGTGGAAAACTGACCCCGAGGAGCGTGCGCGCCGCGACAGACAACCACTGGTTGTTTGGTCCGTCGTAGTGTGGACCCCCGAACCGCTGCAAACGACCTTAAGGTAAGCAAAACTGCCGAATACGACCCTAGTAGAGTAGCGAAATAACATACCTAGATTGGATACGACCTCTGGACATTTTATGAGACCCTTCTCCATTAGGGTGGGCCGAAAAACACCTTTTTTTAAATTTTAGGTAGGGCTAGTAATAAATCGATTTCTTGGGTTAATTGTGTATCCCTTAAATATTTCACCGGGTCCCAAGGCCAAAAATGTTGTAATTAATAAAAAATTGCTCAAAATTTTATTTTTTAAAATTCACTTTGAAGTAATGCATATAAAGGAGATGGCACATTATATGGGCGAAATGGCTCTATGGGGAATTTGCTGCAATTCTATGTTGTAGCTAATAAAATTTTAGTTCTGTTCCCATAATTTCAACCATATTGTATGATACGTTTTTTCTCCAGAAATTTTTGAAAAATTATTTGACTTAAAAATTGAACATTTTTCTGTGCATGACTTTTGTATTTAAACTTGTCATCTGTGATAATGTTTCAATTTAAACAATTACAAACGTCAATTTAACAATAAAAAACAAAGTGTCAACACGTGACAGATTTAGCACATTTTTAATGCATTTTTGGTAAAAGTAAGAAAGAACAATGAGCTTGTTACTCTGGTGAATACAACCAAGGCTTGAAAAACCACTGGACAATCGGCGGTTAAATACGACATTCTAAGACGTAAATAGCAGGAATAGGTCACACTCAACGTAAACTAATGGAATGTAAATGCAGTCAAGAAGTAAACTAGAACTCCCAAGAAATGCGAAGAAGGGGCCAACCAAAAATAAACTGGAGGAAGTCCATACTCCAAGAAACATCGCTATCGGGCAAGACCTGCGCGAGGTCAAAGTGCTGGATGATGGTAATAAGGTTTTCTCGAAATGTTTAATCGACGCTCTTTGTTTCACGAAGGAACTACAAGATGAAGCGCATAAATAAACCATTTTTAACAAAATTGGGAGAGTAACTTCTCAGTAAAAAAAACTTAAACAAATCGAGAATAGGTATGGGTCTGGATCCATGCAGGAAAAAAGTAATTAAGTCATGCAACGGGACAAGGGATTAAAGATCATGCTTTAATATCACGGCAATGGAAAATTAAGATAATGCTTTGTGCAAGTTTTCATGTTTTAATTTATTTGGTATTATTTATCGTTGTTAATCTTGTAGTTCCTTCGTAATACAAAGAGCGTCAATGAAACATTTCGAGAATACCTTATTGCCATCATCCAGCACTTTGACCTCGTAACAGGACTTGCCCGATAGCGATGTTTATTGGAGTATGGACTTCCTACATTTTATTTTTGGTTGGCCACTTCGGGCCCTTTTTCGTATTTCTTGGGGGTTCTAGTTTAGTTCTTGTCTGCATTTACATTCCGTTAGTTTACGTTGAGTGTGACCTATTCCTGCTATTTACGTCTTAGAATGTCGTATTTAACCGCCGATTGTTCAGTGGTTTTCAAGCCTTGGTTGTATTCACCAGAGTAACAAGCTCATTGTTCTTTCTTACTTTTACCAAAAATGCATTAAAAATGTGCTAAATCTGTCACGTGTTGACACTTTATTTTTTATTGTTAAATTGACATTTGTAATTGTTTAAATTGAAACATTATCACAGATGACAAGTTTAAATACAAAAGTCATGCACAGACAAATGTTCAATTTTAAAGTCAAATAATTTTTCAAAAATTTCCTGAGAAAAAACGTATCATACAATATGGTTGAAATTATGGGAGCAGAACTAAAATTTTATTAGCTACAACATATAAAAATTGCAGCAAATTCCCCATAGAGCCATTTCGCCCATATAATGTGCCATCTCCTTTTCTTATAGTAACAGCATGTTCTATAAAAAAATACGAAATTATTTTGACCGTGCCCCCAAAAGACAAAAAATTGTAAATTTTGATTTTTTTGTTTTTATGCGAGAAAAGAAGTTTTTTAATAATTATAGCATATTTCTTTGCAACAGGCAATGTATTTTGCCTAAAATTATTCAGATCTCAAAGATGAGTCAAAATTTTTCATTTTTGAATTTACACTGTTTATACCTATAGTAAGCGATTTTGGCATCTCATGGGGGCCGGCTAAATATTTTTTTAAAAATCTAATTTTTTTAGAGGAGTATACTATTGACCCAAGGAATCATTTTTTCACTAGCCATACCTAAAATTCAAAAAAAAGTGTTTTTTGGCCCACCCTATTCTCCATAGACGTGGTGGATACGTACCCAGGCCTACGAACAAGATTTCTCGCTCACACATTCTTGCGCCACTGGGGGAAGCGCTGTTAAGATAACCGGACGGATACGACCTCACGGCGTCTTGTAAGAGTAAAACTTATGACTTGACGGATACTACCTCGAGTGTACTGTTTAACTCTAGTGCTTGACCAGTTTCCCTCCGTGCTTATAATTTTCCCTGGCAGAGAGTAGAGTCCGATTCGAATCGGACACGACCCCTGGATATTTTATAAGATCTTCTCCATATACATTGGTGGACACTTCCCCAGGTCTATGAACAAGATTTCGTGCTCACACATTCTCGCATAACTGGAGTAAGCGCTGTTAAGATAACCGGACGGATACGACCTCCAGGCGTCTTGTAAGAGTGAAATTAATGACTTGACGGATACGCCCTCAAGTGTACTGCTGAACTCTAGTGCTTGTTCAGTTTCCTTTCCACTTGTCCACGTCGCCCACGTCCACGTCGCCCACGTCATCCACGTTTACGTCTCTCACTTCCACGTCACCCACGTCCACGTTGTCCGCTTCGACGCTGCCCTACGTTCGATTTACCACGAAGATATCCTGCTTCGATACCCCGTTAAAATACATTTACGTTTCTGTCCTTTTATTTAAATAAATGATTTTAACTTTATTTTACGACTTTACACTTCTCCACTGAAAGTTACCCGGGCAGACCTCCTATTTTTCCTCAAGATATCGTCATCGTTTTGACCATAACAAAAAGGGAAAATAGAAACGTCTTTACAATTGGCGCCCGAGAGCAGAGACTTTGGAAAATAGAGTTGAATTTTACGTTGAAGAAAAATGGAAGAAGAAAACCAAGCACAAGAAGTTGTTGAGGACCGACTAAGTTGGATCCTTAAATTAAAAAAGATTGAGCTAGAACAAGAACTAGCCAAATTTCATTTGGAGACAAAGGGTAATAAAGACCACCTCAGAGAGAGGTTAAAAAACTTCCTAACGGATAGATATTCGCAGGAAACGCCTAGAGCGACGACATCTTCAGAAGCTGTGACAGAAAACGAGACAACACCGCCGCTCGCGCCGGTAACAACCCAAATTATGAAAGCTTCTTCGAAGGAGGCTGATGTTTTAAATCAAATCCGGAAATGGAATTGCGTCTTCGACGGAAAAACCGACGCTATATCTTTCCTTGAACGTCTCGAAGAATTAACCACCGAATACCAAGTAAGCGAAGAACAGATTTTGCGTGCCCTACCTGATTTGTTGAAAAACCAGGCTATTTTGTGGTACAGAAACAATAGGAAAAACTGGCGCACTTTTGACGATTCTATTGAAGAGTTCAAAATTTATTTCGTGTCCGCCGAATATCGAAATGAACTCGACAACGAAATTTGTCACAAATATCAGAAGGTCGGCGAACCAGGCAGAGATTTTGTTATAAATCTACAAACACTTATCTGACGATGCGGTGGGTTTAGCACGACGCAAGAATCCAGCTGCGTTTATAAGCACTTACTTCCAGAGTATCGTCAGTACATCAGAAGAAATGACTTCACAACCATATCCGAGTTTTTTTTTCAAAATTCTTTCAAAAATGGTGAGGAAAATTTCATTTTTCCGGAAAATAATAGTGGCCCTAAAGTTTACTGGAGCTAACAACAGCTTCGGTAAACATTGGGGTGTTTGCCAGTTTACACTTTTTTTTAATTTTTTTTTTATAAATTGCGAGGTAAAGTGTTTTTCTTTGTGAAAAAGTGAAGAAAATTAATTTTTTCTAAAAGAGGTAAGTAAAAATGCGTATTTTCCACTTCCGTATTCTCATGTTATCAAGCGAACTTTCAGATATATTTTTTCAAGTAGGCTGTGGAAATTAATATAAAACTAGCTGAGTCGAGGCCGGTGGATCCGACTCTTGAGTTCATTTCTTACGTTACATTCATGTTTTTGTTAGAATCAAAGCGTTTCCTGAAGATAGTCCAGAATAGTCTACTCGCCGTATAGGAGGAGTTAAACTTTTTTTTGGACCCACTGGCACACCAAGTTTAATCGAAAGAGCTATTTTTTTACTACCAAAAAAACTTGGTGTGCCAAGCCAAATCATGGGCCTAACTGCGGCAGCCCCTTTTAAAGATTATATTTTAGTGACATTTTTACATTTTATTTTGGGCAAATACTGGCATAAGGTGAACTCTGTGTAAATGGGGATTGTTAGGACTAGTTCTATCTTTTAGATGATATTTTTATCGTCCAAATTGGCCCAGTGGGGCTCACAAAATTTGCAATTGAAATTTATTGTCAAAACTGACGTCTTCCAATTTTGGGGCGAAAAAAAGGCAGTTTACAGAGGAAAATAGTGAATTCTTTTAACAGTATTTAAAGAAGCAACTAAATACCTTTCCAAAAATAGCACAAAAACTTCGTAACACCTAATATTAGTTCTAAAATCTGCAAAATATAAAAAACAGATAGTTACGCCTGAGTTATACTTACTTTTTTTTAGTAAGGACGAACTTTTTCGTGTTTTTTTTAACACGAATACATATTGTAAGCTAAAATCTTGTGATCAACATTTGTTTTTATCTTTTTTCACTGTAATTAAAGATACATTTATTAATTAAACATTTATTTTTGTAAGTTTATGTTATTTAAGGCATTTAACATTGAATATAAACCAAAAGTATACTACTAAATAAAGAGACACGCTTTCAGTATCAATTTTTCATAAAATAAAAAAGGGACAGCTCCTTATTTTTACCAAACAATGATTTAAAGATGTGTGTGAAGATGCCCAACTACGGAGGTAAATATTAGCACGTTTTAATAAAAAAGCATTTTACATTTGAAGGAATCATAAGCCCTAAGATGTTATTTGCAAGATCATGTTGAACAAAGTTGGAAAAATTTCGTTTTAAAATATTTAATTTTATGGTGTTCGTGCATATTTAAATTTATCTTGCTACATTGGCTTAGTTTTAGTCATTAGTAGAAACATAGATCAAAATATCAACAATCAATTTTAAATGACGCATATACTTTGCACTAGTATAGGTTGTATCACTATACAGGTGTTTACTAAACAATACAACATGCAACATTTTTACAAAAAAAAAGTTGCTGATTTAGCTTATAAAATTTATTAAGTTTTGGAAAAATCATTGCAGCAACTATTGATGTTGCAACTGCAATAAATGCAACAGGAAATATTGGCATTAAAACATGAACATTTCTTTTTGCAATTTTTGCATTTACAACCAGGCTGCAAGTTAGACGGGCGCAATTCAGTATTATTTTTTGGTTTAATGACACCATTTTCTGTTTCAACATAACCGAAATTAAGAGGATTAAGTTCTTCAAATAAATTAAGACAATTTTTGTAGATATACGTATGAAAATATGCTCGTAAGATGTCTGATTGATTTAGAAGTGGGGGGTAGATCAATTAATGACGAATTTTCCGAATTTCTATAAATGTAAAATCGTAATTGGTCCATATTTTGTACGTCGTCATTTGTCTTTTTAAAAATTTTGCATAAAAATAATTCTGCTAATTTCAAAGTGTTTTCAAAGGAACTATCCGTTCGATTGCCAAATTCTTGTAAATATTTCTGAGGTTCATTTTTCAGCGCGGATAACTTTGTTCCAAATTTACTTGTGTAATCGGCTCCGGTCAAATGATGTATTGCTGGAAGTACATCGCACAGGGGGGTATTCCCAAAATTGGACCAATTTTATGAATTCCGTTGTGACGTGTTGTGGCTCCAACTCCCATTTTCATCCACAATTCTAAAATACCATGTTCTTTAAAAGTGGACCAGTGATGTAACAATAATATAAAAATATCGGTATCACCAGAAAGAACAACAATATGTTTTAAATTGTTTTTTAAAATATCCAAAATGTGGATCATAATTCTTGTATCGGCCTCCTCCAACCGGTGGCACCTAAGATCACCTTTATCTTCGACCATATTGTCAAACAATCTCACGCATGGTGTTTCTTCTGTATTATGTATAACAGCACTTAAACATATTTCAACATTTTCGGCCCAATAATTAGCTTTGTATTTAATTATAAATGATTTGATATAGTTTTGCAGTTTGATCTTATTTATATTTGAAGACCAAAATTTATCCATTTAAACTGGTATTGAAACGTTATCATTAATTTCATCGACTTCAAGTGGTTCACACTTTTGTTTTCGTCGGACTCTCTCTGACTCCTTGAGAGAATTCTCGAAATAGGAATCAAATATTAAATCAATTCTATTAACATTTTTGGTGGAATTTTTTAAATAACAACAGAATCCGTGAACTAAATCATAAAAATACTTGTGGTTCTTTAAATTTAATTTTCGAACATTGGCCATAACGTCTACAATATAACAATAATTTTTATTATCCGAAAAGTCAGTAACATCGTTTGATTTAAATTTTTTTTCTAATTCAGTTACCAGTAATGATTTGAAGGAATGGGTCATATTATCATTTTTGTCAAACAGGTGTCTATTTTCAATTAAATCATACGTAAATAATTTATTTAAATCATATTTTCTTTCAATTGCTAAATTTATAATTCTTTGAGCTGAATTTTGCTTATTTTTAAAAACTCGTTCACTGCTTATAGAGTTTTGAATGCCAGGAGAAAAACCAAACGCGGGTAAATTAACTTTGTGAATTACTGCAGATAGGGAAACGGATTTATCAATGAAGCGAGTTTTTTTTAAATTTTCATAATCTTCTAAACCAATATCGAAAATATTTATTAATTTCTGACTAACGTCTTTGTGTACAATTTCTCGAGACATAAGATTTTTCAACAAATGAGAACCCTCCTTAAAAGGATTTTCTCTTGAATTTAAAAATTTCACAATTTTGGATACACATTCCTCAGATTGCCGTGCATTTGCCACCGAATAGGCGTGGTGAATTCTCAATTCATATGAATTTGTATTTGTATGTGTTATTTCTCGAAATAAATTGCTCATTGAGAGAACTTCATGATAAATTATTTCCCATTCGGTAACAGCAGATTTTCGATTTGTAATTCCAATGACGCCAGAGACACTTTTTTGGGAGCGATTAATAATGCTCTGCTCCAGAGCCATGTCAGTTCCAACTGCAGTGAACGATTTCGAAGATCTCTGAACTACAAATTTTCCGTTTAAAAACTCTTCATAAATGTCGGGGGCAATTTCCGGTAATAATTTACAATTTTCTAAATAAATCGAACCCCATCTTAAATAATTTATGCGATCAAATACTGCGAAAATGGGCAACATTCTTTGAAGGGTGTACAGATGCAAAATCCAGTTTCCTTCCCTATCACTTCTTACAAAGTCTTTCAAGAGTCCCACCAAGTTAATCACATTGTACCAAAATTTAAACTGCTCGGATTCTAAACATCTTCTTTTAATGAAATTCATGTATTGACTAAATATATTACCTGATGATAAAATAAATGTATCTAAATTATGTTTACCAAAGTCTTTTTTTTAAATTAATATCATCTAATAGAGGGTTTAATGATTCTAATAAATTGGTTTTTTCCAAAATTGTAATTTCTTTTAAAAATTCCATCCATGTTCGTCTTTCTAACGCTTCCCCTAAATACAAAAACCCTTTCAACGACCTTACATAATTGTTCCCCAATAAAACCGATTCACAAACCGCTCTTCCAAAAATTTCTGACTCTACAAAAATGCTTTCAATGCCGGAACCTTTTAAATATTTGCCAATGCATGATAAAAATATTTTTGTTGTATGAAAGGAACCCAATAATAAAAAAATGTCTTTAAATTCATCTGGCCTCTGTATCAATATTGTTTGTGCAATATGGTAAACTCCTTCATCGCAACCAACAGGAAGGACACTTTGAACTAAACTTTGAGCAATATTTTTAAAATTTAAAAGAGCCGTATAAACTGTTGCATATTCAGTGACTGGATTGGGAATTAATGGAATAAATCCAACATTTTGTTCTTTTAATGAGTTGTCACTAACAAAAGCATTAAATGGGGTCCATTCTGGAACTAACTGAGATTTTTGATGTTCTTGGGCAAACAGTCGACACAATGTCCAGGAAAAGTCTTTAAATTTAATTTGTTTGTATATGCTTTGATTCATTTGAAATAAATTTGGACTAATGTTATTAAAATTTGGGATGATTGGTAAATTAGACTTGGTAAACGGTTTTATTATTTGGCAAGATGGGGAAATTTCAATATTTTTTCTATGTAAAACTTCTGCTTCAGATATAGATGGCTTATGAATAATGATTTCTGATTTTTCCTGAAACATTACCGAAACCGTATCGTGAGTGCTGTTTAAACCAGATAATGTGGCTTCATTGTGATCAAAGTTGTCGAATGCAGCTAATGTAAATCGCTCACTAGAAAAATGACTTGGTAGGGGAACGTTATTTTTACTTTTGTTAATGGTAAATTGTGCCAAATCGTTTCTATAACGCAAAACTTCATCATAACTTATACTAAGACCTATGTGATTAAAATTCTTGATGAGAGTGCTACTGCGACAAGCATCGTGTATAGCTAACCCATTTAAAATATGTAAAGGAGTTTTCTTTTTACCATCACTAAATATATACAACATAGTTTGTAGCAAACTTTTAAGTTTTAAAATTTTGTTACTCTTAGAAATTTTTGAATCGGTCTTTTCTTCTTCGTACTCATTTAACTTTTTATCAAATTCTTCCTCATTACAAGAAAATAATTCAGAAAAAAATATTTGCATCGATTTCGGAAACAAAATATTTTTCCAGGATTCTCTTAAATTTGGCTCATCAGCAAATTTATCATTCAAATTAAAATCTAAATTTGTTAATGATTCTTTTAAAATACTGGCACATTCACGAATACTGTTTATTTTTAAAAAATCTAAGTTGTCAGCAGAGTTTAAAACTTGTTTGGATTTATGTTTAATGTTATTTACCACAACGATTTCTTCTGAAAAATATTTATTTAAATAAAATAAAACATCATCATTTTGAATTGGATTTTGTAAACATTGATTTATTTTTGTTTTAATATTATTTAGGTTGTAATTATTAGCACCATTGCAAATTTTCATAACTATATCCCTAAGGACAGTTAAAATAAGTATTTCTCGCTTCTTAGAAACAGTCTCAATTTTTTTTTTTAAATAATTTTTTAAACACAATTTATGACAGTAAAAATGTCCATTAACTAGCGATTCTGGATCTTTAAAAATTAAGGTCCGCTCATAAACATCATCATGTAAGTTACGCGAAATGTTTAATATTTTGGTTGCAATTTCAAGTTGCACAATTTTTTGTTTCTCTTTTATATTATTATGCTTTATCTGGTTGCAAAAAAGACATTTTTTGTTTATTCCAGAATTAACTAAATCATTTTCTTTATCAGAAACATTCTGTTTATAACATTTAATGCAATATTTTCTGAAGTAATTATTAGACATGTGGTACTTTATATCCTCAATGTTCTTAAGCCCATTAATTCTTTTTAATACTTCATCATCGTTTCTTAATTTTGCAGCCTGTATAATTTTCTGTATTCCGTTTATTTTTGAACTTAAAGGGACATAATTTAAAGTAGTTTGGCATATAATACATAAATTCTTATCAACAATTTTTTGTTTTTTTGCTTTTAATGACATTTTGAAAACGTAAATGGATAAACAATATTTTTAATAAACAATAAAATTGAGATGTTAAGTATAAAAATAGAAAGTATGGAACAATTATTCTGTAGAAAAAAAAGAATCTGACTTAAACCAAGTCTGTTAAACTGATGCTATTACAGAAATTGACTCTAAAAAACCGAGAACCACAACAATTCTAACGGTAACAAAATGCAACGACCAAATACTTATTATTTTACCAAAACAAAACGGTAAGGATTTTATTCAATACAGATAATGAAATCGTCTGCCCTGGTTTTCCAGGAGAATAATCCAAAACCGAGAACCACAACAATTCTAACGCTAACAAAATGCAACGACCAAATACTTATTATTTTACCAAAACAAAACGGTAAGGATTTTATTCAATACAGATAATGAAATCGTCTGCCCTGGTTTTCCAGGAGAATAATCCAAAACCGAGAACCACAACAACTCTAACGCTAACAAAATGCAACGACCAAATACTTATTATTTTACCAAAACAAAACGGTAAGGATTTTATTCAATACAGATAATGAAATCGTCTGCCCTGGTTTTCCAGGAGAATAATCCAAAACCGAGAACCACAACAACTCTAACGCTAACAAAATGCAACGACCAAATACTTATTATTTTACCAAAACAAAACGGTAAGGATTTTATTCAATACAGATAATGATATCGTCTGCCCTGGTTTTCCAGGAGAATAATCCAAAACCGAGAACCACAACAACTCTAACGCTAACAAAATGCAACGACCAAATACTTATTATTTTACCAAAACAAAACGGTAAGGATTTTATTCAATACAGATAATGAAATCGTCTGCCCTGGTTTTCCAGGAGAATATTCCAAAACCGAGAACCACAAAACACTGATAAAAAAGGATATTTGTCTTTAAAATAAGTTAAAGATTTAAATTTTCTTTTCTGGGATTGTCGATTCTTCTTATTTTTAAATAAGGTGCTCGAGAATATTATTTGTTCTACTACTGCTGATTAAGTTTTGTTTCGAGATGGTTTTGGGAATTTTTTAGCTGATTTATTTTGACATAAAAGAAAAACAACATTATGTCATTATTAAGTGCAAAGATCGATAAAAATCAAAATTGATTGTTGATATTTTGATCTATGTTTCTACTAATGACTAAAACTAAGCCAATGTAGCAAGATAAATTTAAATATGCACGAACACCATAAAATTAAATATTTTAAAACGAAATTTTTCCAACTTTGTTCAACATGATCTTGCAAATAACATCTTAGGGCTTATGATTCCTTCAAATGTAAAATGCTTTTTTATTAAAACGTGCTAATATTTACCTCCGTAGTTGGGCATCTTCACACACATCTTTAAATCATTGTTTGGTAAAAATAAGGAGCTGTCCCTTTTTTATTTTATGAAAAATTGATACTGAAAGCGTGTCTCTTTATTTAGTAGTATACTTTTGGTTTATATTCAATGTTAAATGCCTTAAATAACATAAACTTACAAAAATAAATGTTTAATTAATAAATGTATCTTTAATTACAGTGAAAATAGATAAAAACAAATGTTGATCACAAGATTTTAGCTTACAATATGTATTCGTGTTAAAAAAAACACGAAAAAGTTCGTCCTTACTAAAAAAAGTAAGTATAACTCAGGCGTAACTATCTGTTTTTTATATTTTGCAGATTTTAGAACTAATATTAGGTGTTACGAAGTTTTTGTGCTATTTTTGGAAAGGTATTTAGTTGCTTCTTTAAATACTGTTAAAAGAATTCACTATTTTCCTCTGTAAACTGCCTTTTTTTCGCCCCAAAATTGGAAGACGTCAGTTTTGACAATAAATTTCAATTGCAAATTTTGTGAGCCCCACTGGGCCAATTTGGACGATAAAAATATCATCTAAAAGATAGAACTAGTCCTAACAATCCCCATTTACACAGAGTTCACCTTATGCCAGTATTTGCCCAAAATAAAATGTAAAAATGTCACTAAAATATAATCTTTAAAAGGGGCTCCCGCAGTTAGGCCCATGAATTTGGCTTGGCACACCAAGTTTTTTTGGTAGTAAAAAAATAGCTCTTTCGATTAAACTTGGTGTGCCAGTGGGTCCAAAAAAAAGTTTAACTCCTCCTATACGCTAAGTAAGTATCTCATTTTATCGATGTGCGCGCCACCTACGTGACTATCGATAGTTCCGCATCGCACACTTGACTACGCGTTGACGTAAGGTTGTCAAAACTAAAATTTCAAACTTTTAAACTGAAAAATGTCTGATAACATAAATGTTACAATAAAAAGCCATTTTCAGAGTGTGAATGTTGATAAATTTAGAAAAAAAAGCAGAGCGAAAGGTTTAAATTTAGTTAAAAGCTGTCATGTAAGCAGTGTTAAAGAGGAGCGGCGTGATAACAGTGTATTTTTAAAAGGCTGTTGTTTGCGAGAAACACCTGGGGCTTCAAGTAGCAGGAAACACGAAAATGTGTATTTTCCAGTTGTTGAGGTAAGTTAATTATGTAACCTAGTCCAAGTATAATGTCTAGTTTCTAGTCAAATATAAAAACATTGTAAGATCTTTTTCTGTTATTGTGAAATATTTTATTAAAATAGTGAAATAAATTTTTACAGTAGTCAAAATCACTACAACTTTTCGTCTTAAAAAAAATCCTTGTCCAATGTCCATCAACTTCCTTTTTCCTAACTCCATTTTTTTAATTAATTATAGCTTAATCAAGATAGAACAGTGGCAGATGCAGACTGCAGCTGCAAGACTGGAAAATATTTTTGCAAACACGCTGCTGCAATCTGCATTTACGTCAATGAGGAATCCACTAGGTCAAAAACCGACATCCCTATGGTGTGGAATCGACCACCGGAGGTCCAGTTAAATAAATATAAAAAAGGATCAACAATTGAGGAAATGCTTCTTAAAGAAGGGACCCCAATTTCAAAAAAACCTATTTTTTCTTTTAATGACATTAAAAATACAAATCTTCTTATAAATGAAAATTGTGCTATATCAACAATGATTCAAGCTGAAGTAAACTGCATTAACACAAGGGATGAAAGGGAAGCTACAAAATTGTCTAAAGAAAATGAAATTCAGGAAATACTTTCAGAACTTTTAAAAATTCAGAATAGTCAAAATTTTAAAGTGTACCACGCCTATAAGTCCGAAATTAAAAACAACCTTCAATTAAAATTAACTATCCTGACCTGTTCTAAAGAATGCGAGAAATTTTATAAAGCAAATGTCGCCGTAGATTTTGAAAAATGGAACCAAATTTTTGTAAATTCAGTTAAACAATCGGAAACGGCGGTCTGGTTTAAAGAGAGGCATATTAGAATAACTGCAAGCAGCAAAAGCCACAGAATTAAAACCAGAAAAGGAAATTTTGAAATTTTAGCGGAACAGTTTAAAAACAACAAATATAACGGTAAATTAACTGAGGCAATGCATTATGGGTTGAATATGGAATCAACGGCAAAGGCCAAACTTTCTGAAGTAATTCAACAACACGTTTACGACTCTGGTCTTGTGATCTGCCTAGCACAACCCTTTTTAGCCTGTAGTCCAGATGGCATTATTACCAATAATGGGAATACTGAACTTGTGGAAATAAAATGTCCTTTTTCCTGTAAAGATTCGGTAATCTTTGATCGAACTAGAGGGATTTCCTTTGTTAAATATTTAGTTGCCAATACCAGTAACGAGCCGGAACTTAAGGCCAGTCATATTTATTATACGCAAATTCAAATTTCTCTTTATATTACTGGTTTGAGCATTTGCAAACTGTTTATTTATTCATCAAAAGATAACGTTTTACTTGAAATTCAAAGAAATGATCAATTTCTTCAAACCATTGTACCATCTATTGAACATTTTTATTTTAAATATTTTTTGCCAATTATTTGCTAGGAACAATATCGAGGTACATTGTCTTATATTTGTGCATTGTAATTCTATGGTCCATTCCCTTATCTGATCCTGTTTCAAGGACCTTGAACGGATTAGGAACAAGAGAAGCATCCTGCTTAACGTGTAATCCGATCCACGATCTATAGACTTTTTTCCTTTTTTGGACCTCGTGGGGTTTGAACCCGCGTCTCTTGCTTAACAGCTTGGTATCTCAAGCCACTAGACCATGTCTGTCGATATAAGATGCTCCTACTCCTTTTTTTCGCAAGTCTATGGGGCTATTAGAAGTATCCGGAAAACGGTTTAACTTTGCGATTTTGTTTTTCATTTATTAATTCTTAGCTAGGACAAGGAATCTACAGGTCTTAAAATTCAATTAAGTCAAGCGACTTCTGGTTATGCCTGAAACTGATCGTTACTTCCTTATTTTGTGATTTTTAAATTAAACATTGGCCACAGAAATCAACATTTAACCTAATCTCACTGTACCAGTTTAGCGTCAATTTTTTTTTTATTTCTACATCAATCGGTTTTTGCGACTATGGCCTACTATCGATGCTATAAGGAAGACTTCCCCCAAGCAAGAAATTTAATCGAATCATGACCTTTTCCAAAATTAAGCAGAGCTGCTTAACATGCACGGATGAAAATCTGCACATTACTACCGTTTTATTTCGTTCTTCGAGCGAAAGCATTTCGACATACATTTATCTCACCACTAAATGTAACCGGTATACATTTTTGTTTTTGAAAATTTATAATTTAACAGTTTTAAATCATTATAGAACTAACGTATAAAATGTTATCTCATGTTATCTTTTTGATTTTCTAGACAGTAAAATAAATAAAGCCTTGTTATGATCTTAAAATTGGTTGTATATTTTTTTATTTGAAATAAGTAAAATATAGTTATTTTTTTATTGTAGATATTATATTTATTACAATAGTTAGGTATAATAATTTATGTCATGAATTTATGATAAAAAAAATACAAATTTCGAGTCTTGTGCTGCTGTATGTCACACGGTGCGTATCGGTGAAACGTAGCCACCAAGACGCATGGTCTTGGTGGCTACGTTTCACCGATACGCAATGGCGAATGCGAATGGCTAATGGCGAACTTGCTTCTGCCAGGCTTTCGATAAACATTTTTGAAGAATGACTGAAATCAGTGAATATCGACTCCTATATATTACTCAATGCTGAAATGTATTAATGGCACAGGTCGTTAAACTAATATAGAATAGAAATACAACATGACTAAATATGAATTATAAATATTATATAAAAGTTGTTGGTTCGAGTTAAAACATTATCGCAAAATAACGTTCAAAGAATATATGCAATTATTTTATTATATTTAAGTTAACAATTCTTATCCATACTTTCGTATCATTTTCCTTTCTCGATTCTGAGTGACAATGGACATTTTTAATTTCTTTAAAATTACAATAAAATAACAATTTCCAAATTACTGCCATCTTAAATATGGACATCAACGTAAACAGGAATGGGAACAGGACTAGACATTATTTAAAACAATTAAACCTGAAGTTTATTGTCATAAAAAAAACATGTTAATGTGTTGATTTTTGAAAGCCCATGGACGATTTTGATAATCTGGTAAAGTATTTACTTCTTTGGCCAAAGAAAACCATAACAGAGCCTGGTTGGTAACCCATCTCCTTGCTTCATGTCGATTCTGAGAAAAAACCGAGTATTTTTTTATGTATTAGCCGGTTTTATTATTGGTTCTTTTGAATTAGCCAGGGCACACGCAACATGCATAATTTTGTCAATTTTGGGAAACAATTCAATATTAACATGGGACAAAATTTTAAATAGTTTAATTCTTTGAATAGCCCGTTCCACGTGAATCCTTACACTTGCGATGTTGTATCCCTCCATAACTTCCTCTTTTGAAAATTGGGGATCAAAAGCAAATGGGGGCATAATAAGGACACAATCCCGTTTAAAGAGTTCCGATTTTATTTGAGGAAATCCTTTATCGGCCATGATTTCGTCTCCAGCTTCGACCAAGTTTATAAAACCAGAATCGTTTACTATAAATCCGTCGGTACTTCTTCCACCATATCCTTTTGATACAAATGTAATAAGTCCTGACGGACTTATACCTATCAAATACTTGATTGTAAAGTGGCCTTTGTAGCTCGAGTACATCAGTGCTCGTTGCTCTACTGTCGGGGGAGTATCAGTGTTTATTTCGGTACAATCAATTATTGCCCGACAGTTGGGATAATTAAAAAATGTGCTTGGCATCGTTTCTTTTATTGCTTCTTTGCTAGGCCAAAAGATCCAAGTTTGAATATTTTCATAAATGGTCTCTAAGACGCTGTCGAAAATTGATGAAGCAGTTTGCGGTGAGACGTTAAACAATAGACTAAGGGCTGCAAAGGACAATCCCAATTTCATTTTCATTAAAAATAATAGTAATCTATTCTCTGCATTGAGTTTTCTGAAAAAATTTGGCTGCCCATAACTTTTAGGTACCACAAAATTTAGAAGAATCTGAAAGACAGCCAATGTAACTCCCCCTAATTGCTTCATGTTTGCATCGTCAGTTATGTCTGAGAAGCCCATAAATCCTGGTCTAAATCGTTCTGATGGTCCCACTCGAACATCGTGTGTAGATGAAATATTTGTTACGTTTGTTTGAGTTGCCGCATTTAAATTATAAACATCAACATCATCCACTGTATTTTCAACTAAAAATGGCCAAAAATAAAATATCTTTGTAAAAAAAATTTAAACAAGAATAATGAAGAGGAAATTCACCCATCCTATACCTCTTTTCACGTGCCCACTCCTATTCCAAATCCAATTTCCTACGAAATTATCCCCAAAATTTGTCAACTTTTGAAAAATATCAATATCCAAAAATATTCATGGAGAATTTCCGCTTACAAAAAAGAAATAAAGAGAAGTTAAACTTTACGATTTTCACTCAGAGCAGGGCCAGGTTCACATCTACCAGGAAAAATTGTAGGATTATAAGCTGTTTTGTGCGGATGCTCTAATTTTTTTCCCCCCTCAAAATGGAGGCTGCATATCATCGAACTTTTGGAAGGTTCCCAAGGATTTCCATTTTTACTAAAAATAACTACAGTAGTACGTCGAAGTAAATAAGAAATATGTATTTAACATAAAGAAAAACATATCATATACTTACAGTGTTCGGCCCACAGCATTTATCCATTTATGTCGCCGATCTTTTTCCCAGGGCTTTTTTGGGAAGTGGTAAAATACAATATTTTTACCACAGCCCCGAGATTTGCAACCTGGAACGCAACAATTGCGACCACATTTCTTTTTTTGCGACATTTTATTTAAATTTTAAATAAATGACATTTGAACGACAGAAGTTTATCTTAAGACATAGAACCAGTTTCGTCACTATCTATGAACTTGACTATCGATAGTTCGTTTTTGGGGGCGCCACTAGAGATACTTATTTAGCGTATACGGCGAGTAGACTAGAATGTCCAAAACATAAACACAACCTTTTATGTTTTTAAAGACATTCCAAAATTTACATTGAATTTACCAGGAAATAATTTTTGATTAATAAAAATGGTATTGAACTTTTAAACGATATGACCTTAACATGCCCTTGAACTCCTGTCTCTTGGTTATCCATCCTCAAAGTTTGAAACCTCCAACTATTGTGATCTTTGAGATAACCGAAGTCAAACTATAAATCGCTTCCTGAAGATGATCTACTAAGTACGAAACATAAGAACAGTCTTGTGTGTTTTCAAAAACATGTCCAACATTTACCTTGCATTTAACTTAACATAATTTTTTAATAATGAAGATGCTGTTGATCTTTCAAACAATATGACCTTGACATGACCTTGAACTCCTGTCTTTTGGTTATCCATCCTCCAAGTTTGAAACCTTTAACTATTGTGATCTTTGAGATAACCGAATTCAAACTATAAATCGTCACCTGAAGATGGCCTACTAAGTCCGAAACATGAGAATAACCTTTTGTGTTTTTAAATACATGTCCAACATTTACCTTGCATTAAACTTAACATAGTTTTTTAATAATAAAAATGCTATTGACCTTTTAAATAATATGACCTTGACATGACCTTGAACTTCTGTCTTTTCGTTATCCATCCTCCAAGTTTGAAACCGTTAACCATTGTAATCTTTGAGATAAACGAAGTCAAACTATAAATCGTTTCCTGAAGATGGCCTACTAAGTTCGAAACGTAAGAACTACGTTTTGTGTTTTTAAAAACATGTCCAACATTTACCTTGCATTTAACTTATCATAGTTTTTTAATAATAAAAATGATATCGACCTTTAGAAAGATATGACCTTGACATGAACTTGAAATCCTATCTCTTGTGTATCCATCCTCCAAGTTTGAGTCCTCTAACTATTGTAGTATTGGAGGTATGTCAATGCAAATATTGACATTTGAAAACGTCATAGCTTTTTTCCTAGACATAGAATTTTTTTTAAAAAATTTTAACACAAAGGGCTCTCCGAAAGAATATGTTTAAGCAAAAAAAAATCACAATATTTTGGGATAGATTTTTTTTTGCATGCAATATCTTCTAACCTTGACCAGTGGTCATGTTGACCTTGAGGTCACCTTGACCACAAGGCTTTGGTATTTACTTATGCCAAGTTTGAACCTTCTATCTAGTACCATAGTTGAGTAAATTACAGTTAAAGAAATTTTTTGTCCCGTACATCCATCCATCCTAACATACACCAAAGTGATATTTTTTAATAACATCCCAGTGGATGGTCCGATCGATATGATTCTAGTATTAAAAGATCGGTAATTTTTTGTAGCATTTTTCCAACACCCTTAACATTTCTGTATCTTGCTTCGTTTAGGCACAGTTTCAAAAAAACATCGATTTTCAGAAATTGCAATTACAATAGTACATTTCCTTTAGAGAAATGAACTAAAATGCTATTGACCTTTCAATCAATATGACCTTGACATAACCTTGAACTCTTATCTTTTGGTTATCCATCCTCCAAGTTTGGGACCATTAACTATTGTGGTGTATGAGATAATTAAAGTCAAACTATAAATCGTTCATTAAAGATGACTTACTAAGTCCGAAACACGAGAACAACCTTTTGTGTTTTCAAAAACAAGTCCAACATTTACTTTGCATTTACCTTAACATAGGTTTTTAATAATAAAAATGCAATTGACCTTTTAAACAATATGACCTTGACATGACCTTGAACTCTTATCTTTTGGTTATCCATCCTCCAAGTTTGGGACCATTAACTATTGTGGTGTATGAGATAATTAAAGTCAAACTATAAATCGTTCCTTGAAGATGGCTTACTAAGTCCGAAACACGAAAACAACCTTTTGTGTTTTCAAAAGCATGTCCAACATTTACCTTGCATTTACCTAAACATAGGTTTATAATAATAAAAATGCTATTGACCTTTCAATCAATATGACCTTGACATGACCTTGTACTCTTATCTTTTGGTTATACATCCTCCAAGTTTGAGACCTCTAACTATTGTGGCGTATGAGATAATTGAAGTCAAACTATAAATCGTTTCCTGAAGATGGCTTACCAAGTCCGAAACACAAGATCAACTTCTTGTGTTTTCAAAAATATGTCCAACATATACCTTGCATTTACCTTAACATAGGTTTTCAATAATAAAAATGCTATTGACCTTTCAATCAATATGACCTTGACATGACCTTGAACTATTGTCTTTTGGTTATCCATCCTCCAAGTTTGAGACCTCTAACTATTAAGGTGTATGAGATAATTGAAGTCAAACTATAAATCGTTTCCTGAAGATGGCTTACCAAGTCCGAAACACAAGAGCAACTTCTTGTGTTTTCAAAAATATATCCAACATTTACCTTACATTTTCCTCAACATAGCTTTTTAATAATAAATATTATATTTACTATTGACCTTTTAATCAATATGACCTTTACATGACCTTGAACTCTTATCTCTTGGTTATCCATCCTCCAAGTTTGAGACCTTTAACTATTATGGTGTATGAGATAATTAAAGTCAAACTATAAATAATTCCCTGAAAATGGCTTACTAAGTCCGAAACACAAGAACAAGCTTTTGTGGTTTCAAAAACATGTCCAACATTTACCTTGCATTTACCTTAACATAGATTTTTAATAATAAAAATGCTATTGACCTTCAAAAAGATATGACCTTGACATGACCTTGAACCCCTGTCTCTTGTGTATCCATCCTCCAAGTTTGAGTCCTCTAACTATTGTAGTATTGGAGCTATGTCAATGCAAACATTGACATTTGAAAACGTCATAGCACTTTTCCTAGACATAGAATTCTTTTTAAAAAATTTTAACACAAAGGGCTCTCCGAAAGAATATGTTTAAGCAAAAAAAAATTACAATATTTTGGGCTAGATTTTTTTTTGCATGCAATATCTACTAACCTTGACCAGTGGTCAGTATGACCTTGTGGTCATCTTGACCACAAGACTTTGGTATTTACTTGTACCAAGTTTGAACCTTCTACCTAGTACCATAATTGAGTAAATTACGGTTAAAGAAATTTTTTGCTCCGTACATCCACACATCCATCCATTCCTCCATCCATCCTAACATACACCAAAGTGATATTTTTTAATAACAACCCAGTGGATGGTCCGATCGATATGATTCTAGTATCAAAAGATCGGTAATTTTTTGTAGCATCTTTCCAACACCCTTAATATTTACGTATCTTGCTTCGTTTAGGCACAGTTTCAAAAAAACATCGATTTTCAGAAATTGCAATTACAATAGTACATTTGAAATGAACTAACAATTGATTAAGTGACGTTTAATAAAATTAATAGTAACCTTAAATATACCTTTTTATTGTTGACTTCTTTTTTGATAATAATTATGAATATTATGGAGCCTACAAAAAAAAGCCTTAATAGAAGCGTGGAGTTTTATAACCGAAATTTACGACTGTGCTCCCAGAAATATGGCAAGATGGTTACGAGAAAAAACATTGTTTTCGCAGATGCATTACCGAGACAGGGTATATATTGCAACATACGCTTATGTAAAAGGAATTGATCCAGAATTATTAAGAAAGAACCTATTTTTGAATAGGAATATCACAACTGCAAAAATTTATAAAACGGTACAATTGTACGACTATTTTACTGGCGTTTCATTAGAAAATGACGATTTAGTGAAAGAAAGCCGTAAGAAATAATACACATTTTCAATTATTTTAAAAAAGTTTGTAAATTTTAATTGTGACAACTATACCGTTTTTATATTTTAATATTACATCAAATTTTTAACATGACGTGTCTATACTTTGTTTAAAGTTACCAGGATTAAATAAAAATACAATACAATATACTTTGAAAAAATAAATATTTTTTGTGACTATTTTGATTATTATTCTACATGTTATTATTTATTCTTTAATAAAAATTACATTTTTAAAACAAATAACTTTATTTTTTGAAACATAATACTAATTATATTTTTCACCAATGTGGGCTGTTAAGTTCTTTAGGCGATTAAATGGGGTGCCTCCATAAGTTTCATTCCACATGAATTGGTCTATGTATTCGGGTAGAAACTTAGAAGACATTACACCTAATCGCCTGAAGTATCCCTTCATGATGGACCAATGTCCTTCGACTCTATTTGTGCAAACGCCAGTGTCTGGATCTATTAAATTTTTTTATGAACAAACCCTAAATTTTGAAGGTTGCTATAACCCTTCCACAAGTCCGTCCAAATCTCAGTATTTGGGCGGACATGTTTTAAAATTATAGCTTCTAGAGTTTCGGCCGATCTGTTCTTAATATATTTTATTTGCCCTTTTTTAAAATTTACATCGTAAATGCCAATGACCCACTTTTGTGGGACGACTCTTCCACGGTTGTATTTACGTTTTGTTACTACAGATTCGTCTATTTGGACGACATGGCCTTCTCCTCCTGAAAAATTATTTTCATTTAAATAAACTGTTATACGATATGGTCCTCAACGCGACTGGATACCATATAATATATGGTGTCGAGTCGGCTATAAATACATATTATGTATTTATAGCCGACTCGAGTTCTCCCGTTAAAGGGGAAGGGAGAAAATAAGTTAAAAATTATCAATTATTTCCTTTCTCCTTCAAGTTTTTCCTTTCCACTGGGGGCGCTAGGGAAACCTTAAAGAAGAAAAGAAATAATTGATTAGTTTTAACTAATTTTCTTCCTTCCCCTTCTACGGTAAAGAAAAAATGAAAAGAATGAATAATTACATACCTAGCAAAAATTGGTCATTGAGCAATTTCCAACTGCATACTTCGCGAATATATCTATTCAACTGCACCACCGATACCTTCGACACAACACCGGTGAGATTTTGCATGCAACCAGATCGTACCGGCTCAGAACCAAAATATTTGCAAAATTGCTCGCACGTAAACATTAATTTTGCTGAAGAAGGATCCATGCAAGGGAGACCGTTGTGTACGGCATTTTGGACATATATAAATATGGTTGAGGGAACACGCATCTACTTTTTTGAGCAAAACGCATTTCCTTCTGCAAGTGTTTTTAGTGCACCTCGACGTTTTTTTAAGCAGTCCAACTTCTTGCAAATATTCAATCAATTCGATATCACTTTTTGAAAGTATTTTAAATAATTTAGAAGCACTGTTAATCCCCATCACTACGATATTAAATTACAATTCTAAGCATTAATTTTTCTAAATGTCATCAATATTCAATTGTTTTAATAAAATTTTTCACCGCCTACTTGAAAAAATATAGCTGAAAATGCGCTTGATATTGTGATAATACAGGAGTGGAAAATACACTTTTTTACTGACCTCTTTTAAAAAAAATTAATTTTCCTCACTTTTTCACAAAGAAAAACACTTTTCCTCACAATTTATGATAAAAAATTAAAATAAAAATGTAAACTGGCAAACACCCCAATGTTTACCGAAGCTGTTGTTAGCTCCAGTAAACTTTAGGGCCACTATTATTTTCCGGAAAAATGGAATTATCCTCACTTTTTTCGAAATAAAACGGCTTAAATTAACCATTTTTAAAAGAATTTTGAAAAAAAAATGTAAAATGGCAAACACCCCAATGTTTACCAGACCCGAAATTAGTTTAAAAGATAAAAAAAAAGATGAGGTTTATAAGTGGGTAATTAGCTGCCTACTATTTTATAGCCTTAAAAAAAAGATCACAACCTAACAGAGTTTAGAAATTTGCTGATTAATGAACGGAACAAATGTTATAAAAAAAATAAAATGACTAAAGCATACTTTGTTTTTAAGGAAAAAAAATAATTTTGTTTAATTGAATAAAATAAGTTTAAATACACTAGTTGTTAAGTTATAGTTATAGAATATAGAATGAAATAGTTATTTATTTTGAAGTATTTTTAAGTTATGTATTAAAGGAATAAAGTTTAAAAAAAAAAAATGTTGGAAGTGGAAGTGTTTGCAGGTGAAACTCAAAGGGGCGATAAGTAAAGAGAATTAACAAAAGTTTGTATAAAACATTGAACAAGCAAAGTATTTCAACGTTAAATTTTTTGAAACTTTAATTACTGCTTTTTTAATTGCTCACTTTTAATGGGGTTTAAATTAAATATTAATATTAAACTATCCTTTAGATGTTCATGTAAAATATCAAACATTTCTTCATTTATCCTGGTGTACTGGAAGAACTGTTTCAGATCTTTAGCTTTTATAAGCCTAAAGTTAGTAACGAGAAATCTAGTTGTGCTACTGGATCGATTAAGGGGACGCACTCGGAATCTTCTTCTTGTTGGTTCATAATTTTGGATGATTTCTACACAAACTAGCAATAATGCTAGTTGCTACACACATGACTGCTGTCGTTTCTATTTCATCCATTATGACAAGGATAGAAAACTCAACTAACACGGTTTAAACAGGATAGGAATGATTTAACCCTCTTGGGTCTCGTTGGAGGCATGTACAATGGGCCCAATTAAGTAATTACCTGCAGGTACTCATCTGGGTAATTACTCTTCCTAGGTACGAAGAATAAATTAATGTCTAATATCAATTGAAAATTAAGGGTTTAATTCCAAAAGTCTATGTCCTTTAATGAACCCTAAAATTTAGTTTATTTATTTTATTGTTCTATTAAAACTTGTTATGCTTTTATAAAACTTACCTGGTTTAATTAAGGAAATAAACCCCATAATCCCGAGAATCCTTAACATTATGGATTATTTCCCTTATTTCAAATTAATTATTAAGCAACTTGATTCAATTATGTTTGCATAAATCCTTTGCAAAATCTATAGACGAGCTATGTTTTTATGATTATTTCATTTATATGTCAAATTAGAGCGTCAGCCGAGTATTGGTTTGTTCTATCTCCTCTAGCTAAAATTTTACAGTTTAAGTGTTCTAAAGGGTGCCAATTGTTTATTTTTTGTGGTAAAAAGGCATTTTTTTTTTCAGATATTGCTTCAGCCCTTTCAATATATTTTAATTGTTTATATTTGCCCTAAATATTTTCAATTTTTAGTTAAAAAATAAAATTTATTTGGAGATAGAACAAAATATCTTAAAATCAATGTTGTGAAAATATTTTTATGGAGGTAGCACATTCGTGTTACTGTAAGGTGGAGTTAGAACAAAACAATAATGGATACATAACATTTCTTATTTGCAATAGAACCATAAAGTTTATAAAAAAATTTAACACAGCAAAAAACAGGACCTTTTTTACAAAAATTTTTTTTACAGTATAACTACCAAAAATGTATAATGTGTATCTGTCTTTTTTTTTCTTTTTAAAGAATATTAATAAAAATGTAAGAAAAAAAATCCCAAAAGAATGAGCTAATTTTGTCTTTATGCTTTATATTTCTTAAAAAATAAGCAGAAATTGTTTCTTGATCATTTTTTTTATTTACACAATTCTTTAATTTTTGACTTTATTTTTGATAATAGTTTCAAGAAAATGGGGGAAAATTTCTATTCAGTAAAATGGATATAGGACAAACCAATACTGTTTCAGTGTTTCCGCTAAAGTATTGCACCGTAAGGAGTTAGAACAAAATAACACGTTGCATATTTAACATATCACAAACCAATATTGGCAGTACTATTTCATTACGAATACATTTAATTAATACGGTTGATAGACTAAAAATTAAATTGTAAGACAGATTATGCACATAGCACAAACCAATATTAGAAAACTTTATTTTTAAGTGGAGATAGAACAAGTTATTTTTATTAATAACAGAAAAAATTAAATTTTTTTTGTTTAAATAAATTAAAGGGGTTACAAGGATTCCAAATATGTAAAAACCTCATTTTCGACAAAAAGTGGAGTTAGAACAAACCAATACTGGGCCGACGAGAGGTTTATGCCAAAATTTGAAGCATTTTACTGCGAATTATACTGGAAATCACCCGTTGGCAACAACCTGAACTGAAATAGCCCGTTGTTAAGCACTGACAGCGAATTAATTTACCTGGATAGAAGTCAAAGTTATAATTTTTTGTTAATTTTTTCAAAAATTGTTCTTTTTTTAGTCGTATTCAGTATAAAACAAAGATTCTCTCCAAACCACACTTTATTTAGAAAAATCTGAATACGTATTTCGACAGCTAAGCTGTCATCTTCAGCAGAAGTTTAATTTTTTCTGTTATTAATAAAAATAACTTGTTCTATCTCCACTTAAAAATAAAGTTTTCTAATATTGGTTTGTGCTATGTGCATAATCTGTCTTACAATTTAATTTTTAGTCTATCAACCGTATTAATTAAATGTATTCGTAATGAAATAGTACTGCCAATATTGGTTTGTGATATGTTGAATATGCAACGTGTTATTTTGTTCTAACTCCTTACGGTGCAATACTTTAGCGGAAACACTGAAACAGTATTGGTTTGTCCTATATCCATTTTACTGAATAGAAATTTTCCCCTATTTTCTTGAAACTATTATCAAAAATAAAGTCAAAAATTAAAGAATTGTGTAAATAAAAAAAATGATCAAGAAACAATTTCTGCTTATTTTTTAAGAAATATAAAGCATAAAGACAAAATTAGCTCATTCTTTTGGGATTTTTTTCTTACATTTTTATTAATATTCTTTAAAAAGAAAAAAATAACAGATACACATTATACATTTTTGGTAGTTATACTGTAATAAAATTTTTTGTAAAAAAGGTCCTGTTTTTTGCTGTGGTTAAATTTGTTTATAAACTTTATGGTTCTATTTCAAATAAGAAATGTTATTTATCCATTATTGTTTTGTTCTAACTCCACCTTACAGTAACACGAATGTGCTACCTCCATAAAAATATTTTCACAACATTGATTTTAAGATATTTTGTTCTATCTCCAAATAAATTTTATTTTTTTACTAAAAATTGAAAATATTTAGGGCAAATTTAAACAACTAAAATATATTGAAAGGGCTGAAGCAATATCTGAAAAAAAAAAAGACTTTTTACCACAAAAAATAAACAATTGGCACCCTTTAGAACACTTAAACTGTAAAATTTTAGCTAGAGGAGATAGAACAAACCAATACTCGGCTGACGCTCTAATTTGACATATAAATGAAATAATCATAAAAACATAGCTCGTCTATAGATTTTGCAAAGGATTTATGCAAACATAATTGAATCAAGTTGCTTAATAATTAATTTGGAATAAGGGAAATAATCCATAATGTTAAGGATTCTCGGGATTATGGGGTTTATTTCCTTAATTAAACCAGGTAAGTATTATAAAAGCATAACAAGTTTTAATAGAACAATAAAATAAATAAACTAAATTTTAGGGTTCATTAAAGGACATAGACTTTTGGAATTAAACCCTTAATTTTCAATTGATATTAGACATTAATTTATTCTTCGTACCTAGGAAGAGTAATTACCCAGATGAGTACCTGCAGGTAATTACTTAATTGGGCCCATTGTACATGCCTCCAACGAGACCCAAGACAATTCCAACCTGAGGTTCGAATTTTTAACGTGCACGAGTATACGAACACGGAACCACCGGCTTTACTTCGCTTTCGAACGAAGGTGTTCTGAGATCCAAATATCTCTCCACTAAATGTGGCATCGCGCCCTTTCTTGGATACAAATCCCTGCGCATGTTCCACCATACCCAAGCCAAGCAGCCAGTCGACAGACACTCTGGTTGCGTCGTTTCGTGATAGCGAAGCCTAAAAACTATGTACTCTTGTAACCTGCATATTTACGTTAAACTAATGTCTGTGATATTTCTATAAGTAATAGAAAGCCTTTTAAACCATCTCGTGTTTTATTACACCCAAATCGGCTATCTCACAGTGGCGGCGAGTGATAAAATTTTCATCAAAAAGCGTGAAAATCTAATTGTTCAAGATGGCGGCGGTTTCGTGTGGAAAGTTTACAGACTTTGACACCGAAAATGGAGACTGGACAGCCTATGTGGAGCGATTGGAGCAATTTTTCACGGCAAATAACGTTGCAGAAGACAAGATGAAGGTAGCTGTACTCTTAAGTTCCCTAAACGAAAACACGTATAAGTTGATCCGGGATCTAACGCATCCGACATTGCCCAAAGATAAGAATTTCAATGATTTATCTGTACTTCTCAAGCAACAGTACGGACCAAGAATCAATGTATGGCGTGAAAGGAAGAAATTTTACGAACTACGTCAAAGCGAGTACGAAACAGTTATTGAATGGGCAGCGAGAATACGAAAAGCGGCTGTAAATTGTGATTTTGGGGCTCAGTTGCAAGACATCATACGTGATAAGTTTATCACGGGTACATCGATTGGTCTTATCTTCGAACGACGTTACTTTGGATACTGTTATTGACATTGGTCTCCGCAAGGAGGTCACGATAAGAGACAAAAAAGAAGATAATCCAACATTTGTAAATCATACGAGACAAAAACCAAATGTTTACAACCGGTTCAACAATCGCAAACAAAATTCCAATGTACGAGGGGTCAACCAAAACAAAAAGGGGAGTACTAGTGAAAATAGAGACTCTAAGGCATTTTGTAAAATTTGTGGAGTTTCTCATTTTGGTATTTGCAAATATAAAGATTTAAATTGTAATAAATGTGGCATTAAAGGTCATTTAGCAAAAGTTTGTAGAAAAAATAAAAAAGTTTTTCAAATGAATGAAGCAAATACTAATAATTTTTTTTTAGGTGACGAAGCAGAGTATTCTATGTTTAATATTGTAAAATCTGAATCGATGACGAAAAATCTATATAACGTACGAAATGACTTCAAGATCGAGGTGAATATCGAGGGAAAATCATGTACCATGGAGATAGATAGCGGAGCTTGTATATCAGCGCTCAGTAAAATGGAGTTTAAAAGAAATTTCAAGATGTTCAAATTACAGTTTGACAACACGCTACTTAAAGGGTATGATGGTACTGAATTTTCACCTTTGGGGTATGTTTTTTTTAAATGTTACGTATAAAAATATCTCAAAAACCGTTAAATTTTATATCGTAGATAGTAAAGGGCCAAATATTCTCGGAAAAGATTGGTTAAGGGCTAGTAAGGCAAAAATAATTTTTTGTAATAGTATTGAACAAGTTAACAGCAAGGTTGATAATTTGATTAGTGATTTTCCGGAGGTTTTTACCGATGAGTTGGGTAAATTTGAGTTTGGTAAAGTTTCAATTAAAATCGATCATGACGTCAAGCCTATGTTTTATAAAGCGAGACCGGTAGCTTTTGCTTTTAAAGAAACGGTGGAACGCGATTTAATTAAATTAGAAAATGCCGGAATTTTAGAAAAAGTTACAAACAGCGAGTGGGCATCGCCTCTCGTACCAGTTTTAAAAAAAGACGGTAGTATTCGAATTTGTGCTGATTATAAGGTTTCAATTAATAAAGTAATAAGCGACGACATTTATCCTCTTCCTAGAATCGAAGAAATTTTTTCAAAGTTAAGTGGGGGAGATAAATTTTCGAAAATTGATTTAGCTAAGGCGTACCATCAGTGTGAATTAGACGAAGAATCGCAAGTGTTTTTAACATGGAACACTCATATGGGTTTATACAGACCAAAGCGGTTACCGTTCGGTATTAAGGTAGCGACTAGTATATTTCAGCGTTTAATGGACAATTTATTAAAAGATATTGACGGCGTAGTTTTCTTTTTAGACGACATATTGGTAACTCATAAAAACACCGAAGGGCATTTCGAAACATTAAGGCGCGTTTTTGACAGATTAAAAGAGGCAGGTATAACGGTAAATAAATCAAAATGTGAATTTTTCCGCGATGAAATAACGTATTTAGGTCATAAAATTAGTAACGAAGGAATTAAGAAAACAGACGACAAAATTGACACAATTTTAAGGACACCCAGACCGAAAAACGTGACTGAAACGAGATCATTAATCGGGTTGGTAAATTATTACAGTAAGTTCGTCCCTAAAATGTCCGAAGTTTTGGCACCTTTGTATAATTTGTTAAAGAAAGACAGAAAATTTTGTTGGACAGAAGATTGCGAAAAATCGTTTTTAAAAATAAAAGAAATTATAGTTTCCGATATTGTTTTAGCCCACTATGACGCAAAACAACAAATAATTTTGTCGACCGATGCATCAGATTATGGAATAAGCGCAGTGCTAGCTCATAGATACAAAAATGGAGTTGAAAAGCCAATAGCTTTCTGGAGCCGAACGTTAAATGAGGCCGAGACTAAGTATGCTATAATCCACAAAGAAGCACTTGCTGTTTACGAAGGGGTACGTCATTTCTATCAATACTTGGTTGGAAGAAAATTTACGATCAAATGCGACTGCAAGGCAATCACGACGATTTTTGGCGAACATAAAGAAATTCCCAAGATGTCAGCAAATAGACTGCAAAGATGGGCAACATACTTGGCAGAATTTGATTACAAGCTGGAATATATTAAAGGTAAAGAGAATGTTATTGCTGATTTTTTGTCTAGGCAGCCAGTTCCCAGAAAAACGTGTACGAAAAAGGCAGTATCTTTTGTAAATTTTACTGAATCCGTAAGAAATTGGCCTATTAATAACGACATTATTAAAGAACACACCAGCAAAGACGTTATTTTACGTAAAATCATTCAGTTTCTAGATAGAAACGCATGGGACACGAAAGTTTCCGAAGAAATACGACCATACTACGAAAAAAGGAATGATTTATACGTTGAAAACGGATCGTTATTATGGGGACACAAAATTATAATTCCAAAAGACTTAAGAAAGCAAGTACTGGAGCAGTTACCCGTTGCGCACTTGGGAATTGTCAAGACGAAAGAGTTAGCTAGGTCTATAATGTACTGGCCGCAGATGGACAAAGAAATAGAAAATATGATCAAAAGTTGCATTCCATGTCTAAAAAGCAGACAAAACCCACCGAAAGTAGTAGCAAAATGGCCAGAAGCAAGAGAGCCATGGGAACGGGTGCATATCGATCATTTAGGGCCAGTGAGAGGTAAGAATTTTCTCATTTTAGTCGACACATTTACTAAATGGACGGAAGTTTTCGAAGTCAAGACCTTAACTGCATCAGAAACGATCAGTAAACTTCGAGAAACCTTCGCACGTTTCGGCATCCCGAAAATTCTAGTAAGTGATAACGCTAGAGCTTTCGTTGGCAAAGAAATGTCCGAATTTTTGAGTAAAAACGGCATAAGACATGTAACTTCACCACCGTATTCACCGCAAAGCAATGGCGCAGCAGAAAATGCAGTGAAAACATTTAAAACGAAAATAAAAGCTGCATTAGAAGATGAAAAGAACAGAAATGTGAAGTTGGACGTATTGGTAAATAGATTTTTATTGAGCTATCGAAACGCCAAGCATAAAACAACAAATGTATCACCTGCAGAAAGGATGTTCGGAAGGAAATTAAGAACTATTATAAGCCAATTAAAAGAAAATCCTACGGAAACAAGAACGTGTTCAGAAAAACTTGACGACACCGAAATAAACCGAAAATTTACGCTTGACGAGCCAGTAATGGTAAAAAAATATGAAAATAATAAGGAAAGTTGGGTCGAAGCAGTTATTACGAAAATTTTAGGAAAAACCGTATACTTGACGAAGTTAAATGACGGCACGATATGCAAAAAACATGCAAACCAAATAATAAATCGAGGTAAACACAATTTTAACGATAACGAAATTTTGCAAAAATTTAAGAGTTTTCCTGATCGCATCGCGTACAATCCCCCGGAGAATCACTTAACAAATCAACCAAACGTTAGCGAAGTAAGTGCACAAAATAGCGCACAAACAAATTTCAGCCAAATTGAAATCCAAAACAGCGACGTACATACGACGCCTAATAACGTAACAAACAGCCCGCAAAGTTCTGAGAGTTCAGTATTATCAACCCGAAGTAAGTTGTCAGGTACCGAGTTTATACAAATGAACTACAAAACTGATAGTCCCGAAAGTTTTACACAAAATTTAGGGGGGGAAGAGAACATTGAGGAACAAAATAATCGCGTTTCAAAAAGACAAGTTCGAAAACCTGCTAAGTACAACGATTATTTACTCGAAATTGATTAAAGAAAAAAAAAAAAAATTTTAAATACGGTTCTGCTAGGTATCTTCATGCTCATGTTAATAAAATTAATTACATACATTTTTCTTCGTTGATTCAGGTCATTGTTTTTATAAACTGTTTATGTCTTTCCAATTGTGTTAAAAGTAAAAAAATGTGATAGTTAAATCAAATCAAAAATAAATTTTGTGATACAAATCGACTGATAATTTTTAAGGAAACAAAAACTATTTTAAATCATATGATACATTTTTATTGTTGTTGTTTTGTATTGTTTATCACAGAGTATTGATTTTTAAAAAAGTATTTTTGGTTGTATGTATTTTAATGATTGTTTTACAGATGCAATTTAAAATAGATGTGGGAGTGTGGCATCGCGCCCTTTCTTGGATACAAATCCCTGCGCATGTTCCACCATACCCAAGCCAAGCAGCCAGTCGACAGACACTCTGGTTGCGTCGTTTCGTGATAGCGAAGCCTAAAAACTATGTACTCTTGTAACCTGCATATTTACGTTAAACTAATGTCTGTGATATTTCTATAAGTAATAGAAAGCCTTTTAAACCATCTCGTGTTTTATTACACCCAAATCGGCTATCTCACACTAAACGTAACCGGTAGCCTATTTCAATTTTGATCACTCCTGGGGTTCGAGCCCAGGTCACTTTGGTTTGGTTATGTAATTACTTACATATAAATGAAGAAAAGTTGGAGGGTTAAATCATTCCTATCCTGTTTAAACCGTGTAAGTTGAGTTTTCTATTCTTGTCATAATGGATGAAATAGAAACGACAGCAGTCATGTGTGTAGCAACTAGCATTATTGCTAGTTTGTGTAGAAATCATCCAAAATTATGAACCAACAAGAAGAAGATTCCGAGTGCGTCCCCTTAATCGATCCAGTAGCACAACTAGATTTCTCGTTACTAACTTTAGGCTTATAAAAGCTAAAGATCTGAAACAGTTCTTCCAGTACACCAGGATGAATGAAGAAATGTTTGATATTTTACATGAACATCTAAAGGATAGTTTAATATTAATATTTAATTTAAAATTATTAAAAGTGAGCAATTAAAAAAGCAGTAATTAAAGTTTCAAAAAATTTAACGTTGAAATACTTTGCTTGTTCAATGTTTTATACAAACTTTTGTTAATTCTCTTTACACTTGTCGCCCCTTTGATTTTCACCTGCAAACACTTCCACTTCCAACATTTTTAGTTCATTTCTCTAAAGGAAATGTACTATTGTAATTGCAATTTCTGAAAATCGATGTTTTTTTGAAACTGTGCCTAAACGAAGCAAGATACAGAAATGTTAAGGGTGTTGGAAAGATGCTACAAAAAATTACCGATCTTTTAATACTAGAATCATCTCGATCGGACCATCCACTGGGTTGTTATTAAAAAATATCACTTTGGTGTATGTTAGGATGGATGGATGGATGTACGGGACAAAAAATTTCTTTAACTGTAATTTACTCAACTATGGTACTAGATAGAAGGTTCAAACTTGGCATAAGTAAATACCAAAGCCTTGTGGTCAAGGTGACCTCAAGGTCAACATGACCACTGGTCAAGGTTAGAAGATATTGCATGCAAAAAAAAATCTAGCCCAAAATATTGTGATTTTTTTTTGCTTAAACATATTCTTTCGGAGAGCCCTTTGTGTTAAAACTTTTTAAAAAAAATTCTATGTCTAGGAAAAAAGCTATGACGTTTTCAAATGTCAATGTTTGCATTGATATAGCTCCAATACTACAATAGTTAGAGGACTCAAACTTGGAGAATGGATACACAAGAGACAGAGGTTCAAGGTCATGTCAAGGTCATATCTTTCTAAAGGTCAATATCATTTTTATTATTAAAAAACTATGCTAAATTAAATGCAAGGTAAATGTTGGACATGTTTTTAAAAACACAAAACGTTGTTCTTATGTTTCGAACTTAGTAGGCTATCTTCAGGAAACGATTTAAAGTTTGACTTCGGTTATCTCAAAGATTACAATGGTTAACGGTTTCAAACTTGAAGGATGGATAACCAAAAGACAGAAGTTCAAGGTCATGTCAAGGTCACATTATTTGAAAGGTCAATAGCATTTTTATTACTAAAAAACTATGTTAAGTTTAATGCAAGGTAAATGTTGGACATGTTTTTGAAAACACAAAAGGTTATTCTCATGTTTCGGACTTAATAGGCCATCTTCAGGTGACGATTTATAGTTTCACTTCGGTTATCTCAAAGATCACAATAGTTTAAGGTTTCAAACTTGTAGGATGGATAACCAAAAGACAGAAGTTCAAGGTCATGTCAAGGTCATATTGCTTGAAAGGTCAATAGCCTCTTTATTATTAAAAAACTATGTTAAGTTAAATGCAAGGTAAATGTTGGACATGTTTTTGAAAACACACAAGACTGTTCTTTTGTTTCGGACTTAGTAGACCATCTTCAGGAAGCGATTTATAGTTTGACTTCGGTTATCTCAAAGATCACAATAGTTGGAGGTTTCAAACTTGGAGGATAAATAATCAACAGACAGGAGTTCAAAGTCATGTCAAGGTCATATTGTTTAAAAGGTCAATACAATTTTTATTGATCAAAAATTATTTCCTGGTAAATGCAATGTAAAGTTTGGAAATAGCATTTTTATAACTTAAAAACTATTTTAAGGTTAATGCAAGGTAAATGTTGGACTTGTTTTTGAAAACACAAAAGGTTTTTCTTATGTTTCGGACTTAGAAGACCATCTTCAGGAAGCGATTTATAGTTTGACTTCGGTTATCTTAAAGATCACGATAGTTAAAGGTTTCAAACTTTGAGGATGGATAACCAAAAGACAGGAGTTCAAGGGCATGTCAAGGTCATATCGTTTAAAAGTTCAATACAATTTTTATTGATCAAAAATTATTTCCTGGTAAATGCAATGTAAAGTTTGGACATGTATTTAAAAACATAAAAGGTTGTGTTTATGTTTTGGACCTTCTAGACTATCTTCAGGAAACGCTTTGATTCTAACAAAAAAATGAATGTAACGTAAGAAATGAACTCAAGAGTCGGATCCACCGGTCTCGACTCAGCTAGTTTTTTTTTAAACTTTATTCCTTTAATACATAACTTAAAAATACTTCAAAATAAATAAATATTTCATTCTATATTCTATAACTATAACTTAACAACTAGTGTATTTAAACTTATTTTATTCAATTAAACAAAATTATTTTTTTTCCTTAAAAACAAAGTATGCTTTAGTCATTTTATTTTTTTTATAACATTTGTTCCGTTTATTAATCAGCAAATTTCTAAACTCTGTTAGGTTGGGATCTTTTTTTTAAGGCTATAAAATAGTAGGCAGCTAATTACCCACTTATAAACCTCATCTTTTTTTTTATCTTTTAAACTAATTTCGGGTCTGGTAAACATTGGGGTGTTTGCCATTTTACACTTTTTTTTCAAAATTCTTTTAAAAATGGTTAATTTAAGCCGTTTTATTTCGAAAAAAGTGAGGAAAATTCCATTTTTCCGGAAAATAATAGTGGCCCTAAAGTTTACTGGAGCTAACAACAGCTTCGGTAAACATTGGGGTGTTTGCCAGTTTACACTTTTATTTTAATTTTTTATCATAAATTGTGAGGAAAAGTGTTTTTCTTTGTGAAAAAGTGAGGAAAATTATTTTTTTTTAAAAGACTCGACTGGATACATATTATATGGTATCCAGTCGCGTTGAGGACCATATCGTATAACAGTTTATTTAAATGAAAATAATTTTTCAGGAGGAGAAGGCCATGTCGTCCAAATAGACGAATCTGTAGTAACAAAACGTAAATACAACCGTGGAAGAGTCGTCCCACAAAAGTGGGTCATTGGCATTTACGATGTAAATTTTAAAAAAGGGCAAATAAAATATATTAAGAACAGATCGGCCGAAACTCTAGAAGCTATAATTTTAAAACATGTCCGCCCAAATACTGAGATTTGGACGGACTTGTGGAAGGGTTATAGCAACCTTCAAAATTTAGGGTTTGTTCATAAAACTGTGAACCATTCACAAAATTTTATAGACCCAGACACTGGCGTTTGCACAAATAGAGTCGAAGGACATTGGTCCATCATGAAGGGATACTTCAGGCGATTAGGTGTAATGTCTTCTAAGTTTCTACCCGAATACATAGACCAATTCATGTGGAATGAAACTTATGGAGGCACCCCATTTAATCGCCTAAAGAACTTAACAGCCCACATTGGTGAAAAATATAATTAGTATTATGTTTCAAAAAATAAAGTTATTTGTTTTAAAAATGTAATTCTTATTAAAGAATAAATAATATGTAATTTTATATTAAACATTCGCCACAGAAATCATCAAATATCCATTCGTATTCAGTGTTTAAATTAAATTAATATTATTTTTTTAGGTGAGTAGTATTTTATTTCATTTGAAATAATCGTGTCGAATAGCCCTCGTGCTCTTAATAAATTTTCGATTTTAAAAGAACTAGTGCTTGTTGAATACGCAATGTCCCTTAAACGTAAGGCTGTTTTCTTTGAATTATTCACCTCGTGCTTCGCACTCGGTAAATAATTAGAAAACCCCCTTACTTTTGCGGGACATTGCTATGCAACAAGCACTCGTTCATTTAATAATCGATAATTCATAGAGCACACGTGCTATTACTACTGAAAACTGTCTCTTATTACTAAGAGACTAAAATTTATAGAGGTTAAAACGAAATCTAACTAGCTGAGTCGAGGCCGATAGATCCGACTCTTGAGTTCATTTCTTACGTACAAATTCATTTTTTTGTTAGAATTATAGCGTTTTTTGATGATAGTCCAGTAGGTCCAAAACATAAAAACAACCTTTTATGTTTTTAAAGACATGTCCAATATTTACATTGCATTTAACAAAAAAATAGTTTTGGAATAATGAAAATTATACTGAACTTTTAAACCATAAAACCTTTACATGACCCTGAACCCTTGTCTTTTAATTATCCATTCTTTAAGTTTGACTTGACTAATCGTCAAATTATAAATCGTCTCCTGAAGATGACCTACTAGGTCCGAAACATAAGAACAACCTTTTATGTTTTTGAAAACATGTCCAACATTTACCTTGCATTTAACTTAAGATAGTTTTTTAATAATAAAAATCCTGTTGACCTTTCAAACAATATGACCTTGACATGACCTTGAACTACTGTCTTTTGGTTATCCATCTTCCAAGTTTAAAACCTTTAACTATTGTGGTGTATGAGATAATTGAAGTCAAACTATAAATCGTTCCCTGAAGATGACTTACTAAGTCCGAAACACAAGAACAACCTTTTGTGTTTTCAAAAACATGTCCAACATTTACCTTGCATTTACCTTAACATAGGTTTTTAATAATAAAAATGCTATTGACCTTTTAAACAATATGACCTTGCCATGACCTTGAACTCTTGTCTGTTGGTTATCCATCCTCTAAGTTTGAGACCTTTAACTATTGTGGTGCATGGAATAATTAAAGTCAAACTATAAATCGTTCCCTGAAGATGGCTTACTAAGTCCGAAACACAAGAACAACCTTTTGTGTTTTCAAAAGCATGTCCAACATTTACCTTGCATTTACCTTAACATAGGTTTTTAATAATAAAAATGCTATTGACCTTTTAAACCATATGACCTTGACATGACCTTGAACTCTTGTCTGTTGGTTATCCATCCTCTAAGTTTGAGACCTTTAACTATTGTGGAGCATGGGATAATTGAAGTCAAACTATAAATCGTTTCCTGAAGATGGCCCACTAAGTCAGAAACATAAGAACAACCTTTTGTGTTTTCAAAAGCATGTCCAAAATGTACCTTGTATTTAACGTGACATAGTTTTTTAATAATAAGAATGCTATTGACCTTTAAAAAGATATGACCTTGACATGACCTTGAACCCCTGTCTTTTGTGTATCCATCTTCCAAGTTTGAGACCTCTAACTATTAAGGTGTATGAGATAATTGAAGTCAAACTATAAATCGTTTCCTGAAGATGGCTTACCAAGTCCGAAACACAAGAGCAACTTCTTGTGTTTTCAAAAATATGTCCAACATTTACCTTACATTTTCCTCAACATGGCTTCTTAATAATAAAAATGCTATTGACCTTTCAATCAATATGACCTTTGCATGACCTTGAACTCTTATCTTTTGGTTATCCATCCTCCAAGTTTGAGACCTTTAACTATTATGGTGTATGAGATAATTAAAGTCAAACTATAAATAATTCCCTGAAGATGGCTTACTAAGTCCGAAACACAAGAACAAGCTTTTGTGTTTTCAAAAACATGTCCAACATTTTCCTTGCATTTACCTTAACATACATTTTTAATAATAAAAATGCTATTGACCTTCAAAAAGATATGACCTTGACATGACCTTGAACCCCTGTCTCTTGTGTATCCATCCTCCAAGTTTGAGTCCTATAACTATTGAAGTATTGGAGCTATGTCAATGCAAACATTGACATTTGAAAACGTCATAGCTCTTTTCCTAGACATAGAATTTTTTTTAAACATTTTTAACACAAAGGGCCCTCCGAAAGAATATGTTTAAGCAAAAAAAATCACAATATTTTGGGCTAGATTTTTTTTTGCATGCAATATCTACTAACCTTGACCAGTGGTCAGTATGACCTTGTGGTCATCTTGACCACAAGACTTTGATATTTACTTATGCCAAGTTTGAACCTTCTACCTAGTACCACCCAAGCAACACAAAGTTGTAAAACGAACATGATAACTTCCAATAACGTTATTATGGTTTATACATATTCCACATTTTGTAAACGTCAAGCACATGGGTTTTAATTCCGTTTTAAAAACTACATTATATCTTTTCTTACATAATATTAATTTATATGTTTGAATAACGTATACAAAACGATAAGCCGTAAAGCGTTAAGTCAGTTATATATCCTCGTTTGAATTACCACTGTACGACTACATTACGACGAAGTTTATGTGTGTCGCTAATAAGTTTTTTGAGCAGTCGCAATACAGGCTTATAAGGGTTAATTTAATGTTACACGTATTATAGTCTTCTTCATACCATATTTTAAGTTTATACAACTGTTTTAATATGTAAACATAATGTTGTTTTAGTATAATTACAAATTAATAACGTGTAAGCTATAATATAACCGTCTCATTGTTACAATATTAGCAGTTCTAAAAACCACTTGTAGGAGTCTAAGAAGCACTTTATTTTATTAAATTCTGGCTGTTGTTACATTACTTTAAAACATGTATGCAATGTTGCCAAGTGGAAATATTTGTTTTAAAGTTAGGATAGTGGAAAAAAATTACTAATTTGAACACTAGCACTACTAATATTAAAACTTAATTAAAAATTTAATAAAGTCTAGAAAATTAATAATTTGTAAGATTTAGTTTTAGTACCGAGCGAGCATTTAAATTCTACCTCGACTCTTGCCATGGAAAACAAAAGATGCTTTTCCGTAGGTCATTGATAGTTTCTACTAATGTCATTTTTGATGTTGTCATCTTTTTTTGACGTTTAAACAAACTATCAAAGACATACGGAAAAGCAGCTTTTGTTTTCCATGGCAAGAGTCGAGGTAGAATTTAAATGCTCGCTCGTTAGTAAGGTATTAATATTTATCTAATGAAACAGCAAAATTGAAGAATTATTATCAAAATCATAATCAGTAATACATACGAATTTTTATATTTTATGATTCATATAAAATAATTACACCTTATTTTCACTTAAGGGTACAAATTAAAGATGCAAAATAGAAATAGGTATCCCTCACAATTTATTAATCAAAACAAACCCTATGTTTATAATTATTTTACAAAGTAAAATTTTTTGTATAAAGAATAAAAGCTTAATACTTAAATTGAAAAAAAATTCAAATTAAATATGCGTAGAACGGCGTAGAACATGCACGTCTTACTTAATGAAAATAATAAGTAACATATATCTGATTTGTTAATAAAATAAACATTGAAATTATAAAGCAAAGGTATAGACAATTAGTTTTATTTAAAATCGTTAAAATAAATACGGAAGGTACTTGGCAACACTGCATTCTTTAAATTTATTTTCTCACCCGCCATTAATGGTTCCTTCAATTATGTCGGCCATATTTATCTTTGGGCATGCCGCAAAATATTTATTTTAGTTACCAGATATTAAGAAAGCCTAGCCATCAATATTTATCTGCAAAATTTTGTTACAGAATTAAAAATAATTGTTTCCTATTAATTTTGTGAAAATTTGCCAAAAGTAAAAAATAATGCAAACAATCTACGATTAAAATGTTACTTATTTTATATTAATTAGAAGGCCCTTTTGTTTTAAGTTATGTATAATAATCATATTTGCAGTAAATGTGGAATTGTTTCTGTATTTAACCCACCGCTGGGTTAATATTATAAAAATAATTTTATCATTAAATGTTTAATGCAATAACAGAATGGTAGACATAGTTTAATTTCAGAGAAGATATGTTTTAAATCTGTGTAGGGTCTGGCTCTAGGTATAACAGATGTTGGGTTTTCAATATTTATGATATATTATAGCGATGGTCAAAATACCTTGTTTGTTGCAGATGCTAAAACATTCCTCTATATATTTGACGCATGCGAATTAAACGTTAAGAGTCGTAAATCAGCCGTAATGTGGTCATCCTGACTATTATCCATAGGGATGGAATGGTTTCAATATGACCTTCTTGCAAAACGTCCTAACGTAATGCTTGTTAGTGTTTTTAAAAACAGTGTTTATATGCACTTAAATGGTCGGATTAGTGTATAATTTTTTCCCCAAATTGGTAGATAGAGTGGTTGTATAATCGTACAATACCACTATTTTATATAAGTTATGCAGTCATAAGTAAAGTTGCTTTAACGATTGTACAACTAATATACATACAAGCTGTGTTACTTGGGCATAATTGAGTAAATTACGGTTAAAGAAATTTTTTGCTCCGTACATCCATCCATCCATCCTAACATACACCAAAGTGATATTTTTTAATAACAACCCAGTGGATGGTCCGATCGATATGATTCTAGTATCAAAAGATCGGTAATTTTTTGTAGCATCTTTCCAACACCCCCAACATTTACGTATCTTGCTTCATTTAGGCACAGTTTCAAAAAAACATCGATTTTCAGAAATTGCAATTACAATAGTACATTTCCTTTAGAGAAATGAACTAAAAAGCATAATATAATGTAGGTATATACAAATATATACCTACCTTGGTTATCAAATTCAGATTTCTTAGTTTTCAGCACACTTTTTTAAGTAATAAACCAACTAGTATTTATCTAAAATAAGTACTACAATTTTTCATTAAACACGTCTGCAAATAGGAAGATAAAATGTACCATCTGGTTTTAATACATGTGATGGAAAATTGGAAAATTATCACATTTTCACCATCTGTCTATTCAATTACTAAACCTAATCGAATAAGAATAATCAATCTCGGTCCCAGTTCACCCCTTATGTGCAATGTGTAGCGTTTTAAAAACTTTAGAACCATATTGCACACCTTTAAAGTTGTAAAAATGTCATATTTATTTTTATCACAACCGTGGTTAAGTGGTCAAAAAGAAAAAAACAATTAATAATGTTTAAGTAATATTTAGCAATACTATTTCCTACAATATTTTATTTAGATATGATATAAAATGGTGGAATCTAAGAGTCATTCGACCCTAGGCGGGACGCCAAGTTATGAATTCTTTTATTATTTATTATTTAGATAGTTTAATAAAGAATAATATGTAGGAATGTGTTGTAATAAAAAAATGTTTTAATATTAGCATTTATTTATACAACAAACAAGATATACATACATATACATCCCAACGAGTATCACTAAGATAATTAAAACTAATCTAAAACACAAAATATTTTTCATGCATGTTAACATTTAAAAAAGTTAACAAATGACTAGTCAAATTCTGTCCCAATTGTTAGACTTATTTCTCCTGGCAAAATTTCGGTTTCATGATACCATTGATTTGTGTTCAATATAACTAAAACAATTTTTTTTATTACACATGCGTAGTGGTCATATTACCATTATAATTTATGACATGGGACCTAACCCTTACACCAATTCTTAGTTGCAGTTCTAAGCGAGAATTCATAAATAATTATTATCTGCCCCACACTTTTTTCTTACCTTTTTTTATTAAAATAAGTTATTGTTTGAAAAAAATAATACCAGCAAGATTGCTGCCTTATGGTAGTAATAATGTTAAGCTGTAAATAGTTTTAATGTACAGATGTACTATTCTGCGTTTTTAATTTAAGTTAGCTCGTTTTTAGTAAAAAAATTGTCAAAGTTTATCATATTTGTAGCTATCCTGCCGAAAGAAGCAGCAAAATAAAGTTTCGAAAGCTCGCATAATTCAAAAATAGTGCCTTTTCTCGTAAGTTCCACTTTTCCGACATATTTTGGCCTTCATATAAAAAAGAAATATATTATTCTATATAAGTACTTACTAACTTCGCCAGGTTCAACAATAACCTCTAAGTTTGAACAATACCAAAAACATTCTGGAAGTGGAACCAGACGCCATTTTTTTCTTCCTCTTATTTGAGCTTGCCAAGAGGGATAAATCACATCATCAATCTAAAATCATATAAATTGGTTTGAACCTACTTTCTTATAGACAGACTGTGTGCCAGTAAAATTTTTGATATAACTTCGGGGGCAGAATAATATTTGGGATAATTCTTTTTATTGAGCCATATCCAAGTCTAATTCTTGTTGAAAATTGAATGTTTAAAAATGGGAGCCATTTGGTGGTTTGGTAAATATGAGATAATATTTACCAATGTATTCGAATAAAATAATTCATTTTTTATGTAAACAGTAATAAAGTTTCTGCTTAGACGTGAAAATTCAAAAGAGCTTAAAAGTTTGTGGAGCAAAATGATTTAAGGGGAGTTTTTACCTTTTGCTCAAAAGAAAAATTGTTGTGTTTTATTCGGTAGTAACGCATTGTTGCCTCCCAAATAGCCTCGTTTTTTATTCAAAAATTTAAGTTGGGCTTGCAGCAAAATTTGCAGATAACTATTTTAGTTATTTGAAGTTAAAAAATAGGTAATATATTTTTATTAAATTACTCTCTAATTAAAAAAATATTTTAATCGAATAATTGATTTGGATGAGAAATGGCTGTCATTCGTCATCCCTCAAATTGCGAGAATCTGCGGTGGGTATTAGAGTTGGCTATGGCCCAAAGAATGCACCAAATAAAAATTATTGTGATTCCCCCCCAAATTATACCGCAAAATTTTCCCTGCTAATTCACAATCTATTAATTATTAGTAGAGAACTTTATATGCATATGGGTAAAACAATTTTAAGATTTTTATGTATACGTGCAAAGGCGCTCCTCTTCCTGGACTACCCATGAAGATCCAAACCATATTCATATTAACAGTTTTATTTTGGAAAAAATAGGGTTTGGTGTATAAGCTCTGAAGTTGTTTGGTTGCATTTTGAAAGCAATTAGCCCAGCCAACATACCACGGCATCCCATTATTTTTAGTTTCATTATCCATTTCAAACACATCTTGTAATGTAGTAAAGGGGGAATCGTATCGCAAAAAATTACATGCTGGATCATGTTTTTGGTAATTAACTTTGCTGTACAAACTTTTCAAAAAATCAAAATTCAATTCTTTTGTTGCTCTCCATCCTTTTGTCCCATCTGTTACAATTATAGGGGTATCTGAAGAAGCGTAAAGAGTTTGAAAATCTTCTTGAGAGACATTTGTAGCTTTCTTTACAAATTTTAATTGGCTGCAGTCATTGCAATTAAATGGATCTTGAAATACGTTAAAATAAAAGGACGGTACAGGAACCAAACACTAAAACAAAATGCACGTGAAAATTTTGTGTAAAAATACTTCCATTATGGAAGGAAATATTTTGAGATTTTAAGAAAATAATTATCAAAACGCAATTTTTTTCCTACAGTTTTTGACTAATTAAATTCTTAGATTGATGAAAACACAGCATACAGTAGGTAATATCCATTAATATTATTAAAAAATTTACTATTCACTTACATTATTTTCAATATTCCGTAAGACAAAATACACACTAACACTCAATGCAATTAACAAAACAGAAAGAACCTTAAACAAATTAAAGCGAATTTTCTTGTTAAATTTAATTGCCACGTCAAGATTTTTATAATTTTGACTGAAACTTAAATCACATTTTAATAAAATTTTATGAAGTCGCTTTTTGCAGACTTCCATATCGCGACTATAACGTTCCCGATTTCTAACTCGAGTAGCATTCACAATCTTGTCTGTAAGGCGCAAGGGTTTACCGTATTGTGCGTGTATAGTGTATACCCTTCTGTCGGCTTAAAATACATTACATGGGATTGGGACCGGCGGTAGCGGGTGCTGAATTTTTGAGAATTGAGAATATTTAAAAATTTGAGTATACTTTTTTTGCCAGAACAAAATTGAGAAATATGACATATTTGCAAAATATAAATAAAAGTATACGCAAATATTTGCGACTTCTCCAAAATTCACCCGAGACGCGCAGTCGGACTAAACAGGGTGTCCGCGTTGATTTTCCTTTTTTTTATATGGCAAATAGAGGATAAAAAAAGGACATTGAATAAAAGAAATATTTTGATGACCTACAACGTCGAAGCATAATAACAACCTTCTAATTTTCAAAAGCATGCCGAACATTTAACTTAATAGAGTTTTTTAATAATAAAAATGCTATTGACCTTTTAAACGATATTACCTTGACATGACCATGAACCCCTGTCTCTTGTTCATCTATACTCATAGTTTGAGACCTCTAACTATTGTAGTATTGGAGTTAATGCAAACATTGACATTTAAAAATGGTTTTTCCCAAAACTAGTTTTTTTTTTAAGTATTTATTAAAGTCGTACCGTGTTTTTTTTGTTAAATAAAATAAAAAATTATTGTACACAACGATATCTACTGATCTGAACCATAGCTCAGTATGACCTTGAGATCATTTTACCCATAAAACATTGGTACTTACTCATATCAAGTGTAAACCTTCTATTTAATACCACAGCTAAGATATTTAAAGTTAAAAACTCTGTGTACCCCTCCCCACTTTTCTCAGTCATTAATAAACTTTTTTTTTATTTACATCAGCAATTTTCGCTCTTAAAAAAGTTTTTATGCTATTGAAGTCATATACAGGGTGTTCGCGATCAATGTGCTTTTTTTTTAATGGGAGATAGCTGGGAAAAATCCAAGACATTTGGTAAAAACAGTTTTTTGAAAAAGTGCCCCGCTTCGGAAATAACGGCCTTCAAACATGTAGACTAAAAACCCTTAATCGTAAATATTTACCAAACGATTTCATCAACCATCATGAAAGTTATACTATATCAATAAAGGTAATAAAAAGGGTCATTTTAAACCCATTTTGAAATTTTGGGCCCCCTTTAAAATGGGTTAAACACTAGTAGTGTTGATAAAAACTGCATGTAATTTCTTTACCTTTGAGAATTTTGTAATTTTATGTATTTTTTTTAATACCCCAATTTAAGTAAAAACATTTTTCCCACTTGAAATTTCTGAATAACTGTACCGTTTATGAATAAACTACCAAAAACACCTTTGATATACCCCATATTTTGCGTTGACTTGACAAAAAACTTACTTCAATGTAGTGACAGTGGTAAGTGACATACAAATTTCAAAAGAAAGTCTAGTCTTATGCAAAAATATGGGGTACATCAAAGGTGTTTTTGGTAGTTTATTCGTAAAAGGTACACTTTCTCAGAAATTTCAAGTGGTAAAAAACTTGTTACTTGAATTGGGGTGTTTAAAAAAATACATAAAATTACAAAATTCTCAAAGGTAAAGAAATTACATGCTGTTTTTATCAACACTACTAGTGTTTAACCCATTTTAAAGGGGGTGCCAAATTTCAAAATGGGTTTAAAATAACCCTTTTTATTACCTTTATTGTTAGTACAACTTTCATGATGGTTGGTGAAATCGTTTGGTAAATATTTACGATTTAGGGTTTTTAGTCTACATGATTGAAGGCCGTTATTTCCGAAGGGGGGCACTTTTTCAAAAAACTGTTTTTACCAAATGTCTTGGATTTTTCCCAGCTATGTCCCATTAAAAAAAAAGCACATTGATCGCGGCACCCTGTATATATTAATATTATATAATTCGTTTCTTTTAGTCTTTTAAAGCAGCCCTCAAGAAAAAGTCCAGTCTGTACTATTTGGGGGCCACGTAATAGTACCATTATTTCCAATCCAAATTTCATATTTTTAGCCCAGAAACCTTTTAACTGGTGCTACATTGTGGGGAGAAGCCCCATTCTGTTGCCAAACAAGGACGTGTCTTATATTTAACGGTAGGTCTTCTATTTTGTCTTCCAATGAGTTTTGTAAATACTCAAGATAATTTAGTCCATTATGCTTTTTTTCTATAAAAACATCAGGACCATATATTTCATCGTTTAAAATTACGAACCGTTTTTCTTCCCTGGATTTTGGTCTCCATAACTAATCTTGGCAATTATTTCTTAAGGGATATTGTTGCCGATATTCAGCTCTTACGCATCTTTTTAAGTTTTTATTGCACGAAAAGTAACATTCCAAAATATCTTTTCTTTCTTCCAAAGAATATCTCATGATAAATTTCTTTTTCATAAATGTCAAACAATCTTAGTCAACTTATTTAGAAAAAAATAAATTAGAAACAATAAACTTTGACAGCCAATGCGTCCCGTCCTTTTTAATTTTAGCAATATTTTGTGGTTTGAAGTATCTATTTTCTCTTGATGCAGGTAGTCGTTGTACAGAATGGATGAATGGGTAGTTAGTTTTGGCGTTGTGGGACTCTTCGGGCCAAGTATCTTATCGGATGAATGGGTAGTTAGTTTTGGCTTTGTGGGGCCCTTCCGGCCAAGTTTCTTATCAGATGAATGGGTAGTTAGTTTTGGCGACCAAAAAAGATCATTTCGGCAGAAGAATCTGATTCAGTACAAAATATGGAACCTAAAAATGCATAAAACACCATGTCATTATTTTAATTATCAATAAAAAGTGAATTTTTGGAAATTTTTTATTAAACGGACAAGAAACTTCGTGGTATATGGTCCGTGATACCGTAAATCAAGTCGGTAGTAATGCTACCTATTTTAAAATTTGCTGATTTAAAAACACAAAATAAATTTTATACGTTTATTTATTAAGAATATATAAAAGCAAAGCATGGAGGACCTATTCCAGCAATTAGAAGATGCAATCTAAACACTTGCACTTTCTAATTTCCTGGTAAGGTCCTCATTCTGCCTCTCCTCATCAGTAGTCCTCTGCTCCCTCAGCTCTCTCTCGGCCTTTTCTTTTTGTTTTTAATTTTTAATGAAATTTCTACAATCTTTCCAATAATTTGAATTTTTCTTATTTTTTCATATTTGGTTTCTTTTTTCCTTTCTTGGCTTCATTTTCAGGCACCACCGCGCAAGATGGCGCCGATGGTGCCTGATACACATTAAAATTGTTTACGTTTACCCCCGGTAACATAACAATCTACAATTGTAAAAACCAGTAAGTATTAAAATTATATTTTTAAAGAACTTTTTCAAAACTTACGTTGGGCACTGATATGTTATAATTATTTGTAGACGGATTCGTCAGTTCTGAGAGTTCTTTATTCATGTTCATGATGTTCATGTCCAAAAACAAACTAAACAACATTCAACAAGTAAACATTCTCTAATGCAGGTCAGAACATAATCTTTAATGGAACACCTCTATTGGTCGTTTCTGGAAAAGAGTTGTTGGTGACGAACAAAGTTGTACAATATCCAATTAGACATATGAACCAGGACAATCCTTCTCTCGCTGTCTCTACTGGAAATAATGTACAATCTAACCTTATACAGATCATATCACAAGTGACTCCACCTCCAAGTCCATTGGTAAGTAAGGTTCAAAAGCCAAGCATGGTTTCCCCCTTGAAAAAGAGAGATCCATCGCAAAATTTGATTAGTCAAATTTGTTTGGCAAAAAAACACAAACTTACTAATGATGGACAAAAAACTCAGCTGGATTCTGTGTTGACACCAATCAACACAAAAGGTAATATACATTTTTATGTTATATAAATAAATAAAAGGACCAGCAAACACAAATGGGAAGCAACAGGTGGTGAAAACCGTAAAACCGATCAGTAACGCAGAATTGGTCATATTTTGACATTTTTAGGAACATTCTTTTAATGAGAATACAATCGTTTTTATAAAAATAATGTATCACTTATATAAACGATTTTATAGCTCTTTAAAAATCACCTAATTTCATCATAATCGTCTATCTTAGTCATAGAGTCCTGAAGCATAGATTGCAGCGTTCTCTGTAGGACCAAATAAGCTCATTTTTAAAGTGCTATAAAATCGTTAATATTGGCGAAACATTATTTTTTAAATATGATTGTATTCATATTAAAAGAATGTTCCTAAAAATGTCAAAATATATAGGGTGTTTCATATAAAAATATGATATACATTTATCATTTATACGATTATCAAATGTAACCTAAATTGTGAGCTCTAGTTGTTTTGTAAAATTTACTAGTGAAAAGTGAAGAATAAATATACCAATCCTTAACTACCAAACGATCAAGTCATCAAGCATCACTTTGAATCAATGTAAGTACACATTGCATGTACATAGTGGTGTGTACTACATCTATAAATTCTACCATTGCATGCTGTTGTTAAAGGCTACAATTGCTTTTAATTATTACTATCCCACTACTTGCCACGTCACGTAAAGCATTCGTCAACTTGCCGTCCTGCGTCAATCAGTATAGTACCTCCTTCGCAGCAGAGCCTCAAATTTTCTGGTTTATAAGAATGTCATCAAACGAAGACCTAATTAACACTTTAAAACAACTTATGCAAGAACAAGTTTCTGAGGTGAAGGAATGTATAAAAAAAGAAGTTGAACACACAAGAAAAACAATAGATAACATCAACAAAAACATTGACCAAATAAATAATAACATTTTAGAACTGGAGCGAACTACAAGGAAAAATAACGTTATTATCTTTGGCCTAAGATCTAAAAACGGAGATAATTTTAAAAGGAGCGTATTATTAGAATTAAATACACTTCTAGAACTAAACCTGTCACTTCAGACCTCAACGACGTTTACAGAATTGGAAAGGCAGATAACTCTCGCATAAAAGTTGAGTTTTTATCCTATTTAGTAAAAAAATTGGTACTGCAATCTGCCAATAAGTTAAAAGGCAAAAATATATACATTACCAAACAACGACTTATGCAAACACGATCAAGAAAACAACAAAATACTTAGAACCAATTTAAAACAAGCTAAAGACAGGGGCTTGAATGCCTACATAAAAAAGGGCAAAGTGGTCATCTCCAACGAGGAATACTCACCCAAAAAGCTCCAAGCAACTATTCCCGACCAAGACGAATGCGAAAAAGACACCGAACGGAAAGTTACCAGCGCCCTGTCAACGCCAAGTCCAAAAGAGCATCTACTGGAGGCAGAAGTATTTGAGAACCTTATCGAAAAAGATAAAAACGAGCCACTAATCAGCAAATTAGTTAAGCCAACTAAAAGTCATAACTACTCCCGGACAAACTCTACAAGCAGCACTGGTTCAACTGGAGAAATAAGAAAAACCAAACACTCTGAAACCGATTCTAAATAAAAACCAAAAACCTTAAAAAAAAATAAAAAACATTTAATGTAAAAAAAAACACTTTATTCAATTTATATTTAACAGTTACATTGCATTTTTTCTTATTCTTCTGTAGAAACGTAAATTATAATCAGTATTGTCAGTATTGGTAAATTATAGTGAGATAAACCAAAATATTTATTTGCTGTACTTTATTCTAAAAATCTTTAAAACCTAAAAAAAATATAGAAATATAAACATGGACATGTTTATAAGAGATTTTCGCGTCAATTTACCTGAAACAAAAGAAGTTGCTATTTACAATGAATACCTTATCATTGTAAATGATTATAACCTTAATTTTAAAATTTTTCAAACCAACATTCGCAGTGTAGCAAAGAATTTTGATGAATTACTTATATTTTTGCAGCAATTTGGGAATAACTATTTTGACATTTTAGTTTTAACCGAAACATGGAGAGTCCAAGACATAAATTTGTATAACATAATCGGTTACAACACATATTATAACAATGGTGACATTAATCAGAACGATGGGGTACTGGTATATGTAAGAAATAACCATAACGTAGAGGTTAAAATAATAAGTTTTCATTCAATCAAAGTTCTTCAAATTCTTATAAATAATACCCATGATAAACAAATTATGATAACCGCGATATATCGTTCCCCGTCAACTGATAGTAAACAATTTTTAGAAAATGTTCAGATCTACCTAAATGAATTTAAAAAAGTTAATCTTGTAGCGCATATTATAGTTGGAGATATAAATATTAATATTTTATCGGACTCACAAGAAGCTAGTGAACACCTAAATATTATTACTGAATTTGATTTCACATCATACATTAATAAATACACGAGAGAATTAAATGAACAAAGATCATGCTTAGACCATTTTATGGTAAATACCAATTTTGCAGATTTAACTTCAGTAATATTTAAAAGTTCAATTACTGATCATTATAGTGAAATATTATTAATTAGTACAGAAAATAATGTAACCAAAAACGATAAATGTAATTACAAAGAAATAATTAACTATTCAAAACTTAATACGGTCCTACAAAACGAAAATTGGAGTGATTTCTATGAAAATAACGACACAAATGAAAAAACTAATATTTTTATAAGAACTATTCAAAAATGTGTTATGGTTATAGTTTATTTTTTATACAAGAAGAAACTTCGACTATACGATAAAAATTCAAAATATGTTTTTTGGGTTGCCTATCAGGGGTTTGTTCAGTAATTTTTCTATTTTTTGTTGTGATTTCGAACAAAGCTCAAAATTTAACGTTTGTCAAAACTGAAACTTTCAAATAAGTCTGTCAACACAAAAAACTAAAATGTAATATAAATTTTAAGTTATCGTCGGTAGCTGCTTATTTTTTAAAGAAAAACAAACTAAGACATTGTGATTAATGTAAACTCAATCAGAACCTGAGCTAGAGCTATTGCCTTTGTTTAAAAACATTTCAAGATTTTTACCTTTGAACAAAATAAAAAAGCAAGCAGCAAGTTCCATATGGGTAGTAGCATTAAGTATGGAAGAAATTATACTTAAATGTAAAATAAATAATGTCTGACACCCTCACTCGACTAACTAAAATCCAAACAGTCCACACGAGCTACACAAATTTCCATCTACAAGACGATTATCAGACCAGTAGTAATGTAAGGGTGTGAAACGGGGACTCTGACTGTAGCAAATGAAAAACGGTTTAAGATGTTTGGGCGTAAGGTGCTAAGAAACATATATGGATCAATGATAGATGCGGCAACAGAAAAATATCGAAAAAGTTCCAAGACTACCATTGGCCGGACATGTCAGAATTGTAAAACTCGTTTGGACAGAGGCACCAATTGAGGAAAGATCATTATAAGTACATTGGCGCGACAATAGCAAGAATAACTTGGCACTGGGAGTCAAAAACCAAGAGTTAAGGTTTAACAGGTAGAAATGAAGAAAGATAGTGAAGAGGTGGAAGACCCACCCCGGGTTGGGAGTTACGGAGATAGAAAGGAAGGAAATAATTAACCAAGAAGCACCATGTGGGCCATTGGTATGCGATATTAATGTATGATGATAATCATACAAAATATATTATTTTATTACAAAAAAAAATGTCGTTATTTGCCTTATAAGTTGTAATTTTTAATCAATAATTTTATAAAATAATGATAAAGCTGTTCGTTTCATGTCTTTTTAATCATTTAATAAAATTCAGCCAAAGTTCCTTATAAGAACTAAACTAGGTATATGGTATTTTCAATGGCTCAAATAAAAAATGAAGTGGCCACCAAAAATGATACTTTTAAGTTAAAGGACGTAAAGATTTTAATGGATATGGCAATAAAGAATGTTACTCCAGACAACTGGAAAAAGGCAATTGGTTTGTGTAGTCTTATTTTTCTTTTTCTTCTCCCTTTTATTTATTTTTAAGAACATGTCGTGAAAGTGGAGGATCAAATGCGCGCCCTTTATCCAGTGGTAAAAACAACCTCATCGATTGTAATTCGACCAAACGAAGATTCTGAAGAATCCGAAGATGAAGATAACAATAATTGTTACGATGGGGAATTTGAAGTGTACGATGTAGAAATTGAAGACAATAAGGAAGATGAACTTTTAACCGAAAATATAGCCTCCACTTCAAGTTTTGCAGTTTTTGATAAAGATCAATCTTTTGCAAATTTTGAAAAAGAATATGATGCGTGGGCAAATATTGCCCCTTTAAAAAAAATTATACAAAATACTGTAAAACATATTAATCATGAACACGAAACCAAAAACAAAATCGATGATTTTGAGACCATTACGAGACTGAATGAAGATGGAATTTTTTTTGAAGTCATGACCAAACCTGACTTGACTAGACTAGACGAGACCTAACGCGAAAGGAATGTGTGTAAATAATGTAAGTGTTCGCTGACTACTTTTAAATGTAATATGAAAAAGTATTTACTTTCTAAACAATTTTTGTAGTATTCTTATTTTGAATTTGTGTTAGAACTAATAAAAAAAAATAAAGTAAAAGTAATTTCGTATTATTAATTTGTTGCATTTATTTAAGTATTTAAAGGTTAATGTGTGGTGTGTTGTCAAACGTCAATAGGTTCAATATTTAAATTAATTTCTTTTTGCTACTAAATATTACAATTTCTTTTTAAATGTTTCTTCTGGCTTTAGGTAATCAGAGGCAAGCTACATTATTGTGATTTGCCACCTGCCCTTCTGCTTTTTTTCTTCTGTTATCTAGATATTAACTTTTTTTATTACTGTTGTATTTTTTGTGAAGAAAAATAAAGAAATTATTTATTTATTTATTTATTTATTTATTTATTTATTTATTTATTTATTTATTTATTTATTTATTTATTTATTTATTTATTTATTTATTTATTTATTTATTTATTTATTTATTTATTTATTTATTTATTTATTTATTTATTTATTTATTTATTTATTTATTTATTTATTTATTTATTTATTTATTTACACAAATAAACGGAAATGAACGAGCTGATACACTTGCAAAGCAACGATTGATTCAGCCAACAATAAAACCGGAGCCATCTTTCGAAATATATAAAAGTACTGTTAAAATAACTTCAGGGGAGTGAACTAAAAAGAAACATAGAAAACATTGGAATAAATGTCCAGGAAAAAAAACACGGCGTGAGACCTAACAAGGAACAAAATAGGAACAGAAGAGCTGTTTCAACGCAGCTGGGATCTACTTAGGAACGTAACAGGGCTGTCAACTGCGCATGTACCGGTAAGACAGCACCCACACACCGTGCGACTACTGAATGACGATGGGCTGCAGACTATGCAAGGAAGTCTTTGTGATATTTTTATTTACCTAGTAATTTTTTAAATATTTATCATTTCTATATAAGCACGAAAAGCTTTAGTTATAAAGAATAAACTTTGTTGTGCTTTACCTTTTCATTTTGATTAATTAATTGCCATAACATTATGTGTCTTAAATAAATAAACAAACAAATTTTTTAAAATGTCCGACGTGCAAGTTTGTTGCGTAAAGGACTGCGAAAGTAATAGCCTAAATTATACTCTTTTTAAATTTCCAAGCGATATTACACAATTAAATCAATGCAACACCCAAATTGGAAAATTAATGTAAAAAAGAACCAAATTTGTGAGGTACGTAAATAAAGTACTTTTAATGATTAATAAATTAATCCTTAATTTATTTTTTAGGCCCATTTTTCGGAATCCTGCTTGAAATTTAAAATAGAAACAAAATTGGAGTTAACGGATAATGCGGCACCAAATGTTTTTCACCAACAAATTTTTCAATCAAAATTACCAGTAAAAAAAACAATCAGCTCAAAACAAATTACTCGTGAAGATATCTTAAATGAAAATAAAATTAACTCTTTAAATCAAGATATTGTGGCATTGCGGAAAAAAAATTTAAAATTAGAAAATGATTATAACAAATTTTTAAATCAAAATTTACAGCTAAGCAAAAATTTCGATTTAATTCAGAAAAAGTATAATAATTTGGCTATGAATTTTGGAAAACTATTCAGAGATGACCAAATTCTAAATTTGTCAAAAAATATTGAAAATTCACATGCTAATCGTTGGGGTAAAGGCACATTGGAACATTCTTTAAAATTAAAATTCGTTTGCGGAACTTCTGGCTACAATTACTTACTGAAACAAAATTATCCGTTACCGTCAATTAGAACTCTTAAACCCGACAAACAGAACATACATCCTTTAGTCCCGGAATTTTAGAAGAAATTTTTTAGTATTTGGAATTCAAAATTACTGAGTTTAATGAGTACCAAAAAGATGGCTGCCTTTACCTCGACGAAATGTCGATACAACCAGGACAAGAATATTGTATGGCTTCCTCAACTACTTTTGGTTTTGATACTTAGAAAATTCTGGTACTCCTGCAACGCATATTTTGGTAATTATGTTAGGGGGGCTAAATTCAAAATGGAAACAAGTTGTCGGGTATCATTTCACGGGTAATCGAATAGTCGCGGCGTCTTTGGCAAATTTTATAACTGAAATATTGGTACGTGCTGAAAAAATAGAGTTAAATGTTGTAAGTGTTACCTCCGACATGGGTCCTGCAAATCAAGCCCCTCCTCCTCCTCATTCCTTTGTCCTTCGCAAGGACGTGGTGACACGTGAATCTTTTTATTGTAGAAGCCCATTCAGCTCTATCTTGAGCCAAATGTGAAGCTTGTGATAAGCTTCTTCCCACTATATTAGTAATTTGGTCAGTCCAGCGTGTTGGTGATCTGCCTCTGGATCTTGGCCCTTCGACTCTCCCTTCCACTATATGCCTTTCCATATCATCCATATCATCATATTGCCTCGACACATGTCCAAAAAAACGAAGGATCGATTGATTAACTTTGGTTAGAAGATTTTTGTTGACATTGAGTTCCTGTAAAATGGATATGTTTGTCCGGTGAGCAGTCCAGGAAACTCTGAGAACTCGTCTGTATACCAACATTTCCAAGGCGTCAATTCTTCTTACATCGGCTTTTTTTACTGTCCACGTTTCAGACGCATAAGTAGCTATGGAAAAAATAAGAGCGTTGACTAATCTCAGCTTAGTATTTTTAGAAATGGTGCGGTCTTTACATATATATAAATATAAATCAAGCTATGTGGAACCAATTTGGCATATCGTCTTCCAAAATTTCGTTTCAAAATTTCATTGTACACCCAGGAAATTCAAATAAACGCGTTTACTTTTTGGCGGATGTTTCACATCTTTTGAAAAATATTACAATAAACAACAAAATTATTGAAATTCCAAATTTATTCGTTGAAAACTATAATCTACCCTCCAATATAGTTGATGTGGCCCATATTATTAATTTATCTAAATTTCAGGAAACCCAAGACCTCAAAATTGCCCCAAAATTAACTCCAAATTTATTTGTTTCGGATCAATTCAGTAAAATGAAAGTTGGACAAGCTGTGCATACATTAAACCACGATGTATGCGCAGGTATAAATTTTTTGCGATGTGCGATGTAGAAGAAAATTTTGACATAAATTCGAAAACTACAGCTTGGTTTGTAGGAATGGTTTTTAGGTGGTTTACTTTATTGACTTCTCGGACATCAAAATTGGCAATAAGTAAATTTGACGAAAACAAATATTTGGACGTTCTAAATTTTTTGAAAGAAATATCTATTTTGTTTAAAACCATAAAAATTGGTCAACATTTCTCGTGGAAGCCGATCCAGTCGGGGGTAATACTAGCAACAAATAGTATTTTGGACCTTCAAAATTATGTATTTAATATTAGAAATTACGAGTTTTTGCTCACATCACGCTTTTCCCAGGATCGTTTAGAAAATTTATTTAGCCAAATTCGACTTCGTCATAGTTGCCCAAGTGCACTTCAATCGCGAAATATTTTGAAAAATTTAACAGTTTTCCAAATTTTAGATGTGAGCATCGCGGGGGGGAAGTTATGCAATATCCAACAACTCTTTCGATTTAACTGAAAAAAATTTGTTAAATTTTAGTGATATTTTTCAAAAGAAAAATGAAAAAAATAAAACACCTGCAACTAAAATGGTATTACCACATAATTGGTGCAAAGAATTAATTTTGGACAAAATTCAACTAAATTGCTTGTATAGTAGCGAAATTAAAAAAAAAACAAAAGTTGTCAGAACTGTTTGAAATCTTTGGCTACAAAAAAAATTTAAAAAATTTATTCAAAATTAGTTGTTCTTAAAGAATATCGTCCTGGTTGTTTAAATTTTGCTAGCGAAAGCTGTTTCCAAATTTTTGTAAGAATTGAAGTTATGTTTTAAAGTTTTAATAAATATATTCCAAATCAAAATTGTTCAGTGTTAAAAACCTTTGAATTATTAGTACAATATGATCAGAAATTAAAAATATTTATATACCGCAATGTCACAATATTAAATCAAAATTAATAAGTATGTTTTGCTTATATAGATTAAGAATTCATTTGGCCAAATTAAAAAAACAAAATCGACGTCAAAATCAATATAGTTCAAATAGCATGAGCCGCAATAATAAGTAGGTAGTATTAAAACGCAAAATTTTCATTGGTTTTTTTAAAAAAAAAGTATATCTTTAAAATTAATGTTAAAAATTCAATTTAAAATAAATGTTAATCCGAGGGGCAATTCAATGAAAAAATTAGTGTAGATTTTTTTAAGAATTTGTTGAGAATTTGTAAAGAATTTGCTGAGAATTTGTAAAGAATTTGTAGAATTTGTTAAGAATTTGTTGAGAATTCGTAGAATTTGTTAGGAATTAGTGTACACAATTTGCCATCTGATTTGCCCCTCGTGTTAAACTTTCGATTTAAAATATCTTTAAAATAAATGTTAACAATTCGATTTAAATTTTTTTAATGTAATCATATGTATGCATTGTTGTTTAAAAATGATAAAAATAAATAAATCTTGTTTAAAAAATGTTAGCATAATCATTTCTCTTAAATTTAAAATTCGCCTGTGAACCATACACTTAAAAAGTATAAAACCATTAAGTGTCTACTGCAAAACGCATTTTATTACATAAAAATATCATTTTTTTCCCAGTAAGTACGTCAATGAACTATTTTGATGTGTTACATAACCTATATTTAAAAATTTGGCAGATTTTACACCAAGTTACCAGATTTTTCAAGGGAGATTTTCGTACCAGCTATCGAGAGCTCCAAAATGCAATATAGAAAGAGACTTCCATTATTTCCCTCCTTTGAGCGTCCAAACTCTTTTATAATCCACTATCACTAGTAGTTGCTAACGTTCCCTTGCTGAACGCTGAACAACTTCAAGCATTTGACCGTGTTTTAGAATCAGTAAGAGATCCACAACAACCAAACAAAATGTTCTTCATTAATGGTCCGAGTGGTTGTGGTAAGACGTTTTTGTATAATACCATTATTGCACAATTGCGATCAGAAAACAAAACGGTCATCAGTTGTGCATATACTGGTATTGCCTCTATTCTTTTAAAGGGTGGTCGTACTTTACATAGCACTTACCAACTACCTGTGCCAACATTGGAGACAAGCACTTCCAGACTAACACCTCAAAATACTCAATTCATTCGCGATGCCAGCCTTTTAATTATTGATGAAATTAGTATGGCTCACAAATACACGATTCAATGCATCAATAATCTATTTCAGGATGCAATGATAATAGACCTCTTGGTAACAAAGTGGTGTTAGTTGAAGGTGACTTTATGCAATTGCTACCTGTGACCAAAGGGCCACCTGGGTTAGCTTTTGAGTTGTGTGTTAAAACACTTAATGTTTGGCCCCATTTCCGACAAAATACCATCACTTTGATTCAGAATATGAGGGCAAACCCTAATGAGTTAAATTTCAAGGATTGGCTACTGCGAATTGGCACCGGGTCAATTCGTAACGAGGCTGTTGCTTTGGGTATTTTGCCGGATTTGGTCCAGATTCCTGCACATTGTGTAGTTGCGGACATTGTGATTGCTACGTACGGTCAACATATCGACATCGATGATGTTTCCATTCATAGTAAATCTATTCTTTGTCCAACAAACAGCAATTGTGAAACAATTAATACTGGAATTTTAGGAATGCTTAGGCGCACTTTACCCAATGGGAGATTTTTTCCTTTGGAGACAAGGACGTACACGAGTGCTGATTCCCTACTAAGTGACAACATCGATGAGGATAATGCGCACTTCCCCATGGAATTGCTCAATTCTATCGAGGTAGGTTGCTTACCCCCACACAGATTAACTGTGACAATTGGATCCATCGTAATACTCTTAAAGAATCTTGCCGTCAGGCAGGGTTTGTACAACGGTACACGATTACAAATTATCCAAATGCACGAAAACTTACTCTATGTGAAAATCATTAGTGAAGGACAATTTAAAAACGACGAATATCTTATTCTTCGTATAGATATGCTTACGCCTGAAACTGAATTACCATTCATTTTGAAGCGTAGACAGTTTCCTGTTAAATTGGCCTTTGCAATGACCATCAACAAGAGCCAAGGTCAAACATTAATTGATAAAGTAGGGATCTATTGGCCACAGCCAGTGTTTAGTCATGGAGCTCTGTACGTTGCACTTATAAGATAAGATCGTTTGCTTCTCTAAAAGTTCAAGTAGATGATTATCGTCACAGACAGGGCAAATTGATAGCAAACTCTAACGATGTTTTTACTCAAAACATTATCTATCCTCCTGCCCTGAATCCATAAATACATTACATTACTAGGATGTTTAATTTTTTCCATAAAACCACCCTGGGTAGCCAATAAATCTATAATCGCTCTAAATGTAGCACACTGGTTGATCCAAAAGATTGTAAAATGGACGTTAAGTAAGCACGTTGAAATAGCGACTTAACCATCAGTTAATACCAAACCCTTGCATTATAGTAACTTTTTTAAAATTATTTTTTGACTTTTCCATATAGTCATTTGCGCTGGGGTTACAATACAGCAACACAATGACTATGCCCATCGGTTAGCTGGTATTAATTTACCGACTGTAAAAATACTCAAACATTCGGTTTATTCTTATATTAATCGGCGTTAGTATTCTCCGGGGACACTTTTCCAAATTGTTTGCATGTGTGTATTGCTTTACTGGGGGGTTACAACAAATGCAGTTTCAAGAAATACCACACCAACAGATTTTAATTAAAACTTTTTGGCTATTTTAGTTTTTTTCAGTGGCGTGTGGTCCATGGAAGCAAGGGAAGCAGTGCTTCCCCTCACAGAATTTTTATTTTTATAATTTTTCAAAAAGTATACATTTTTCAAAAAGTATACATTTTAAAATCGTATTGTATTTTAAATATTAAATTACCTTTACCTACTGTGTTGTATGCGTTATATTCAGAGCATATTAGTAGTCTCAATCTCGCGCCTGTAAGCTACGATCGCGCAGCTTATATTCAGAGCATATTAGTAGTCAAAATTTATTTCCACATTTTAGGTAACACATGCATCGCGCTGTATGCTGTACTACCAGCGCTTCCAGCATTTAAGCCTAAGTAAGACAATAATTACTTCCGTTTTGTTTTAGCGACAATCTCGCGCCTGTAAGCTACGTTCGCGCAGCTTATTGCGTATTTGCTTTGCTTATTTGGTTATGTTTACTGATAGATTTTTTCGTATTATTCACGGTGTTTCGTTATTTTAACTACAAGCTTTTCTTATATTTTTGTTTCATCAATAAAATGGAAGTATTGTGCAAATGCCCGCCACAAGTGCTTCAACAGAGCGAAGTTTTTCGGCTTTAAAACGCATAAAGAATTTTTGTCGCAATTCCACTGGCCAAGAAAGACTGTCAAATTTAGGTCTTCTATCTATTGAAAAAGAACTGGTGCAGACCAACAATTTTATGAGGATGTTATCAATGAATTTTCGAAAAATAATCGAAGAATTTTGCTTAACTTTAAATAAATATTTAATAATTTTTAAGTGCCATATTATGCCGCAAGGTTCGAAATAAAATCGTCATTTTTATTACCATTTGCCATATTATACTTTTAATTAAAAATATCGTTCATTTAAAAGTGTCTTATTTATGATTTGGCTATCTAGTATTTGTGCAATAAACTTCTCTTTTAGGCACTTCCATTATTATCACAAAAAATTTTCGCCTACGGCGCCAGCGCCCGCGTAGGTCACTTGATTAAAGTTGCTTCCCTTGCCCCGAACCTCACGACACGCCACTGGTTTTTTTAAAGGTGTTTTGCTTTTGTTTCTGTCTTGGTGTACATTTTATTTGATTGCATTTTTTAGAGTTTTTATGCATCAGATTATTTATGTGCATAGATGGAAATGAATTGGTATAAACATCAAATTTTTTTACTTAAAAAAAAATTAAATATAGGTACACACTGCATACCTTCCCGTTGGTGTACCTGAATATAAAATGTTTTTAGCATAAGACAATATTTTTAACCAAATGCAGTAATTTTCAAAATTAAATTTAAATATTTTTGAATAACTTCAATACTAATTAAACTTTTTCTTACAGGATCATTTTTTTTTTTTCTATTAATTAAGATATTTTTGCATTTAAACATACTAATGACAATTTTTTACAGACTTTCCTTGTATTTATTAAAGAATGTTAATTTTATAAGAATTATTTTTAAAACAATCATTTATTATGTATTTTTAACAATAAAAAAAACCTTAACATAATCTTTTTATTTTCTTACAAGACTCAATTTATAAAAATTACTTTACATTCATTTCTAAAAAACAGCCTTTTCATATTTAATTTAAAAAAATAATCGAAAATCTAATTTTTTAAAACTTTAGAAACTTTTAAAACGGTAAGTAAAATTAACAAACTACAAATGGGTAAGTATTAAAAAAATATATTCTAATAAAGAAACAAAATTTTCTAAAAAAGTAAGTAAAAGTAAACAGACTTCAAATTAGTAAGTATTGAAAAAAAACCTTACGCACCTGATTTCTTACTAATGATCAAAAAAACACACCTTATTTTAAAATTTTAAAATACCATCACTCACCTGATTTAATTCTGATGATTCAATAAAACGCACCCACTGGAACCGAATTTCCGAATACATTTCTTAATTTTCGCAATACTTCAATTATTTTTCCCTTTACCAACTTAAAACTAAAGCATAACGTTTATCTTATCTTAGAATTTACAGAATATTCATTAAATATCTCTACAAGTCTAATCGTTAAAAATATATTAAAATGATATTTGTTAATGCTTTACGATTAAAAAAAAGACTAATCAATTATTTACATCCATCAAATATGTTTTTCACCCATTGGCTTTACAAATAACGAATATTTTTTGTGAAATTGACTTTTTTCAGCTCGACTTTTTGTTTGATTATTTTTGTCACGACCACGAGAACAATTTTTATTTTTAATAATTTCTAATATTTTAAAGCATATTGACCATAAATTGTTTATGCATTTAATAAAAAAAAATATTTCACAACAGAAGGAACATCAAATTTGGCCAAAATATTTCCTAGTTTTTAGTTATTTTAATTTTTATAACGATGCGGTCACTCCCTGGTGCCCGGTCACTCATTGGTCACTCATTGGTCCCTCCACCCCTACTATTACTACTAAGAATATTTATATTTTTCTTTGCAAAATGTAATTATTAATTTTTAAACACAAAACACCTACTCTTAGGTGAGATTGTCTTTATTTCACCTAAAAAAAAATTCAAATCATTTATTTCTTTTACAAAAAAAAAATAAATTTACTTCTTTTTAGCAACCACTACGGAAAAGGAGCCTGCTATGCAAGTACCTATCCCAGTTAGTCAAGGGGAGTATGTTATTCCAGAGACTAATGATGTGGTGCCAATAATTGACCTACTCCAACCTATCCAAAATACTGGTAAATATATTTTTTTTTCTTAAAAAAAAAAACAAAAAGTAAATAAGAATATTACAACTTAAATTATTCACATATTGAAATGATACTTTAGGTTAGGGAAACTTATGCTATATTAAATTTTATCAAAAATATAGACATTTATATAACAACAAATCCAAATATAATTCTTTACGAGATTCTTTATTTAATTTACCAAAATTTAAGTTTTTGCAATAAATATTTAATTAATAAATAACAATTTTTAAAAAATGTTTCCTAAAAAACCAATTTCAAAATTACTACTAATTGAAATACTTTCTCTTTCAGGAACCAAATTCAAACTACCTTCAAACATGGCTAAAGGTAAAAGAGCAGCATTAATTTTAGGTGGTAAACCTGCAGTAGCGGTAGAACAACCAAACATTTTGGATGTTCAACTAACAGCACAACAGCTAATCACGATACCTAACTTCGGTGCTTCTTGCTCCTTTTTTCCAAGAGTTTGTGACATTTAAGCTGAAGTAGCGGCAGCCTTGGAACGACAACTTCCGAATGGTCAACAATCCTGATCGCTTGAACACCTACAGAAGTGCCAATCGACCAGCAGATGCGCCACACAAGTTGAGTGACTTCACTTGGATCTGTCAGCACTGCCGGGCTGTCCACTTTGAGGAAGAACGAAATACCCGTGGCACATTCAAAGAATGTTGTGAATGTGGTTAAGTCAGGTATGATCCAATGCCCGCGTACCCTGATGAATTGCTTCAGCTTTTCACAAGGAATACGCAACAAGCACGGCGCTTTCAAAAATTATGCATTTCCTACAACAATTCATTGGCATTTGTTAGTGTGGGCGTACAAGAAACGCATAACCCAGAATTTTATCCTGGGGCGGTGGGTTTTTATAAAATGAGGGGTCAATTTATGCATTACATCCAAAACATTAACCCAAATGCTAATGGATATGTTGAAAATCCAGGAAGATTATATTTTTTGGATGCACAGGATGCAAACGAAGAACGTGCACGAAACCATTACGAGCTAGACATTAATCTTTTAAATCAATTAAGCGAGCTTATTAATCATATTAAACCATTTGCTCTAGCTTATGCGAATCTTAGAGAAAAGGCCGCACTGGAAGGTCACAGAAAGATAAGATATTTACGAATTGAGGGTGTATGTTCGTGAGAACAGACAAATCAATCGTTGGGAAATCAACTTTCTTAATCCACAATGCGACCCGTTGACATATCCATTGCTTTTTCCTCATGGCGAGCTAGGTTTGGTGGTACCGACGCCCTATGCTAATGGAGCCAGGGGAAAAATCACCATACGAGAACGAGCCCAGTACGTCTTGAAAATGGCAATCAGCGTTTCAATGCGCACATTAATTGTAAACAACTTTCCCAACAGCTTACAGTAGATAGGTACTGCAAGATGGAAAGAGAGCGGTTGGACTTTGTCACACGTAACCAAAACCAACTTAGGGGTAGTGGTTTCGACGTGATGGAAGATTTCGTAAACGTGCAACCAGAGCAACGTGATTTACCTTTAGGTCGAGTCATTATTTTGCCCTCTACTTTTGTAGGTTCCCCTAGGAATTGCTTGCAAAACTACCAAGACGCAATGGCCATGTATGGAGATGTTGGAGCTCCTAGCCTATTTGTTACATTCACGTGTAACATAATGTGGCCAGTGATCCACGACAATCTTCGAGCGGGCGAACAAGCGCAGAATCGACCAGATCTTATTAATAGGGTATTTCAGCTGAAAACAGAATCACTTATGGACGAGATGGTGCATTGCCAAATTTTTGGTGTTTGCATCGGCTTTTTATATGTGATTGAATTTCAGAAACGTGGACTTCCTCATGCTCATATTCTTGTGTTTTTAAGCGACGAAGACAAATTCGAAAATGAACATAATGTGGACCACTTCATCAGGGTCGAGCTACCCCACCCCAATACGAAGCCAGAACTATTTGAAATTGTCTAAAGGTTCATGATGCACGGTCCGTGTGGTCCGAGAGCTCCGGATGCTTCTTGCAATGATGAACAACATCAATGTAGAAAGAGATTTTTGAAAGCTTTCCAGGCCCACACAGACTTTACAGCTAACGGCTACCCAAGGTACAGACGCCCAAACAATGTACGTTTTGTCTAAAAACAAAATGTCATAAAAAATAAATAATAATAATAATAATTTTGTTTCAAATTCATAAATGATGTTCTGTGCACTCAAAAGTTCGTAAAAAGTCATCTTCCTGAACGTCAGTTATTTTCGAAATTTCAACAAAATATGTAAAAATACGGAGTAATACATCAATAACTATGATTAAACTAGCTGAGTCGAGGCCGGTGGATCCGACTCTTGAGTTCATTTCTTACGTTACATTCATTTTTTTGTTAGAACCAAAGCGTTTCCTGAAGATAGTCCAGAAGGTCCAAAACATAAACACAACCTTTTATGTTTTTAAAGGCATGTCCAAAATTTACATTGCATTTACCAGGAAAAATAAAAAAAATAATTTTTGATTAATAAAAATTGTATTAAACTTTTAAACGATATGACCTTGACATGCCCTTCAACTCCTGTCTTTTGGTTATCCGTCCTCAAAGTTTGAAACCTTTAACTATTTTGATCTTTGAGATAACCGAAGTCAAACTATAAATCGCATCCTGAAGATGGTCTACTAAGTCCGAAACATAAGAACAACCTTTTGTGTTTTCAAAAACAAGTCCAACATTTACCTCGTATTAAACTTAAAATAGTTTTTAAGTTATAAAAATGCTTTTGACCTTGTAAACAATATGACCTTGACATGACTTTGAACTCCTGTCTGTTGGTTATCTATCCTCCAAGTTTGAAACCTCTAACTATTGTGATCTTTGAGATAACCGAAGTCAAACTATAAATCGTTTCCTGAAGATCTACTAAGTCCGAAACATAAAAACAGTCTTGTGTGTTTTCAAAAACATGTTCAACATTTACCTTGCATTTAACTTAACATAGTTTTTTAATAATAAAGATGCTATTGACCTTTCAAACAATATGACCTTGACATGACCTTGAACTCCTGTCTTTTGGTTATCCATCCTCCAAGTTTGAAACCTTTAACTATTGTGATCGTTGAGATAACCGAAGTCAAACTATAAATCGTCACCTGAAGATGGCCTACTACTACTACTACCTTTTGTGTTTTCATAAACATGTCCAACATTTAGCTTGCATTAAACTTAACATAGTTATTTAATAATAAAAATGCTATTGACCTTTCAAGTAATATGACCTTGACATGACCTTGAATTTCTGTCTTTTGGTTATCCATCCTCCAAGTTTAAAACCGTTAACCATTGTAATCTTTGAGATAACCGAAGTCAAACTATAAATCGTTTCCTGAAGATGGCCTACTAAGTTCGAAACATAAGAATAACCTTTTGTGTTTTCAAAAACATGTCCAACATTTACCTTGCATTTAACTTAGCATAGTTTTTTGATAATAAAAATGATATTGACCTTTAGAAAGATATGACCTTGACATGACCTTGAACCCCTGTCTCTTGAGTATCCATCCTCCAAGTTCGAGTCCTCTAACTATTGTAGTATTGGAGCTACGTCAATGCAAACATTGACATTTGAAAACGTCATAGCTTTTTTCCTAGACATAGAATTTTTTTTAAAAAGTTTTAACACAAAGGGCACTCCGAAAGAATATGTTTAAGCAAAAAAAAATCACAATATTTTGGGCTAGATTTTTTTTTGCATGCAATATCTTCTAACCTTGACCAGTGGTCATGTTGACCTTGAGGTCACCTTGACCACAAGGCTTTGGTATTTACTTATGCCAAGTTTGAACCTTCTATCTAGTACCATAGTTAAGTAAATTACAGTTAAAGAAATTTTTTGTCCCGTACATCCATCCATCCATCCTAACATACACCAAAGTGATATTTTTCAATAACAACCCAGTGGATGGTCCGATCGATATGATTCTAGTTTTAAAAGATCGGTAATTTTTTGTAGCATCTTTCGAACACCCTTAACATTTACGTATCTTGCTTCGTTTAGGCACAGTTTCAAAAAAACATCGATTTTCAGAAATTGCAATTACAATAGTACATTTTCTTTAGAGAAATGAACTAAAATGTACATTTAACGTGACATAGTTTTTTAATAATAAGAATGCTACTGACCTTTAAAAAGATATGACCTTGACATGGCCTTGAACCCCTATCACTTGTGTATCCATCCTCTAAGTTTGAGACATTTTACTACTGTAGTATTGGAGCAATGTTAATGCAAACATTGACATTTGAAAACGTCATAGCTTTTTTCCTAGACATAGAATTTTTTTTAAAAAGTTTAAGCACAAAGGGCTCTGCGAAAGAATATTTTTAAGCAATAAAAAAATCCAATATTTTGGGCTAGATTTTTTTTTGCATGCAATATCTACTAAACTTGACCAGTGGTCAATATGACCTTGAGGTCATCTTGACCACAAGGCTTTGGTATTTACTTATGCCAAGTTTGAACCTTGTATCTAGTACCATAGTTGAGTAAATTACAGTTAAAGAAATTTTTTGCTCCGTACATCCATCCATCCATCCATCCATCCATCCTAACATACACCAAAGTGATATTTTTGAATAACAACCCAGTGGATGGTCCGATCAAGATGATTCTAGTATTAAAAGATCGGTAATTTTTTGTAGCATCTTTTCAACGCCCTTAACATTTACGTATCTTGCTTCGTTTAGGCACAGTTGCAAAAAAACATCGATTTTCAGAAATTGCAATTACAATAGTACATTTCCTTTAGAGAAATGAACTAAAATATGTAGGATAATGTTTGTGATACATAGAAGTGTTACTGAGTGCAAGAAATAATAAAAATATAGTAAAATAGTACTTTTGGTGTTTTTCTTTCTACATTGAAATCTTTGAACGAGCAAATCTATATTAGGAAAAAACGTAAGTTGCAATTTTAATCATTTACAATTTAAAAAAAAACAGGGTAAATAAACGTATTATGGTTTGGCATAGACCACGTAATGTATATAAAGACAAAATGTATCCGTAGTCGAAAAAATAGTATAATGATTTTTGATTTTCGACACAAAGAAATAAAATAATAAAATATACGATGGGGCCCTCATGTAGATGTACTACTTAGTAGAAGCTCAACGGGAGATGCTTTATACGAGTTTCTAGGAGCACAGATTCGAAGATTTGTGAATTTGAAACGCAAGTCCTAACATTATATACATATATTTGAATTCAGAAAAGAAAGCTCTCGAAATTCATAGAAACTCACCCTGTACATCCGTCCCAACATATAAAATTATATATTTTTTTAAATACATCCAAATAGATGGTTTGATTAGTTTGATTTTAATATTATGAAATGGATGTTCGTCAGGAAACACGGTTCCTGTTTCACGCTGCGTCTCAGGCACTATTTACGTCATTTTAGTTCATTTCTCTAAAGGAAATGTACTATTGTAATTGCAATTTCTGAAAATCGATGTTTTTTTGAAACTGTGCCTAAACGAAGCAAGATACGTAAATGTTAAGGGTGTTGGAACAAAGAATTACCGATCTTTTAATACTAGAATCATCTCGATCGGACCATCCACTGTGTTGTTATTAAAAAAATCACTTTGGTGTATGTTAGGATGGATGGATGGATGGATGTACGGGACAAAAAATTTCTTTAACTGTAATTTACTCAACTATGGTACTAGATAGAAGGTTCAAACTTGGCATAAGTAAATACCAAAGCCTTGTGGTCAAGGTGACCTCAAGGTCAACATGACCACTGGTCAAAGTTAGAAGATATTGCATGCAAAAAAAAATCTAGCCCAAAATATTGTGATTTTTTTTTGCTTAAACATATTCTTTCGGAGAGCCTTTTGTGTTAAAACTTTTTAAAAAAAATTCTATTTCTAGGAAAAAAGCTATGACGTTTTCAAATGTCAATGTTTGCATTGACATAGCTTCAGTACTACAATAAATAGAGGACTCAAACTTGAAGGATGGATACACAAGTGACAGGGGTTCAAGGTCATGTCAAGGTCATATCTTTCTAAAGGTCAATATCATTTTTATTATTAAAAAACTATGCTAAGTTAAATGCAAGGTAAATGTTGGACATGTTTTTAAAAACACAAAACGTTGTTCTTATGTTTCGAACTTAGTAGGCCATCTTCAGGAAACGATTTATTGTTTGACTTCAATTATCTCAAACACCACAGTAGTTACAGGTCTCAAAGTTGGGGGATGGATAACTAAAAGACAGGAGTTCAAGGTCATGTCAAGGTCATATTGTTTGAAAGGTCAATAGAACTTTTATTATTAAAAAACTATGTTAAGTTTAATGCAAGGTAAATGTTGGACATGTTTTTGGAAACACAAAAGGTTATTCTCATGTTTCGGACTTAGTAGGCCATCTTCAGGTGACGATTTATAGTTTGATTTCGGTTATCCCAAAGATCACAATAGTTAAAGGTTTCAATCTTGGAGGATGGATAGCCAAAAGACAGGAGTTCAAGGTCATGTCAAGGTCATATTGTTTGAAAGGTCAATAGAATTTTTATTATTAAAAAACTGTTTTTGAAGACACACAAGACTGTTCTTATGTTTGGGACTTAGTAGACCATCTTCAGGAAGCGATTTATCGTTTGACTTCGGTTATCTCAAAGATCACAATAGTTAGAGGTTTCAAACTTGGAGGATAGATAACCAACAGACAGGAGTTGAAAGTCATGTCAAGGTCATATTGTTTAAAAGGTCAATAGCATTTTTATAACTAAAAAACTATTTTAAGTTTAATGCAAGGTAAATGTTGGAATTGTTTTTGAAAACACAAAAAGTTGTTCTTATGTTTCGGAGTTAGTAGACCCTCTTCAGGAAGCGATTTATAGGTTTACTTCGGTTATCTCAAAGATTACAATAGTTAAAGGTTTCAATCTTTGAGGATGGATAACCAAAAGACAGGAGTTCAAGGGCATGTCAAGGACATATCGTTTAAAAGTTTAATACGATTTTTATTAATCAAAAATTATTTCCTGGTAAATGCAATGTAAATTTTGGACATGTCTTTAAAAGCATAAAAGGTTGTGTTTATGTTTTGGACCTTTTGGACTATCTTCAGGAAACGCTTTAATTCTAACAAAAAAATGAATGTAACGTAAGAAATGAACTCAAGAGTCGGATCCACCGGCCTCGACTCAGCTAGTTTTGTATTTAACATAGAACTTTTCCCGTTGCTGCAGTAAAGTAAGCAGATTAAATCAAAGCCAATGTTGGACAATTGACCTACAAAGAAATTGCAGGTGTATTTATAGTACCTAGTTTCTTGGACTGAAGATATATTCTATTTAATATTCTACCATCAATCCATATTTACGCAAACTAAAATTAGAAACATAAAGAGGGTTATTTTCTTATGAAATAAATTTGCATGGTTTTTTATCTTTATTTTAGTTAATTAACTAAATAAGACTTTACATGAACGTCGTACTTATTACGATCTTGCATTTGTTTTTAAAACATTAAACTCATTATTAAAATGTCCTAATATGTTGTTCCTTCTGAACCTTTATGGGCAATTCTCTGGTATTTTAACATTTCATGTCCCTGGCACTTTTTGAAACTATAAGTCAATTACATTAATATAAATCATTTTTTTTTAATAGTACTAATATTTCTATCCAAACCAGACTTGATAACAATTAGAGTACTCAGAATAGCAGCTGCAGTTAATTTTTAAAGGCTGAAATTGTCATTGGTGTACCCTGTCCCCAGTAAAAAAACTAATTAGAATTGAGAGAAAAGAGAAAAGAAACGGAAACAGAGAAAAAGAAAATCAAAACGATGAAAAGTACAAAAGTTATTTACAAAAACGAAAAGAAAATTATCAAAAAAAGACTGAAGAAAAAATAAAAGTATTTCTGAACTACCGAAATATAAAAAGAAAAAGCAACGCAAAATGTGGAGAAGAAACACGAAAAAATATAGACTATATTTAAAAAAAAGAAGGAAGCATAAAAATTTGCTGAAAAAAATACTCTACTTTAGCAGCGGCTGCGGAGGTGGAAAATCAACAAGCAAGACAAAGAAGACTGAGAACTTGAAGGAAATAAGAATTATTATCATTTCAGCGCTCAGATTATTTCCCAAGAAGAAGACAGTCTTTTAGTAAAGTACCTAAATCTAAAATCAAAGGCATTCTTCTGGCAAAAATAGAAGACATCTCTGATATTCTAGTTTCAGATATTGTGATAAAATTGCCTTCTCCAAAGGAAGGTAGGAGGGGACGAATTATATTGACTTTTGATTTTGCAGAATATAATATGAGTTAATATTTACATGTTTAAAAAAATTTAGGTTTTGTTTATTTAGTGTTTAAAATATTCTTTCAGCTTATTCTCGTTTATAATGTTAATCAATTGATCAATTTTATTAAATTTGTTTGTTAGTGAATCTCTTATTTTGTCATTGGTGTCGCTAATAAATCATTGGTGTCCCTATGTAATTTTTTCTACTTATCTTATAAAATATCGTTTATTTTCTTGATTTTTAATTTTATATCAATTAGAATGATACCTAGCTAAATGGGTAAAATAAAAAGTTAAATTTAGTGGTGCATACAAAAAATTAGCAGAAACTATAGACAATCAAAATTAAAATAGTATATTAAAAAAATTTCCACCGAGGTTAGTATACTATTTTATTTACAACTGCTTACGTTTATGTTTTATAATTCTAAAAAGCTTTAATTTTGCAAATTAATATTATTCATTGTTAACATCTTAGTTAACATGATTATATTATTTTAATTTATTACCTTGGTTACATGACAATTGCTTGACATCGAAGTAAAAAAATAGTTATTTTTAATTTTCAAAAAACGTCATTTCTCGCATTATTTTAAAGTCTTAAACCAACTAATATTAAAAAAAACATAATGTCGGATAGTGATGACGAATGTACAGAATTAAAAGAGTGTGCGCAAAAGGCCGAAGAGGATTTGCTCCCACAAAAGAGTTAAATCCAACTTATTTTCAGTAGCCAGGCGAAAAGTAGTTACTTTCCGGCCGGGTGGAAAGTAATATGAGTTAATATTTACATGTTTAAAAAAATTTAGGTTTTGTTTATTTAGTGTTTAAAATATTCTTTCAGCTTATTCTCGTTTATAATGTTAATCAATTGATCAATTTTATTAAATTTGTTTGTTAGTGAATCTCTTATTTTGTCATTGGTGTCGCTAATAAATCATTGGTGTCCCTATGTAATTTTTTCTACTTATCTTATAAAATATCGTTTATTTTCTTGATTTTTAATTTTATATCAATTAGAATGATACCTAGCTAAATGGGTAAAATAAAAAGTTAAATTTAGTGGTGCATACAAAAAATTAGCAGAAACTATAGACAATCAAAATTAAAATAGTATATTAAAAAAAATTCCACCGAGGTTAGTATACTATTTTATTTACAACTGCTTACGTTTATGTTTTATAATTCTAAAAAGCTTTAATTTTGCAAATTAATATTATTCATTGTTAACATCTTAGTTAACATGATTATATTATTTTTATTTATTACCTTGGTTACATGACAATTGCTTGACATCGAAGTAAAAAAATAGTTATTTTTAATTTTCAAAAAACGTCATTTCTCGCATTATTTTAAAGTCTTAAACCAACTAATATTAAAAAAAAACATAATGTCGGATAGTGATGACGAATGTACAGAATTAAAAGAGTGTGCGCAAAAGGCCGAAGAGGATTTGCTCCCACAAAAGAGTTAAATCCAACTTATTTTCAGTAGCCAGGCGGAAAGTAGTTACTTTCCGGCCGGGTGGAAAGTGACAGCTTAATAAAACTAATAAATTGACATTTTCTAACTTTTAAAAAGTCAGAAATGTCATCATTTCATATGCAGTTGTAAATAAAAATATTTTCTGTCATACTGGCAATATGTTTCTAAAATATGCTTACTGAGTTACGTTTTCAAATTTATTCTATTTCAAAACGTTGACATTTTCACTATTTATTATACTTTTTAAAAGTTGTAAGGAATAATAGTAGGGGAGCCCAAGAGGGGACTTGCGCGTTGCTCGAGCGAACGCGTCAGAAAATTATGGGGAAAAACCTTGCAACCTGTAATGTACCCTTACCATATATAAGCCCTTAATACAGTGACGTTCGTTGAGGGCAGCCGATCAGATTAGTAAAAAAATCGATCATCTCGAGCGCTTCAGATTAAGAAAAGCTAAGTTAAGTACATGCGGAACAGTGTATATTTCAATAATCTGACGATTTGAATGTGGCATCAGAGCATGGGCAAGTCACAAAGTTGTAAACGTCACCTCGAAATATTCGAGCGCGGATGATTTTTTTTTATTTTGAAGGAAATTCTTTAAGGATTACGAAAATAATATTATCTGACGATTTTCATGGGGCGATGTAGCTAAAATCATAAATGAAGCGTATACCGTACAGCTGCTACCAATTATGAGGTATTTATGGAAGATAGCGTTAGGCGACGATTTCAAGAGGAAACAGGAATGGAAGTTATGGAAACTGGTCTGCACATTTACAAAAAACGTCACTATTTGGCAGCTTTTCCCGATGGTAAAAAATAGTATTAATTACACAAAAAATCATTGCAGAATGGTAGATGTAAACATATTTAAACTAAAAGTAAAAAAAAAAATTGTGCACCATTATTTTTTTAGGATTATTAGGCGACTACGGTATTATAGAAATAAAATGCCTTAAAAGCTTAGTAGACAAGAAAATGACCATTGAGGAGGCTATAGATAATAAACAAATGAAACATAAAATTTGTCTTATGAGAAGTAATATCCAAATTAAATTAAAATGCAACCATGATTACTACTTCCAGGTAAGTTGTTATCAGGTATCTCTATTTTTATAGAGACTTTCATTTTACGTATGTTTTGCCTATCGTTTCATCCATATAATTTTTCCAACTAAGATTAAGTCTTATTTAAGGTACAAGGACAACTTAACGTGCTGGAAAGGAAATATTGTTGTTTCATTGTTTTTTACGGAAATGAACATCCCCTTTTTATTCAAAGAATTGAACGAGATGAAACTTTATGGAATATTAAAATGCTTCCCATTTTGGAGAGTTTCTTCATGGTAGGAGTTTTAAAAGAACTCATATCAAGAGACATCAAAATGGACGGGAATGGATAGATCCTCAGTTCATTCTCGAAGCGCAACAAATAAAGGAAAATAAAAAAAGTAGCTCGAATGTGACCGGTGGGTTTCTAAATTAGAAAAATCGATGTCTACATTTACCGCATTGTTTTTTTTCCAAGTAAGCAAGATAATACCTTAATTACTTTTACTTTCCTTTTTTGTAGGTAAACTTGTTGGTTAGGATGGTATTTCTATTTCAATCATGATGTGCAGACAATTATTTTTTGGTATTTGAAAAAAAAAAATGAAATTTAGAACAATAATGAACATAATGAAACAACACGGTAAGCATTCTAAATTTTTTTTATAGATCGTAATTATTATATCCTGAAGTGGTTCAAATTTTTAGTCCTAGTCTTTAAATTCGTGTGCTTTAATCTATTCACAATTTATCCTGTATCACCTGTTCCATTCCTATTCCCAAGCAATTCCCGAGCAAGCCTCACAATAGTGTACTGCCCAAGCATTTGTGCACCATGGTAAGCGAATCGTCTGGAGGAGGGGTTTTAAGGGCGATTTATAGAACGTTACTTTCACTTTACTTCGGCGTAACTTCATTTCCGCGTAACTTAACAAATTTGCTTAATTTATAGATTGTAATGTTACGTGAAATTGGGAACAGGTATGCGCATGTGTCTGAACTCGCGACTTCTGACTATTTACACCTGGGCCGTAATTACGGAATATCGCTTCGTACGAAACCTACATAAGAAGACCAGCAGGTTTCTTACGAAGCGATATTCCGTAATCAGCACCCTTGACAATAAGGGTGAATATCTCATTTTTGCAAATTTTGCGCCAAGCTCGGCTTTTGACAGTACTACTTACAGCTAAATGAATCAGCAAAGTAGCGTTAAAGTGAAGTAGAAATTTGCTAATACATTCATATTTTATTTAATTTTCTGTAAAGTTACGCCGAAGTAACGCGGAAGTAAAGTGAAAGTAACGTTCTATAAATCGGCCTTTAGCCGGTATGAATCATGGCACTACCCGTCTCATCTCTGGGTGTCTTATGCAGGATTTCCCCTACTTTAACCTTCCCAACGAAAACTCACATTTTTTTTTTAAATTGTAAACAGCAGGGTTGGCAAAAATCATGATTTTTTTAAAAAAATCAAAAATCATGATTTAAATCAAAAAAATCATGATTTTTTTGATTTTTTCGATGTTAGTATTTTAATTCCAATAGGATTTTAGACTGGGTTTAACTTATCAGAATCAAAAAAATCGCAATTTTTTTATTAAAAAAAATTTAAAATTTTTTTAAAAAAGATAGAAAAACTAAAAAAATACCCAATAAAATGCATAATTCAAGATTTACCTAAAAAATTCTTTTTGAATTTAATAAGTCTAAATTACCTACTCCAAAATCTTATTGGAATTGGAGTAATAGCATTAAAAATGGTATGTAGGTACCTATTACTTGCAAGCTGATGCAAATGACGCAAAATGAGATGGTTTGAGTATTTTAATTATAAAATTTAACAAAAATATACCTGTTCTTAGCGGGTGGTTTAAAAAAGGATTAGCCTTCTATTGCAATATTGTCGGCTTAACTACCTATTTTGTCAATGTTCAATAACAATTTGATAAATATTTAGGCTTTTTAATTTTTGATTTAAATCAATGATTTTTTTAAAAAAATCACTTAATTTAAATCATGATTTAAATCGTGATTTAAATCAAGCCAACCCTGGTAAACAGTTATTTTAATGTATTTTTTACTGTTTTAGGTGTTACCTATGGTAAAAAACAAACACTAACGACTCGCACATACCTATTTGGGGTATGATTTTTTTATTGCGAGATTAATAGGTTGCATCAACTATTTTCGTTTTTCAGAAATAGTTGTTCATTTGATTTTTATCTCTAAAAAAAATATCAAAATCAAACATTTCTTAAAAAAAAATAAACACAACTTTTTTTTTATGTTTCTGCTAAACACACCCAAATATCATCAAAATGGAGTCACTCACATCAACAAACACTTCCATGCAAAGGTTGGTTTATTTGTAATTGAAAGAAGAACTTCAAGATTAACTTGAATTTCAAGGCCAAGCAAATTTTTGCAATTAGTTTTTTAAGTATTTTGATAAAATTTGTGTTTTTTTTAGAAAAATTTGGTATTGGTATTTAAAGTTATCAAATAGGTAAGATACTTAAGCTTCATTCACAATGAAAATTAGCTTGCATGCGGTAAGAATTAAGGTAGCTTGTAAGAGCTTGAAATATGTATTTAGGATATACCATTCACAATAACTTACCTCATGCAAGCTAATTCGTTGTGAATGGTATATCCTAAATACATATTTCAAGCTCTTACAAGCTACCTTACTTCTTACCGCATGCAAGCTAATTTTCATTGTGAATCCCACTTTAACATTATTACAAATAAATAATATATTCTTTAAAAAATCATTCTTGTTTAACATGTACCAATACCTTTATGCACCTACCTTGTAGTTTTATAGAATATAATAAAATCATGTGCAATTTGTATGTATAATCCTGTATATGACCTATATAATTTGACGTTTTTGACATTGCCATAACCTAAAATCGAAAAGTTTACAAACCTTCAATTTTAAAATGAAATGTGCTGCCACCTTATGAGTTTTGTTTACAGCTAATGTTTTAATGGTAAATCAATAGATGGCGAATTTGTTCAGCGGGCCTTTAAGTTCTGGACGATGTTCTATCTACAACAGGTGAATCGCAAGTGAAATAAATTTTGTATTTCCGCCGATAACCGAAAAACATCAGAGTTGCACTTTTTTAAGGTAACAACCTTTGTTTCTGAGTTCACCGGATATCGAAGGAAAACTTATTAAACAATTGTAAGTTCATATTTAAAATAATTTGTTAATTTACAACTGTTTAGCAAAATCAAATAAAAATGAATACTACTAAAATTCCTATCGTGGCAGTATCGTTTCTGAGATGTCACCAACAGACTGCGGATAGAAAATTAGAGCCGAATTGGTTCATTGGTAACCAACTTGCAGAAGCATACGAAGATATCGTCATAGCACCTGACATTTTAGGAGATACTTTAGATTCGGGTACATTTTCTTTTCAATACTATAATATCATAAAATAAGAGAAAGATTTCTGCTTACAGAAACACAAGATGACGAAGAAATTGACCAAATGGAAATCAACTTAGAAGACCAATCCAGTGACGATGAAGATTAAGATACTTATTTTTAACATTTTTTATTCTTACTACTTTCATATCAATAAATGATAGAATTTTCAATACATATATACAAAGTGTCAAAAAAATGGCGCATAAATACGATGGTACGTTGTTGGGGCATGTCTGGAAAGCCCCAGAAAATTGTTAAAAAAAATCTATCTTATATACCCTCGGAGATATGTTTCCCAAAGTGCCTAACTTTGCTTATATCTTAAATATAACAGCACATATTAACGAATAAAATGGTTTAATGCAAAGCTGTAGTCTATCTTAAACCATTCCACCGTTTGTTTATTTTTTAAATGATCGAATTACATTTTTGATCCGATCTTCATCAGAAGAAATACATGACGAATGTAGAGGCGAGTTTGAAAGATTGGGAACTCTCACCTTTCCTTGCCTCTACATTTTACAGTGTCTTCTTCAAGCGCTCCATTTTGTTTTATAATCTTAATAATTTTCTAAATGTTTTTATCTAGTCTTTAGTATATATTTTTATTTTATTTTATCATATGTTTGACTTGTGTAAATTTATATAAAACACCAATAAATCTATCTAATCTAATCTGATACGAGTTTAATTAACTAAATCACGGGCAATGATAATTTCGAATTTATTTTTGATGATTTTTGAAAAAATCTTCAATCAATATAGAATCCTTATAAAACGACGATGTTCGGAGCCGAAGCAATTTAAATTTTTGGTACAACGTTATTAAACTAGTTCGATTATTGAAAGATCTTGTTAGAAGCGATAGAGAGGGTAACTTTATTTTGCACCTACTTATATACAATTCAAAGAATATTACCAATTTTCGCTGTATTTGATAAAATCAATTATTTGAGATGGGGATCTGTTTACTTGGAGAATTGTAAATTATTGCTTAAAATTGCTTCAGATGTCTATGAGGAGTTTCTAAAAGGAAAATTTGTCGTCCAAAGATCTCTAAAAATGTATACGGCAGTGGGAACAGACATGGCTCTGGAGCAAATTATAAATAAAGAAAATCCATGTGCATGAACGGAATAACGCCGACTGTTGTCTGTTTTGTAAATATTTTGTTCGTCAAATTCATAATTATTATTTTTACCCAAATGATTTTCATTTTCGCCCAGAACCTTTTGTTAACATTAAATTGTGTGTTTCAACTGAACTGCGGCCTTGCTGCAATGAACTTCATTTGATATTTGCTGTTGTGATCATTCTTTCTCAAGTTTTGCGATAATAAACCCTTCACAGCATCTGTTAATACATGCTACGACATCCTAGCGCTAATTTAACTGTATTTACTTAACTTTTATGAAAAAAGAGTAGATTAATTTTTTGATTTCACTATTCCTCCAATCGCTGTGGCATTAGACAAACTCCAGCAACGTGATGCCACTCTTTCAGATGCAGTAGAAGAGAGTTAAAGATTTGGAGAAAATATTTGAAGAAGAGCTTGGTATATCTCTTCAACAGTTAACAACTTTTAAGAAAAGATATCAACAAGCAATAACTCCATATCACTTCGTCGATTATAAGTTGGATCCAACAAAAACAAAGTTCAAATTAACCGACGAAGAGAAAAATCTTGCCCTGGAGACTGTATCGGATATGTACGAAAACACTGCATCTTATGGTTCAATTACAAGCCAAGTCTGCTCCATTCAAAAAAATTATGTTCTCTGAAGAAATTTTGACAAAAATTAGTGCATTGCAGTGGTGGCAATCACAAAAACATATTTTTGACAATCATATGAAAATGATTAAACAATTTATATGTGGCATTGTTTCTTCAGCATGGTGGAGCGAGTGTTCTCATCATTTAGCCTTGTGGACTCGAAATTGAGAAACAAATTGGGTACTGAAAAGGCTGGAAAATTAGTTTTTCTATATAATTTGTATAATGAAAATGATGATGTAGATAATGATGATAATTAAGTGTTATAATGAATAAATTATTAATTTTTACAACGATTTTATTCTTTTAAAGCAAATATTAGAATAATTTGATTTAAATTAATGATTTTGTTTTAAATCAGTTGATTGAATCATGATTTTAATCAATAGATTGAAATTAAGCCAACCCTAATTAAAAGCAACTACAGTTTAAAAAAAATTTAATTTCAATTAAAATTGAAATTAAATTTTTTGTGTAAAACTTAAGTTTTTTAAGTTTTGTTTTTTTTATGCCACTTTATGTAGTAATTCTTTAATGGAATAAATCCCTTAAATTAATACTAAAAAAATATTATTATTATGTCCTTCTATAACAAATTTTTGGTTTCTTTTAAACAAATAAATCGTGATTTTTTTTAGACAAAAATGTAAAAGCTTATGTCCTTACCCTGGTTGTTGCAATCCCCGCAAAAGGGGTGGGCCGAGGGGGTTGATTTTGTTTGTGAACTACTACGCAACAACAAAAAATATACCTACAAGTTCGACCCAAATATCCAAAGCGAACCATGTAGACCCAAACACCCAAATCCTACCGGCTACCTTCTTGTTCATAAAAAGAACTATAACTTACTTTAGTCACTTTGTATTGATTACCTAAACTATTTTATCTTTTAATTTAAACTACTGTTAGATGTCAAACGGTGCAATATAACCTCAAAAGCTAACAAAATATTTTCTAGATAATTTAGTGGATCATTCGGTTCTTTATTAGTGTTTAAATAGTTTTTAAATAAAAGAAGAAATAAGTGAAGAAATACTCATGGATTTGATTAAATTTCTGATTGTTTAACTTCTGGATATAAGATAATACTAAAAGTTTTTATAAACATGTAAATTTTGCTAAAGTCACTTCAAGATAAACAGTAAACAATAAACAGGTAATAATAATAAAATCGAAGTGATTTATAAACCCGGCATAAGAAGCGCGGAGGCCCACCATTGGAAGGAGCCGTGCCAACCTGATGCTACGTTGTTGATTCAAATTTAACCTTATTTCCTTAAAGACTAAAAAATATAGATTTTCCTTTCCAATTTTTCCAGAAATCTCCAGTCAAGCCCAAAAAAAGCACTATATGAGACAATTTTTAAACACTTCGCAGCATTGGAAAACAAGGATTTTTTCGAAAATATATGCAGACATTTACTTTACTTAAAAAATCTTAAAATATTTATTTCGACAGTTACTGTAAATTAAAAAAAAAAATTAATAAATATTTTTACCAATCTTTCTAGTGTTTTTTTTATTGTTAAAAATACCACAAATGGGAATTGGTATTTGCGAATTCGAACCATAACTCTTCCGGAATTTTAACATTTTTAACATGACCAATAACTGTGCTTTCGAAGGGCAGAGTACCCTATTACCAAAATCGCCTATATTAAATATACATATTATGTCACCTATTAATGCTTAATTTAGAAAAGCAAAGGTCTTGGTAAACATTTTTAAGATATATAAAATACTTTTAGATTTACTAAGTAGTTCTTCATTTCAAGCATTAAACTAATAATAAATGCGAACTAAGAAAACAACGATTTTATCTGTACACAGGTACAGATAAAATCGTTGTTTTCTTTAAAAAGAGACCTTTTACAGAAAAGGTCTCTTTTTAAAGGGGTTAAAAACAAATGTTTGCCTTAACACTTTGTTACCCATTTCACTTAATCAAAGCAAAAAAACCATAAACATTTGGATAAAATATGTTTATGTTATTCGAATGGTTTTTTTGTTTTCAGTAAGCTTGTTACTTAAAAAGGAAGATTTTTGCTCTTTTTTCTTATTTTTCTTCTTTTTTTAAACTCAAGTCAAAGTGTGTAAAATCATGCAAGCGCAAGTAATGAAACAAAAAATAAATCATGGATATATTTATTTTTACAGAAAAGTCTGGCAGTAGGTACTTCTAAATACAAATAAATTTTCTACATTTAAAATAATATCGGTATGCTTGCATTGTTATTGGCAAATGTGTTTGTTAAAATCAAAGAACAAAAAAAATAATTATGTAGGTAGTTGGCATACTAACAAAAATAATAAAAATATGCGTTGATTTGATGTAAAAATATAAAAAAGACATTATTTAATAAAAATATGCAAAAAAGAATATTTAAGATTGTAAGTAAATGTAAATGTGATTTTCTAATACAATATTTAGACATTTAACAGACAAATATTTTTTTACGAATAAAATTTAAACACATACGCGACTGCTTGATAATTATTTACAAAATCTTTGGTACTCGAATATTATACCTATACTCAACATCATAAAATATAGTACAATAGCTCCTTGTAGAAGAATAATTCTTTTATTTTTATAAAACAAATACGTGTAGATATTGAGGATTAATCTATCACATAAAATGTTTTTAAGTCATTAATTAAACTGAAACAATATTTTAGTTATATTTAAATTCTTAGACATAGAATATTTCAACTTTTTCTACACTTGTCGTCAAAATGAAAGATTATAACAGGCTAATTTCAAGTCAATAAATTTCGAAGCAGTGCAAATTTGCGACGTCGCAAACGACATATTTTAGTCTAAAAATGATAGTTTTCGTAAAAAAAAATCTGTTTTGATTAGTCAATTGTATTTATTAATGCGTAAATTACAATTCTATGCCAAAAAATCTTTACTTTAAACAAAATAGTGCTGCAACCGGGTCGCAACTTTGCACTGCTTGGATATTTTTCTGACTTGAAATTAACCTGTAAGTCTCCAAGCTAAATTTTACTTTATTAGTTGTGATTGACGTGGGACAAATCTGCGATTAATAAATCAAAATCCTAGATCTATTTACAGACGACAGAAAAACTGTACGCATTCATTTTAACGACAAGGATATCCGTATAACTGCAGACATTCTCCAGCCTGAGCAAAAAATATGAAAAATTTAGACAAAAGAAAAGTCAAGGTAAAATAGGTACTGCTTTGACACATGTTGAAAGAAATATTTTTAATTATTTACAAGAATACAATTTTTATATTATTTTCACAATGATTAAAAAAGATTTTTTGTTTATTTGTAATGCCGCGTAGAATAATTTCTTACTTGTGACATAATGAAGAATTTAAAAAGCTATTATGTTAAGTTTTTTTACAAAATATTACATTTAAGAACTAACTAGCGTTAGATAATAGTAGACGTAGATGTTAAACTGATTAATTTAGCAATCACTATATAAAGAATATAAAAAAAGTAATCCTACGGAACAACTTAGCCAACGTAAATAAAAGATCTATGAAAATTACCCACATGACAATTTGCAAGCTTTATACATTACAAATAGTAACATCCGCGGAAATACTACGCCTTTATTATATGCATTCTAATTATAAATTTTTAAATAAAATAAGACGTAGTTACTTAAATTCAAAGTTTTGCTTTAGTTGAAGAAATTGCACTTAAAAAAGATATTTTCTTTTATTAATAATAGATATACCCTACAAAAATAATTGCATTACTCCCAAAAATGGGCATTTAATATTCATTTTGATTGTGGGGGGACTGCACCGCAGCAGTTTTTATGCGATTCCCACTTCGCGGCATATTCTTGTAACGAGTCACCTTCTTTAGGAAGATGCATTATTGCCGATTTGGTAAATTAATTTTGTAACGGGGCCTTCAGTTCTTCTCTTTTTGTTTTATATTTTGGTTCATATATTTAAAAAAGAGGTATTCAATTGTAAAAACTTCAATTTAAATAAATTTCTAAAAAATAAATCTTAATGCAATAATTTTTGAGGACATGTATCCATTTTATAATGAGCACCTTGATATTAGAAATTATGTTTGGTGACTTGACATTGGAATACAAATTCCTTTAACAAATCAAAAGGGTAAACACATTTTTTTCATCAGTGGATAAATAAAAAAATAAGGAACTTAAGTTTGGCAATACATAGACGCAATAAATTGCAAAGGTTAAATAAATTTAAATTTGTAAAGCTAAAATAATCACAATAAGCAAAATAATAAATTTAACATTAATTACAGTACTCGTCTCAATCTATGAAGAGAAGTACGAAAGAGGACTAAGATAGGTTACATGGCGTAGATTGTTATTATCTTAGAAGGTAATGAGTATCTTAATTAGCATTCATATTCCCTAAGACAGATCATTATATTTTTACTGTTGCTGCATTAAAAGTTGCTCCAATTCATCGGCCGAACGAAGTAAAAATGCAGCTGATTCACGATAGCCAGTAATTAACTGTCGAACAGCTGCCATTTCACCAGTACTCAACTTATGGTTAAGAAGAGGTTTTTGTTTAATCGTTAAGTCTGCAGCACCTGCAAAATATTTTTATTAAAACGGGTTTGGGGAATCTGGTATATTTTAAATGGGGGACGCAAAAAACCTTATAATGTAAAGAAATATAACTTTAAATCCTTTAGATAATGTTTTACCCTTTTTAAAAATGTCAAAAGTCCACAGGTGACTTGGCAAAATGTTGCCATATTGTTTTTTAAAATTATACAATGGAAGGAATATTGAAATGAAATGAAGTTTATTTAGAACTGGAATATTGGTAAATATCTTCCTTATAAGGCTAGTTTTCCGCATTTTTTATTTTTTTTAAATCGAAGATAAAATCTGTGAGAATGATATATCAGTTTAAAAAAAAAAAATCACGGTTGGAAGTATTTAAAAAATCGGTTCGAAATCTAGTAAATTGGCTAGGTGCAAGCAGATGCAAGGAATTTTGAATTTTTGGCGATTTTTAAAGGGCTGGGGTTTCCAACAGAGGCTGATTACCCCTATTTTATTTTTATTTTAATCGATAAAGGATATATTAAACTATGTTGTATTAAAAAATAAACAAAATTTAACGGTGGGCTCATTCTTAACTTACCACCTTAAGTTGGGCTAAACAAAAATTGTTTTTTTGCCAAAAGTTACAATTTTTTTTATTGCTCTATAATTTCACTAATAACTCCAAACAGCATCAGAAGCAGCCGAAAAAAGTTATTGGCCAAAAACAATTTTTTGTGACCTTTGACCTCGCATAAAAAGTCTAGCTCACACCAGCTGGAGGCAGACTTTTGACACAAGTTTTAGAATGTCATAACGAACATGTATGCAAAAATTCAGCCAGCTGAAAGAAATTCCGAGGTGAAACATTTATTTGGTTGGATTAATACCCAAAGTTGATATTTATACCATGATCATACAATATATATATATATATATATATTCGTATGATTATTAATAAACATTACAAGTCATAGTAGGTAAAAGGGTTGGTATGTGACAAATATGAACATTCAAGAATATAATAAAGTTGTAAATAATATTAAAAAATACAAATAATGTTCTTTTTGGGATGCCCATTATGGACAATGTTCATATACTGATAAAGCATCTGCATCGGGGGGAGGGGCCAGAGGAAAAACCATGGGAAAAATAACTCCAGCATACCAGGGTCACATTCCAGTTAAATTACAAGGTACAATAAATTGCCAAAAATTACAGAGGTTTCAAGGTTGATATCCAATTTAATGCATTTGGAGTCAGATTATGTAATTCATAAAAACCGCCTTCAAAATTGGTGTTTGGACAGTCCTTTACAATATGTTTAATAGTTTCTGGAGATTCACCACATTTACATAATGGACAATAAAAATCCCGTATTATCACCTAATTCCGAGACTTCATTACATTAAAACATTTCTAACCCAAGTGACAGGGGTTTAATTCCCGGAATTGATTCAAAATAAAAAAAAGTCTTCTGGCAACATTTAGTGGTGAGATAAATCTCGGACTGCCTTCGCTCGAAGTCAAAATAAAAATGAGGTTCCGTGTTCTCACGTGCACGATAAAGCGCTTTACCGGACCTTGAAAAAGATCAGGATGATACGACATTCATTTCGGCTGCGAGTAGTTTCACTTAGAACATTTGAATTTGGTCATACAGTCAAAAATCAAAAACTACGATTCGAGATTTAATACAATTGGACTTTTTATTTTCTTTAAAAAGTGTTTACCATTGTTAAACAGTCCGGTCCCTGTGGCTGAGAATGGGGTTGATCCGGGGAATAAAGGATATGGTCCAGCTCTCTGAAATGCTTGTGAAAAATTTGGTCGATACATTGCTGTAGGTGCAGATCCTACAGTACTTGGAACTCCAATTCCATTCATTGTTGTCCCTGTTAATGCTGACACTGCCGATGCGCTAAAATATAATATTGTAAATTTCTTGCATAGTTAAGAATAAAAAGCCAACAACAAAATTTTTGCTTTATAAGTATATAAAATTATTATAAATGAAATGTGATGATTTTGAAATCATAAAATCTAAATGCATATACCTAAACTTCTTTAAATTTAAAGTTATTTATTTCATAACTTACTTAATGGCTGCATTTTTGAGGTCAGGTGTCAGAGAACCTTTAATAATGGAATTTGGCGTAGAAGAGGGTGTTGTAGATGTGGGGAAGACATTTGACATTGTATCGACCTCAATTTTTACAGAAGTATTGTTCGTAAAATCCAATCCTCTATTTATCGGTGCTGTACTATCAGTTGGCTAAAAATTACAAGAAAAACTTAGATCCAAGGTTTATTTGAATAAAATAATAGTTAGCAGTCTCAAATTACAGTTTTTGCAAAAAGTCAGCGTATAATTTTCTGATTTGTAAGGGCCCAATAATTGTTCTGATCAAAAATTGTTTCAACTTTTTAGTAGTACGACATATTAAAAGGTTTTAAACGGGATTGTGACATAAGGTTCTATTTAAAAAATCTTAGCATTCAATATTTTTGAACATTTACCGATTTTTTTAATTATTTACCTGTGCTCCAGGCAAAACTGGCATAGGTTGACTAACTGGCTCTAATCCAAGTCTCATTCTTTTGGCATTATGGCTTTCATTTTCACAAGCAGAGGCTAATATTTGCTCCGCTTGAACTGACGTTAAATGTGCAGGTGTTGGTCGTGTCTGCAATTAAGAAATACTTACTAAAATTTTCTTAAAATAGGATAGTAAACACAAAGAACAAATATGCACTTCGTTTTCCGTACATAGACAATTTAATTTCTTACCGCATCCCAGGAGGCATTCGGATCTCTTGCTCGTTTGTTTCTTCTGCAAGATTTTAAGTATGTTCTAATTCGTTTTCTTGCTCGTTCCGCGAATTCAGGAAATTGTCTTGTGCAGGAATCTATAATAGCTTGAATTTTTTCCTTAGGTTGCTTGCTAATAGGTACCATTCGGTCTAAGTTTTCATCAACAAAAAGTCTAACGAACATCTAAAATGCATTGTTTATTACAATTAAGTCAACACCAACGAATTGCTATAAAGATTGGAATGTACAAATATATTGGTTGTATTGTTAGTTCATCCCTTAAAGAAATGTGTACTATTGCAATTTTTATAAATCAAGGTTTTTCATAAACTGCGCCCAAACAACATTAGATACGTAATGTTTATCAATGGCAGAGGATGCTTCATGAAAATTCCTCATCTTATGATACTAAAATCGTATCGGTCTGACCATCCATAAAAAAAATTAAAAAAAATATAGGTCTAAAAAAGAAACTGACGCTTTTAAATGTCAATGTGTTAACAGACTCCCATAGCTAGAGGTCTCAAACTCAAAAAATGGCCTTTACTTAGATATTTTAAAAAATTTAGCAAAGAATTTATCTACATATATGCTGGTTAAAGAATGTTTTCTTTGTAAACAAAAATCACTCACATTAAAAGCTTTAAGCCTTTCTGGATCATGTGTTTGAGTATCTATTTTATCATCACTTTCATCGTCATCATCATCCTCATCTTCTTTGTTCCCACTTGAACTAGTTTCATCATGAGCTGAACCTGTTTCTGCATTAATTGGACTCTAAAAATAAAAGTTTGTTTGTTTTAGATTCTGTAATTTTTTGACAAAATGTATACGGAATGAAATGAATTGAAAATGCCTATGACTTACAGATTGATCTCTTGTTGAAGGAGGTGTTGATTTTCCTTTGGCTAACCCGCCCAACGCAGAATGGTATTGAGCCCAAAGCCCAGCCATTTCTTCGTTACCAGGGACCGCTGATAAATCTACTTCGGAATTTCCATTTCGGTTTCCTACAAAGAAAAATTTTTGCATGTGGGTTTTTTTAGCATTCAAGAAAAGTGCCTATTTTTCTCACAAGACTATTTTTGTTTGACGGAATTGTTTTTCGTACCTTCTGAATAGAGCAATGAAAAACCAAGTCGACCGCGACGTTTTGGTTTATTGAAAGAATTTATGCACTTGATATTTTATTAAAATAGTTGTGATTGGCTAACCTTGTTAAAAGAACTTCAAAATATGTATGTCTTTGCCAACAATACTATTTAAAATTTACAAGATTGATTATGTATTAAAATATATTATAAGTTTAAAAAATTCAAATAATTTGCACTGTTCTAAGGTAAGTAATGTAAATAGATTTGGTAAATGACCCGTTTGTTCCTTCAAGTACCAGGAGTTAATAATTTTTTGTAGCAAATTTTTACGAAACGGGTCTATTATTTTTTTTTTTTTTTCATTATCTTACAGATTGAAAAATATATAGTATTTCTGACACCTTCTTTTAGTACAGGAATAAATGTATTTAACATTATGTTGTCAACAAATGAGTAGTTAACAAAGATCCCACAGAAATTCGCCAAAGAAATTGCACTTTTATATTCAATGATCAAATTAAATTGTATGTTAATGAGATGCAAAAAAGCAAGCATAGTGAAAAAGAAGAAATGTGTTTAATAGCATTAAAAACAAAGCGTGTTTAGATAATTTTCTATGTGTTTAAGTAAGGTATGTATTTGTAGTGTGTTACCTTGGGACTGATTATGGTAGTTCCACGCCAATAACATCAGCTTGAGTTTGTCCGTGTCTTTCATTGTCTCCGCTCCTGCACAGCCAATTTTACTCGATTAACAGGGTTGGCCAACATTTTATATTTTAAATTTGTAACTAAAGTAATTTGGGTACGTTTTTGATAAATGTTTAATAAATCTTTAAGGATGTATTGATTTTTTGAATCGATATTTGTCAAAAAAAAAGCGCACAAATGAAATAAAATAACCCTCGGAATAACCAATAATATTGGACAATACATTAAACCCCTGAGTAAATTAGTACTGCATCGGAAAAATTTGCAACGTGTCTTTTGACAGACAAAACTGTTATTTAATATAATAATAACAAATCATTGGGTGCTACCTCTTTAAGTTTTGATTAATGTGACGTTAGCCCCAACCCAAATTAGATTTAACAATAAGACACAATTGTTTTTTGTATTAGTTCCTTACATATTTCTTTAATGTTTTAATTTAATTTTTTTTTTTTAAAACGAATATTTTTTCGTAAATTATTAGCTAAAAAAAAATTAAGCCAACCCTGCTGTTGCCCAGTAGATTATTAATATAAGCGATAATTTTGTAAATTAGAAGTATATGTATAAGTTCAGTACAACATGTAGGTTTTTTTAACAGAAAAAATGTTGTGTTAAACGTAAATAAGTAAAAATTAGCTTTTAAGCACTAGAAAATTGGTTAATGAAAACAGAAGTGAGGTTAATAAAAAAGCAAAGATATAATTAAAAAAAGCATTGATTTATACATTGATCCATTATTTGAAACAAAAAATTACCAGCATAATTGTCGTCCTCGCTTAAATCGGTAGTTTCTGATGTTGGCATGTTCTCCTGCAACAAAAAAGTAAACTATGTTAGCATAGGTATCTGTAGATTATGAGGCAATTAGAATCTATTAAATTCTTATTTATCGCCCGAACGTATCTAAAGAAAACTTTAATTCTGTCAACAATTCTGAGGCAGTGTTACTTATAATTCCTGAGGTAATATCACCGACCAGTTAACTCAAATTTTCAGATAGTTTTTAAACCCGGACCAATTAATGTCTGCCAGTAAGCCCAACAAAACCATTATGAACTTGCTAATTTTATTTTTAAGTTAACTCAATATTGTCGTCTATTTAACCTACGCTTTATCCTTTACATATCCACAACAAAAGAAGTCCTTACAAGTCAGGCCCAGATACCTTGCCGGCCGTTCAATGGGACCTGTGCACCCCATTTACCGATTTGGATAAATATTATTTAAATAATTTCTAACATTAATTACGCCCATATTGCTGAAATCAAGTTGATTTATCGACAGTTTTTGGTTGACATTTGGTTATAACGCTGCAATAGTGGGAATAACTTTGTTTCCTAATACAAGTGTAAGTGGCCATGGCTACTTCGAAAGTGATCACACGCTCACTGATGTCAAGCAACGTCTGACTTGGTTAGTACTTAAATGAGTGACACCCAAGTACTAGTCGAAAGGCGAGGGCTTTTCGACCACGAGGTTGAGGAACCTCGTGTTCGAATTCGAACAGCCTAAGGCTTTAGAGTAGCCTGGCTACTGAACATAGGGTTACAACAATTAATCAAAGCAAATCTTTATTATTATATTTATTGTAACTATCCTTCCTCATTAAAGTTAAAAATGGTCCTAACATATTGTCTTTGGATTCCCACCCAAACATTAACCTTTTGGAGGTACTGGAAGGGTCTGAACAATTACTTCTTAAACGGTTCGTTATAATCAAATTACTGATTTAATAGAACAAAATAAAATCAAAGTTAAATCCATGCTAGTTGGATAATAATTTGTATTAGCTATTGCTTTAAAGCTATTCGAAATTTTGATAGTCTGTGAATAGACATTTGCAACCACGCAGTATTAAATTTACTAGGGGTGAACTATAGGTCCTCTACTCTCTAACAATAGGGGCCACTCGACTAGTTTACTATTGATCGGAAAATGCATGGCATGTAAGTTTTCTGTTTAGATGGGTAGGTAGAAGTGGACAGGTGCACGCATATTCGTGAATGTCACCAACATGCAAAATCCCTAGTATAATCTATGAACACGAAATGTATACAATATAGACATAGGTAAGGTACCACTAACAAACAATAATGTCAAAATCCATTAGTGTAATTTAACTTTATTTGGCTTGTTTGATGAATGCCATTTAGTTACACCTTTTCTTAAAATTGTGCGAAAATACTGATCTTAAATATACAACATTTAATTAGTATCAACAGAAATCCTGTTACCTACCTTTAGCTGAAAAATACATTGTGTTGCAAATCTATAGGACTATTAAGAAGTATCTGGAGAAACGCTTTACTTAGCGCTCTGGTTCTTTTTTATAAATTCATACGACATAAAATCTACAGCTCTAAAACATTAGAGATTTAAGCGACTTATATTGAAAACTAACACCTACTTCCTATTTGAAATGGAATATTTTATTTTTATTACGGATTTGGATTCCTTTTTAAATGTAATGGTAAGTTTGTTAATATGACCGTACTCCGGGCCGTTTTCCTGAAAACAATTACCTTGTCCAAAATTTGACTCTAGTGACTGTTAAAACAATAATTTATATCCGAAAATATACATGAATAACGTTTTCGTCATAAAATTTAAACCACTTATTAAAACAGTCCAAAGAAATGTTTAACAAAAAATCAACATTTTTACTAACCGAAAGTGAAAATATTTTTGGTTAAACGAAGACGAAAATATAAAGGGTTTTTCTCACAAAAATATAATGTAACATTATTTTTTTATTGACCAGATTGACCTAAAAGATTGCTTTTTTCTTTTCATTGCGATTGGTTCCCTATACCAATTCTTGACTGTTTCGGGGATAAGCGCAAAATAAGAAAATTTCTAAGAAACTCCCGTGCCCTAACACTAACAGGTACTGTTATCAGTGGTATTTCAACTTAGCTTATTTTTAATTTTTAAGCTTTACAGTCCAAATACAAATCTAAGACGCATCCAAAGAGATGTTTTGGGGGATTTTGGAAAAGTTAGATACAATTTAATGTACTAGGATAGCAGGAAGAACAATTATAACTTTATTTGACGGTTTTCTAACTTTTTCAGACCTACGACAAAAATTATAGGAACTATATTCGCTAATTTACGTAAAAATGATACAACCTTGAATTCATGATGATGATGAAGACAGTCAAATTAAATAAATAAATCAATAAATTCTTTATTTTTCTTCACAACAAACCACAATAATGTATCCTGCCTCTGATTTCCGAAAGCCCACATTACAGTGTTGGCGACATTTAACGCATTTCCTACAAATTCTTTGCGAAAAGTAGAATTAGAAATACAAATTTCTTACTGGATAATACGTAGGGCTTTAATTAAAGAAGCAAAAGTATCATGCGTATAATTTCCAACTTGTTCATCATCTAAGAGATAATTTGTCAGATTTTCCCAGACGAAGAACATTCTGTGAATTCTTTATTATTAAATGTCAAAAAGATCCTGACTTTGTTAAAAATGTGATATGGAGTGATGAGACAAAGTTTACGAAAAATGGTATGTTTAATCGCAAAAACTTCCACATTTGGGCAACAGAAAATCCCCAGGAAATTTGTCGCAGACATTTACAATTCCTCTTCAACTTTAATGTTTACTGCGCGATAAAAGACAATTGCATTTTTTGCTTGCATTTTTATGAAAATTTAAATAGCATTGGTTATGAACAAATAATAAATACGGTTCTGAGCGATGCCCTTGACACCCTCCCGTAAGAAGAATTTCCGCAAACTTGGTATACATTGAACGGAGCACGCCGCCTCACAATCTTCGACTTGTCGACCAAACAACTCGAAATTTTTGACGAATGGCTCGGAAATACTCCATCTATGGCCAGCGCGCTCAGCAACCTGTAACCCCTAATTTTTTTTATTTGGGACACCATTAAAGATACAGTGTACGCTACAAAAGTAACCACTAAGAAAAATTTAATACAACGGGTTATAAATTTGCGTAAATTTTCTAGCAACGAAGAAATTTTTAATGCGACCAATCGGGGAGTACTAAAGAAGACCCATAAATGTTTAGAAAGAAATGGAGACGTTTTTGAGCACTATCTTTAGTTTTTCAATATCTTTAGTCTCTATTTGCATAAATAAATAGGTATTTGTTTTAGCTTTTGCAAAACATTGAACTTTAAATAAAATTGGAATTATAGTTTCATGAGTTCAAGGAAATATTCAGATAAAAAAAATACATGTTATCTTGTAAACAATTGGAGTATTGACCTAAAGATTATTGCATAATTACAACCGCAAACAAAACGTTTATTATTCTTTTTGACGCAGCATTAATAAAATTTAAAAATGTCAGTATTTCTTCCTTTTGGTGCTTATTAACTTACTTAAAATGTCACTTATCGCTTGATACCCTTTTTTTGCCATTCAGAGTAATCCTGTCTCATCTATAAATCGATTTTAAAATTTACTTTTTAGTTTTTAATAAGTGGGAGTAAAGAGTGCGAAAAGATAATAAATTGGTCCAACAGTCTTAGCAGTCGTGGTTCATTCTTATCCCAACTTAAAATTACTATGATGTCTTTTATTTATAAAAATAAATTCTCATAAATACAGGGTGTGCAAAAAGTTCGGAATATCGCTCCTAATTTCGTAAATACTTTTCTTGGAAGGTTGATTTTTTTAAGGTCGATTTCTATTTTTTCAATGCGCATCTTTTCAACTTATATTTAAATATATACAGGGTGTCCATGTTTCTCAGAAGACTGAACAACTTTCTTATTTTAAATGGAACACCCTATTTTTTATTTTTTTTATAAATCTAGATGTCATTAGCAGTTCAACGATATGTCGCTTGCTACCCTTAAGTTACTAAATGTTACCCTTTTTAATAGAATTTGTTTCTGTCTTAAAAAGTTTGGAATATCGCCTTAGCCCAGTTATATACGCTAAAATAAACACCAAACCTCGGAATTTTGAGAAACAAGCTGAATTTTTGCATACGCCTTTGTTTTGACATTATAAGAGTTGTCTCAAAAGTCCTCATTGATACCGTGTGAGCTAAACTTTTTACGCGGGGTCAAAGGTCGCGAAAAACCGCTTTTGGCCAATAACTTTTTTCCTGTGCGTCCAATGCTATTTGGAGTTATTACCAAAATTATAGAGCATCAATTTTTCTACAAATTAGATTTTGGCTAAAATTTTTATCATCAGCCCTTATCCAGATAGAGGGGGTATAACGTAGCGACTACCCCATATTTCAAATGACGCTAAAATGGTGACATTTAATAATTATACAATTTTCTTTCACAAATTTATTCTTTGGAACTGTATAAACCATATAAGGGGGACAACCACTTGTTTCATCCCTGGGGGGCTAAAAGCCAACCCCCTTTTTCTAAAAATAGGGCATCCTTTTGGGAAGCCCCATTAAGCGATATACCCAAACAAGGTACCATTTTCTACTAAATGATTATTTATAAACCCATTTTTAGAAACACTACCCCATTGGTCCCATACTTTTTCCAAAAAAAATTATTTAAGAAAAAATTACATGGACCTCATTTCATCATGGTATAAATTTGTCTGTAGCATGTTTTTTACATAACTCGCGACTGATATGGTTACTTTTGTCATTAATAAGTTATAATAATTACTTTTTTTTTTTGGGGTGGGGGTAAGTGTGCAAGTTTTTTTTTAAGGGGATAGAAATACGTCCATGGTATGCTTTTCATATAATTTGAAGTAAATGAAGTCATTTCTAATAAAAATAAGTAATTTTTTTTAACTTTAGTTGTATGGGGTGGGGAGAAATGTGGTGATTTTTTGAAATTCATTAATAAATCCATGCATGGTATGCTTTTCTGGTAAATCGTGGCAGCTAAAATCATTTTTGGTATTAATAAGTTATTATATTTGTTTTTTTTTGTGCGGGGTGGGGGTAAGTTGAATTTTTTTTTTTATTTGGGATAGAAATTCGTCTATGGTATGCTTTTTATATAATTTGAGGTAACTGAAGTCATTTCTGATAAAAATAAGAGATTTTATTTAACCTAAGTTGAATGGGGTGGGGAGAAATGGGGTGATTTTTTGAAATTCATTAATAAATCCATGCATGGTATGCTTTTCAGGTAAATCGAGGCAGCTAAAATTATTTTTGGCAGTTTTTTATCAGAAATGACTTTACTTACCTCAAATTTTATGAAAAGCATACCATGGACGAATTTCTAACCCAAATAAAAAAAAAAATTCAACTTACCCCCACCCCGCACAAAAAAAAAACAAATATAATAACTTATTAATACCAAAAATGATTTTACCTGCCACGATTTACCAGAAAAGCATACCATGCATGGATTTATTAATGAATTTCAAAAAATCACCCCATTTCTCCCCACCCCATTCAACTTAGATTAAATAAAATCTCTTATTTTTATGAGAAATGACTTCAGTTACCTCAAATTATATGAAAAGCATACCATAGACAAATTTCTATCCCAAATAAAAAAAAAATTCAACTTACCCCCACCCCGCACAAAAAAAAAAACAAATATAATAACTTATTAATACCAAAAATGATTTTACCTGCCACGATTTACCAGAAAAGCATACCATGCATGGATTTATTAATGAATTTCAAAAAATCACCCCATTTCTCCCCACCCCATACAACTAAAGTTTAAAAAAATTGCTTATTTTTATTAGAAATGACTTCAGTAACCTCAAATTATATGAAAAGCATACTATGGACGTATTTCTATCCCCTTAAAAAAAAACTTGCACACTTACCCCCACCCCAAAAAAAAAAAAGTAATTATTATAACTTATTAATGACAAAAGTAACCATATCAGTCGCGAGTTATGTAAAAAACATGCTACAGACAAATTTATACCATGATGAAATGAGGTCCATGTAATTTTTTCTTAAATAATTTTTTTTGGAAAAAGTATGGGACCAATGGGGTAGTGTTTCTAAAAATGGGTTTATATATAATCATTTAGTAGAAAATGGTACCTTGTTCGGGTATATCGCTTAATGGGGCTTCCCAAAAAGATGCTCTATTTTTAGAAAAAGGGGGTTGGCTTTTAGCCCCCCAGGGATGAAACAAGTGGTTGTCCCCCTTATATGGTTTATACAGTCCCAAAGAATAAATTTGTGAAAGGAAATTGTATAATTATTAAATGTCACCATTTTAGCGTCATTTGAAATATGGGGTAGTCGCTACGTTATACCCCCTCTATCTGGATAAGGGCTGATGATAAAAATTTTAGCCAAAATCCAATTTGTAGAAAAATTGATGCTCTATAATTTTGGTAATAACTCCAAATAGCATTGGACGCACAGGAAAAAAGTTATTGGCCAAAAACGGTTTTTCGCGACCTTTGACCCCGCGTAAAAAGTTTAGCTCACACGGTATCAATGAGGACTTTTGAGACAACTCTTATAATGTCAAAACAAAGGCGTATGCAAAAATTCAACTTGTTTCTCAAAATTCCGGGGTTGAATGTTTTATATAACTGGGGTACCTGTAAAATCGTAAATACTTTTCGTAGAAGGTTAATTTTTTTGAGGTCCATTTTTATTTTTTTAATACGCATCTAACAAGCATACACTCAACTATACAGGGTGTTTGCCTTTTTAAGGAGGCTAGTCAACTTTCTTATTTTAAATGAACACCCTATATTTTATTTTTTTTATAAATCTAGATGTCATTAGCAGTTTAACGATATGTCGCTTGCTACCCTTAAGTTACTAAATGTTACCCCTTTTAACAGAATCTGTTTCTGTGTTAAAAAATTTGGAATATTGCCTGTAAAATCGTAAATACTTTTCGTAGAAAGTAAATTTTTTCGAGGTACATTTCTATTTTTTAAATACACATCTAACAAGCATACATTTAACTGTACAGCATGTTACCGTTTTTTTTTAGGAGACTAGACAACTTTCTTATTTAAAATAGAAGATCCTGATTTTTATGTTTTTTATCTAGATGACTAGATTCATAGAAAAAAATTAAAAATAGGGTGTTCCATTTAAAATAAGAAAGTTGTCTAGTCTTCTAAAAAAGGGAAACACCCTGTATAGTTGAGTGTATGCTTGTTAGATGCGTATTCAAAAATTAGAAATGGACTTCGAAAAAATTAACTTTCTACGAAAAATATTTACGATTTTACAGGCGATATTCCAAACTTTTTAACACAGAAACAAATTCTGTTAAAAGGGGTAACATTTAGTAACTTAAGGGTAGCAAGCGACATATTGTTGAACTGCTAATGTCATCTAAATTAATAACAAAAATTAAAAAATAGGGTGTTCCATTTAAAATAAGAAAGTTGTCTAGTCTCCTAAAAAAGGGGAACACCCTGTATAGTTGAGTGTATGCTCGTTAGATGCGTATTAAAAAAATAGAAATGGACCTCGAAAAAATTAACCTTCTACAAAAAGTATTTAAGATTTTACAGGCGATATTCCAAACTTTTTAACACAGAAACAAATTCTGTTAAAAGGGGTTACATTTAGTAACTTAAGGGTAGCAAGCGACATATTGTTGAACTGCTAATGACATCTAGATTCATAAAAAAAAATAAAAAATAGGGTGTTTCATTTAAAATAAGAAAGTTGTCCAGTCTTCTGAGAAACTGGGACACCCTGTATATTTAAATGTAGGTTGAAAAGATGCGCATTGAAAAAACAGAAATCGACCTCAAAAAAATCAGCCTTCTAGGAAAAGTATTTACGAAATTAGAAGCGATATTCCAAACTTTTTGCACACCCTGTATAACGGTAAACAATAAAGTAAATATATGTTTAAATTTCTCAAAAATAAAAGCCACTGCAAATCCTGATGTTGATCTTAGTTTTTTGACAGATGTCAACCAGTCTTTTAGTATAAGCTATAAAACGCGTTGAAGCTAAAACCGGCAGTTATTTTTGGATATTATTATATTTTGACATTTATATATTCTTTAAAATACCTAATTTGGAAAATTGTCGTACAATAAACCAAACTACTGATTTTAATTCACATAATGTGGTACAGCACTAGCTTGATAATATCTATAACAAGCTACACACACTGGTTGATTATGTTTTCAATGTGCTTGTATACTTATGCCTATCTGCAGAACATTGGCATGTGGATATTCTAGTTTTGCCACAGATGATACAGCGCACAATGTCTGCTGGCAGAACAGATACATTTTTATTTACGATCCGATACAAACATTTGATGAAAATGCATTTGTGTAAAGGAAATAATTGTTACAATTAATACATTTAAAGAATTTAATTATGATTTAATATTTTTAGGTTTGAATAAGCCCTCTTGTATTTGAATTCTGTGACTCATTGTGTCAAGAAAAATACTAAATCCTTAAATAAAATGATATATTTTATAAAAAAAATTAAAAGTAACAATTTATGAAAGGATTCTAATTTTGCAAATCAAATCTGTAGTACAATCAATCATTATCACTTTATCAGACTTAAAACACAGACAAAATATACAGACGGTCATAATGGGGATTTGAATGGGTGCACAAAAAGAGCTAAAGGGGCTTATCTTTAAGGCCCCCTGCATTTCTAGGCTCACATATAAGACATAATTGATGTCAAAATATTATTTACACGAAATCAAATGAAAATTATTACTTTTGGGAAAATTTAAAGCAAATTAAAAAATAATGACTGTTGAAAAGAATAAAAAGAAATTAAAAAACAAAATTGTAAAAACACGTTAAATTGTAAAAAACTAATGTGCACCAATGAAATTTTAAATTTCAAAAAGTATTTATTAATTCTTAATAAACAATTCAAAATTTTCGACACTGAAGTTGCAAGCGGTAAGGGATTGACTTTATCAACCAATTTCATAAATGAAAAATTTTCATACTTTATTTGAAGATACAGTCATAATTGTAAAATTAAGCAGACTATAAAATCATTTTTGTTATACAATTTAAAAATACTTATTTTTAATTTTCCTTCAAATTTTCCAAATATTGTTACATTTCCTTAAATTTTCTATAAATTTCCTGATTTTGTAAACCCTTTTTAGATAGATAAAAAATATTTTTTTTCTGTAAAGTTCTCAAATTTTATAAAACGAAATTATTACTTTGGGATAAATATTAAAAATTTTATGAAACTTCCAACCAAATTTAATTTCTTGACATTGTCTACTACTAAGAGTACAATAATGAGGAAATAAAAATTCTTAAGAACATTATTTTTCATTAAGAATTAACTAATGAGGAATCATTTCATAATAAATGGGAAGGTAGTTGGTTATGCAAATAAGGTAAGTTAACTTGCACAAGCTTAGCTAAACAACTTGTCTAGTTGACCTTGCCCTGCGAATGTGCATTTGTTTCACAGATTATTGTTTCGTTGACAAAACAATTCGCACAAGTGCCTTTCATTAGTTTCAATAACAACACATTCCACAAAAATGCAGTTTTAATACATTTTTTACTCCGACTAGCGCGGAGGTTAAGCTTAAAATTTCTAAAGGAATCTGCATTTTGGTATTAAAGCATGAAATTTGGAACATATATTCCTTAAGACCCCCAAAATCGATTTTGCCTTGGTGCCCACTTGGCAAGTACCTGTGAGACCCCCAATAGCCCCCCCTTTCTAGAAAAATTTATGTAAAAATTATTTATGGTGCGATTTGGCTTAAATTTAAAATATATATCCTTTTAAGTACCCTTTAACGATTTCAATAAAAAATTATCCCCAAAAAAGCCCCCTAATAGGATTCTTTAGTAAAAAAAATGGAAAAATTTACTTTTCTTAAAAATAAAGTAATGCGGCCAAAAAATGTTAAAGTTTAGACCCTATAACTTTTTTATAAAATGTTTTGGACCCCTTCCCTCCTAAAACCACCCTTTAACCCACTTTTACTTATTCTTCAAAGAAATTATGAGGAACACAATTCAGCAGGATTTTTGAAATAGCATTATAAATGTCAACAGTGTCGTTTCTGGTATTAAAGCATGAAATTTGGAACATATATTCCTTAAGACCCCCAAAATCGATTTTACCTTGGTGCCCACTTGGCAAGTACCTGTAAGCCCCCCAATAGCCCCCCATTCTAGAAAAAATTGTATTAAAATTATTTATTGTGAGAATTGGCTCAAATTGAAAATATATATTCTCTTAAGTTCTCCTTAACTATTTCAATAAAAATTATTCCTGAAAAAGTATCATAGGTCCCCCAATAGGGGGGTAAAGTAAAAAAAAAATTTAAAAACTAACTTTTAGCAAGAAAAATGCGTTTAATTTTATTGAAATTATTTTTTTGTATTAAAAAAAAATTATCTTTAAATTACTCTTTCCATAGAGGCCCCCTTGTTATTATAAATAAAAATTGTGTAAAAATCATTTATCTTGAGAATTGGCTCAAATTTAAAATATATATTTTCTTATGAACTCTTTAACTATTTCAAGAAAAATTATTATTGAAAAAGCCCCATAGACCCCCCAATGGACCCCTCTAGTAAAAAAAAATAACATCAAGCCTTATCAAAAAAAAAATAATTTAGTTTTATTTAAATAGAGAATGTCCCAAGAGCGTACCATCGCGTTTATGCGCCATTTTTTGGACACCCTGTATAGAGCCTCCCCTATAGTCCTTAATATTATATCTATATTTCAGAAGCGTATTTCAGGAAAAAAAAAATTAAAATGCATTTAAGTTTAATCAAATTAAGTTCTATATATTTCAGAAACAAATATAATATTTATGGAGTAATTTTTATTTTTATGCTAAAAACTAAAATAATTTTTGACTTAAAAATAAATACCTGCTGAATTGTGTTACTCATAATTTTTTTGAAGAATAGGTAAAAGTCGTGGTTTTAGGAGGGAAGGGGTCCAAAACATTTTATAAAAAAATCGCATTGCTTTATTTCTAAGAAAAGTAATTTTTTCCATTTTTTTTACTAAAGGATCCTATTAGGGGGCTTATGGGTTTTTTTTGGGGTAATTTTTTATTGGAATTGTTAAAGGGTACTTAAAAGGATATATATTTTAAGTTTGAGCCAGATCGCACCATAAATAATTTTAACATAATTTTTTTTAGAAAGAGGGGCTATTGGGGGGCTTACAGGTACTTGCCAAGTAGGCACCAAGGCAAAATCGATTTTGGGGGTCTTAAGGAATATATGTTCCAAATTTCATACTTTAAAACCAGAAACGACACTTTTGACATATATAATGCTATTTCAAAAAACCTGCTGAATTGTGTTACTCATAATTTTTTTGAAGAATAAGTAAAAGTGGGTTAAAGGGTGGTTTTAGGAGGTAAGGGGTACAAAACATTTTATAAAAAAGTTATAGGGTCTTAACTTTAAAAATTTTTGACCACAGTGCTTTATTTTTAAGAAAATTAAATTTTTCCATTTTTTTTACAAAAGAATCCTATTAGGGGGCTTATGGGGCTTCTTTGGGGGTAATTTTTTATTGAAATCGTTAAATGGTACTTAAAAGAATATATATTCTAAATTTGAGCCGAATCGCACCATAAATAATTTTAACATAAATTTTTCTAGAAAGGGGGGGCTATTGGGGGGCTCACAGGTACTTGCCAAGTGGGCACCAAGGCAAAATCGATTTTGGGTGGCTTAAGCAATATATGTCCCAAATTTCATTCTTTAATACCAAAATGCAGATTCATTTTGCTTAACACCCGCACTAGACATCTATTTTGTATTTGTTAAGATTGCATTGTTATTTGTATCTTTATTTTTAAAGTTTAGGTTTTTTATAGCTTATTGAAAAACAAGTACTAATTTGTTGTAAACAGTCATCTCAATAACGTGAATTTATCGAAAAAACGATTCTTTTCACATTGGCCTCATTCAAAGATGCGTTTTTTTAATCTGTGACCTTAAAAGTTTACATTTATTAATTTTAACCTTAAACGAACTTGGTTTGCAAATTGTACGAAATTTCATAGAGGAGTTAAAAACATAAAGAAAGACACCAATAACAATTGCTTTTTAAAACTTCCTTATTACCATTATATTCCTTCTTTATTTTAAAGTTTTTAATAGCTTAAATCTAGGCTTAAATGGACATTTTAACCTATATGATAGCTAAAATCGCCTTTAAAGTTCATTTTAGCTACACTTTAATAAGAACTAAAAATAATGGGCCTAATGAATTATTTTCACTATTACCAAAGTTAAAGAAACAGTACTTTTAACCGATTTTTTTTGACTTATTGGGTGCCTTTTTAAATTGTGAGGTTAAGATAATATGTACTTATAAACAGGTGCAGCAAAAATTGGGTCACCGAATGGATTCAAGGATATAAGTACTCATACATTTACATCCCCACTATAGGCAGGTGCCTTTTGTAATAAGCATCAGGCAAAATAAATACAATGTTCAAACATTTAAATAAATGCTTAAATTTTAAACAACTGCAATTTAATGCTGGATTTAAGAACTTCTTTTAAGAAATTAACCTGCATTAATTAAGAATTAATTTAAAAAGTTTAATGCAGTTCATTGGACAATTTGCATTTGACATTGAGGTTTTTATGTGTCAAAAATTGTCAGATCTGATGTATTCGACATTTCCACCTATTACAAACCACCGCATTTCATTTTAGACAAAAAAAATTATTTACAAAAAGTTCCTTTTTTTTAGGTACTACTAAAAGAATTATGAACAAAAAGTCGAACGTGAAATATAAATCACTCTACCATAAGAACATATGTTTGTTCAGCTATTCAAGCTTAATAAAACATAGGTACAGGGTGCGTTGTGTGTGCATAATCTGCCTTTTTCTCTGCGGTCAAAATAGGTGGAAGAGTATTCGAGAGACGCTAATTGTGCGCGATTTTTTGTAAAACTTGCCTTTAAGTTAACCGTCAAAATATACCAAAAAGATAGGTTAAGTCGTATTCATTTTTTTCTTTTAACCTTTTTTAGGTTGTTTTATTTATTCATCTTTCGGCAGAATCTTCCCCTTTTTAAAAATATAAACTAAAACGCTAAACGCAATCACAATAAAGTTTTTTGCGTATTATTAATTTGGATATTTTAAAAGTTGCAAAAGGTCCCATAATAATACATATAAACCACCCTTCTATTTTCATTGAAAAATTAAATTTACAAAAATAATGAAAGATTCTTTCGTCCGAAAAATAAACTGTAAGAGCAAAAACTTTTCAAAGCTAAAAAACGCCACCAATACTATTAAAAATCCTTGTTTAAGTTCCAGACAAAAATAATTTAAAAAAAAGGGGCTTTAACATGGTCCATCAATATTACTTAACTACTACTATCAGTAAATAATGCATCAAAGTTTAAAAATGTTATATTGTTATCTTTGTTGCCAAATAAAAAGTTAACACAATGAATTACAAACACAACCTACCTTTAAATGTTGTACTACGGCTGATGCTTTTCGTTTTGCTGACATGACTTTAATATTGAATTAATTAGAGCACAATTATTTATATCACCATTTTTCTTAATGAATTTATTTAATAATGTAAAGGATTATAACTTAATGGTCTCGAAACAATTACCTACACAAATTCTTTACGATGTATTTAAACTTAGTGCACACCGGCTTGATTTTAACAATATCCTTGAAACAACCGTGACCAACTAAACAACTTTAATATTGGCTGAGGTCAAGAAACTCTATTGCATCGTGCTATCAAAATTACGCATGCATAAACGTCGGTTTATATTTAAATAAGTTCTCGGTTTGACACAAAATAATTAGATTCTTTAACAATTATGTATTTTGGTCAATTAAATTACTAACTTTTAAGTTGTAATTGATTGTTCCTAAATCATAAATACATAACAAAGATCATAATCTTCACATTCGCAGAGACTCTTCACTTGTATGATCTTTGATTAATGGTGTTATTTGTTTCACTGATTACCGATATAAATAAAATTGCAGTAGATATATAATATACAAGTTGATGTGCAGCTTTTGCCGGCTCTAAAGCAACTAAACCAGATAGTTCCCCGCCCTTCAGGAGTAGTCCCTTCTCTCCGCTGTACATCGAACGCAAGCGTCTATCCCTACTTAGGCAAAGGCGCCCCGGTCCCCATGGAGCAGAATACGACAAACTATGATTGTCAAAGAAAGAAGTTTTTGTTGTCCACGACCTAAACCCAAAAGATAATCCATTTCGTCTGCCTTCCACTAGCCACATTCTTTGCGGTTGTTGAGTGGTCAAATTTGTTATAATGCATGACAGAGAAAAAGGGAGAATGTTCTGAATGCTTTTGTACTAAAATGAGAAAAAAACTACTTCCTCCTAAAAATCGTGCATGGGTAATTACATGAAGTAACAAAAATTGACCTTTTCTTTTTCATAAGTCATATTTTTTATGTTTATTAATAAATCATCACGAATGAATATGACATTTTTGCAAATAAACGTATTGACAATTCCAACAAGAGAAATGTCACATTTTTTGGCAGACAAAAAGTGATTCGTAACAAGAAGGCATACTTCATTTTATCAGGCCGGTGCTCTCTCATGTTTATTTTTTTGAATCCTGGAGGCCTTATTTTCTAGAAGATCCAATTTTGTGACGTTACGAAAATTAGTTTGGCTACTCGCTAACGGTATCGCTTAGTCAGTAAAAAAAGTGAATATGTTAGAATTATTATTTATGAATTCCCAAAACTTCACCTTCTATGCGTTAATGTCGCATTGGATCAAAAAGAACGACATATGCATAGGCCGTTTTTGTATTATTTTGATTAAATAATATTTATTTTTTTAAACTGTCAATAATCATTATTGACCTAGCTGAAAGAGAAATTGTCGTGTAATGGAGGTTGTTATCCAAAAACATAAAATTTCACCGATAACACTAGACAAATTATTGATGCTGCACAAAAACCTTCATTAGAAATTTGGTGCAGCAAACTTATTTGTCATATGGTCTGTACGAAATGTGTTTAAAAAGATTCCCAAACAACATGAACAATGATCAAATCCTTTACTTTTCATTGTTTACTGATGATGCTTTGTTTTCTCTTGATGACTATGTAAATACACTAAAAATCCGCATGGATTCATCCGAAAAAAGTTGGAGTTTGGTCAGCAATAAGCCGAAGAAGAGTATTTCGTCGCTTTTTGGGGGCATTATTTCGGGAAAGAGATACCGTCGTGAACTTTTGCAATCGCTCTTTAATAAATGGATTGATGAAACCTAAGTTCTAGAACGGCTGTCGCTACTATCAGCAGGATGGGGCAATCATTCATATCATTATAGAAAGTTTGGTGAGACTTTATTAACATTTTGAACAGAGCTTTAAGCAAATATATCGACAATTAGTTCGAATGTTACTGATGGAGGGTGGCTAGGCTGTAGAGGTGGTTCCAGGCTAGTTGTGTACGTGTTTACTTGTGTGTTTGTTTACTTGCATTTTCCTATTGGACACCTAATGTCGTAAAAACGGAAACACTATTGTCTGCATCAAACTTTAAAATAAAAATTCAGAAAAAAGTAATAATAAATAATATTTTAAAAAATGTCAAGTTTCATCCAGTAAAGTTATTATGTAAGATGAAATTATAAATTTTAACATCTGCAACTATCTCAAAAAATTAAAGGCATGAAAAATAAAGTTTCAAGACGTTTGTATTTCAAAGAATTACGTTATTATTTTTAATAATGAAACCTCCGACCAAGATTTGGCAAATTGTTTAAAGGATTGGGGCTTTAATATGCGTAAGAAGGACGGAAGCGATTATAAGAAATACACCGTCAAAGCAACCTGGAACATAACTGCTAAGCTTATTAAAGAGAAATTTTTTAATGAGTATGGTCGCCAGATAGACCCTTTTTCTAGCCCAATGTTTAAACCTGCTAGAGATGCCAGAGATTCTAAAAGGAAGCTTTTATAAACCATACCTGAGAAACAAAGACTTAGTTCGTCCGCATTAAACCAATCTGATTTGGTAAAAATATCCGATACGATAGGTGAAGAAACGCGATGGTCTGCAAAAAAACTTTTCTAATAGCTTTAGTAGAACTTGCATGGCGCGGTGGCGAGGGAGCAACTTGTAAAGTTCACTATTTTAAAGAAGAACATGATATCTCAGGATTGGCAACAGGTAAATTTGAATACAATCCCATTTTTACAAAAACCAATTAAGGCGGATCGCAAAAATTTGCCGATTTAAAATGGTTGGTAAAAAATACAGCTGATGTAAGTAGATGTCCAATCAGACTTTTAAAAAAGTTATTGGGAAAGCGAACATCAAAAATTACCACCGATCGACTTTTTTTGTCTGCAAATCCATTTTGGAAGAATCCATCCAGTGCATGGTATAAAAACATGCCGGTCGGCTGCTGACCGCTTCCTATTAAATAAACTAAATGTTTAAAAACTTTAATACATATCTGATAAATTTTAAGAGCGTGGTACTGAATAATAGGGAAATAATTAAAGTTCCTCCCATTTTTCTTTGAAAAATGTTGCTTTTAAAGCTTTAGGAAAATATGATTTTTATGTTACTATCCATTCAGGTTTTAAAAATACCAAAGTCGACTATGAAAACTTGAACTTTTTTTTTGAAAAGTTGAATTTTTTTTTAAGTTGGCAATTGAAAATAATCAAAGTCAAAGTTTTGTCACTTTGTAACAGCTTTTTTTAAGCCTTGTTGCAAAATTGAAAAATCACAGAACGTGCCTTACTTTAAATTTATGAAATTTTTAAATATTAAGAACTGTCCAACAAAATAAAACAAAATGCCAAAAGTTGTTTCAAACGAAACTAAATGCTATATTGAAAATCCCTACAATTTATTCAAGAAATAGGACCCTCATTTAAAGCAGTGGAAAATTGTAGCAAAAATCATGAAAATTTTTGGAGTAATTTTCAGGCGGATGAGTAAGGTCATATTTATAGCAAGTTTTCTTTCAAGGTTGGAAGAAATACCATTCTTTCAATAATTAACGAAGAATCAAAGACCCAAGCGAAACAAAAACAAGAAAATTTTAAGTCAAAACCTTCTGGTTCGGGAAACAAGAAAGGACCTTTTTCGAAATATATGTTGAAAAGAGATTTGCAACGAGTTATTTGGGATTATCATTCAAAAAATGAATATTTTACACTTGACAAACTTTTGGACTATTCGCGAACAAATTTGGAATTTACAGGGGGACGGACGACACTATTTAAAATTATTAGATCGATGGGGTACAAATACAAAAAAGTTAATGGACATAAAATTTTATGTGAACAAACACATCTTGTGGAACCCAAAATTAAATTTTTAAAAAGATTTTTGCACTTAAAGCGACTTTCGGCAACATTAGATGAAGCCAGGATTTACCAAAATGGATTCCAGGTTCGTCGATGGATACACGAATCGGATGCAAAAAGCAATCCAACCAAAATTAAAAGTGAAGGTAAACGTTTTACCATCCTACACGCGGGTTCAAATTTAGGATTTTAGGAGCGGTGTGACCTATTACTAGACTCAAAAAATAACGACAAAGACTATCATAAAACTATGAATGGGACAAATTTAAAAAATTGGGTCGTTTCGCAGCTTATTCCCGCATTGGGTAATATTGAAGGAAAAGTTGTGGTGGTCATGGACAACGCACCATATCATTCGGTGCAGTTGGACAAGGCCCCTACATCTGGCTCCAAGATAGCTGAAATGCAGAAATGGCTGTTGAAAGAAAATGAGCATTTTGATAAAAAATTAAATAAAGACAAGCTTTACACTTTGATAAAATCTTTTGGAAAGACGGACATACGTTACGCGATTGACGAAATTTTGGGGGAGCACGGTTATGAAGTTCTTAGGCTACCCCCAACCATTGTCAGTATAACCCTATTGAAATGGCATGGGGATACACTAAGAACTACTTCAACAAGAACATAAGTTCCAAATCTTCAAGTAAGTGATAAAGTAACCGACACGTTCGGTTGAACTTTCTGATAGCTTTAAACTATTTCAAAGTTTTGGTGGTTCAAGTGTTCAGTTTTTTAAGAATTTTGGTTAAGTTTTTTTCTACCGTCTAGTGCATCTCTAGAAAAAAATTCTCCAAGTGCATCCGAAGCAAAATGGCTTCTATTTGTTATGTTTGCGACAAAGTGATTTCAAATCGTGATCCAGGTATTCAATGTCAACCTTGTGGCATTTTTTGCCATAACAAGTGCTCTGGCTTATCTGCTATGAAGAAATCCAAGTGCATTGTTTACAAATGCTAATTCTGTAACGTACCTCCACGTAATAGCGGTAGACGTAGCTCCATTTTTTCAATTTCACCCCTTGATTCTTCGCAACTCTGCTCTTCTAGAGCTGGAGATAATTCTGCGTCCATGGCTGAGAATATTCTAGCCTTGAATGATCTCAAAATGCGGAATTAACAAAATCTGTTAATTTTTGTTCTGACAAAATCACTGATTTTGAACATGTTTTTGCTGAGCTCAGGGACCACGTAAAAACTATCAATAAGTTGACACTGGAGAATGTTGTTCTACGTCAAGAAGTGTCTCAACTTCACCGTAAATTTAATGACCTCAATCAACACGCAAGAAAGAACAATTTGGAGTTTCAGGGAATTCCGGAAACAAAAAACGAAAATCCTTTAAGTCGTCGTCAAAATTTGCAAAAATCTTAAGGTAAATGTTAATTCTGGCTTCATTGATTTCGCTCATCGCGTTCAATCATTCAAAAAAGACTCCCTAAAAAATATTGTTGTGAGATTTCAATCTCGAGCCTATCGAGAGGGAATTTTTCTTGCTGTAAAACTAGGCGTGCATCGTCCGCTACCAATGGTTCTCGCGGTCTTTTGGTGGACGGTATCTACGCCCATTTTTATCAATGAACACTTCACACCTGATAACAAAAAACTGCATAAAGAAGTAAGGGACGCGGCGGTAGAATTTTCCTGCAAATTTGTTTGGATCAAAGACGGAAAAATTCTAGTGCGAAAAAACGATCATTCAAAAATCTTCGCCATCCATTGTTCTAATGATATTTATAAACTAATGAACTAACGATTTAAATTTTCTAATAAAATTCTATTTTTAAATTCACGTTTCTTTCATTATGAACCTTTACGGGGTATCTACTAAAATGTAAGAGGACGAAGATCAAAATGTGATAAATTTAAATTAAACTGCAATAACAGTAATGCTGACTTAATATTCATAACAGAAAGTTGGTTAAATAGTAGTGTTTTCGATGGTGAAGTGATAGACGTAAATATTTACAATATCTACAGGAGAGACCGTGAATCATTTGCGAGCGATAAGAAAGACGGTGGCGGTGTTTTCATTGACTACCCTCGCGGTCGTTATACTTGGGAAACGTCAGATATGCGTCAGATTGACAGAAATCATTGTGTGTCATTTAGTTTCCCAAGTATAACGACCACGATCGTGGGCTACGGCGGGAAAGATCTATACGAGAGAAAAATCGCATTACAATAGCCATTAAGGATCGATTTTAGCGTTTAAAAGGACTAATAATACGACATTGTAATTTCAGTATGTTACAAAATAAACCACTAGAGGCTTAAAACCAGGAGGATCTGTGGAAAACAGTTTGGAAAAGTCTCAGAAAGCACAATACTTGTTTTTTCCAAGGGTTTCTGCTCCTATTTCCCACTCACTCTACTATCGTGCGATCCACGAAATTTGACGTCGACTCTTGCCATGCATCTGTAAAATTTCAATTTTTTCATTGTTAAAACATTGTCGATTGTCATATTTTTGACGTTCCACAGCCAGAGTCGACGTTAAATTTTGTGGATCGCACGTTACTTTCGTTTATTTTTGTTATTTGTTTTTTTAAAAAACGCCAAGCTAAGCCAAGCCAATATGCAAAAAACGCGCCTTTTAGTTCTATTAAATGTCATTTAAAGTTCTTAAAACCTTCGAAGAAAACGATGAAAATTTTGCTGTCGTCCCCTTTAATTGGGTAGAAAAAATCTTCTTTATTGGCAAGTCACAAACGACAATCCCTTGAAACGCACGAAGATAAATAATAATTAAACAAAAAGTCGTGCAGAGTGGGGGCTTTTGCCCCACACTGCCAAGTAACCTGAAACAAGAAGGAAATTGAGGGGCCCCAACCTGCCAAAGAAAGTTGTGGAGAAGCCCCCACCCTTCTTACAATAATTCCTAATTTAATTGTTAAATGAGACCTTGAACTCACTGTTAATGTTTTTACATGTTTAATAAACATTGTCGTTATTTTTAAATAAAATAAGTCAATAAATTTTTTGTTCTAGTCAGTTGATATATTTTTTTACAGTGCAGCTAAGGCGGAATTGTACAATTCTAGTTTAAACTTTGGTTTAACTGACAATCAGAAACAGACTTTGACAACTACAACATTGTCTTAAATTATTCTTTCTACGATAATCAGTCAGTTTAGCTTAATCGAAGTTTAAACTAGAATTGTACGATTCCCCCCAAGTAATATTGTGTTTAAATCTATTTTTTGTTTTAGGTAGTGCAACAAATGCAAATTCCCATTATTAACTTTCGGACGTGGAAAAGAAGAACGCCCTAGACGATAATCGAGTCAAGAACTCAAGAACGTGGTGGCCAAAAATGCGGCTGCCAAGAACCACGTCCTCAAGGAAGACGAAATTGCCGAGAAGCCTATAATATTATTTTAAATTTTTAAGCAAGAAAAAAATAATAAAATATAAAAAATCTATGCTATGCTAGTTATTAAACAACAATTATCATTTTTTTTTCCAAAAAATCTATACATATAAATATGTGCTGGTTATATTTAGAGCCATAATGGTAGCCCTTTTTAAAGTTTCTTGTTACTAAAGTAGACATTTAAAACTATTTGGACCAATCGTGACAGCTGAAATTGCCTTTTAAGTCCACTTTAGTTACCGAGAACTTAAAAAATAGATGAAAATAAATGTTACTACAGCCTAATTAACGAACTTTGCATTCCACTCACCTACTGGTTGAAGGTGACAATATAATCATTCTTTAAATGTGCATCCTCCCATTTTAACAATAGGAGAATGGGAAGCGGAGTTTGTTAATTTTATCCCGAACGTTTTCAAGGACAGCCAGAGCTCTTTAAACATGTACATAAACACACAGGACCGCATCTTTTACTTGGTTTTCCGAGCGAAAACAATTCTAAAAATGCCTGGATCAAACATAGATGCATGCATTGTGCGTAAGAAACATGCATTTCTCTGTCTGATTGCATAAGAAAAACGAGAGAGAAAGCCTTGCTTTTAAGCACTCTAATCTTAATCTACATTGGATGCCTAAAAGATGCAGTGCCGTGTGTTTACTGTTTATGTGCATGTCAAAGTGCTCAGACTGTGTTTGGAAAAGTTCAAGATACGACAAAATTTCTCGATTAGAATAGTCTTATTCATAGCATCAGTATTTTATTAAGAAATAGAGCTATGTAAAATAAATTAATAAAAAAAAATCTCTATTATTATCTATGCTATTATACGACAAATTTAACTTATTCCCTTAATAATTATTACACTGATAAATTAAAAATAAATGGATATAAAAGATAAAACCTTTGTACTTTATTTTTAAAGTTAAGATTAAAAAAAAAGTAAGCTGTCTTCATTGAAAAGTATTTTTTTACTAATTTCTTTTTTTATAAAATTGGTTAGATAAACAATTAACAAATTAAAATTATTATTACCCCGAAAGTTTTATTTATCAGATTCATAAAATGGAATTAAACATTCGTTGGGTGGTATAGCGGCATGATTATAAAAAAAAATTAAACTCCGTGATATGTCTGCTTTGGCATGTTTAATTTTTTTCATAAGTTGTCGGATATTCGCCGTCTTCATCGCAGATCCAAAAAGGATTAACTGGATCAGCCCATCGCTTTTTCTTATAATCCATTTTTTCATAATCCCAATTGGCAGCAATACCTTGAATAGGATTAACTCGCAAATCAATCTGCCTACGCATTTGGGCGCTTTTGTAAGATGGAGTAAAAGTTATAGGAAGGTCATCATAAACTGTAAAATAGTTAAAATCTATGTATAATAACTGAATTTAATATTATGTGAATGGCCTTTTTTCTTACCAAAACAATGAATGCCAATAAATAAGAAAATTCCAGCCGATATTGCCATAAGAGTGTAGCCAATAATTTCCATCCAGTGGCCTGGATAACCGGCTTGAAATTCGGAAAATGTTAAGCAAAATGAAGCCCTATAAAGTGATTTTTTATCTTCTCTACTTAGTAACTTCCAGTCACCCTTTTCTCTTTCTTTTAATGCCTAATAGTTGAATGCATTACATCATGTTAATTAATATATTTTTTATTCTACATACCAAAATATGTTGGTTGTTTTCCTTGAATCTAATAGAAGGAAATGGAAAGCACGCACTGTCCCAGTACATGGGCATGCTGTTCATGCCATAACCAACAATTTCCCTGGAACCTATCCGTTTTCTAATATCTGAGCGGAGCTTAAAAGGTGGTGCGTAAGCTAACGGGGAGCTACCCAGTTGATGGCAAACATTACTTATATGCAAATAACGTTTTAAAGGAATTGTATTTTTTTGAACAGAAATTAAGAGCTTGTTCATAATGATGCATTTGAATTGTAAATGACGCGTTTGCTTAATTTAATGACAGGCACGTGTCATTGAATTTTTATGGGTTGTCAATTTAAAGATATACAGGGTAAGCCTTAGTTTTATATTAAAAAATAAAAAGTGAGTTTGTTTTCGACTGGTTTAGAGAGAATCTTTGGTTTATATTAGATTTGCCACAGAAATTATCGAATATACAATTTTTAGTTGTAAATTCGCCCAAATGTTCGATTTTTTTTTTAATGACCATTGAAAAGTATTTATTATAGAAAAAGTAAAGGAAAAGCCCAATATTCCTGAAAGAAGCTTGATTTAATGAATTACGTAGTTTCACCACTAAAAATAATCAATATGGATTGAAGTGATAGGTCTTCTTGAACATTATAACATAACGTAGCGAAGTATTACTCGCCTGTCTACATTTCCTAACTAACTAGTGTCTGTGCTAGCTTGGTGTGGGGTGCCTTAGGGGTACAAAGTATACGAAGCATCAAGAAAGAGCTTGAAAGAGAAGGAAAGAGGCACCCCCGGGGACAAAAGGACTCAACGGCGGCAAAGTAGATTGATTAGTGGGGTGTCGGGTGCGTGTGATATTGCTGTACACCCCCACAACAGATAAGGGTCTAGAGGGCTAGGCTCATAAGACCATTCGACCGTCCAGCCGTCCTCTCATCATCGTCTAGTTGCCTCAAACGTCATCCGCGATATTAGCTTGGCTATACCCTAGCTTAATGGAGAAGGATAGACATCGGACAGAGTTGAATTACTGAAGCCCCTTGCCGCACCTTTGGCGTGTTGTGTGTATAGGACGGCAAGAGGGTCCATAGGAACCTATTACTTCAGAAGGGTGGTGTGGGATGAGGTCACCAGATAAGGTTGGGTTTTGCACGTGTGCCACTCGTAGTTTGTATGTAGGTACAGTAAAACAAGCATTTTTGTAATAAAAATGAAAAAATACAAGAAAGGAACGTTCTATCTAAAAATGGCTTAAACATGTATTTATTTGAATTAAAAAATTTCCATCTAGCAAAATAAAAAGGAAAATAATTATGGTGATTTTCGGATAAACTAATCATACGTTATATTTTGAGTGGTAAGAATGTTAAATTTCATCCCGGACCTCAGTAAAATAGTTTCGATTCATGTAGTCAGTGTCTGATATGAAGCCCCTTGCAATAAGGTCGGTAATAAAGAAATGTGGTTCAGTTCAGAGAGCATGAATCATAAGACTTTCCTTTGAATGTCCTTTGTAAATAGCTTAATTTGTTGCCATGAAGCTGGGAGTGGGGCCGTTCGCATATCAAAGTGATGTCAGTAACTAAATTATTATAAGAGAACTAGGATGTAAACTGTAATTAATTAGATTTTCTTCAAAACGTTAGTACGTAAATATGTGAAAACACCATTTTTATTTACAGCAATTCACAATTCTGGAACATGCTTTTTTTTACGCTAATATCATTGTTAAAGGAGTGTAAATAACTTGATTTTATTTTTTGTTGATTGAAATCAAACTATTTAAAAAAATCTGCCAAGGAAAGGAATATAAATCTAGTCGTGTCGTGGAAGGAAAAAGCACGCTGTTCTTTTAAAAATAGTGTTAGGGAATTTGCTTTCAACCAAGAAGAAGCTGATACTAAACTTAATCTTCATTGCTCTGTTATGGCAAAACGTGGAAAATGTATAAACTTAATTTCTTCAGGTACAGACGTATTCGTACTTGCATTAAGTCAAATCCAAAAGTATTCCCATGGAATATATTTTAACACAGATATAGGCAAAGACCAGTGCAACAACAGCGATTCAGTTAAAGACTAACTTGTTTATTTTGTAAATTTTTTGTACTTTTAATAAACTTTTTTTTTAGTTTTCGTTATTTTGGATTTTGCAGGTACCGTACCTAGAGATTGAACTTATGCGCATCTTTATAAAAATGCTAGAGTTGCGACTTATATTTACAATTAAGGGTGGGGGAACAAAAATATGAGGTACATTAAAAGTGTTTTTGGTAGTTTATTCGTAAAAGGTACACTTTCTCAGAAATTTTAAGTGGAAAATAAGTTTTTACTTGAATTGGGATATTTAAAAAAAGTATATAAAATTACAAAATTCTCAAATTACATGCAGTTTTTATCAACACTACCATTTTAAAAGGAGCCCCAAATTTCAAAATAGGTTTAAAATGACCGTATTTATTACCTTTATTCATAGTACAACTTTCATGATGGTTGGACAAATCGTTTGGAAAATATTTACGATTACGTGTTTTTAGTCTACCTGTTTAGGTAGGCCATTATTTACGAAGGGGGCACTTTCCCAAAAAACTGTTTTTACCAAATGCCTTGGATTTTTCCCAGCTATCTCCCATTAAAAAAAAGCACATTGATCGCGGACACCCTGTATATAATATAAAAAAAGATTCTCTTCAAACCCTACTTTATTTAGAAAAATCTGAGTACGTATTTCTAAGGCGCTACAAGGAGGTGGAGACTTCTTCGCCTTTCGCAAAGTAGGCCTTGCAATTTAGTCCAACTGTCAAATAAGACATCTGTCAGTTGATGCAAATGCCAGTGATCGATTTTTTTTTGCGAAAATTATAAATTTCATATTTATACATTAAAAACTTCTACAAAATTAAAATAAAACTGTTTAATTACAAACATTACCTGTGACTGCACCTCATACTTGTGAATTTACCAGGATTTCTCTTAAAACTCCGCTTGGATTCCGCGACAGACAATTACCCCTGTTAAGAAATGGTTATTTAACAAAATATAAAAACACCGTGCTTAATTTACGTGCGAAACCAGTTATTTAATATTTATTGAATGTTTTATATTCCTTTTTATTTAAAATAAGCGTTAATTTTGGTAAAACTTTGGCAATTAGTAAGTGTTAAGAAATATACAGGGTGTCCGCGATCAATGTGCTTTTTTTTTAATGGGAGATAGCTGGGAAAAATCCAAGACATTTGGTAAAAACAGTTTTTTGAAAAAGTGCCCCCCTTTGGAAATAACGGCCTTCAAACATGTGTACTAAAAACCCTTAATCGTAAATATTTACCAAACGATTTCACCAACCATCATGAAAGTTCTACTATCAATAAATGTAATAAAAAGGGTCATTTTAAACCCATTTTGAAATTTGGGGCCCCCTTTGAAATGGGTTAAACACTAGTAGTGTAGATAAAAACTGCATGTAATTTCTTTACCTTTAAGAATTTTGTAATTTTATGTATTTTTTTAAATACCCCAATTTAAGTAAAAAAATTTTTTCCTTTTGAAATTTCTGAGAAACTGTACCGTTTATGAATAAACTACCAAAAACACCTTTGATGTACCCCATATTTTGCGTTGATTTGACAAAAAACTTACTTCAATGTAGTGACAGTGGTAAGTGACATACAAATTTCAAAAGAAAGTCTAGTCTTATGCAAAAATATGGGGTACATCAAAGGTGTTTTTGGTAGTTTATTCGTAAAAGGTACACTTTCTCAGAAATTTCAAGTGGTAAAAAAGTTGTTACTTAAATTGGGGTATTTAAAAAAATACATAAAATTACAAAATTCTTAAAGGTAAAGAAATTACATGCAGTTTTTATCTACACTACTAGTAGCGCGGAGGCTAAGCTTAAAATATCTAAAGGAATCTGCATTTTGGTATTAAAGCATGAAATTTGGAACATATATTCCTTAAGACCCCCAAAATCGATTTTGCCTTGGTGCCCACTTGGCAAGTACCTGTGAGCCCCCCAATAGCCCCCCCTTTATAGAAAAATTTATGTAAAAATTATTTATGGTGCGATTTGGCTCAAATTTAAAATATATATCCTTTTAAGTACCCTTTAACGATTTCAATAAAAAATTACCCCCAAAAAAGACCCATAAGCCCCCTATTCGGGATTCTTTAGTAAAAAAAATGGAAAAATTTACTTTTCTTAAAAATAAAGCAATACGGTCAAAAATTTTTAAAGTTAAGACCCTATAACTTTTTTATAAAATGTTTTGGACCCCTTCCCTCCTAAAACCACCCTTTAACCCACTTTTACTTATTCTTCAAAGAAATTATGAGTAACACAATTCAGCAGGATTTTTGAAATAGCATTATAAATGTCAACAGTGTCGTTTCTGGTATTAAAGCATAAAACTTGGAACTTATATTCCTTAAGACCCCCAAAATCGATTTTACCTTGGTGCCCACTTGGCAAGTACCTGTGAGCCCCTCAATAGCCCCCCCTTTCTAGAAAAAATTGTATTAAAATTATTTATTGTGAGAATTGGCTCAAATTGAAAATATATATTCTCTTAAGTTCTCTTTAACTATTTCAATAAAAATTATTCCTGAAAAAGTCCCATAGGCCCCCCAATAGGGGGGTAAAGTAAAAAAAAAATTTAAAAACTAACTTTAAGCAAAAAAAATGGATTTAATTTTATTGAAATTACTTTTTTGTATTAAAAAAAAAATATCTTTAAATTACTTTTTTCATAGATTGCCCCTTTGTTATTATAAATAAAAATTGTGTAAAAATTATTTATCTTAAGAATTGGCTCAAATTTAAAATATATATTTTCTTATGAACTCTTTAACTATTTCAAGAAAAATTATTATTGAAAATGCCCCATAGACCCCCCAATGGACCACTCTAGTAAAAAAAAATAACATCAAGCCTTATCAAAAAAAAAATAATTTAGTTTTATTTAAATTACAAAAAAAATTACCTTTAAATACCCCTTCTACATATAGTGCCTCCCCTATAGTCCTTAATATTATATGTATATTTCAGAAGCGTATTTCAGGAAAAAAAAAATTAAAATGCATTTAAGTTTAATCAAATTAAGTTCTGTATATTTCAGAAACAAATACATATAATATTTATGGAGTAATTTTTATTTTTATGCAAAAAACTAAAATAATTTTTGACTTAAAAATAAATACCTGCTGAATTGTGTTACTCATAATTTTTTTGAAGAATAGGTAAAAGTCGTGGTTTTAGAAGGGAAGGGGTCCAAAACATTTTATAAAAAAATAATAGGGTCTTAACTTTAAATTGTTTTGACCGCATTGCTTTATTTCTAAGAAAAGTAAATTTTTCCATTTTTTTTATTAAAGGTCCTATTAGAGGGCTTATGGGGCTTTTTGGGGGTAATTTTTTATTAAAATCGTTAAAGGGTACTTAAAAGGATATATATTTTAAGTTTGAGCCAAATCGCACCATAAATAATTTTAACATAAATATTTCTAGAAAGAGGGGCTATTGGGGGGCGCACAGGTACTTGCCAAGTAGGCACCAAGGCAAAATCGATTTTGGGGGTCTTAAGAAATATATGTTTCAAATTTCATGCTTTAAAACCAGAAACGACACTGTTGACATATATAATGCTATTTCAAAAAACCTGCTGAATTGTGTTACTCATAATTTTTTTGAAGAATAAGTAAAAGTGGGTTAAAGGGTGGTTTTAGGAGGTAAGGGGTCCAAAACATTTTATAAAAAAGTTATAGGGTCTTAACTTTAAAAATGTTTGACCACATTGCTTTATTTTTAAGAAAAGAAAATTTTTCCATTTTTTTACTAAAGAATCCTAGTAGGGGGCTTATGGGGCTTCTTTGGGGGTAATTTTTTATTGAAATCGTTAAAGGGTACTTAAAAGAATATATATTGTAAATTTGAGCCAAATCGCACCATAAATAATTTTAACATGAATTTTTTTAGAAAGGGGGGGCTATTGGGGGGCTCACTGGTACTTGCCAAGTGGGCACCAAGGCAAAATCGATTTTTGGTGGCTTAAGGAATATATGTTCCAAATTTCATGCTTTAATACCAAAATGCAGATTCATTTTGCCTAACACCCGCACTATAGTGTTTAACCCATTTTAAAGGGGCCCCAAATTTCAAAATGGGTTTAAAATGACCCTTTTTATTACATTTATTGATAGTACAACTTTCATGATGGTTGGTGAAATCGTTTGGTAAATATTTGCGAATAAGGGTTTTTAGTCTACATGTTTGAAGGCCGTTATTTCCGAAGGGGGGCACTTTTTTAAAAAACTGTTTTTAGCAAATGTCTTGGATTTTTCCCAGCTATCTCCCATTAAAAAAAAAGCACATTGATCGCGGACACCCTGTATATTTTACATATTTTCACAAATCTCATTATGTGTGCACGTTTTTCATTAAAAAAACTTTCCTTATTTCAATAAATTATTAAAAATCAATAATCACAATTACTTTACTTGCATTTACACGAATATTTTTTTTGTGGATGCACCGGACGATAAAAAATGCATATTATAACACTTTGCCCTCAATATTAGTTTCGTCGTAGAATCTAAGCGAAGTTTAGAAGAAATCTTGACAAATTCACAAGGATGAAGTACTGGGACAGGTAAAGATTGTAATTAAACAGTTTAATATTAGTTTTGTAGCTTGCTTTATAAAAGTAAATTTAACATAACTCACAAATCTGACAGGTAATTTTTGTGATGACATTTGTATATCACTCAACCTAAAATTTGTTTTTTGACAATTGGACTAAATTACCCAGGGATGTATCTTTTATTATAGCGGTCTTACGTATTTCGACAGCTAGGCTCATCTTCAACAAAAGATAGAATTTTATCATCTTCTGCTGAAGATGACAGCATAGCTGTCGAAATACGTATTCAGATTTTTTTAAATAAAGTGTGGTTTATAGAGAATTTTTGTTTTATATTAAACATTCGCCACAGAAATTCTCAAATATCCACACGATATTTACCAACCTTGATCATTGGGTCAGTATGTTCTCCACCATTACTTGGAGAAGAATACACCAAAGGCCGACGTCAACATACTAGGGACATTCCATGTAAAATCGACCAATCATAGTTGCTATTATTTGATTTATTTTATATTTGGTAGGTACAATCCTTTGCCTTGGTAAAGGTGGTAAAAAAAACCATTTTCTAAATTTTCATAATTTTTCTTGAAAAAATCGGAAAATTGAATTTTCCGATTTTACGATTTTGGAAGATTAAAATTGGTAGTAATTTTAAGTTGACAATGGACACTTCTTTTTATTAAAAAATCACCAGCTGCATATTTGCACTCCTTCTCTACTATTAATTACCCCAAACTATGGAAAATGACCAAGTTTAGGTCCAAAAAAAGCTCTGTGGGACTGGGTAAATTTTTTTTTTATTACTTTAAAATGTTATTGAGCTAGTGGAGATTCATAATCAAAATAATTTTGTTTAACTTCGTTTAAAAACAGCATTGATTTTAAAATGTAACCGATTACGTTAAATTTATACAAGATCGAATCGTATTTTAAATTCTTGGATGATTAAAATTAGTAATAGTTTTTAGTTGACATGAACCGCATAATTGCTCTCCTTCTCTACCAGGCAGCCATGGAAAAGGACCAAATATGGCACTAAAAAAAGTTATGTGGGACTGAGTAAATTTTTTTTTTAATAATTTTAAAATGTTGATGTGATAATAGAAACGCATAAAATAAAAAAATTGGTTTGTGATTTAACTTCGCTTAGAAACAGCAAAGGTTTTAATATCCTACCTTTACAAAAAATCGAATCACAATATCGTTTATCTTTTTTATTGTAAACTATGTCCTTGGTAACATTTTAACATAAAAATAAAAAAAATTTACTCACTCCCACATAGCATTTTCTGGACCATAATTTGGTCATTTTTCATAGTTTAAGGTGCTAACCGATGGGGAAGGAGTGCAAATATGCAGCTGCTAATTTTTTAATAGAAAGAAGTTACCAGGAGTAAGCACTGGACTAAACCTCAAAAGAATTTAAAATCATGCAGCAACTCGAAAACCGAATTTTGGTCGATTATATATGGAATAGGCCACTAACGAGCGATTTAAACATAGATTTGCTTGAAAACGACAAATCTTCAAACGACTACTTTTTTTTTTAATGTTTTATCAGAATATAGCATTTTGCCAGCCATAAACAAAGTTATCAGAGAAAAAAATCAGTGCCAAACATGCATAGATCACATCTAAATAAGTACCAGCGAAAAAATATTGGAGATAATGCTACCCCTTATCGTCAAAGATAAAATTACCGAACATTATCCAATTATTCTGCAAATAGTTTTTCCAGACTCAAATGTAGAAATTAACAACAAAGGAAACAAATGCAGGGTGTCCCAGAATAACACCTGTATGGTACGTTGTTGGGGCATGCCCAGGGATCCCCAGAAAATTGTCAAAAAAAATACACCCTCGAAGATATGAGGCCCCAAAGTGCAAAACTGTAAACGCATATACCTTAAAAGCAACAGCACGTATTAACGAAAAATATGGTTTAATACAAAGCTGCAGTCTATCTTAAACCATTCCACCAATTTTTCTTCTTTTAAATGGTCAAATAACATATTTATAACAATTTAATTTTACAAAATTTTCTTGAAATAAGCTGACAACAATGTCAATAAGATTTTATGCAAAAGAGTATAATCAAGACTCATATATGGGACTTTTAGATTTATTTTCCTAGACTGTGTAGTATTTTTCTAGACTGTGTTCCCGAATTTAAGCAACTTTGTTCGCATTTTTCTTAATGAATATAACAGAGGGATTTTTTTTAATAATTTTTCTGGAATCCCCAGGTTTGCCCTAACGGCGTACCATACAGGTGGTGCGCCAATTCTGGGACACCCGGTATATAGAGTACATAAATTACCAGACATTAAAAACTGAATAAAACAAATGACATGGGAAAATAAGCTGCTCAAAGAAAGTTAGGGATATTGCTGTCTGGATCTGGATTTAGGGAGAGGTCAACTCAAGGTTGATGCACTTAGGCCTCTTAATTGGGCCCATTGTACATGCCTCTAACGAGATCCGAGACAATTCCAGCCTCAGGTTCGCATCTTTAACGTGCACGAGTATACGCACACGGAACCACCGGCTTTACTTCGCTTTCGAACGAAGGTGTCCTGAGATACAAATATCTCTCCACTAAACGTGAGCCTTTTTTCATTTTTGATCATTCCTAGGGTTTAAACCTAGGTCACTTTGGTTAGGAGTCGGACACTCACTCGCTAAGCCAACTGCGCGGCTGGGATACTGCTGTATTTACTTTGTTTTATGAAATATTTATTTGGAAACCTTTAAAAAAAAAACTAGCTGAGTCGAGGCCGGTGGATCCGACTCTTGAGTTCATTTCTTCCGTTACATTTATTTTTTTGTTAAAATCAAAGCGTTTCCTGAAGATAGTCCAGAAGGTCCAAAACATAAACACAACCTTTTATGTATTAAAAGACACGTCCAACATTTACATTGCATTTAACAGGAAATAATTTTTGAATAATAAAAATTGTATTGAACTTGCAAACGATGAGACCTTGACATGACCTTGAAATCCTGTCTTTTGGTTATCCATCCTCAAAGTTTGAAACCTATAACTATTGTGATCTTTGAGATAACCGAAGGTAAACTATAAATCGCTTCCTGAAGATGGTCTACTAAGTCCGAAACATAAGAACAATCTTTTGCGTTTTCAAAAACATGTCCAACATTTATCTTGCATAAAACTTAACATAGTTTTTAAATAATAAAAATGCTATTGACCTTTTTAACAATATGACCTTGACATGACCTTGAACTCCTGTCTGTTGGTTATCTATCCTCCAAGTTTGAAACCTCTAACTATTGTGATCTTTGAGATAACCGAAGTCAAACTAAAAATCGCTTCCTGAAGACGGCGTACTAAGTCCGAAACATAAGTAAAACCTTTTGTGTTTTCAAAAACATGTCCAACATTTACCTTGCATTTAACTTAACATAGTTTTTTAATAATAAGGATGCTATTGACCTTTCAAACAAGACGACCTTGACATGACCTTGAACTCCTGTCTTTTGGTTATCCATCCTCCAAGTTTGAAACCGTTAACCATTGTAATCTTTGAGATAATCGATGTCAAACTATAAATCGTTTCCTGAAGATGGCCTACTAGGTTCGAAACATAAGAACAACGTTTTGTGTTTTTAAAAACGTGTCCAACATTTACCTTGCATTTAACTTAGCATAGTTTTTTAAAAATAAAAATGATATTGACCTTTAGAAAGATATGACCTTCACATGACCTTGAACCCTTGTCTCTTGTGTATCCATCCTCTAAGTTTGAGTCCTCTAACTATTGTAGTATTGGAGCTATGTCAATGCAAACATTGACATTTGAAAACGTCATAGCTCTTTTCCTAGACATATAATTTTTTTTAAAAAATTTTAACACAAAGGGCTCTCCGAAAGAATATGTCTAAGCAAAAAAAAATCACAATATTTTGGGCTAGATTTTTTTTTGCATGCAATATCTACTAACCTTGACCAGTGGTCAGTATGACCTTGTGGTCATCTTGACCACAAGACTTTGGTATTTACTTATGCCAAGTTTGAACCTTCTACCTAGTACCATAATTGAGTAAATTACGGTTAAAGAAATTTTTTGCTCCGTACATCCATCCATCCATCCTAACATACACCAAAGTGATATTTTTTAATAACATCCCAATGGATGGTCCGATCGACATGATTCTAGTATCAAAAGATCGGTAATTTTTTGTAGCATCTTTCCAACACCCTTAACATTTACGTATCTTGCATCGTTTAGGCACAGTTTCAAAAAAACATCGATTTTCAGAAATTAAAATTACAATAGTACATTTCCTTTAGAGAAATGAACTAAAAAAACTAAACAAAATTAACACCAAATATTTTTTTATTTCCAACCCCCTAAATGGTCCCAAAATTCACGTTGAATTTAAACCCAATTTTGTAAATAGATTCATATTAATGCTCGAAAGGAAATTTAAAAAGAAAAAATCTAAACATAAATCAAACGTAATAAATATTTCTCATTTTGGGGCTACCAAGGGGGTTAAGCAAAATTTGGTCTAGATCCACTAGGATCTAGTATTACGAACGGAAGAGGGCTCTAGAACAAAATGCAAATATACGCACAAGGTAATAATGTTTCTAGGTATCGAATACTACATTTTCCACAAAAACTGTGCTGCCCGAAAAATTTCTTGACCAAATGTAAGATTTTATCGGACTATGCCTGTTTTATAAAGTTTAGGTAATTTTAAAACAATAACGCTCGTCGATGCCCTGGGTAGGTATTTTCCAATTCATACACTAACTATTGCATGCATTAGTCGTTCGTTACCTAGGCAACGATCAGTTTTTTACGAACAAGTGCAATTTGGGACAATGTTTGTCATAAAAACGGACCATATGTCAAAAAAACTCTTTTTTGTTAAAACGGCACAAACCGGGTGTTACGTTTTTGTTTTCGAGATATCATTTATTTTTCATTGTTCGCCGGTCCATATTAAGGCGCGCAAGAAAAATTCTTAAATATTTTCATTATATAAAAAAAATAAACCAATCTAAGGGGATTAACTTCTAACTCAACTACTAATTTGATGAGTTTTAATGTAAAATCAAGGTCAAATCTGAATTAGCACATTAGTACCTACCTTAAAAATAATAATAACAATAAATGTTATTTTTTCGGACCTAATTTATTAATAAGAGTGCTAAACGCACTATAAATCGTTCATTAATGACCCATATTAATGCATTAGCAACCGTGTCTAAGCTTAGGTATTATTATTTGTGTTCCTACAACATCACAAATTTTAAATTCGTTTTGACTTGCTTAGGCGTTTAATTACTTACCATTGACGATAGAGGCACCCAAATATTTTGAAAGGGTCGAAAAGAAAGAATAAAAAGACATTTTTCCTTTTAATAACCGCACTTTAACTGTGACATTTTATCGCAGACACTTTTACAGCTAGAGGTTGTCACAACAACAGTTTGGTATGCATCGCTTTTTTTACTTTTTTATTTGCCGCTTTTTAAGTGCACGCGCTTACAGCAAAAATAGATATGTAAGATATGTTTAAAATGTGTATGTACGATGTGCGAACAAATTTTGTAACCAACGTGTATGGTTAATGTTAATTAATAAGCTTACTTATTAACCAGCCTGCTATCGCTCGTTTTCTCGTTTGATGAAAGCATATTTAAATCGCCTATTCCTGTTCCATTATGTGAATGAGGTGAATCACCATCAGGAACTATAGTGTAAAGGACTGTCCAAATCTGACTTTTTAAAAGGCCATCGACAGAAGTCCTTCAACATTTATTAAGTTGATTAATTTTTTTAATTGTACACACACTTACTCTTGGTTATATAATTATTTAAATGTGTATTAATTCACACATGTATATTGATTTAATTTAAATTCATTAAATGTTTCTGGTATTTATTGCCAAATTTTGTCAATAATTAAAAAAAACCATTTGATAAATCCCTAATTAATAAAAAATGCATTAGTTTTAGTAAAAAAAAATACTTTGGTTTTATTTAGTAACCTTACCAATCGAACAAAATACATTAAGTGATAATAATCATGCACAAAGTATATTATACAAATTTTAGACATGCTGGACAAATAAACCATTTCTTTGAGCGAGCATGCCAATGTTAGAAATAGAAATTATTTCATTAGAAGCGATCTTAAATAAAAAAAATAATAATAAATTAAGTTTAGGTTAGTATACGGACCGATTAAAAAAGTAGTGATGGTTAATAATAATAATGTGCAATAATCTCATGCAAAAAGTTGCATAAGGCACAACTTACTTGTTTATTCTCAAACTTAAATGCATCTTCGTCGCTGCACCCCAACGTTCTCATATATTTCAGGTAAGTTGTTGTTATTGGTAGAAAATTAACGTCAGGACATGTTATACTTCTTTTAGTGACATTATCGTTCTCCCGCTTAATGCTCTCAACGGGTGACCATAATTTAGGTGTATTGTTAAAAATTTCATTTTTGTCAAATACAGGAGTACAAGGTCGATCTTTCGACATTAGATTACAAACATCAAGTGGACTAGGTTTTTTAACTGGTGTATTTGCTGCCTCATCAATTTTAGTGACATTACCAGCTAAATCATGTCCGTTGTCGACTATGTTTGATGAGGTCCTGCAGGATTTGCTGAGATCTAGATATGTAAGCTCGGAGCCTTGTGTGTTGTGAACCACAACGATGGGTGGTGTGGGAGATATTGCCGGGGACGTGTGTTGGTGTCGTTGCGGTAGTAAGGATAAAGTAGGACTAGGACTGGGGGTTGGCAACACTGGGACAAGCGGGGAAGGAGAACGTGGGTGCTTCTGACATTCTGTGCATCCTAGCAAGAAACGAGTAACTGCTTCTCGGGGTAAAAACGCGTATGTTTCAGTTATCTGCAATAAAATAAATAGTATAAGATAACATTTCGTCGAAATAATTTTCTATAAAATATATTATCTATAATTTAAATTATGAATAGAAACTTTAATGGAATCATTGCTGACAACTTTAATTAATGAAAGGGTAACGAAAATTGTTTAAAAAACAAAAACACATTTGATTTTTTTTGACACCCTGAAACAATTCATTTATAGCCATGGTTTATATGTAAAATAATTTGGAGAATATTAGAAACATCTTGAAGGTTAAAATTAGAGAATTAAACAGGGATGGAGTATTACTTAAAAAAGCTAAACAATTTTTCTTAAAGCAATGTAGGATGTGCATTTAAAAACTAGCTGAGTCGAGGCCGGTAGATCCTACTCTTGAGTTCATTTCTCACGTACAAATTCAATTTTTTTGTAAGAATTAAAGCGTTTTAATAATAATTAATAATAATAAATCGAAGATATTCCACAAGGTCCAAAACCTTTTATGATTTTAAAGACATTTCCAACATTTTTTCATGACATAGTTTCTGAATTATTAAAATTCTATTGAACTTTTAAACGATATGACTTAACATAACCCTGAACCCCTATCTTTTTATTATCCATTCTTTAAGTTTGGAATCATCAATGTGGTGTTTGAGTCAAACTGTAAAGCGTTTCCTGAAGATGGCACACAAAGTTCGAAATATAAAAAACATCCTTTTATTTCTTTAAAAGCGTATACAGCATTTACTGTGCTTTTAATTTGACCTATCACTTATATCACTTAAAAAATAAAAATGCTCTTGACCTTTCAAACAATGTGACCTTGAGATAACCCTCAACATGAACTTAAACCCCTGTCTTTTGGTTATTCGTCCTCCAAGTATGAGACCTTTAACTATTGCGGTGTTTGAGATAATCAAGGTCCAACTATAATTCGTTTCCTAAAGATGGCCTACTAAGTTCGAAACATAAGAACAATCTTTTGTGTTTTCAAAAACATGTCCAACATTTACTTTGCATTTAACTTAGCATAGTTTTTTAAAAATAAAAATGCTATTGACCATCTAAACCATATGACCTTGACATGACCTTTTGAATTTCTGTCTTTTGGTTACCCATCCCCAAGTTTGAGACCTTTAACTATTGTGGTGTTTGAGATAATTAAAGTCATACTATAAATCGATTCCTATAGATGGCCTACTAAGTCCGAAACATCAGAATTATCTTTTGTGTTTTTAAAAACATGTGCCACATTTACCTTGCATTTAATTTAACATAGTTTTTTAATAATAAAAATGCTATTAACCTTTAGAAAGATATGATGACCTTGACATGACCTTGAACTTCTGTCTTTTGGTTAACCATCCTCATAGTTTGAGACTGTTAATTATTGTGGTGTTTGAGATAATTGAAGTCAAACTATAAATCGTTTCCTGAAGATGGCCTACTAAGTTCGAAACATAAGAACAACCTTTTGTGTTTTCAAAAACATGTCAAAAATTTACATTGCATTTAACTTAATATAGTTTTTTAATAATAAAAATGCTATTGACCTTTAGAAAGATATGACCTTGACATAACCTTGAACTTCTGACTTTAGGTTAGCTATCCCCCAAGTTTAAGTTAAATGCAAGGTAAATGTTGGACATGGTTTTGAAAACACAAAAGGTTGTTCTTATGTTTCGAACTAAGTAAGTCATCTTCAGGGGAGTATTTATAGTTTGACGTCAATTATCTCAAACACCACAACCTTTAACTATCTCGACCAGTGGTCACTATGACCTTGAGGTCATCTTGACCACAACACTTTGGTATTTACTTATGCCAAGTTTGACCCTTGTATCTAGTATCATAGTTGAGTAAATTACGGTTAAAGAAATTTTTTGCTCCGTACATCCATCATCGATCCATCCTAACATACACCAAAGTGACATGGGCGTCGCCAGGGGGGGCAGGAATGGGCCATGAATTTAGTAGCTAAGTTAATCCCGCGGTCAAAAAAGAAAAAAGATACACTACATTAAGCAAAAAATAAAAACTTAAAAAGATTGTTTTTATTATTTAAATTAAATTTTAAATTAAAATTTTAAAAATAAGAATTTCGCCTATTTTAACGCACCCACCAACAAAATTAGACTACAGCCCTGCCGAATAAATATCTGAGTCTGAGTACGAGCCTGCCTACCGTGAATATGAGAGGTGGCGCCCTCAGTAACTTCACTACGTACACCAAGAGACGCGCGCAGGCAGAATAAATGATCCCCCTATTTTTTTATCTCAGCGCTGGCGCTTTTTCATGCTAGTGTTGCCAATATAATTAGCCAAATTTAATAAATTTTTTCTTTTTCTTGACTTCAAGGTAGTGTTCCAATTCGTAAATGTGAGTGAGAAGGTACAAAATATAAAATAATGTGAAAAAGACAAAGCTATCAACTACTTAACAGGTAAGGCTATTGGAATTCTGCCTAAGTAAGTTTCTTACTCTTATTAATCTCTCCTTAAAACAAAAAGTGTTTTTGCGTTTTTAGTTTATTAGCGATTTATTTTTATTAATTAGGCTAAATAAATGCGTTTGTGAAGTGTTATTTTTACGTAAGAGACAAAGTGAAGCTTTAAAATAACATGGATATTAGAAATTACTTCAGTAAAAGTAAGCGTCAAAAACTAAGTAAGTCGAAAATTTAATAATTTGTTTTGGTTAAATGTCACATGATTTTATACTTAATAAATTTTATCAGCCGATTTGGATGAAGAATCCGAATCTAGGAGAACAAACGCCAATGAAAGGGACTCTCCTGCCACTCCAAAGCCTTCCACCTTGCCCTTAACATCAACCTCCCCAAAGGCCCCAAAACCACCAGAGGCACCAGTTCAACAGAAATACCAGACGATACTGAGGAGACAAACTCTGTTAAAAACGAAGAGCGGGATGTTTTTTGTGATCCGCTTGATATTGGAAATTTTGTTCAGGTTTTAACTATTTCTGATGCAGATAAGTACAATTTAATTACTCATCCGTGGACGCCTGTAGATGATTATGACTTCAAAAATGACGTGCGTACTAGTGACAGGCCATTTTTAAAGGACTGGCTAACGACAATTGGCTTGCCTATTCCGCCAATTTAAAAGGCGCTTTTTGTAAACTATGTGTGGTTTTTAAGCCACATATAAAGCGTGGTACACAAGAAGCCTTTATCAAATTGCCTTTTGTAAGATCTAGACATTTTTCGGAGCAAAGTAAATTACATATTAATTCGGCATGGCATCGAGAATCTTTGGTAAGCGCAACTTTTTTCAAAAACTCGATGGAAAACAAAGTTCAACCGGTAAACGTTCAATTAAACATGGACGCACAAAAAAAAATAAGCGAAAACCGTAAGAAAATCATTCCAATAATAGAAACTATAGTATTTTGTGGAACTCACGATCTTGCTCTTAGAGGAAAAACATCCACATCGGGAAATTTTCACGATTTGCTTCATTTTCGCATCGACTCTGGAGATGTTATTTTAAGGGAACATTTAACTACGTGCTCTGATAACGCAAAATATATATCCGTGAAAATCCAAAACAATTTAATAGATATTGGCGGCAACATCTTAAGAAATAATATTCTAAAAAAGGTGACTGAGGCAAAATATTTTTCAATACTTGCAGACGAAACAGCGGATATATCAGGAATAGAACAACTCTCGTTGGCAGTCAGATATTTTTTCGAGGGTAAAATAAATGAGGATTTTATTGGTTTTGTACCACTTCATGATTTGGATGCTAAATCATTAGCGGAAAGTATTTTAAATTCATTTAGAAGTTTCGGCTTTGATTTAAACTATATGATCGGACAAGGTTTTGATGGTTGCTTTACTATGTCAGGAAGCATTGGGGGCGTACAAACTATTATTCGAAATGCATATCCAAAAGCTCTTTACTTTCATTGCGCTTCACATAAGCTAAATTTATTTCTTAATGATTTAAATAAGGTGGCAGATGTCCGAAATAGCTGTGGTACTATAAAAAGTACTAACAAGTTTTTTAGGGAAAGTACGTTACGTAGGCGATTAATTACAAATGTACCCCTATTTTGCGAAACTAGATGGAGCGCAAAATATAAATCAATAAGAATTTTCTGCAAAAACTTTTCCGATATTGTAACACCCCTTTATGACATTATTTTTGTAAATAGGCATAATTAGAGTGCCTTGATCATTTTGACAATTATTGTCGCCTTATAGAGTGACGACATGCATCATTCTTTCTCTGTCATACAGATAACGTCATTAATTGTGATTGTAAGTTGTAATTGTTGTCACTTTGGCTATAACGTTGATGACGTTATCTGTATGACAGAGAAAGAATGATGCATGTCGTCACTCTATAAGGCGACAATAATTGTCAAAATGATCAAGGCACTCTAATTATGCCTATTATAGGCATAATAATTAAACAACCCAAAAAGCAAAACAACTTTATGCTGCTCTAACTACATCTACCTTTATAATAAGCATGAAAATAATGGCTAAATATTCTGCTTATTTGGAACCGGTGGCCAATATTCTTCAGGGCATTAAAATGGACATTTCCGAAGTAGAAAAACACGTAAACATTTTAAATGAAGTATTTATGCAGCACAGGACCAAAAAAGAGAGTTTGCGTTAATTTGGCAGGATATAAAAAAAATAGCCTATGTATTAAATGTTACTTTAGAAATTCCACGCGTTGTAAAAAGACAAACAAATAGGGCCAACTTTATCGTGAATTCTCCTGAAGAATACTACAGATTAAGAATATTTATTCCTTATTTAGATTCACTTATAAATGCTCTTGAAACTCGGTTCACAAGTAATAATTTAATCGGATTTTCCCTTATGAAGTTACATTCAAATAATGTAACTAAAATGAATGTGGACGATTACGACAATCTAAAAAAAAATATAAGTGATTTTTATTCATTTGAAGCAATAAAAGAAGAATCCGTACCATATCGTGTCTTTTGCCAAGAACTAGAAAAAACGGAAAATATAAATGAAATGTCGTACTCGACCCTTGTGGATAAAACAAGGCAGTTTTACCCAGAATTAAAAGAGGCGATTTCTATTTCTACTTGTACCGTGGAAAGATCCTTTAGTACATTAAGACGCGCCAAAACATGGCTAAGAAGTACGATGGTCAGTAGCCGGCTGAATGGCTTAGCGATGTTAAGCATTCACAGGGAATCTATTAAGGATGAAAACGCCAAAAATAAATTTGTTAACGATGTGTTAGACCGCTTTGCAGTGGATAAAAAGCGACTGCAATTTTTGTTCAAAAATTAAATTTAAAAATAAAATTTTTATTTCCCTTTATTATCGCTAAAAAAATACTAGGTACTATAGAATCTACTTAAATAAATAAGTCATTTATTTTTTTAATAATACCAGATAAAATGTTTTTTTTTTTTTAATTTTATAAATGTAGATTTTTGGATTTTGGTACTTTCTAGTTTTTAAAATAAGTTTTCAGATAAAAAGTATTTTTTAAATGTTCCCAAAACAGGTAACTATTAGAAAAATGCGTGACCGTGAACTCGAAAAAAAAATTCGCCTGCGGCGCTAATTCGACTCCCCTCGATCACTTGGGTCGCCCCCCCCTACACGAAACCCTGACGACGCCCACGCAAGTGATATTTTTTAACAACACCCCAGTGGATGGTCTGATCGATCAAAAGATCGGTAATTTTTTGTAGCATCTTTCCAACACATAAGCATTCAAGTACCTTGTTACGATTAGGCGCAGTTGCAAAAAAAAACATCGATTTTTAGAAATTGCAATTACAATAGTACATTTCCTTTAAAGAAATGAACTAAAATGGAGGAATAATTGAAAATAACTTATAAAATTTCACTTTTTAGTTCATTTCTCTAAAGGAAATGTACTATTGTAATTGCAATTTCTGAAAATCGATGTTTTTTTGCAACTGTGCCTAAACGAAGCAAGATACGTAAATGTTAAGTTGGAAAGATGCTACAAAAAATTACCGATCTTTTGATACTAGAATCATGTCGATCGGACCATCCACTGGGATGTTATTAAAAAATATCACTTTGGTGTATGTTAGGATGGATGGATGGATGGACGGATGTACGGAGCAAAAAATTTCTTTAACCGTAATTTACTCAATTTAGTCCGGTGCTTAAGGTAAATTAATCTGCATTTTGAGGTAGAAACATGAAATTTGGAACATATGTTCCTTAGAATATTTAAAAAATATTTGGATATGGAACCCCCCTGAGAAAGTTCCAGGAGCCCCCCAGGGGGGCCCTCTTTATTTGAAGTTTGTAGGATTTTTTTTAAATAACTGTTTATGATAAATGATTAAAAATTAGACGGATGATTAATAATATGTTAGTCTTTAACACCATATTTTTTTTTTGGGAAAAAATCTCCACTGGGGCCCCAAATTTTCATTTTTATGATTTTTGATTATTTCTTAAAAAACTATTTTTAAGTTCAAAATTATACAATTTAAAGATTGTTTTTACACATTTAGACAACTGACCCACCCAAAATATATGTTAACCCCCCCAACATCCCTCTTTGCCAAAAATTTTACATTTTCATAATTTTTACCAATTGTGCAGGATAAATGTTTGACAATTAAATAAAAAATCACTATTATTACTATTATGAGAAAAGAAAATTCATTTTAAGACCCCCAACTCCCCCCCCCCAATAACGCATTTTAACTTTTTCTTTATTATTGTTTTATTTTAGATTCATATACACTTTCACGACCCCATTTACAGATTAATATCCTTGACCCCCCAAAATATCTGTTAGCCCCCCAAAATCCCCCTTTGCCAAAAATTTGACATTTTTATAATTTTTTTAATAACTGCAGGATAAATGTTGGACAATCCAATAAAAAATCACTAAAATTATTATCTTTGAGAAAAAAAATAATTGTAAGACCCCCAAATGCTTCCCCCTCCCCATTAACAAAATGTAACAGATATTTTGGGGAGTCCAGAATATAAATCTGTAAATAGGATCGTGAAAGTGTATATTATTCTAGATTAAAACAATATTATAGAAAAAATTAAAATGCCGTAATAAAGGGGGGGGAATGGGGCCCATTTGGGGGTCTTACAATATTTTTTTTTCAAAGATAATAATTTTAGTGATTTTTTATTGGATTGTCCAACATTTATCCTGCACAGTTATTAAAAAAATTATAAAAATGTCAAATTTTTGGCAAAGGGGGATTTTGGGGGGCTAACAGATATTTTGGGGGGTGAAGGATATAAATCTGTAAATGGGGTCGTGAAAGTGTATATGATTCTAAAATAAAACAATAATAAAGAAAAAATTAAAATGCGTTAGTGGGGGGGGAAGCAGTTGGGGGTCTTAAAATGAATTTTTTTTTCTCATAATAATAATAATAGTCATTTTTTATTTAATTGTCGAACATTTATCCTGCACAATTGGTAAAAAAAATTATGAAAATGTAAAATTTTTGGCAAAGGGGGATTTTGGGGGGGGTTAACATATATTTTGGGTGGGTCAATTGTCTAAATGTGTAAAAAGAATCTTTAAATTGTATAATTTTGAATTTAAAAATAGTTTTTTAAGAAATAATCAAAAATCATAAAAATGAAAATTTGGGGCCCCAGTGGGGATTTTTTCCCAAAAAAAAAATATGGCGTTAAAGACTAACATATTATTAATCATCCATCTGATTTTTAAACATTTATCATAAACAGTTTTTTAAAAAAAAATCCTACAAACTCCAAATAAAGAGGGCCCCCCTGGGGGGCTTCTAGGACTTTCTCAGGGGGGTTCCATATCCAAATATTTTTTAAATATTCTAAGGAACATATGTTCCAAATTTCATGTTTCTACCTCAAAATGCAGATTACCCTTATTTTTTGAACCTTACGCACCGGACTAATTATGGTACTAGGTAGAAGGTTCAAACTTGGCATAAGTAAATACCAAAGTCTTGTGGTCAAGATGACCTCAAGGTCATACTGACCACTGGTCAAGATTAGTAGATATTGCATGCAAAAAAAAATCTAGCCCAAAATATTGTGATTTTTTTTTGCTTAAACATATTCTTTCGGAGAGCCCTTTGTGTTAAAACTTTTTAAAAAAAATTCTATGTCTAGGAAAAGAGCTATGACGTTTTCAAATGTCAATGTTTGCATTGACATAGCTCCAATACTACAATAGTTAGAGGACTCAAACTTGGAGGATGGATACATAAGAGACAGGGGTTCAAGGTCATATCTTTCTAAAGGTCAATATCATTTTTATTATTAAAAAACTATGCTAAGTTAAAGGTAAACGTTGGACATGTTTTTAAAAACACAAAACGTTGTTCTTGTGTTTCGAACTTAGTAGGTCATCTTCAAGAAACGATTTATAGTTTGACTTCGGTTATCTCAAAGATTACAATGATTAACGGTTTCAAACTTGGAGAATGGATAACCAGAAGACAGGAGTTCAAGGTCATATCAAGGTCATATTGTTTGAAAGGTCAATAGCATTTTATTATTAAAAAAACTATGTTAAGTTTAATGCAAAGTAGATGTTGGACATGTTTTTGAAGATACAAAAGGTTATTCTCATGTTTCGGACTTAGTAGGCCATCTTTAGGAAACGATTTATAGCTTGACTTCGGTTATCTCAAAGATCACAATAGTTAAAGGTTTCAAACTTGGAGGATGGATAACCAAAAGACAGGAGTTCAAGGTCATATCAAGGTCATATTGTTTGAAAGGTCAATAGCATCTTTATTTTTATAAAACTATGTTAAGTTAAATGCAAGGTAAATTTTGGACATGTTTTTGAAAACACAAAAGGTTTTACTTATGTTTCGGACTTAGTACGCCATCTTCAGGAAGCGATTTTTAGTTTGACTTCGGTTATCTCAAAGATCACAATAGTTAGAAGTTTCAAACTTGGAAGATAGATAACCAACAGACAGGAGTTCAAGGTCATGTCAAGGTCGTATTGTTAAAAAGGTCAATAGCATTTTTATTATTTAAAAACTATGTTACGTTTAATGCAAGATAAATGTTGAACATGTTTTTGAAAACACAAAAGGTTATTCTCATGTTTCGGACTTAGTAGGCCATCTTCAGGAAGCGATTTATAGTTTGACTTCGGTTATCTCAAAGATCACAATAGTTATAGGTTTCAAACTTTGAGGATGGATAACCAAAAGACAGGATTTCAAGGTCATGTCAAGGTCACATCGTTTACAAGTTCAATACAATTTTTATTATTCAAAAATTATTTTCTGTTAAATGCAATGTAAATGTTGGTCGTGTCTTTAAAAACATAAATGGTTGTGTTTATGTTTTGGACCTTCTGGACTATCTTCAGGAAACGCTTTGATTCTAACAAAAAAATGAATGTAACGTAAGAAATGAACTCAAGAGTCGGATCCACCGGCCTCGACTCAGCTAGTTTTACTTGTTAAAATGTTAAATGTAATATTTTGTTCAAAGAATAAAAAAAATAAAATCTATATTTTTTAAATTTCGTCATTTTCTGGTTAAAATGTTATATGTATATTTTTCTTATCAGAATTAAAAGAGCTTTCGATTGGTAAAAAAGTATGTTTTCAGCCTCGTTTTTAGCACTGCCTGAATAATTTCTAAGCTAGATAAATTTTGAATAGATATTCAAACGATTTAGAAGCGTACGGACAATATGCCGTTTTTATATTTTTTTTAAAAGTTAAGGGCTGTACCAACCTTGGACATCCTGTACAAGGGTCCAAAAACTGTGATTATTAAAATTGAAATAAATTTGTACTATTCCTGTCATCCCAGCCTACATTAGTACCAAGGAATAATCCGATTGATATAATTTTAGTACAATATAAGAAACATAGATTGGAAAGAATTACAGCTTGAAGTTTATTTGTCAATTGTAAGCTTTTTTTGTTAACTTTATCGTTTTTCTTTTTAAAGTAATTTGATTACAATAGTATATTTTAAATGTATTTTAGAAATAAACTAAAAAGTACTATGTTTTAGGATAAGTGTACATGTATAAGTAAGACATTTTAAACAATTTTATTTTGTCAGCAGTTTTTTTAACCGTCACTGACGAAATTAGAAAATAAAGTTAAGGTACGTTGTGCAATTATTTTTTAAATACTAAAATAATTATCCCTGTAACAAACTTACTGTTCGATATGTCCTTTTCTGACCAGCATGTTTTCCAGGGCGTCCTTCAAGTTCAACATGAACAGTATAAATTATGTCAAAAAAGTTTTCAACAACTGCTACTTTTCTGTAAACTGGTTTGCCTGTTGAATTCTGCAAAAAACAAGATAATTAATGACCTTATCTTTATTGTCTGTTTTATCAATTGACAAAATTTTAGCAGGAACTCATATTAAATATAGGTAAGTATATTCAACTTTGTAAGTCGGTGTATTTAACCGACACTTGTCTCAGCAAATCCATATGCTTTATAACAGCAATTTGTTTAGCTTGCTGAACTAAGTACTTCCAACCCTCAACTAAGTATATTGCATTTTTTAACATTGAGAAGATTCTTTTTATAACGCTGAAGATACTTTTTTTGTAGTTCCTCGAAAATATTTTTTGTCATTAGTAACAGCGAAAAAGGTTTCTCCTTGATGTATTTTTTGTAGAGATTTAACTTGATGTTGTACCTATTAGATAAAGTTTTTAGGAGCCAGGGTATAACCATGCTATTCGTGCCAGAAGGGTCTGCTTTTGAGCTGTATGGTAGGAAGGCTAGCTGGGAAAGATATTTTTCCTTTGTACAGAAAAACGTCGAGTTGAATCCTCTACCCGACGGTAGGCAAGCAGCCAGTCAAACCCGAGTGCCACAGAGGATCAGCCACCCACTGAACGGGGCAGTTACCAGGACCGTATTAACAATAACTTTATTACACGTTAGCTTAGCGCCAGGGAATTTGGCATACCTATTGCTGACGATATTTGAAATATATTTGGCAAAAATGTTTACTATTACAAGAGCCACTTTCGTTATCTAACTTGTAAAGATAAGAGGATCAACTGATCAACACGAAAACTGCAACACACATTTACAAATATATTTTTATGGAGACCCATATTGGAATACGTCACTTCTATATGCAAGGACAACTGCCCCAAAAAACATAGATGTCGCTGAAACAACAGCACTACGCACTGCAACAAAAATTACGACACCACACCAACCTGCTCTACAACAATCCCTCAAACCAAACTCTTTACCAAAAAAAACAAATATTCAAGTACTCTCAGAGAGACGCCAAAAGTTCACAGCAAAATTCTCACTTAATGGAAGAAATTACCGACTTATTCATACCCGGATCAACACATCCTGACCATTTACGAAGAAATTGTAGTTACATTTACAATCATGAATTTTGTTTTCCTCAATGCATTACATTTTACCAATTACTTCCTTATGTTTTTGATAACTATATAAACGAAAAGTAAACGTGTAACTAATTTTTTACACATTTTAACAGAAATTGTCTGCCAGAAAACATTGACTGAAGTCACTTTTAAATTAACCAAAAAATATCGATAATATCATATCTATCGTTTTCGTTATTATTCTCCATTAAAAACTCACTGTGTTTTTTAAATATTAGCGTTTTATATTGTTACTTTCCTCCAAGTTGATATTTTATTAAATTTATGTAAGTATAAGTGTGATATTAAGTAGTGCTCGTAAATAGCAAAACCTTAAAGCTTAGAAAAGACATTGTACTACGGACCTGTCATCGGTAGGACGTCGGGTGGTTACATGCAAGGGCTCCTCACTCCAGCTCGCTGGTTTTATACCCCTACCGTACACCCCCAACTGAATACCCTGCTTGCTTGCCTGCCTGCCGGTCGGAGTTGTGCCAAATCATCCTCAACCCTCCAGCAGACCTCTAGAATATCCTACCAGCTTTTCTCTCAAACTCATGTCCCTTGCTAGCACTCATCCAATCCCTCTCCCTACCACCCACGCTCTCACCCGTTCGCTTCCACTACGATGTCCGTAAAACTATCCTAACATCTACTTCGCTATATACTACAAGTTTTTAAAGTGCAGAGGCCATATAAGTTGGATATGAAGCTTTGGCAAGGGTTTCTTTTAACATTGAATAGCATCCGGACGGAAATAAGTTTTGGATCATTTGAGTCTGTAAAAGTAAAACTAACGAGTTGAGTATAAGGAGAATATATTGTTTAAAATTAAACATTATTTTTTGTATAATGTATAACCTTGTGTATAATCATTGCCTAACCAACAAATATTTTTACTAAACTTTTAAATGAGTAGTTCTTGTTTGTTTGTCCATAATTTTTTTTGTTTTTTTACTATCTTCATTTAATTTAGTTTTGGTTGTACTCATTGGTTAAACCGAAATAATTTGATTTTCTTGTTGAATACAAACATTTAATGGCGGTTGCGATTACCATAGAACAATTTTTTTAGAGGCATTAACTGTAGTGCTTTTCGACAATAAAAGTATTTGACGATTTGCATTAATGAAATTTTCAACTAAGCAACTCGCTACTTTTATTTATCCTGTGCTATAGCATGAAGAAAGTTATCGTATGAAGCATACTCAGCTTTGGATGTACTATTGTGAAATCAAAGAACTAACCGATTTTTTGTCTGCATTAGTAGATTCTTGTAAAATTATTGGGTGTAAACAGAGTTTTAAGTTTCATTTATTTTGACACTTTTACAACAAAATAATTGGCTGCGTCGCATTTATTTGGTACTACAAAACAATTAAAAATGTAACTCAGGCGAAATGATTTACTAAAATAATTTATTTTTTTAATGTATTTGTCTTAGCACATCAAAAACGCTGTAATTATTCTATTGCAAAAAAGTAGAGAAGAGTCACCAACTTACACGCACTTTAAAATTAACTTAAGATTTGTAAGCCTCTATATGACGATAATTACAATAATAAAGAAAAGAGTCGATTACCTTAGTGTTTTTACAATAGTACCCAGATCAGAAGCATAATCAATGTTGTCTGCCAGCTGAAGGACGACAAACAATCAAGTTCTTATTGGAAACCGTTGGAAACTTACAACGAAACTTTTTCAATTCGAACCAAAATTATTGTAAATATTGTACCTAGGCTGTTGAAAATGCGGAATAGTAAAACGAAAGTAATAAGCTATTAATATTATTGTACATATTGTCTTAAATAAGCAATACAATATTCTTTTAATTTACAAAATTCTTAAAATAGCATTTAATTTTCATGTAAGTAGGTATTTCCAATATGTTTAACAGAGTCATATGTTGTTGCTACAAGATATAATTTATTTTAACTGAAGGCGCCATCTATATATAAGCTTCCAAACATTTCACTTTGCTGCATTATCCCTTACTTGCTCTACCACATTCTCGCAACTTGCAAGTTTACTTGGAAAGACCACCACTGGAGGTCTCGATAATCTCATAGAAGGCAATTCGTGTAAAAACTAAATTCCTATTTAAAACCAATTAAAACCAAAGGTTTCTTCAAAGCACAGAAATTTGCACGCTTTTTTTTAATATTTCCATTCTTATCATTATTTTCTTAAAAAAAATGATTTTTAAATTAAGTGTAGTTTGGGGGCAGTTCTTGTTTCTAAACATATTAATATAATAGCATGATTTATTTATTGTCGTTTTTAATGTCCTTGAAGGGTTTAATACACACTGATAAATAATTGCCATGTAGGTATGTTGTTTTAAGGAACAATAAAAATATATACGTGTAATGTTAAGTATAAATATAGGTTCGTTTATTTTAGAAGATCAATCAACTAAAGCATTTAACAATAAAACACCCTACATAAGGATACACGATACAATTCAAGATAGACGTTGACAAGCATCACGTCCCAGTATGCGAGATATAAACCTCACGGGATCGTTTCAGACATGCCAACAATCCCTGTAATGCACATTCACCTTCCCCACATTCTGCCTTAGGCGTAGGCCAAAATACTTGTGCTTGCCATGCCATCATAGGTACTAACGTTGACGATGCTATGGGCTTCTCTCGCAAACCTAATTGATCGATGACGAGTTTATGCTTCCATAAACTACAAAATGTCCAATGCACTAAAAGTAATTAGGAATCACTTGGTCTCATTAGGCTTATATATCGCTATACCACGATATAATTGATCGTTTGTCACTTTTATCCGAATTAATGATGGTTTATTTTTATTACTTTGTAAATGCACAACCCGATGCATCACTAATTATGGAACTAAAAGGCGATACACACATGGATAACAATAATAATGTAATATTACAAACCCTAAAAATTTTCAAAGATTTTGCCTCCACACCCAGGAAACATTGTGGAAGAAGGACTGCACAGTCCAATTGTACCAATTTATCGTTATGTCTAGAGCTGTTTAAAAGAAACTATGTTCTAATTACATAAAGACCAATAATGTGACGATGGGCGATGCTTTTTAAAAATTTGCTAGAAACCTTAAGAATATCCGGACTGTCTAAAATTACTAAAATTTAATAAAGAAACGCTATACAAAGCCTAATCATGACTCCCAAAAAGCAACCTGTTATACAAATTATTTTAATAAAGGGATATTTACTTCATGCAAATGATAGAAAAAATCAGAGAACCCCATCAATAATGATAGATAAAATTAGGGAGCCCCATCAACATATAATATATTGTTGGCAATGTTGGCATTAATATAGGTATTTTAAGTTGTCATTTTTGTTCTTAAAAGTGCAAACTTTTGAAACGGTCAAAAAAAAGGTGGGTGATTATCATTGCAAAGTATTGATGCTAATACACATATTGGTGAAGTGGAAGTAATGGAATTAACGTTATATATGGCTTAATACATCGGAAGATAATTTCTGGATTTTAAAGTACGACCAATAATTAATTCTTCTGAGCTATAAGTGAAAAAAAAAGATAATATAAACTCTGTGATTTATCCTTACTTTCACGTCAAATGATGTACATATGTTACAGAAGCCTCTAATAACTCAAATCATTATATCAGATCGTTGACGAAAGATCCATTAAGAATTGGTCTCTCGTTTACGAGAAAGGAGATAAAACAATATAAATGACTCGTGCTTAACGAACAAAGAGCAGAAGCGCTTACGCAGTAAAGCCAAGCTGTTCCTGGATTATGAACGTGAATGGTCGGTGGTGATGCTTCTGCTTCAAAGTTTAGTATAAAAGGTAGTTGAGACTAATGAGTGCATGGACTTGTGATAATGATTATCACACTATACCATTTCGGCAAAAGGACTTCATTAAACTACCTATGAAAATTCTACTGCATGATTAAATTCAAAAATTAAAAAAAAAATGATAGTGGTTTATCAAACGAATATTGTTTTGTTTTTATAATTCTATAAAGTTGGATATCTTTTTATTTAAAATACCCAAAGTAAGCCAGTAAAATTTTTATAGTTTATCATAGTATATCTACATATATCTTATTTAAAAATTTAATATTTAAGTAAGGTACAACATTGAGGATATTGAACCATTGAAATTAGTAACTTATATAATGTTTGAAGTTCTCCCGTTCTCCAGGAGTCCGTGAATACTCAAATGTCGGTAACTAATTCTCCGAGATATAAGGTGATTAACATCTCGCCACAGTTGCAACAAGTAGTTTATAAATCAGGAGGATAATCACCTCCTCGAGATTGCCACTGGCGTTTCACAAGCAAACGCCGCCGCAACGGCTTGCCTTGTTATACTAAGGACATTTTAATAAAAAAAATCAAAAAGAAAAATGGAAACCGATAGGATTTTCTTATTTTAAGACTGCTTTAAATTGCATACTGCATAATTAGAAATAAAAAATTTCAACAAAACAATTTTTTTTTTCACAATTCTCTCGGACAATCTCAGAAGTGGTATCACGAATGCTGGATTTGTAAAGTTTATTTAACAGTAGGAAGTTATCAATACTCGTATTTTTAAAAGAGGACAAAAATCCAACTGAAATCTTATGAATTAAAAGTATGCATGAAAGCACTTACATGCAGATAGCTGACAGACTGCAATCTTCATTGTTAAAACAAACACTAAGGCTAAACGGTGGATAACAGAGTTTTTTGTATTAACTTAATTACATAAAATACATAATTTAAAATTATCTCCTTTTTTTTCCTGTCCAAAATTAATACTAGGGTCAAAATAAATTATGATAATACTACTGCACAATGAATAACAAGAATAAACAAAAGAAAATTCAGCTTGTTATCTCAAATTCCGAGGTTTGATGGTTATTTTATTGTATTTAACTTGGTTAATGCGGTTAATGGACATAAAAATGTTTAACTTAAGAATTAAAAGCTGTATTTTTTTTAGTTCATAATTTTTTTTTACGCAACCCCCTTAAAAAGAAAGTTTTTTTTATTAAATACAAAATTGCTTATTTATGGATTATAATTGCAAGTATTATTATTACGTAAAATGTTGGTTTTATAAAAAAAATCTTTAAAAAAGAACCCCTGCCATAAATAAATTGTTATCACTATTAATTTAGTTCCAATTAATTAAATTTTCCATGCATAAGCTTAAATTACTTCAAATAAATAAATTCTTAACAGTAAGGTATGTTTTAAATATTTAATGTTAGCTTTGGGCTCTGCCCCTGCTTTTTGCTAACACTTTATTCACCCATTGGACCATTGCTGTAGATATAAGATACAGAATTAGCAATAGTAGCAGCTAAATATGTGGTGGTTATCTGTATAATGCTGATCTCATATTTCACAGTAACAGACATGTTCCACGGTATGCATTAGCACGAGGCGAATAGATAGGCCATCAACATTGTACAGCAGTATGGCTTAAAGGTTGGCAACATCAGGCAGGGTATGCGCATGATATGATTTTCGTTATCTCTCCAAATTCTCTGCTGCATAGATGCATACCTTTCAACCTAGTGTGCTGATGGGTATATTTGATTTCAAGGGTACTTTTTGAACTTTTTGACAACGTCCAACACAGCTTGATGCTGAAAGTATTATTTCTTAAAAAAAGGCCAACATTTTTTTTCTCTGTTATAAGCTGAAGAAAGACTGGATTATAAAAGGTGACAAACAAAAACTGCTGAGAGGCTTGCTACTGATATTATAAACCAGAAATATTATTCGAAGGAGATGTTGTGCACGGCGTGCAGGAAAAAAATATTATCGAAAAGTGGTGACGCCAAAAAAATTGAATGGTATTATATTCTATGGACTTTTTTAAGATGATTTTCATTAATAAGCAAAATCCCAATCAATCATCCCGAAGAAATAATTAACTTTAATTGACTTTAGTCTTAGCGCTTATGTGACAAAGTGGTTTAGCTGAATGTTGAAAGTTAGCAATATATGCAACCAGATAGAGGATCATTAACATAGTACTTGTAGGACATTCTGGAAGTGCGTCGTTTTTCAAACAGGTTGACGCAACGCCGACGTCATTAGACGTCGCGAAAAAAATCTTTATTATATGCATCAAAAAAAGTGACAACAATAACAATAATTCATGACAGAATCTGTATTACAGAGATAGAGTTGACTGTTAAAATAAATTAATGTTGTAAAAATAAAAAAAAAAATAATAATGAAAAATATAAATATATTCGCATGATATTATAAATACATGTCAAAAATAGGTACAAATAAACATTATAAAATGGAAGATGGTTAAATTCCAAAAGGTTTAAGTGATATTAATTTTTTCACGTCCATGGCCGATTTTTATTCTTCTGGTAAAGCATTTACTTCGCGGCCGAGGAAAACCATGGAAAAAATTCAGGCATACCAGTGTTGTCAAAATTGTAGTGGTACAATAAATCACAGCGAAAAAGTTACAGCTGTTTCAGGGTTAATATCCAATTCAAAGTTTCTGGAGTTAATTGGTGTATTTCTTGAAAACCACCCTCAAATTTAGTGTTTAAACATTCTTCTACAATATGTTTAATCGTTTCTGGTAATGCACCACATTCACAAATAAATTCTTATTTTAAAAAAATAGGATTTTTACTAAAAAACATTATTGTTATTGTAAACTAAGGAATATCCTTCAATTTGACTTCTAAGCTCTCTAGTTTCGAGTACAAAAAGCATCTAAAACTACAAATTATTTTATAAATTTGGAACATCTAATTCGAGTTAAGCATGATGCGATTTTATCTCCCTTTATAAAAAATAAAGTATGATGATAATACTAATACACAAAAATGCAATCTTTGTTGGCTTTATGATTTTTCTAGTTATATTCGGGAAGTGAAAGCACAATCGCGATCCATTTACCAAATTTTCTAGTTTTAATATGCATATCCAAATCTTTGGATACAAATTTAAATCATAGAGATAAATGTTTAAATTAAATAACTTTTATAAGGATGAAATCCATATTTTCAGATTATCTGCTTTTGGTTTAGTGCTCATTGAGATCCAAAGTTCGCACACTCCAATAACATAATCCTAAAGCAAACACTCCTATTCTATGTTGTACGCCTATGCTGATAATGCCTGTGCAGAGAGACGGGTTGAGTGGGTCGATGGCGTGTACAAGCTGCGGCAGCGTTACCACTTTGGTATAAATGCCAGTGATGCATGAGATAATTCTGTTTCCAAGCAGCGGCAATGGAGCAGTGTGCACCCCTACAATAGTTATTGCATTTGGGCGTGCGGTTTTGCGTTTATACGCTAAAATTTAAGTTAGATGCGACCGAACATTATTGGGACAATTTTTTTTGTATACATAATATGTAATAGCAAATTATGAAGAAGCAAAGTCGTGCTTAAAACACAAGGCCAAACAGCTAGTTATATAAAAATTAGAATTACTTATAGTTATAAAACAGATTTTGTTTATTTAAATTCTTTATAAATGTTTAAGTCTACTAAAATCAATTAGTATCTACAAAAGCTAGTTACTATAGAAGTTTCAGGTTTTGATCAGCCGAGGAAGATTTAAAGTTCCGTAAATTGTCTAAGAATGTGTCACTGAAGTTGCAATGATATGTTACGTAAGTGTAATGCACTACCCAGTTCATTATGTAAAGATGGTGAACCTTCATTAAACATATTGTAGAGGAGTGTCCAAACACCAATTTTGAAGGCGGTTTTTATGAAATAAATAATCTGACTCCAAAACCATTAAATTGGATATCAACACTTAAACCTAACCTTGGGCATTCCAAAAAGAACATTATTTGTTTTTTTTTTGTATTATTGACAACATTATTCTGTTCTTGAATGTTCATACTTGTCACATACCAATTTTTATACCTACTTTAACTTGTAATCTTTATTAATAATCAAACGAATATACGTATACTAGAAAAAAATCACATTTTGTACAAAATTCAAGTTGTTATAGTATAATTAATAAGTAAAAAATACTTGTCATCAATCAGACGGGTCGTGAACAAAAATCTCAGCAACAGTCAATAAAAAGAAAACATATTTCCAATTCAGAAGAAGGACAAATCGAGTTGGCGGCGACGTTCGCGTCGGGTGGAAGCAAGAAAGTAGGCAACGTAAATATCAGCAAAGCGTACGCGACACTAAGCGCCCCTAAATAGATCTGAAGTTCGCGCCGCGGTACTATTCTCAGACTTTATTTTATTACATTGGAAGCTACGCTTCTTGCCTGTCGGCGTTTACCCAACGCGGTACCTTGACGTCACATACATTCTATTAAAAGGACCTAAGATCGTTTCCTTAGATCCTAGTTGTAACCAGGCGACGAATTATTTTTTAATGTTGAAAAGGGTAAATAATGTATAGTTGGTAAGTTACAAACGGATCCCCAATGCATTTCTCTTTTTGTTACAAATTACTCTGGATATAAATCCCCATTTCTATGATTTTTGTCTACAATAAAATGTATGCCTTGTAAAAAAAAAACAAGCCAAGATAGTCACGGGAACTTAAAATGACGGCTGGTGCTCTTCACTTTTCTTTTAGCAAGACTTAAATTGTTCATTAAACAGAATTCTGCAGCCCTTTATAGAAGAAAAATGAAATTTTTAATCGATTGTCCAATCAATCAAATATACGTCGCCATTATCTCGGCCGATTCGCTTTCTGAAGTGGGCACTGGGTTTTATGGAGCTTCTGCAGCCGCATGATTATTTGAGTTGGCTGATAAAGGTGGGTCATGCACGCGATTGCAAACAAGTCGCTATACGACAAAAGAATAACACAGTTGGCCCGGCGGTATCCGATAAGTGGTGTCGGATCACGTACACTTAGGCAACCGAGTTCGAGTAAGCTTTTTTGCAACTCTTACCTCACCAGCATACATACGACTGTTCTTTATCACAGATGATGTAGTTATAACCCAAAATGTAAGGCTTCTTTTTTTTTTAATGAACTTTACTACTATAGGCTTCAGACATTATATAGAATTTTATGTGTGTCTCTTCACTTTATGATGTGATATTATTTTGATGAAGCTTAGCATAACTTAAACAAAAATAGTTAATATTCCACTGTTTTTTGTAAAAATGTTGAATTTTTTAAACATTTCACCATGGTTGAGTAGTATCCATCTCCCTTAACTATAAACTCGATGGCAAACACAGTAGAGCAGTCGGTGGCTGATGACGGCGGCAGCCTTATCCTGTCACCCACTCCACTTTTCTCCCTGTCTGTTCTAATGCAAGCTCTCAATCCCGCTACCGCCAGCAGGCGGATGGCTTCAGGCGGTTATAGAAGCGGAGCAAGGGCACCGCTTTGCTATATCAACGAGCGAATATATAGCACACCACATTTGATCCTGATGCGGTCCAGTTCACAATAAGATTCAAGCGTTTCACACTTTCTTTTTAACTTCTTCCTTTCCTAGCTTGTTTTCCAAGAACTTCTTCTGCTTATAGTAGAAACAATTTTACCTAATTATACATATCAGAACAATAGAAACTTCAACCTATGTATCTACTTCAATTTTGCAAAGTTTCTTGATGTTCTAATTTGAATTTCGGCTTTTGAAATGAAGTAATAATCGGAGGATGCAATAATAACAAAAGATTAGAAGTAGTGCTAATAACATTAACTTAAAAATAAAAAAAATAGTTTAAAAGTTCTGCGGCTTACTTGGAAATATTACTTGATGACTACACGGGACAGGCATTAATTACCCTGGTAACTTCTATCTTTGTCTATTTCGAAATGAAAGGTTGTTCGTTATCCCAGCTCGCGAAACGTCAATGTAATCAATTATCAAAAAATCGATTAATTATACAGGGTGTTTCTGAAAGTCGTTTCAATAATTTAACCCGAGATTCCTTACCCAAAAATAGGTCGATTAAGCCCCATTTACCTGTATCCAAAAGTGCACCGTTTTCGAGATACAGGCTGTTTTCCAAAACCAAAATTTTTATGTTTTTTTTCATTACTATTAAAAGAAACAACATAGAAAAACTAAATTTGGTATAATTGTCTTACTTTTTATGATCGACACAATGGTCGTAAAGAGAAACCCATAGATTTATTCCATAACCTCAAAATGGGACACCTTTTTTTGTATTTGAATTTTCAAAAAATAAATTATTTTATCGGTAAGATACGTTTAATACGAAGAAAAAATTATTCCACTTTTTTTTTTTAAAAACTAACCCTTCTTCAAAATTATTTACATTTCATAATTTCATGTTGCATTCTACTTTTTGAAATATTTTTGCAATTTTTTTTTCTGGAAAACATAAAACTATTATAAACTAGCGTTAACAAAAAAAACTAGAATTGGCTCCACAATAGGACACTGGGCCCCCGTTTTGGAGCATCGGGCCCCCTTTATGGGGCTTTTTGAAATGTTATTGCAATTTTTTTTTCTTAAAAACTTAAAACTATTATAAACTAGCGTAAACAAAAAAAAATATTTAAATTTGCTCCACAATATGACAATGGGCCCCCTTTTGGGGCACCGGACTTTAAATGATGACAATGATGTACTCTTTCTGTAATAAAATCATCAAACGCCTAGTATTCTTTTATTTACAAAATAAAAAGATATGTGAGCCCCAAAAAGGGGTAAGGTGCCCCAAAAAGAGGGTCCAGTGTCCTATTGTGGGGCCAATTCTGGTTTTTTTTTTGTTTACGCTTGTTTATAAGAGTCTTAAGTTTTCAAGAAAAAAAATTGCAAAAAGATTTCAAAAAGCAGAATGCAACATGAAATTATGAAATGTGAATAATTTTGAAAACAAATTGGTTTTTTCAAAAAAAATGTGGTATAATTTTTTCTTCGTATTAAACGTAGCTTACCGATAAAATAATTTATTTTTTGAAAATTCAAATACAAAAAAAGTTATGCCCCAAGAGGGGGCGGGACGCAGGTGTTCCATTTTGAGGTTATGTAATAAATCTATGGGTTTCTCTTTACGACCATTGTATCGATCATAAAAAATAAGACACTTATACCAAATTTTGTTTTTCTATGTTGTTTCATTTAATAGTAATGAAAAAAAAACATAAAAATTTTGGTTTTGGAAAACAGCCTGTATCTCGAAAACGGTGCACTTTTGGATACAGGTAAATGGGGCTTAATCGAACTATTTTTGGGTAAGGAATCTCGGGTTAAATTATTAAAACGACTTTCGGAAACACCATGTATAATTAACAAAATGCTTGTAAAATATCGTTTAACATTTTTTTTAATTGAGTTTTTTTATTGTGATTAATTGTAATTCCAATTTGGAAAAACTAGGTACTATTTTTTAACAAATAAGGTAGACTTGTACTAATTTTGCCTTCGTTTATGGTATGGTAACTATGGTAACACAAATCAAGTAACGTTTCTACTAAATTAGGTACTAGAAATGGATTTTGGATAAGAAAAATATCTAAAAAATGATTGGGTTTTTTAACTAAATATATATTTTTATTATTAATTTACAAGAAAAGAAAAAGTTTAGCTAAATTTTAACAACCATTATTAAATTAAGAAGGATTAAGCCGCTTACAGGCTAATTTCAAATCAGAAAATCATCGAAGCAGTGCAAAGTTGCGATCCGGTTGCAGCACTATTTTGTTTAAAGGTAGAGGTTTTTTGGCACATAATTGTAATTTACGAATTAATCAATCCAATTGACTAAACAAAACAGAATTTTTTTTACGAAAAATACATTTTTTAGACCAAAATATGTCGTTTGCGACGTCGCAAATTTGCACTGCTTCGAAATTTATTGACTTGAAATTAGCCTGTTAGAATGTATATGACCGTACATAATTACAACAGAAAAGAAAGAAGTGCAGATTACCCACTTACTATATTATTGACTAAATAGTTTCCACATGGGATGTCCATGGATAATGTGTATACAGTGCGAGGCAAAAGTCCGCCCCCCCCACCTTAACTTTTGAACGGTTTAAGATTTTGATTTAAAAAAAATTCTTGACAAATTAGCACTAAAAAAACTACCTTTTGACGAAATTGGTTTTTCAAAAAATAATAACCCCCACATAGGGGGACTATCTACTTAATTTTTTTAAATGTAAAGGGGGGTCAAGTGACCCTTCATTTGAAAGCTGTTTTTATTTCCAAGACAATGACGTTTACGAATTTTAGATTGATTCAGTAGTTCTATTGTACTGTGCGTTTTAAAATAAAGCTCAAAAATCCTGTTTTACGTAATAAATACAACAATAAAAGACTTAAGTGAATCCAAACTAAGTAGGGGTGTATGTTTTCTTTTTATTTAAAAATATTAATAATTTTTTTTTGTTAGTATGTTTTATAACAAATGTTTTAAAATAACCTACCAAAATTATTTTTTTTTTCAAAAAAACGAAATAAAATAGGGTTAAGAAATATAATTAATTAAAAAAAAAATTTTAAGAAGCATAAGGTTTTGTTTTTTTGTATTTTATGTTGGGACACAGGGTATAACATTTACAAAAAAATATTACATATTTTTTTTAATTAAAGAAAAACATGCACCCTTACCTAATTTCAAATAGTTATATTTTTTCACTGTTGCATTTATTAAGGAAATCGTTCTTTTTATTGAGAAGCTCCTAGCCAAAAAAATAATAAATATATCTTAAATTGGTAAACACCATTGTGTTAGAAATAAAAATCCCTTTCAAATGAGGGGTCACTTGACCCCTCTTTACATTAAAAAAAAACTAAGTTCATAGTCCCCCCATCTGGGGGTTATTATTTTTATATAATCCAAATTTGTCAAAAGGTAGTTTTTTTTGTGTAAATTAACCTAAAATTTTCTGGAAACCAATATCTCGAACCGTTCAAAAGTTAAGGCCAGGGGGGGGGACTTTTGCCTCTCACTGTATACTAATTAAGCATTTGCTTCAAGGCCAAAGGAAAAACCATGGAAAAAATAACCCCAGCATACCAGGATCACAATCCAGTTTTATTACAAGGTAAGTACAATAAATTGCCAAAATAACAGAGATTTCTGGGTTAATATCAAAGTTAATGCGTTAGGAATCAGATTATGTATTTCATAAAAACCGTCTTTAACACTAGTGTGTAAATAATCCTCAAAATATTTTTAAGAGTTTCTGGAGATTCACCACATTCTTATAATGGACTATGACAGATACTGCATTTTACTTGTACGCATTATATAGTTATACTAAAAATTTAACTCAGAAATCATTACGGTATCCATTTGAAAACATGCATGATAAAAACAAGCCTACTGCTTTATTTTTCTGTTCATATTTTCTAAAGACCAATTCTCAAAACAAAAGAAACTTACCTTAAACGGGGCGTTGGGAACATAAAGCACGGGATCTTTTAAATCGTCTATCTTGTCATTGTTTCCTGCAATGCTTTGGTCAATGTCACACACACTGTATCGTCCTATTATCGCGTCGGCTGGTTTAGGTTCATAGCCCTCGGGTTGACCAACATGAAAACCCTTGGCTTTCACCCAGAACCGAAACTTACTGTTATCAGCACTAACAGCTTCCTCACCGCGCAATGTCTTTAGAATTCGAGAATACTTCCGCAAAGTTATCGTCTTTGTTTTGGCTAAGTCTCCGTAAGTTTGAATTACCCAGGGCTGATAAATTTCCAGCATGTCGTCTTTGTTGTTTATTGACACGCGTTGGCGTTTTATGTTGTTGTTTTGTTCAGGAGACAAAGTCAATTTTGCATTTAAAATTGTTGAATTTTTGCGTTTGGGAGCTCTTTTGGGTTTCTTGTTTTGTGTTTCTAATTTTTGAGGAGTATTGTAATCTAAAAGCATTGATGACCCTTCGGAAGAACCCATATTTATTAAAAAATCACTTTTTTGAATTACGTTAAATTTCAAAAAACAAAATTTTTCACTCAAAAGGTTGCTGATATTTTAAATTATTCTTGCCCAATACTTTTCTAATAATAATATTTAAATAACTTTATTATGAATAAGTCATTAACACACACAATTTCAAAAAATGCGCCGAGTATTCGTAGTCAGGAAGACCGAACGGGCCAGTATCCCGTACTGGTGTGTGATAGCGGCGTGATCCTCTGTCGCTTGTCGGCAGAGCACGTTGCTTATGGGACGGGACGCTCCCGCTTTTCCCCCCACCCCACATCTATCTATCGCCCCTATAGTGGCGGTCGACTAACCGGACGGCCCGTGCAAGGATCGCTTTCTAACAAGAGACGATCGCTTAGCAGGCGCCACGAAACGGTGCGGTCGGTCACACTGCACCATTGCATTCGAGCGTTATTAATGACTTGCTATATATGGCTTTGCACTGCGGTTATGTCCCTACAGTTTTCAGCACTTCCACTGCGAATTTTGTTAACTCTGAATCGGTGATAATTTATTTTGTTCCTAAAGTAACCCATGTATGCTCTTTATCTTCTAGTTATATAATTTTTATTGCTGGTGTGCTTATCACAATGCAACATGTTTTACACATTTTTTTTGTCATATAATAAGATATCTGAATACTATTTTGTTAAACAAAACACTCGCATATTTGTATTCCATGTTAGTAAGTAAAAAAAATGTATTATACATTAAAATACCAGGGGTCAGATTATGCAATTCTTACACTAACTATTGCATGTAACTATTAACCGTTCGTTACTTTAGAAACGATACGTTTTTTTCGAAAACGTGCAATTTTTCACGTTGTATGTCATAAAGACGGGTGAATGCATGCATTTAGCTATGGTATAAGTTGGAAAATCTGACCCCAGGTGCCCAAAAATTGGAGGATAAATGCAATGATATATGTATACCTGTTGACCATTTGAAAGATAAAAAAAATAGATTTTTAAAATCAATTTAATTTTACAACATTCTAGAGCAAAAATTCTTGCAGATTCGTGTTTTTCATCAAATTTTAAAAAACTTTGAAACAAACCGTTTGTCGGTTTCTTACAAACACGCTATCTAAAATACCAAGTCCATATTTTAAGAAAAATCGATCTTCATTAGAAAAAGAACCCTATTCCTTTTAATAAAAATCTGGCAAAAATAAAGCTTTTAAACAAACTCCCCTAATTAAAAAAATCGTATTTCTCTTATCATTATATTTAGACCATTTTTTTAATAAAATTAGATATAATTTTACCTACTTGTTATAAAAGTCCGTTTAAAATGTTCGATAAAGTTGAAAAATAAAAAGTAAGCGCGCGCTTATGATCAAAATAAAAGTAGTAGGCGTTAGCTAATACGATAAGCTTAGTATAAGGCTTTTGCTAACATTGTGGTCAAAGTTTGTTGGTCTTTTTGACTTCAAAAAAATAAAAGATAATTAAATATCCACAAAGTATTTCCGAAGAGCATCTTATAGAATGTGTAGCAATTATATAAAAGTGGATTAAACCAATTTTTAATTTGTAAATTAGGTAAATAATAAAAAATCAGCGCGGGTATTTTAATTCGTTAGGACGATTCAGCTTCCTTGCATCTCTCAATGTTCGTTAATGACCTATGATCTCTATATGACCAACCCTTTACATCTAATGCGGAGTCACTGAAGAGAGACTGCCCCAACTTTTAGAATCTTAGATGCTGTTTCGTTAGAGCAGTTAAATCCAGTTATTTTTTCTTGTCTTATCTTGGACAACGTCGAAAACTTTATAATAACGACCCTTTTTTGATTAAACTACAATGCACTAATATACATTCTTGTTTGATTTTTTATTAGTTGCAGACTTTCTTCGTGTAACTTTTGTAACAGTTATAATCATTGAAAAGTACATAATTAAACTAAAAACATTTCTAGATTTTTTTTTACACGTGCTATTTTAATTAATCTTACTATACAGGGTGTGTACAAATTAGTGATGGAAATAATCGATGGGACAATCGATTCTTTTAGATCTATAGAATTTGAAATTAAAAAAAGAAAATATTGGCATTGAGAGTTTCAAGATTACTAGTTTCTCAAAACTAGAGCGAAAAGCGAAAAGAATCGATTATTCCCATCACTACAGGGTGTCACATTAATATAGTACACTGGATTAACCACATATTCCTTGGACCATAATAAGAAAAAAAGTTCCTATGAACATATGTCCGATTTTGACTTTTTTTTAACTTACAGCCCCCCAAGAATTCCCACTATAAACACTTTTTTCAAAATTTTACAAGTGAGAAAATATTTCTAGTAATTAGATAAATCAAAAAAGTCCTATAAAATTTTTTGAAAAAATTATTCGTTTCGGAAATATTTCAAAAAAACTGATTTTTTAGAGGGCTCAAAATCGGACACATGTTTATATGAACTTTTTTTCTTATTTTTGTCCAAGGAATACGTGATTAAATCAGTGTACTATATCAATGGGACACCCTGTATGTAGTAAAAATTGGCGCATAATCGCAATGGAACGCTGTAGGGGCATGCTTAGGGATATTTTCCAATCTTGGTGATTTTATCACACCGTATTAGTGTGACGTCATTAAAGCTAAAACAGCCAACGGTTCCATGGCTTCGACGTTTTGACAATTACCTCGAAAATTAATTCTTGACTCGTAGTCATTAAAACCATGAAAACTAGCATCAGTGTCGTCACCACTAATATACCGTATTATCGTGATTTCACTAAAATTCGTTTAACAATTAAAATTTAATTTGACATTGACAAGTAAGATACTTTAATGTCAATTCAACCAATAGGCCACCGTAAATTTCTTAAATTAAATGTTGATTGTTAAATTAATTTGCGTGAATCCACTATTCGCGAAATTCACTTCACGTTCCTCGGTGTTAGAATGTGAATATATTCTCTTTCTATAACTGTAAATCATCACAATCCAACACCGAAGAACGTGAAGTGAATTTGGCGAATAACTACACAATAGTGAATCACGAGCGATGGCTCACAAAGATTCGCTTATGGATGAAGCCATGGACGAATCTTAGTTTTTGTGAGACACGATCGTGATTTACTTTTGGTATTAAAGCTACGTTGACTTAAAAGTATCTTCAATTTAAAGCTACGTTGACACCAGTTGTTAATGACGAACGTGGCTCATGAAAACGAAGATGCGTTTATGGACGAATTTTTGTGAGCTATGTCCAGTAGTGAATCATGAGCATGGCATAGTTTCAACGTAGCTTTAAATAGAAGATATTTTTAGGACAGTATTAAAAAAAACTATTTTTTTACAGATATTACAAACTTATGGATATGTTTAAAGTGGAGGTCAGCGCCGGCAATTGTTGAAGTCAAAAGAATTTTAAAAACTTGGAAATATTACAGTACCTACAGATCATTCAAGATTTTGAAATAAAATCAAGAAATTTTTCTCCAATTCTTGCACAAAGTTTCAAATGGACCCGTCAACGTAAGGCTTGAATTTAACAATATTTATACCACAGGACTGGACATTGGTGGTTAACGACGGCTTCACAACACAAGAAATTATATATTTAGGAAATTAATTGACTGATTTTGCCGATTTGACATGTAATTTAAGTTTTATTATGTATGTTTAAATAATAAAATATTTTGCTTTTATCTTTATTTATTTAAAATAGGTTTACATGCACAATTTCTTTAAAGTTTGAATTTTTTTCTGTTTGTTTTAATTTGTTTCATTTCATAGTTGTAACTTAATAAAAACCTAAAAAAGAATTTCCTTTAAAGAAATTGTTCTTTTAAAGCCAACAATATTAAAATGATAAGGTACTAAGGTAGATCCTTTTTTTTTCGCTGGGGGTTTTACTGGGTCCTGGGTATTTCTTTGAATGTAATAAAGTCGATTTTTTTATATGGGGTCTCATGTTATTATGAGAAATTATTGCCAGAAAAAAATCAGAAGTAGGTAAGTATTGTGTTAAATTAACAAAAGATAGATCCCATTCCATTTTTGATTGGACTTTATAATGTTAAGTTCACGCAAATTAATTTAACATTTAATTTATAAATTTATTCAAGAAATTTACGGAATCTCATTGGTTCGTTTGATCTTGACAACCCGACTTAAGATTATCGGTAAGTAATTCATAAAATAGAAATGGAAAAACAAAACCTAATAGTAATCATTTTTATTCATCCCCCTAACGTACCATATAAAACCAAGAATAATATAGAAATCGCAGACGTTGCTACTGCATTTATAATCAATGACCGTTACAGGCTCCGGCCGGTGTGACAGGAAATAAGAAGAGTGACCAGTAGAGATTTAATTCATTGCATACAAATACCGACAGCATCTCGCGGCGCAACCGGTGGACCAGCCCATCTTTAGGCATTATTGCTTTGGCGGGACATTGTCAAGTAGCTACCAACGTACTCTCATTAAAAACATAATCGCTTTGTTTTACCTTGGTTTTTAGCAAAAAATTTGTTTTGAAACTAAAATGTTACCAACAATAATTTTACAATAGTAGTCATTACCCTATATTTTTCTTTTTTTTTAAATAATTAAACTTTTTCTTTTTTGTTACTTAAAATAATAAGAATCATCAGTAGAAAAATTATTAGGTGATAAGATAGTTACTTATCAAACCTATCTAAAAGCAATAACAAATGAAATTACAAAATTGTTAGTAACAAAAAAGTTACGACAATCTTTAGAAACCCTACCGGTGTTAACTTCATCTTAAGGGGGGCTCCAAATGTCAAAACACGTTTGAAAGGAATGTTTTTATTGCCGTTAATGATTCCATCAATTTTTTTTATGGTTTGACAAACCATTTGTGAGATATTTTCGATTAAGTTTTTTAAGTGAACTAGTCTTAAAGGGCTGTAGTTTTTAAACGGTGCCCCCTAGTATGGGACCAATATATCTGTCTATTTTTATGTCCCCTATTTACCCTCTTATAAGCTGCTCTCGTTTCGGCGACACCTGTATAACAAATAACTAGTAATATAAAACAAAGATTCTCTCCAAACCACACTTTCATCTTCAGCAGAAGATAGAAGCTTTCTATCTTCTGCTGAAGATGACAGCTTAGCTGTCGAAATACGTATTCAGATTTTTCTAAATAAAGTGTGGTTTGGAGAGAATCTTTGTTTTATATTAAACATTCGCCACAGAAATCATCAAATATCCATAAATAACTAGTAATCTAATTTATACAAAGATGAAAACTGAAATTGTTATGGGTTATGTTAAATTCATAAAAAATTCAAATAGAAAGGTTACTTCATTCTTATTAACTTTTGTCAGTGAATAATTATTTACGTTAAAAAAAATAGGCACAGGACTACAACATCATAAAAATTTTAGGGTTATCAAGCCATTACCTATTCTTTAAGTTATTTTATTAATACCTAATAATGATCATTAGTCATTATACATACCTATATGGTATGCGCTGTTGGGGCTTGCCTAGGAAACCCCACATCTTTGTTAAAAAAGGTTATCAAACCATTACCTATTCTTTAAGTTATTTCATTAATACCTATTAATTATCATTGGTGATTATAATGATTATGATAAATTTAAACAACGTATCGAAGGTCATTTTTGGGTAGAATGCTTTTATTTTATTCTTTAATTTTAACATTTCACAAATTAAGTAAAAAACAAAAGGCATACTTGTTGACAAAAAAACTAAGACTTTTACTCACAATGCCTATGAGACAGTTAAAAAAAAAATACTATTTTGGTTTTAGAAGTAATTTTTTTGGCGATGAATAGGTATATTTTTATTCGTTTAACTTTAAATATATTCGAGTTCTTCGTTCATCATTGAAGAATTTGTCGAAACAAATAAAGTTTCTTCATTCAGAATTTCGTCATACAAAACAAATATTCCTTGCTTAAACCGTCTTTTTTGAACATCATTTAATCTCTTTATATCAGGCAACAAACTTCGTAAGAAAAGGAGGTCACCGTCTTCTTCATCAGCAGCTTGACTCCTTTTGCGATTGTTTTTTAAATCACTTAAACATGGCACTACTGCATGTTCCACACTTTCAGAACTTGACTGTGTTTTTTTCTGGAATACTTGGGAACTGTCATTATTACTAACCAAAGCGATAGAAGGATCTTGTGTTTCTGCTTTTTTTTGTGAATTTTGAGGTAAATGAATTGTTATAATTTCTGCTTGTTGTCCGTTTTGATTTTCCTCTTGATTATAATCAGAATCATCCAAACTGTCTTCGTCTTCGGAATCTTCTAGTTTTACACTCTCATTAATAGATTCAGAATGGCTAAGGTAAGGTAATCGTGGTTTACTGAATGGAATTAAAAATTGCATTTCGTCTTCCAAATAATGTTTTGTTCTTTTTCTACCGGAACGTTTGGGAAATTTTCTTTTCTCTCGTAAACTTCTTAAAAAACTTACTCGTAACATTCTCCACCTGTTTTTACATTCCAAAGCTGAAATAAAAAATGTTTTTTAGAATACTCAATGTATGTAAGGAAAGTTTGTAGATAAAGTACAGGTACAATGTGAATCTCTATGAAATCCCTCTTTTCCCCGTTACTCTAAAGCTATTAAAAAAATGTTAAAGTTTTTTAACTCAGCAGATTCTGATGTTTTTAAATCCAAAGTCAAATTTTTTTAAGAGCCTATAACTTACAGGTGGTAGTTTTTTTTAAGGAAGCAACCTATATTTTTTTTTTAAACTTTCTAACCTGAATTTAATAATATTCAATGGGTTGTGCTTAAATAAAAAATGACTCAGTTATTATCTGAAATCAAAATTTATCTTTCTAGTCGTTTTATATTAACTTTAAATTAAAAATTTAAAAAAAGTTGATTTTTAACCATTTAAAGATACATTTTCTTGCCAAGAACATAATAATGTATAAAAATGGGATTTTTCAGTGCTACTGCAAAATTGTTTACCAAAACTTAGAAATAATTTCTAAAAACAATAGATTTTGACAACTTATATCTCCACTCCACCCTTTTTTATTTAGACACATGTTATATATTTTTGGATTCAGGTAAAAAAAGTTCTTAAAAAAAAATAGAAAAATGTATACAGGATGTCCAAAAAATGACGCATAAACGCGATGGTACGCTCTTGGGGCATTCTCAGGGACCCCTAGAAAATTGTCAAAAAAAAATCGTTCTGATATATTCATCGAAAAAAATTCGAACAAAATTGCATAAGTTCAGCAACACAGTTTGTAAAACTCATCTAGATTCTTGTGCATACATTTTTGCATTAGATCATATTGACATTGTTGTCAGCTTCATTTCATAAAATTTTTGTAAAATCAAATTAATTATAAAAATGTAATTTGACCATTTAAAAGATAAAAAAATAGTAAAATAATTTTAGATAAATTGTACCTTTGTATTTAGTAATTTTTTTCGTTAATATGTGCTGTTATCTTTAAGATATAAGCTTTGAAAGTTTCACACTTTGGGGCCTTATATCTCCAAAGGTATATGAGACAGATTTTTTTTAACAATTTTCTGGGACTTCTAGACATGCCCCAACAACGTACCATCACGTTTATGTGCCATTTTTTGGGCACCCTGTAGGTTTTTCCATTAAAAAAAAATACTTTTTTTACCACCTGTAAACTATAGGTCCTAAAAAAAGTTACTTTAGACCAAGGTTGGCTTGATTTAAATCAAGTGATTTTTTTAAAAAAATCATTGATTTAAATCAATGATTTGAACATTTTAAATATTTATCAAATTTTTTTAGAACATTGACCTAATGGGTGCTAAATCGACTATTTATTCTAATAGAAGGATAATCCCTCTTGGAACCACCCGTTGGGACTAGGTATATTTTAGTTTAATTTTGTAATTATAATAGACAAAACTATTCATATTTCGTCCATTGCAACAGTTTGCTGTATTATTATAGCTAATTCAATAATATTACAAGCAACTATCGCTTTTTAATTTAATTGAAATTATTTTTTTTGTGTAGAACTTAAGTTTATTCAAGTTTTGTTCTTTTTTATGCAACTTTATGTAGTCATTTTTAATGAAAAATAAATATATAAAACCTTTAAATTAATACCAAAAAAATATTGCATAAGAAAAAAAAATTCCTTCTATAAAAAAAATTTTGATTTCTTTTTAAACAAAAAAAATCGTGATTTTTTTTTAAGCCTAAATCAGTCATCATTCAAAAAAAAAACAATAACATAGAAATCGTAAACTTCACTTTTTAAGTAAAAAAATCATGATTTTTTTGATTTAAATACGGTTTTTGATTTAAAAAACAAAATCATGATATTGGCCAGCCCTGCGTTTAAACGGATTTAAATATTTTATAACGTGCTTTTTTTAAAACTACTCAAACAACTCTTTTGGAGATATTCGGTAAGGGTAGTTTTAGAAGCCCTGTTATTTGCGTACATCCAATATGCGTACATTCCAAAATACTCTCCAATTCGCGTACATAGTCATTAAGTAAGAGTTAATCCGTTTACCTGCAGTAAGAAAAGGATTATCATTTAATTTGAGATGTTTATGTGCAGAAGTCAGTAATAATATTTTATGCTTTTATTTAGTATAAAGATCAAATAATTTTAAACTACAACTACTTTCTGATAATGTGTTGATACATTTTTTACATAACAACACCTAGTAATATGTCCTTCAATGTAATGCACACAATTTTGGACGCACTGCTAGACACCGACATAGCTAGAGTTTATATTTTCATTTTAGCAGCAAAACTTAACCTAACCTACCTAACCTAATGTCCCCCAGTGTAAAAATGTCTCCCAGTGCTTTCATAAAAGTCAGTCTAAAACCCTGAAATTCAAAAAAAAAAATGCATATTAGACTTTACCCAGGTAAAAAAACTCACTACCTCTAACCTTTCCGATTTTGACTATTTAGTACGCAAATTGGGTATGTACGAAAATAAGAGGACACGTAGTTTTACGAAAAGTTTTTAACCCAATTACAAAAAATATATCACTTACATGTCCCCCCTCAAAAGATAATCGACTTGTCTTAGCCTTTTTTTAATTAAATTTAAATAGAACATAATTGGGGTAATAACTAATAAAGGTTCGTAAAGATAAGAGATAAGAGAAAGGAAACGGAAATTAAAAAGTTGGAGAGAGAGAGGTATAGGAAAGTGGGGTAATACTATTAAATAAAAGAAAATTAAAACGTAAATTTAGCGGCTCAAAAAAAAAAATATAGCATTGTATTTAATTTTTTAGAAATAAAACGGTTTTAAAATATCGATATTAAATGGCAGATTTATAACTCCCGGTACGATTTTTGGTTAAAATTGAGATAAAAATGCTTTAAGATGTTGAATCTTACTTATATGTTGTTTAAATTTTATGCCAAAATTACAGCCATAAAAGACACCCTGATTTTTTTTAAAACTAGCAAAAATTTTAAAAAAACGTTTTTTTGCAAAACCTAAAAAAAAGTAGAGATTTCATACTTTTAACAAAATTATCCTCATTTTTAGGGGAATTTAAAAATATATAGGGTGTTCCATTTAAAATAAAGAAGTCGATGTGTGTTTCGAGTAAATGGAACACCCTGCATGGTAAAACATTACTAAAAATAAAAATTTGGTTCATTACAAACATATATTATTATAAATGCTGCGAAAAAAATGTCTTCTAGCATTTTTAGTTACATAGATAAGGGGTTGGGTCATCTTAAGTAAGACACCCTGTACCAATCGAAAAGAAATAAAACATGCTTTTTTTAAAGCCAACAAAAAATCGTACCATTTTTAAAAAATAACTCTAAATTTTGTTACTTAACCAAATTATTTTTTTCTTGTTTGAAAAATTTTTGATATTTTTTCGCAAGCATTCGGTAAATAATGAAAATTGTATGCCAAAATGTTTATTTATTTTTTGGAAATAAATTATTTTCAGAACAGTTTTCTAAATTTCCAATAGTCCTACAGATTTGGGGCACATCTGTAGCCTCGAGAGCTTTTTGCGGAACACACGGTATGTATAGGTATTGTTTTTGGATAAAATGTTAACTTCTTAGGAATAAGTACTACCTATGCATCAAAACTTGACCATAAAGGTCCTTAAAGGGCGTAGGCCAGTGGCGTAAAGGGGGGGGTGCGCTGCAGGCAGACACGCGAAAGAATAAATTTTAAATGGGCCCCCAAAGTGTATAAAATTTTACAACGGTGAAATAAATTTTAAAATTCTGTTCTGACATTTTTTATGGGGCCTTAAAATTCTTTGCAGGCTGGCCCCCACTTGAATTGTTACGCCAATGGTAGCCACTAAAAGAGATCCCTTTTAGAGGTATATTTGTGCCCATAGTGTATAGTTTAGGACAACCATCTGGTTTAAATTTAACTTGTCTTCGAAGCCTACATTTGTTAAATGTAGTAGGTATTTCATTTCTTATCTTTATAATATGTGATAAATAAATAGAAAAAAAATTAGAGAACAAAATATTAATTTTTTTCGACTTAACCTAGAATAATAAAAATAATAAAGAAATGTAGGTATTGAAAAACCTACCTGTGCCTTCTACTTGCTTCGCCACTTTTTTCCAGTATCTTTCACGAGATAATTTGGTAGAACTCTTGTCTAGGTTAAAATTGTACAATTCTGGATATTTTTGCACAACACCCACGAATGTAATATTGAAATCAGGATCGTTCCTCATTTTAAATACAATTTAAAAGGGTTTTAAATAACAGTGTAAGTGTAGAAAAACGATTTTGTATTTCATGAAACAAGTTTCAGCACGATTTAAACCAATACACATGCATTTATACTGTACAATGTGAGCGTATGAAAAACACTCGTTTATTCAATGTTTGAACCTCAACTGCTTTATTTTAGTACATAACCTGTTTTGTATCTCAAGTTTCACATTTCTACGTTGTGCGACTGCCTAGTTTATTCATCCTGGTGGTGCCCTCTAGCGAATGTTATTTAAGTTATTGCAGGCGGTCTATATTATAACAGAAACCTTTGACTATGCAATGTCCATGACAGAAACCTTTGAGTTATTGACCATGTCCAATAAGATTTCGAAATTGAAGGATAGATGTCACCTTCTTATAAACCACAGGTTTTGAACAAAAAATGGGGATTATTTTTAAAAACTTCGCAAACATAATGAAAATAATTACTATAGGTACAGGATGGATAACAATTAATTTTCATCTCGCTACTTTTCTGGGTTATTATTAAGCTACTTTAAAATAAATAATAAAACTATTAAACAAGTGTCTTCCTAGAAATATCTTGGTGTTATTATTGACAAAAATCTCAGTTCGAACGAGCATATAGACGATGTTTTCCGCAAACTTTCGGGTTTAATTGGTGCTTCTAAACTTTTTACCTCATATTTTAATTTTAAAAAACCAGACTGATCTTTTACAATGCCCACACTCTATTTTTATGTATCTGCTGGTCAAATACATGTCGGCGACAAAGATAAATGACCTATTTTATTTCGAAAAATTAGATTTTAAGACTTATTTAAATGTTTAGGTTTTGTAGCAGTCTGATTATTTTCGAATATCTGTTTCTTATTTACGATGTGAACTTAAGTGTTTAGGTTTAAAGTAAAATTGTTATTTTAGAATATCTTTTCATAAGATAAGAAAGAAAGAAAGAACACGTTAAGTTGACACTTAACGAATAGAACGAGACTTGCCAGCTAGGGTGAACTATTATGGGTTTTGAAAGAAAAGGGACTTGATTTTAGAGCGTCAAAGGGAAGGTACACCTAGCTTGCGAGTCGTGCGAACTAATAGTTCTTTGTTTAATTAATTGATTACTTATTTTATTCCTTTATTCATTTGAATATTGTTCGGTACTTTATTCTTTTCTTAATCGTTCTTTTAATAAAATAAATAATTAAAATAAAAGACTTCAACAGTTTTATTAAAAGAAATCACTCGAGGAATCATGTCTAATTCAAATAATTCGCGCGTTCCGATATCAGAAGTGGGATTTGGACTGCAACGTTCGTAAAGTGATGATGATGTGCCCTTAAGTGTTCGTGCGACAGAAAGTTACAATTTAAACCGAATAAAAATGTTGGAAGATCAATTTCGATTTGCTGAAAATCTGCTAATGCCAGCTAAAACGTCAGCTTTGTTCAACATAAGTTTACCCTCGTTTGATCCAACGTCAAAGTTCGCGGACCCAGAAGGATGGTGTGCTATAGTAGACCTTTGGGTACAGAAACAAAATCCTGATGCAATGGAATTGGTAATGGCCTGCAAGGCCATGCAATTGCAAGGTGAGGCAGCTAGTTGAACAAGATTGGGCCGCTATAAGAGCAGAATTTTTGCCTGTCTTTGCCAAACCTGTCGAGGAAATTGAATTATTTTCTGAAGCTGTAAATGGAAAAAGAAACGTTCCTGAAGAGACCTCACTTATTGATGAAATGCTGCATTCCATGAGAACTATTTTATCACTTCTCAAAAGCAGAAAAAGGGACGAGTCTTTTGCCGTACTTGTTGCTTGTTATTTTGGCACTTCACGAAATAGTTTTGTTAGACGCAGATATCAAACTGACTGCCCGCAAGATGGTAAAAGCATGTGTACTATGCTTCAAAGAAGACTTAATAAACGTTCGGCGCTATTTCCTTCCGGTCATCATACTGAATCGAAGCGTCGAACATTAACACCTATGAAACCAAATTTTCCTGGAAAATGTCACGCTTGTGGACAGACTGGACATAAGGCATACCATTGCAAACGACCGTCTCAAGCGCGGATTTAGGTGCTTGTGTTGGGGGGGGTACTTAGCTGTAAAGTAATACGGAGGATCAAAAATATTTTTTTTAAGGATACCCTTTACAAATTATTTTAAAAAATTGAATTATGATTAAAGAAAATTTTAACCTATAATTAGGTATCATTAGCTTAGATATTTAATTTTAAAAAAGGTAAAAAAATCCGTAATTTTTGTTAAGTACTTTTTATTTAAAACATAAACATTTATATTTTTTTATTTCTTTGGCATTAATACCTACTTTGAAATTTATAAACAATTAAGGCCTATTCCATATATAATCGACCAAAATTCGGTTTTCGAGTTGCTGCATGATTTTAAATTCTTTTGAGGTTTAGTCCAGTGCTTACTCCTGGTAACTTCTTTCTATTAAAAAATTAGCAGCTGCATATTTGCACTCCTTCCCTATCAGTTAGCACCTTAAACTATGAAAAATGACCAAATTCAGGTCTAAAAAATGCTATGTGGGAGTGAGTAAATTTTTATTATTTTTATGTTAAAATGTTACCAAGGACATAGTATACAATAAAAAAAATAAACGATATTGTGATTCGATTTTTTGTAAAGGTAGCATATTAAAACCTTTGCTGTTTCTAAACGAGGTTAAATCACAAATTTTTTTTTTTACTTTATGCCTCTCTATTATCACATCAGCATTTTAAAATTATTAAAAAAAAAATTTACTCAGTCCCACATAACTTTTTTTAGTGCCATATTTGATCCTTTTCCATAGCTGCCTGGTAGAGAAGGAGAGCAATTATGCGGTTCATATCTTTTTTGTAGAAACATATGTCTATTGTCAACTAAAAACTACTGCTAATTTTAATCTTCCAAGAATTTAAAATACGATTTTATCTTGTTTTAATTTAACGTAATCGGTAACATTTTAAAATCAATGCTGTTTCTAAACGAAGTTAAATCACAAACAAAATTATTTTTATTATGAATCTCGACTAGCACAATAACATTTTCAAGTAATCAAAAAAAAATTTACCCAGTTCCACAGAGCTTTTTTTGGACCTAAACTTGGTCATTTTCCATAGTTTGGGGTAATTAATAGTAGAGAAGGATTGCAAATATGCAGCTGGTGATTTTTTAATAAAAAGAAGTGTCCATTGTCAACTTAATATTAGTACCAATTTTATTCTTCCAAAATCGTAAAATCGGAAAATTCAATTTTTTGTCTAAGACAAGAAAAATTATGAAAATTCAGAAAATTATTATTTTTACTACCTTTACCATGGATAAGGATTGTACCTACCAAATATAAAATAAATCAAATAATAGCAACTATGATTGGTCGATTTTACATAGAATGACCCTTAAACTAAGTAAAATAAACCTATAATCATTGAGTAATATAATCATAAAGAGTCGTAAGGGTAATGGTAAAGGGCGAGATTGTCTCTATCTCGATTTTCAGAAATTGCAATTACAATAGTACATTTCCTTTAGAGAAATGAACTAAAATAATACTTTTTACGATTAACTCTAAAAACCATTATTTGAACTCTAATATAATATTAAGCCATTTGATATCACTTTTATGTTGTCTAAACGTCAAAATTTAGCAAGAAAAATCAAAGAGAAAAAACAAATTCTCACATAGACACACCACATGGACTGCAGCGGGGGACAGCGGGACGCGTAAATATGCGGGGGGAAGACGCGAGAGCTTTGCATCATCTTACTTTTTTTCCAATGGTGGGTCTATTTGTTAAAATATTTTAAAAATTCAAAAACGATACGAATCCCAAAGAAACAAACTACAACCTTTATTAAAACTATTTTTTATTTCCACATAAGGTTTCTCTACAAATGAGTGATATGTTATTCTAAATTATTGCAAAAAAATAATTCCGAGAAAAACGCGATTAAACTTCAAAAACCAAAGAATTCATTGCAGAATTTAGCTGACTTATAATAAACATTTATAAAAAGTTTTAATACTAATTTAATCCCAAGAGTTCTAGCAACAAAATATCAAAAGTTTATTTTGTCACATATTTTTTTAAAATGAGGCCCAGACAGCCCCTGTTGCCAGATTTTTTGTGCCAAAAAGTGGTTTGGATATCCCCAAGGTATAAGCTTTCATAAAAATAATGTTTCAAAACTACGTTTTTCCGTGCATACGAAACTTTCGAAAAATCGAATTCTGAACTCTACTATAATAAAAACCAGCCTTATTTTAACATTTGGTGTCCACATTGTACAAGTACAAGTATTTTAAAACTGTTTCGTTCAACAAAATATAGATAACAATAGAAAGCGCATCATAAAATGTTAGTGACATCTTTTCTTTTATGGTACAAATTTTGGCGAGAAAATTTCGGGGCACATTGGTAACTCTATTCAATTACGTTACGTTTAAAAACAGAAAATACCCTGTACAAAATATTGCACTTCATATCTTTTAAGAAGAAAACACAGTTCTATAAAAACCATTAAAAATGATATTCAGGTAATACCTATTACAATATTGTAGAAAGCCCCGCGTGTGAGTCCACGCACTTTTAATTTATCTATAAATTTGTAATCCCCTACTGCTTTTAATTTTTATTTTCCTTATTGCAAATTTCAAAGTTAATGAACATGCAATTTTAGTGATCCAGTAAAATGACGGCGTAAAAATAAAGGTTCTCATAAAATAAAACCTTCCATTGTTCCTAAAGTCACAGTCAAATATAACCTTCTTGCCCACAGGTATTTCCCGTTAAGTTGATTTAGGCTACCTCAAGATAAGTTATCGGAAAAAAACATAATATGTGTACTTTTTTTTGTAAACCTGTATATTTAAAGAAGATCGATATATTTTTTTTTTAAATAAAATGCTTTAAAAAGGAAATTTTTACTGTGAGTTTAAAGAAAAATGGCTATAAAAGCAGTGAATATAGACTCATAATTATATTACTCAATGATAAAAGTCTATTTAGTGTCATGTCAATTAAAATTTATGGTCACACTTATGTAAGTAACAGGAAGGGTGCCTTTTAGTTTGAGCATTATTGAATAGATTTTGTTCTGCTCTTAGGTATATTACAAAATGTCATTTCAGATTTGCAGAAAACTGTAAAACAACCCCCAAATTGTAAAGGTTTAGTTAAAGCGACATCTTTATTTTAACAGCAGAACACTTAGTCTTTTCTTCTGGGTCGGCCACTGTACCGGCTCACAGGCTAGCTCTTCGGCCAGCTCCTGGCTTCTCAGCCGGACGAAAGAGTCGACCCCTATAACTCAGCCGAATTTGCCGTCGCAAATATTCCTATTACAGTACATTTCTTTATGAGTCTATATTCACTGCTATAATATTAACAGCACTAAGAAAATAAGGAAAATACTATGAAACAAAACAAGACCTAGTGTAAAAAAAATAATAAAATTTTAAATAACAAATTCAGTGACACGCTTCTTAGCTTTGCCAAAACGGTCAATGATTTTGTCAATGTCGATCGCAACGTCTTTGTGAATGTGCATAAGCGCTAATCCACATAATCGGTCTTGCCGCGTTGTTGACCTGAGCCACGTCTTATGCCTTTTAAGAGAAGAAAACGATCTTTCGGCAGAAGCTGTGGTTACAGGCAAAGATTTTAGAATTATTTTTATATTTGGGAATAATTCCCCATTGCAAAAGTTATACAAATTTAATGGAGAATCTTCTGAATTCTGAATTTTAAACAATTTTGCCACAATTGATATTCTGATTTAAGTTTTAAATCAAACATTGCTTCATCGGCAACAAAAGGAACTAAAAAGTTGGAAACTTCTTTAAGATAATTTTGAATTGCTTCACTATCTAATTTTAAAAAAAATGATGGAATAACTATGTTTAAATTTAAAATATTTAATAGGTCTTTATCAAACCGAAATTCAAAATCTTCAATTAGAAAATCTAGAATTGGTATGAAAATAGTAATTCTGAAATAATCCATAGGATTATTTGTACGAACGTTCGCCCTATTTGTTTGTTTGGAAGTAATCCTAGGCAACTTAAGGTCCAATTCTAATTTTTCGTGAATTTTTTGTACTTCATTAAAAATTGGTTCAAAAACCTCAGAAGCAGACTGTCTTTTCTCTTTTAAAATATTTAAAACCTCAAGGACTACATTTTTAGCTGTGTTCTTGTCAATTGATTTAGATTGCAATATTTTGCTTAGATTAACTGTGTATGCCAGAATATTACTCAAACAAATTAAAGTTACAACAAAAGTTGTATTTAAAATTGCATTCTTTAAACGTTCTGCCTTACTAGAAGATTCAGAATCTTTCCAAGTTGAAATAATATCTAAAGCTTCAACTAGGGATTCCAAATTTGCAAAAAATCTAAAAATCGATTCATGACGTTCTACCCATCTAGTCTCGCAGAGTTTAACCAATCCCAAATCACTTATTTTTTTTAAAACAAACATTCTTTTAGGCGACATGCTAAAAAAAGATATGGTTTCCTTGATTTCCGAAACACAATAGGTACTATTGTGTTTCGGACGCTTTGAACTTTGCTGGTTTTAGAAATAAAAAGATTTAATGCATGGCTGTAACAGGGAGACTTAATTGCGTGAAGCAGAGTTTTTTTAAGTTCGGCTCTCCCAACATGACACTACAATCATCTGTTCCAATTCCAACGCAATTGTTTATATTAATCGAAAATTTATTTAATGTTTTAATGACGGTTTCAGCCAATACTTTTCCAGTAAGTATAGGTTCATTTGGATCTTCTTGAAAATTATCCTGGTGACAATCAATAAAACACAAAAAATCCTCTCGAATGCTGTTTTCATAAACAGCGAAGAATTAACGACATTTGATTTGTGTTACTGATGTCGGTAGTTTCATCAAAAAGTACTGTATAAAATTTTGCCACATGTACCCTTTCTAAAAGTACGGTTGTTATTTCGTCCCCAATAATATTGATGATTTCGTTTTGAACAGTTTTACTAATGTAAGTAGATCTTACTGTGGCAGTGTCTAAGTGGTTTCTTAAAACTTCGTCTCCACAAGCTCGATATGGAAGGACAGCTTTAAAATTTCCTTTATTTACAGGAGATATATCTTCCTGTTCGAAAAAACCATCATCCCGATGTCCTCTTAGCGAAATGTTATGCCTGCCGAGTAAAATGATGGTTTCTATAATTGGTTTTAGCCTTTTTCGGTTTTCAGCAACTTGTTCTCGTCGTTTCGACACTAATAAGTTGTCTATCGGAGTATTTGGTTGCCTCAATTTTTCTAAAAATAAATTTGCACATTGCATTGCATCAAGGTGGTACTTATGTGCATTATGGACAATTAAATCTCCATCTTTTCCAAACAACTTGGAATACTTGTCCAGTGGAGATTTAATTAATTTGTTTAAAGCAGTCGCCTTGTGTTTTCCACCTTGTTTTGCAAATAAAAAACAATATTTACAAAAAAGACCTTTTAATTGTGGCGAATAGGTTCTCCTGGAATTCGCAAGGATTCACCATAAACCAATTCGGCTGGTGATGCTTGAAGATCGTCTTTAAAGGCACTTCGAATTCCTAACAAAACTAAAGGTAATGCTTTAAGCCAATTCAAGGAAGGATGACACATTAGCGCTGCTTTTAATTGACGATGAAACCGCTCAACCATCCCATTTGCACATGGGTGCCAACTAGTGGTTCGATTACGTTTAATGCCCGTGCACATGCCTAGGGCCTTAAAAAGTTGGGATTCAAATTGACGTCCTTGATCTGTCGTAATTATTTCGGGAGACCCAAAACGAGAAACCCAGCATGCAATAAATCCAGAAGCGACGTCTTCGGCTGTTATTTTCTCTAATGGCCAAACTTCCGACCACCGAGTAAATCTATCTACCACAGTAAGACAATAGCGAAAAGATTTAACAGGTGAAAGGGGACCAATAATATTCAAATGTACGTGACGAAAGCGACCACTTGGAGGAGTGAAATTACCTAAGGGGGATTTAACATGAAGTGACACTTTTGCTCGCTGACATTTCTGACAAGAACGAGCCCAAATGCGACAATCACGTACGACATTAGGCCAAACAAATCGTTCAGAAACCAGTCTTGCAGATGCTTTAATTCCTGGATGACTATGTTGGTGAAGAAACTCAAAAACAAGTCGACGAAATGATTTAGTAACGAATGGTCTGGGGCGTTTTGTGGAAGTGCCACATATTATTGTTATGTTAGTTCCTGGTATAAGCATCTCCTGAAGCCGAAGTGCTGTGTTGGACTGAAGAATTCGTGCTAATTCTGAATCATCTTTTTGAGCAACAGATAGACATAATAATAATAATAATAATAATAATAATAATAATAATAAAGAATTTATTGAATCAAGAGAACAAAAATACAAATAACAAAATAGAAAAGAAAAGAAAGTTGTAAAAATCTTAATTCAAAAGGTTTGGGTGTTTGGGTATTACCCATATTCTCAACCCAACCAAGAAAAATGAGAAAACAAGACAAATTAATAAAAATAACAATAACAAATAATTATAAATAACAAGAAAAATACATATATACATTTAAAATAACAGAAAAAAAAAACAAATTTATTGCTGAGCGGATTGCTCTTGCAATAATCTAGTTTTTAATTTTGTTTTAAAAGACTGGACATTGCGACATGAGGAAAAAATGTTTGTATAAGTGTTTAAAAGTTTCGGCGCCATATAAGAGAAACATGATTTAAATTTAGAAGTACTGTGCCTCGGAATATCGTAACTCGAGTCAATATTTCTTAAATCTCTGTTGTGAATCCCTGTTATTTTCATAATTAAAGTGAATAAATAACAGGGTATCTTGGTGGTAACAACTTTGAATAAAAAACAGCAAATTAACAAAATAAATTTAGACTCGAGTTTTAATATGTTATGTTGCACATACGATAAAGTAACATGATCTCTACGTCTTATGCCAAATGAATAACGCAAGCAAGCATTTTGCACCCTTTGGATTCTTTGCTTATACTGGCCAGTTAAGTGGGGAAAATATACTGGTAGGCAGTAATCGAAATTAGTAAGAAGCAAAGAGTTCATAAGGTACCATTTGGTGTTTGGTGATAAAACATTTTTAAATTCGTACAAGTATTTAAATTTACAATAAGACGCGGCACATTTTTTTAATACATGTTGTTGAAAGGTTAAATTTGAATCAAAATACACTCCAAGATTTTTAGCACAATTAGAAAACTCAAGAATTTTATCATTTATAACAATATTCACATTTAAATTTGCTTTAGCTCTTTCGCACAATGTTTTAGAACCGACACACATAATAACAGATTTTTTGGGGTTAAGCACTAAACCGTTCGCTAGTGACCAATTGTAGACGTTACGAAGATTGTTGTTGAGATTCGCGGCACAGTTGTTGATAAGGTCTGGACTACTGGAGACGTAGAGTTGCGTGTCGTCGGCGTACTGGTGATACGAACATGTTGCGGAAAGGGCACTAGGCAAATCTCCAACGAAGATTGAGAAAAGCGTTGGAGAGAGCAGACTACCCTGAGGGACTCCAAAAGGCACTGGTGAAACGTTGGATTTAACCCCATTTAGCTGTACCAACTGTTGACGATCGGCCAAATAGTCAGCAAACCATGCTAGGACCATAGGCGAACACCCCATGTAACGCAGCTTGGAAATAAGGAGCTTATGGTCAATGCTGTCAAACGCCTTGCTGTAGTCGAGCAATACCAGAAGCGTGACTTTTGAGTGCTCTATTGCTAATGTAAGATCATTTGTTATGTGCATCAGGGCGGTAGACGTACTTAGACCAGCTCGAAACCCAGACTGCAACTTTGGGAGCAAGTTGTAGTCATTTAAATGCCGTAGTAACTTGTTTAAAGCGATCCGCTCGATCACTTTGGAGAACGCACAAAGTAAACTGATAGGTCGAAGATCTTTTAGTTCCGTAGCTCGCGTTGTTTTAGCTAGAGGATGTATTAGTGCCATTTTCCAAAGAGACGGAATCTAGATAATCCCATTGAACCTGAATTGCATCCATCTTAAACTCTTCAATGTTGAAGAACTTAAAGTCCCTGTATGTTCGCAGTTGAGAGGTACATGTTGGGGCTGAGAGATCAAAAGTACAGTGCACCAAAAGGTGGTCGGAAACGTCCAATAGATCTAACACACCAGAATCCAAAGGTTCTCTACTCTCGCTACTGCAGATTATGTCTATTAACGAAGATTTAGTTGAGCCAATACGAGTGGCCGTTTGAACATTTTGTTTAAGACTAAACATGTCAAAGATGTTCAACAGATACTGTTTTTGTGCAGTCTCTGACAGTAAATCAACATTTACATCGCCGAGTAGTAAAATTTCGTCGTGGTCCAGTGTACAACTAGCTAGAGCATTTTCAAGGTTGTCCAAAACAGAGAGCGGTTTATTGGGGGGGCGATATATTGTACCAATGGCAAACTTGATTTTCTGCACCTTCACCGAGATCCAGAGCTGCTCGAGTTCGGTAGAGGGGCATGCGATATTGATTAAGGAAAATGTAAGAGAATTATGAATATATACCGCTATTCCACCTCCACGTGTTTCCCGATCAACCCTTACAAAGCTGTAATTAGGGATGGAGTAGAGCGACGAAGGCATATCACTATTGAGCCAAGTTTCGGACAGGGTTATGATATGAAAGGAGTGTTGCAGAATGAAGTCGCGAAACTTATTAAAACTGGAAGATAATGACCGGATGTTGAGATGACATAGTGATAGCTTGCTTAGTTTTTTGAATTTGTGTTCTGGGATTCCATGAGGGGCACATTTAGTTCGACGATCTTTGGGGAACCATTTTGGTATTTAATCGTAAACTTTTCGCCATTCTGATTTTTTTGCTGAAGTTCGGATCTTAAAGATTTTAAATTGTTTAATTGCGATGGAGTTTTGTCATCACTAATAGAAATTTCTTTACTTCTAAGCAAATTTTTATTTTTGATTACATGTAGGGCTATTGCCGAGCTGCTAAAAATCACACGAATTGGGCGAGGTTTAGCATTCGGTTCCCTCACTAGCTTTCCAATTCTAAAAATATTGACTATGTTGGAGGTCGATTGAGGCCCAAATGAGCTCAATAAATTTAGAATGATCTCTTTATCTTCAGTCTGGCTTGCGTTTTCCTTAATACCGTAAAAAAATAACATTTGATGCCCTTTTCACTCTCTCCAGCATATCATCATTTGAGGTGCAATCGTGTACTGCATTTGAAAGTTTCATTTCAACTTGGGTCACTTTATTACACAGATCTTCATGATTTTCTTTGAGCCGAGCAGTATCAGTTAGACATGATTGAATATCCGCAGTATTTTTGTTAATTTTGGTAGAATGCGCTTTTAAACTAGACGTACACTGATTTAACTTGGCTTCAAAACTAAGTTGTGATTGCTTAATTTGAGCTAGATCTGTAGACATGACCTGAAGTTGTTTTAAAATTAGGGAAAACTTATCATTTTCGCTAGAGGTAGAATCCTGCCCATTGAGAGAAGGTGCTTTAGGTACAACCGATGCTGGACGTAGGGGGGACGAATGATCCGTGACTGAGGCGCTTCTAGTTTTTCGTCCCGCTGTCACACAAATAGAACATACCCAATATTCATTGTTCTCTTTTAAAAACGCAATATCGGAAGCTTTAAGTTTCATACAGCTCGCATGATAATATTGGGAGCAAGAATAACATTGCATTTTACTTTGGTTAGGGAGAATGACCGTCCCGCTTCCACATTTAGGAAGATGGCAATTAATAGTAGTGGAAGACATGCTGCTAACTTCTGTGATTGCCGGACGGTTAGCGCAAAGCGAGAGAATTACGTAAATTTATATTTCGCTTCCTGAGCAGTACACTTCACTCAAGCAGAGCGTGTACTGACGCGGATGCTGTGAACGGCGGTTCGAGTGTAGCCTCTCCGTGTACCTGGTGCTCGCTGTAGAGGTGGTCGTGACGTAACACAGCCAGCAGACTAATATGGATCTTAATGCCCGTGACAGAAACGCATACAATAAAATACAAATGCAACTGATGCACCGTAAATAAAATAAAATTTGGCTTACTGCGAATTGTTCTGGCGTTCTCAGGGTCTTAACTTGTCGATGTTAAAAACTTGTAGATTTGTGTGCACTATAAACTGGTTAAAAACTCAATATTTCAGAGAACAAACGAAGATGACTTTGCAGTCTTTAGCAGCGATAAACATTTTGAGACCTCGATAAATATTTTGAGACCTCGAAAGTCTATTGGAGAAATTGAAACAGCTTCGATTCTGGACAGGGCGTCAGCAACAACATTATCGGAACCCTTTATGTGTTGAATGTCGGTAGTAAACTGTGCAATGAAGGATAAATGACGTAACTGAGGTAGCGGTAGCTTCTCTCGACGTTGCTGGAATGCAAAGACGAAAGGCTTATGGTCCGTAAAAATTGTGCAATGCTGCGCTTCCAAAATATGCCGAAAATGTTGAACTGACTCAAAGACAGCAAGAAGTTCGCGATAATATGCAGGCCATTGCGTTTGTTTACAGGACAGCTTTTTCGAAAAGAAAGCAAGCGGTTGCCAATCGTTTCCGACGCGTTGTTGTAAACTACCTGGAATAGCGCTGTTGGAAGCATCTGTAAACAATCCAAGAGGCGCTTTTTGTAATGGATGTGCTAATAACGTAGCTTGAGTTAAACTACTTTTGCAGTTTTCAAAGGCTTTTTCCAGATCTGGAGTCCACGGAATAGGTTCCGAAGTACGAAGTCCAACTACTGCTGCTTGGAGAGGAGTTTGATGTGCAGCTGCATGTGGCAGAAATCGACGATAAAAATTTATCATACCAAGAAAACGCAGTAGTGATTTAACTGAAGAAGGTTTGGTAAAATTAATTAAACATTCAACTCTATCTGGCAGAGGAGAAGTTCCTGCTGCGGAAACTTCGTATCCTAGAAACTTGATCGACGGTGCACCAAGTTCACTTTTGAAAGTATTTACAAGCATGCCATAGTCGTTTAATTTCGAAAATAATGTATGTAAATGTTTCATATGTTCTTCTGGCGAGTGAGAGATATCGTCAATGTAAGCGAAGCAAAAGTCGAGGCCTTGAATAACTTCGTCTATGAAACGCTGAAACGTTTGGCCAGCGTTTCGAAGACCGAATGTCATGAACGGAAATTCAAAGGTGATTCCGAGCGAAGAGCCACACCTTCTTGCAACATAGAATCAAACTCTGCCTTAGCAATGCGCAGAGGTTCTGGTGCGAGACGACGAGGACGGCAATAAACCGGTGGCCCTGGAGTTACACGAATAAAATGAACAGTAGAATGACGAACTTTTCTTAGCGTTCCAGATGGACGTGTGATGTCAGGAAAATCAGCAAAAAGTTTACTAAAGGGCGATTTATCTTCGATTACTTTAACACTGAATTGCGTAACATCAGCAGGTTGACACGCTGTTGAAAGTCCAGTCGTAGCATCAACAAGGCGTTTAGTACAACAGTCGGGAAGAAGATGAAAGTACGCTAAAAAATCGGATCCAATAATGGGTAACGCTACATCAGCAACGGTGAAACGCCATGTAAAACTGCGGCGCAAACCAAAGTTTAAACAAAGTCTTAGAGGGCCGTAAGTTTTAATTGTAGATTGATTTGCGGCACTAAGATCATACGCTGTTGAGCGTCGGTATTCTTTAACGAGGGAACGAGGAAAACAACATAAGTCCGATCCAGTATCAATCAAAAAATGTTGTTTGCTGGACCTATCCGTCACAAAGAGGCGGCCGCCTTCCATATAACAATCAGCTGCCGCCACTACTACTGATTGCCCTTTGCATTTGGGAAAAAGTTACAGGGTTAAATGCATCTTCTAGCCTTATCCCCAAACCTTTCATGATACCAGCATAATTTTGAACCAGAGGCTTCAGGTTTTTGGCCAGTGAAACCACTATGCTGGTTAGAACGATCTCGCGGATAGTGATTGTGGTTACCGCGACCTCTTAACTGTAGAGCTGCAACTTGTTCGGACAAATCAGTTAGTCGGCTTATCACCTCATTTGTCTCATTAGGGGATTCCGGTAAAGAAACTGCTGCTACCGGGAACGTACACGATGAAGTTTCCATAATTTTGTCAGCAATGTCAGATAATTTGTCTAATGTGACGTCTTGTTGTGCTTGCAAAATGGCTTGGACATGCGAAGGAAGTCGTTGCAACCACAGGGTCCTAAAAACGTCATCTGGAATTTCAGTAAAACCGACTAAGGAGCGCAAGTCGCGCAAAAACTTTGACGGGGTGCGGTCTCCCAACTCCTCTGAGGAGAGCAGCTTTCGCATTCGTTGATCTTTGGACAGCGATAGGCGACAAATCAGTTTCTGCTTCAACCGAAGGTATTTGTCCGCACCCGGAGGATTTATAATAATATCCTCAATTTCCTCAGCAACACGTCCATCTAATTGAGCCACAATGAAATTGTATTTAATAGAGTCGTTTGTGATATTAAATAATTCAAACTGAGCCTCCACTTGAGCAAACCAGATTGCTGGTTTTTCTGACCAGAATGGGGGAAGACGCAATTTCAATTGACGAGTATCTTGCTGTTGGTTCTTTGGATGTCGTTGATGCTCCTCAAGATGTTGCAAATTCGGTTGTTCATGCAATTGCTGCTCCAATAAGCCGTCCAACTGCGCCTGGAGTTGGGCATTTTGTTGCAAGAGAACGTTCATCTGAGCCTGTATAATTTCGTCAGCCTCAGCCATCGTCGGGGTCACCAATAAGGTAGTTTAGAAGTACTTTTATTGATAATAATTATAAATTACAAAAATGACATGAATCAGATTTCTTCAAACCTGACAGACTAAACTATATTAATTATAACACCATGACAACCGTCATCAAGGCTGTCTTTGTGCTCGCCACAAATTGACTGATTTAAGTAAATACTAACAGCATTTTTTTTAATAGCCTCAGACTCTTGACTTGAAGATGCTACTGCTACTGGAGATTCCTCGGTTTCGACGGACAGGACGGGTTCAAAGCTCGTAGACGTTGACTCGGTTGCCTCAGCCTCACCCTTGCTATTTTTGGAAAAAAAGTTCAAAAGATTTCCTTGCCTCTTGCTCATTTTCTAAAATATATCAGATCAGGGACATTAAATCGTTTTAATAAATTAAAACCAACTTACCACCTTATTGACTGTGCTTTATATAACTAAAAAAATGTAACACTAACACTCACAACAACGACAGCCAAATTGTACTTAAACTTAGATAACAATATTAACACATTAAATAACAAAACAAAAAACAGAAAAACAGAAAAATTCTTGCAATTTGGACGATTTATACTCCTTCTTGTGAAATAAGTCAGACTTGCGTACTCTCAAGATGGCAGCTGTCGCTGTCAGCAGCACTAACTTAAGAACATTGTGCGCAGTCGCACCGCGCACATTTGCTTTCATGCATCAGAGATAATATATAAATAAAAGAGGCGACATATTAGGATGGATTGGATTAGAGTGCCTTGATGATTTTGACAATTATTGTCGCCTTATAGAGTAACGACATGCATCATTCTTTCTTTGTCATACAGATAACGTCATCAACGTTATAGCCAAAGTGACAACAATTACAACTTACAATCACAATTAATGACTTTATCTGTATGACAGAGAAAGAATGATGCATGTCGTCACTCTATAAGGCGACAATAATTGTCAAAATCATCAAGGCACTCTAGATTGGATGGGTGTTTAGATTTAATTTTCAAACTAAACTTATAAATTAGGGTTTTTATTCGTAGTAGGTCTTCATAACATTGGTTTTATGTGCACTTTATTACCAAACGAATTTAAAATCATTTAAAACTAAATTAAAAAAAAAAATTATTAATTAAAAACAAAAATAGAAAGTTACTTTCTCGGGGGGGGGGGGGGGGGGGTAATTACCCCGAGTACCCCCCCCCCCCATATATCCGCGCTTGGACCGTCGGCGTCGTCATCTAAGACTCCGCAAGTGAACAATGACAGGCCGCCTAAGTCTGTTACCTGCTTTCAGTGCGGTAACTTTGGCCACATTGCACCCAACTGCCCAGAAAGACAGTCAACTAATGAACAAAAGCGGGGGCAGTACAATGTAAACGTGTGCGAGAAGAATGTCCAGCCTATCATTAGTATTTAATTTATCCAGAGTGCAAAGACTTCAAAATAGGGCTGTTAAAAGTGTTTTAAACTATCCTTATGACACAAGAACTGAATTTCTTTATAAAAATAATCATGTACTACCCATAAATAGATGTATGTAATCCTGGAAAAGTGCAAAACGATTTTTAAAATTAAAAATAATAAATTAAAAACTAATTTAAAGCTGTCGAGTAAACACACTCATTATACTCGAAGCGGTAATAACATTGTTGTGAACTCTACAATAAACTAGCTGAGTCGAGACCGGTAGATCCGACTCTTGAGTTCATTTCTTACGTATAAATTAATTTTTTTTGTTAGAATTATAGCGTTTTCTGATGATAGTCCAGTAGGTCCAAAACATAAAAACAACCTTTTATGTTTTTAAAGACATGTCCAATATTTACATTGCATTTAACAAAAAATAGTTTTTGAATAATACAAATTATACTAAACATTTAAACCATAAGACCTTTACATGACCATGAACCCTTGTCTTTTTATTATCCATTCTTTAAGTTTGACTTGACTAATCGTCAAATTATAAATCGTCTCCTGAAGATGGCCTACTAGGTCCGAAACATAAGAACAACCTTTTATGTTTACAAAAACATGTCCAACATTTACCTTGCATTTAACTTAAGATAGTTTTTTAATAATAAAAATCCTATTGACCTTTCAAACAAGATGACCTTGACATGACCTTTAACTCCTGTCTTCTGGTTATCCATCCTCCAAGTTTAAGACCTTTAACTATTGTGGTGTATGAGATAATTGAAGTCAAACTATAAATCGTTCCCTGAAGATGGCTTACTAAGACCAAAACACAAGAACAACCTTTTGTGGTTTCAAAAACATGTCCAACATTTACCTTGCATTTACCTTAACATAGGTTTTTAATAATAAAAATGCTATTGACCTTTTAAACAATATGACCTTGATATGACCTTAAACTCTTGTCTTTTGGCTATCCATCCTTTAAGTTTGAGACCTTTAACTATTGTGATGCATGAGATAATTTAAGTCAAACTATAAATCGCTCCCTGAAGATGGCTTACTAAGTCCGAAACACAAGAACAACCTTTTGTGTTTTCAAAAACATGTCCAACATTTACCTTGCATTTACCTTAACGTACGTTTTTAGTAATAAAAATGCTACTGACCTTTCAAACAATATGACCTTGACATGACCTTGAACTCTTGTCTTTTGGTTATCCATCCTCTAAGTTTGAGATCTTTAACTATTGTGGTATTTGAGATAATTGAAGTTAAACTAAAAATCGTTTCCTGAAGATAGCCTACTAAGTCAGAAACATAAGAACAACCTTATGTGTTTTCAAAAACATGTCCAAAATGTACCTTGCATTTAACTTGACATAGTTTTTTAATAATAAGAATGCTATTGACCTTCAAAAAAATATGACCTTGACATGACCTTGAACCCCTGTCTCTTGTATATCCATCCTCTAAGTTTGAGACCTCTAACTATTGTAGTATTGGAGCCATGTTAATGCAAACTTTGACATTTAAAAACGTCATAGCTTTTTTCCGGTATCCGGAGAATTCACCACCCACAATTCACCGCCGACAATTCATCGCCCACAATTCACCGATCCACAGTTCATCGATAAGACAGTTCATCGACAAGTCAATTCATCGCCACACAATTGTTCAATGGGAGAATTCATCGTCTAGTATGAATATTAGTTTATTCAATGAACAAAATAAATAACAGAAATTTATTTACCTAGAATATTGCCTGCCACCAAAATAATTATAAATAATAATAACCTAATTATTTTACTAAAATTTCTTGGATATTTATTTACCTAGAATATTTTTAGACTTAAATGTTCAAAAACGGAAAGGATAGAGGTAATGGAATTTTTTTACCTGGGTAAAGTCCAATATGCATACTTTTTTTTGAATTTTAGGATTTTAGACTGACTTATATGAAAGCACTGGGGGACACTTTCCACTGGGGGACATTAGGTTAGGTAGGTTAGGTTAAGTTTTGCTGCTAAAACGAAAATATAAACAACTCTAGCTATGTCGGTGCCTAACAGTGCGTCCAAAATTCTGTGCATTACACTGAGGGACATATTACTAGGTGTTGTTCTCGGTGTTGTTATGCTAAAAATGTACCAACACATTATCAGAAAGCATTCTAGTTTAAAATCTTTTCATTTAATATTCATACTAGGCGATGAATTCTCCCATCGAACAATTGTGTGGCGGTGAATTGACTTGTCGATGAATTGTCTTATCGATGAACTGTGGATCGGTGAATTGTGGGCGATGAATTGTGGGTGGTGAATTCTCCTAGACCCCTTTTTTCCTAGACATAGAATTTTTTTTAAAAAATTTTTTTTAAAAAATTTAAAAACACAAAGGGCTCTGGGAAAGAATATTTTTAAGCAAAAAAAAAATCCAATATTTTGGGCTAGATTTTTTTTTGCATGCAATATCTACTAACCTTGACCAGTGGTTAATATGACCTTGAGGTCATCTTGACCACAAGACTTTGGTATTTACTTATGCCAAGTTTGAACCTTGTATCTAGTACCATAGTTAAGTAAATTACAGTTAAAGAAATTTTTTGCTCCGTACATCCATCCATCCATCCATCCTAACATACACCAAAGTGATATTTTTTAATTGTACTTCAGGCTTCGAACTTCAATAATTATTACTGTAGTAGCGCGTATCGCGGTGCTCTAGCCACTATTGTTCATAGACCTAAAGCTTTCAATCTATGGTCTATGCGCGGGTACAGCTGTCACTGTCGTATCCGGTTTACGTCATTACGCGTTCTAGTGTGATAGCCACAACACAAAATTTTTTAAATCGGAAAAAATTAAGGAAAATGAGTGTCATCGGCGAAAATTTCAACAACGAGCAAGAAGACAACGATTACGAGCACACGGTAGACGATTTAGATATGGAATCAGAAGAACATGGAAACGAAATTGAAATAGAAGGTAGGTTTTGGTGGTTTTTAGGTTAGAAGTGCTAAATATGCGAAACCAAATAATAAGTCGAAAGGTTGAGCTTACACTAGAGGTAAGACATGGCCTAAACAATTTAGTATAAGCTTGCACTAGAGGCGAGATGTACTATATCGACTGATATATCTCAAAACTGTCAGGCACAGGTTGAGCTCACACCAGAGGTGAGACATGGCCTAATTTTATGCCGCAAAACAGTTATCTCGAGGGAAAAAGACATAAAAATGCATTTTTTGTCTACAGAGTTGCCAGAAATTCCTGAAGAAAGATTGAGACTGCTGGGAGGAAAGCCAAAAGAAGCTCTGAAACCAACAGAGACACACCCTCAAATTTCCAAGATTTGGAAAGGCTTTTGCGCAGAGGGATTGGAACCGGACGTATTGGAAAATATAATTAAAAAATACCACAAGGAAGAATTCTTAACTCCACCCTTACTTAATGAAGAGGTTTCGAACACAGTACTCAATAACGCCATAACCAGGGATAAACACTTTGCTTCTCTACAAAACCTTTTGGGTACAGCCCTCGCTGCCCTTGGACCTTTAATTTCGTCACTTGTACACATAAATGAGGAAGCTACAATTGATCAAGAAAATTGGCTGGTCAAACTAGGCGATGTAGGCATGTTGCTCACTAACGCCTTTGCGGAGGTGTCCAAGACCCGTAGAAGTTTCATAATACCGGGTGTAAAAAACGAAGCCCTCAAAAAGACATTAGAAAAATCTAGTGCGGACAAATTTCTTTTTGGGCCCAACATCCACGACAAGTTTAAAGAGAACAAAAATCTCGGTCAAATAATGTCCGAAATGAAGGAAAATGACAAAGATCGTTTAAACTCTAAAGGCCCATTCTCGTCGAGAATGGGCCACAAAAAATTAGCTTACACCCTAAAACCCAAAAGCTACCAATCTGCCCGATTATACCAGCAACCCAAACCTGCAAGCAAGTTTCAACAAAGAACCGAGAATCGAAGCAAAGTATTCAAGGGGGCGGGACACGGTTACAACAGATACCACAACCAGAAGCCATATCATCGAACGAATTCCCCTCCGAGAAGATTTCAGCATTAAATGTAAGCACTTTTTTTTTTAAACAGTTTTTTATTCAATGGAAAATTACATTTTATATTAATCTAAACTTTCAAAAACTACTCTATAACAAGAAAACTTTTTAATTTGTCCACAAGTTTTTATATGTTCCTTAAAATAATCGAAATTAATATTACCATCTCTTGTTAAGACACAGTCTAGTGATTCCGCTACTAATACTATAAACAGTTTGTTTAACACTTTATCTTTACATTTAAAATTAAAAGAAAGAATTTCCTTTAATTTAATTGAGCTCAATTTAAAAACGTTTTTGGCAATTTTAACTAACCAATTAGCAATAATTTTCACTTCATCATTACATTCAAACCTATGTTGCACAGTATCCTCAACAAGCTGACATTTTTTGCATTTGCTAGAATTTGTTTTTTTAATTTTTTCAAGAACTTTTTGTGTGGGAAAGGTTTTATGTACGACTCTGTAGGCAAAGCTTTTTTGAAAATGAGATAATGCTGAATTGTTTACGTTTTCCCAAATCACATTCCAACTTATTTTTTCTTCAGGGGGAAATTTTGTTACTATGTTAGGTAGGTATTTCAAGGAGGAGATTTTTTGACCATATAATAATTTAGACACAATACTGTTTTGTTCATTAAACAAGGATAAGAAATCTTCAAAATATAAAAACTCAAGTAAAAATCTTTTGTAATGTGGCGCACTATTTGGCGCTAATGCAGGATAAGGTGGATTATTTAAATACCTTTCATTATGATACTTTATTTTGTTTTTACGGATAGCATTAATAATGTTTTTTATTAAAAGAGTATTTGCTTTGTGCCAAACATCAAAGACGCCCAAACCTCCCTTCATTTTCGGTAATATTATCGTGGTTTTTGCCACTCTTAACGCTTCTCCTGCCCACAAGAACCAACCGACCATAGACGTTATTCTATTTGAGGACATTTTCGGAATCGGCAATATCTGAGCCACATACCAAACCTTAGAAAGCGCATATCTATTTACAAAAGCAGCCCTCTGAAAAAGACTAAGATTTCTCATTTTGTTTAATTTTAGTACTATTTGAACATTTGAAACAACTCTTGTCCAATTTGCCTTGATAGTCTCTCTAAGGTTTGCCAGAAATTCCATGCCTAAAAGTTTAATTCTGGATTCGATTTTAAACCAATCATATTCATTATGAAATGAATGGGCCTTTTTAGAAGTACCAAGTATTATAGCCTTACATTTGCTTTTATTGATTTTTGCTCCTGACAATTCACAAAACTTTGATATTATATTCTTTGCAGTTTCCACCTCATCATTTGAATTCAATATTAAAGATATATCATCTGCGTAGACGTTGCTTATTATGTTTTTTTCTTTTAACAAGTTAATAAGAGGCTGCAAAGAAATTATAAAAATAAGCATAGAAAGTGGGCATCCCTGTCTTACACCACTATTAATGGAAATGTCTTTTGTTCGATCCCCGTTTAACTGAATACAAGATTTCGCATTTTCATACAAGTTTTTTATATTTTGAACTAAATTTGGTTTAAAATTTAATTTTTCCAAAGTTTTAAATATGTAAGAATGATTAACCCGATCAAAAGCATGGTCGAAATCGACACTTAATAAAAGCTGTTTCTTTTTTTCCTCTATAGCATTTATAGCAGCCTCTCTAATGTTAGTGAGTGTATCTAGAATTGTTCTTCCTGGAGCTGTACACGTTTGTTCTTCGGAAATTAGTTTGTTTAAAACAGGGGTAATTCTCATTTTAAGGCATCTCATATATATTTTATAGTCCACCCCTAAGAGAGAAATCGGCCTAAAATCTTTTATTTGTTTTGGTTTAGCAATTTTGGGAACTAAAACAACGACTCCCTTTTTAAAACTATCTGGAATGTGAGTCCCTTGATGAATCTCATTTACAATGTCAACAATAGATTTTTTAATGCATTCCCAATACTCTATATAAAACTCTAGTGTAAGACCATCATGACCAGGAGATTTGTTTTTTTGACTAGATTTTAAGATTTCTAAAACTTCGTTTTCATCAAATTCTTTTAAAATCGACTGATTTTCACTTTCTGTTAAACCCATATTTCCATAAAAAGTGTCATATTTGTCTGTTAAATCTATAGAATTTAACTCGTTATTCTTATAGAGATTTGAAAAGAACTCAACTACGTGGTTTTTAAGTTCATCTCCTTGAAGCACGTCATTATTTTTTTCTAGTTGTTTAATTGCATTACATTTTTTATTCTTTTTATTGTTTATCAAGTGATAGAGTGAATAATTTTCGTTATGAATCTGACCAAGGTTCTTGTTTTTTAGAATAATGCTATCATAAAAATTTGACTGTTCTCTTAAGATTTGTGCTTTTATTTTTTTAATTTCTACAAATTTTTTCAAATAGTCGTCACTATTTTGTGCTATATTATCCATGATACCCTTTAAGATCATATAGTAATGATTAATTTTAGGCTTAAGCCTCTTAAAATAATTAAACTGCCATTTAAAAAAAGACGCAATCTTTAATTTTGCATAAGTACACCACCATTCTATTGTCGAAGAGAACCTATTTTTCTGACGTAACCACTTTGTCCACTCAAACAAGAAAAGATCCTTAACGTTTTCATTTTTCAGTATTGAATTGTTTAGTTTCCAATAAAATTTAAATTCAAAATTATTGATCGCTGAAGCATTTACTCTATAATTAAATAGGACCGCTCTATGATCGCTAAAAGGAGTTGAATGATTTGTACACATACCGATAAGTTCCAGATTACTTTTAGAGACATAAAATCTATCAAGCCGTGAAGCTCCTTGTGGGTAAAAGTATGTAAATCCGCTTACATTTTTATTTTTGTAAGGCCAAATGTCAGAGAGTTGCAAATTACTAATTAATTTTTGCAAGGATGTACTTTTATTTTGGGCTTTTTTATTTGAACTATCTTTTTCGTCATCAATACAATTAAAATCCCCTCCCAACACAACGCTTAATTCTGATTTAAATAAAAAAGGTACCTCATTTTCAAAAAAGTTTAGCCTTTGATTTCTATTTTGCGTTCCACTTGGAGCATAGATATTTACAAGACGAATTTTATTAACTACCAAACTTATTCCTCTAGAGGATTCTAAAAGGATTACGTCTGAAAATTTTATGTTTTTTCTTAAAATAATTGCAGTGCCTCTTTTATTTTCGTTTATATTTAATACTGCATTGTAGTTTATCAAAAAGTTAAAATCAGTTATGGCGACTTCTTGTAAGAAAAGAATGTCGATATCTTGTGCTAATATAAAATCTTTGAGCATACTTGTTTTCAAATCTGACTGAATTGTGCATAAATTTAAAGTGCCGAAAACTAAGGACCTAGACTGCATCTTTTACAACAAAAATAAATGCTGAAAGAAAAAACAGGAAAATAGCATTTCAAATAAAGAAAAAAACAGAGAAAGATGTACTAGGCTTCAGAATCGGAATGAGACTCACCCGTCTCAAACATTTGGGACTCTAATTCTTGTCGCTCGACTTCATCTGCCCAAATTAAGGATTCCACGGTTTTTAAAACTTTTCTGGGGGCGATTTTTGAACCACCTTGACCTTCATCGCTTGATTCCGTAAATATTTCTTTTCTTCTTTTTCTTTTTTCTTCCTCCATTTTTTCATGTTCTTGATTTGGTTTTATTGAAACATCACTTTCCTGAGTTTCTACATTTTCGTTCGTTTTAACAGGGTCTGGGATATGACGCGTCGATAAATCATCTGAATTTTCGGATTCCATCAATTGCTTCTCGTTGTTATCTTTTGTATTTTTTTTTTCATTTCTTCGATTTTCTTGCGCAGTTGTAGATGTACTTTCTTGACGATTTAGTTTAACAAAAAGGGTATTTGATGGTTGTGGTGCAACAGAAGGCACATTTTCCCATCGTCTATTATTATACAGTCTAATATTTACATTTTTCGGGCAATCCTTAGCTTCATGATCGTTTGAATCACATCGCCTGCAAGTCTTTGATTGACCTGCGTAGTTTACCCAATACTGTCGTCCACATATTAAGACATATGAAGGAATGCTTCTGTTTAATATCATTTTTAGGATTTTTGTGTCATTGTAAACTTTATATGGCAAATTCCTCCATGTATCATTTGCGATGCTGCTTACTGCACCATATTGTGCAAGAACTTTTTTAATTTCACTATCGGGGATTTCCAAAGGAATCCTATGAATTTTGACGATGATTTTTTCGCTTTCATTCTCCAGTTTTAATTTTATGCTTAAATTTTCCTTGGTTATATATTCTAGCTTGTCTTCGAACTTATCAAAAATTTCTTCGAAATATTCATTTGACTTTATCTTAATAATAACTTTCTTCCATTGGATACCAATTGATAATACCTCCTCGTGGTCTAACTTCATATTTTCATGTAAGAACATGTGATAGTCCAACATACTCATATCTTCTTGAACATCATTGAAATTGATGCTTAACGTGTTAATTCTTGGATAGTTATTCATTTTTTCCCAATATCTAATACTTTTGTTTACAACACAGCGTTATCTACTCTCTTATCTCAGCGCCAGGCCACACATCCGCACCCGACAGGTACAGATGCGAAACTAGCACTAATAAATTAGCTGGTAGATTAAGATTTTTTAAAAATAATTGGAGGAAAATTACCTCAGACAGCTATGTATTAAATTCCATCTCGGGGTACAACATAATATTGAGTGGACATTTTGTGGACCACATCCCAATCCATCCAAGTTTTAGCAGTAAAGAAATGTGTATGCTAGGTGAGGAAATTCGACGTCTTACCGACTTGGGAGCTATCGAGCGATGCGAACATTCTAAGGGTCAGTTTATTTCGAATTATTTTTTAGCTCCTAAAAAAGACGGGTCGCAAAGGTTTATTTTAAATCTCAAAAACTTAAACAGTTTTATCGAAAATCAACATTTCAAGATGGAAGATATCAGGACCGCTTCCAGACTTATGAATAAAAATGATTTTATGGCGTCAATCGATCTAAAGGACGCTTATTTTCTAGTTCCGGTGCAAACTGAAAGTAGGAAACTCTTAAGATTTCTATTCAAAGAACAACTATATCAATTTACATGTATTCCTTTTGGTTTGTGTACAGCACCATTCATCTTCACAAAAACATTAAAACCTGTTATGGCATTTTTACGCAATAAGGGTTTTCGTTCGACAATATACCTTGACGACATTTTATGTCTTGGGAATTCCTATCAAAAATGTCAGGAAAATGCAAAAGAAACGCTTGACACCCTCTCGTGCCTTGGTTTTGTCATAAACTGGGAAAAAAGTTCCTTAATTCCTAGTCGATACTGTAAATTCTTAGGTTTTACTCTAAATTCAATGTACCTTACAGTGGAACTCCCCTTAGAAAAAAGTCTTCGTCTAAATTCTCTTGTGCAAAATTTTTTTTTGTCTAACACATGTAAAATAAGAAAGTTCGCAAATTATTAGGTTCTTTGATAGCAGCTTGTCCAGCCGTGCCGTACGGACCTCTATATACCAAAGGTCTAGAGAGACAAAAGTTTCTAGCGTTAAAAAACTCTGAGGGAAACTATGACAAAATGATGACTATTAATAAGTCTATAGTCCACCCAATACTTAGCTGGTGGCTAGAAAGCTTCGACAAAGCATCGGGTAATCCCGTTAGACAGTTTCAATTTAAATTTGAAATCCTTTCAGATGCTTCTAAAAAAGGTTGGGGGGCGGTGTGCAACGAGATGAGTTCTCAAGGTCTCTGGTCCTCGAAGGAAAATAATCTTCACATCAATGTCCTAGAATTATTGGCAGCTTTCTACGCATTGAAAAGTCTAGCTGCGAAGGCTCAAAATTGCGAAATCTTATTGAGAATAGATAATACCACCGCGATTTCATATATAAATCGCATGGGTGGGGTGCAATATACAAGTCTAAATGAGGTGACGTTCAAAATTTGGTCCTGGTGTCAAGCAAGAGATATTTGGTTTGGTGATTTTTAGAAAAAATTGCCTTGTTTTTCGGAAAAGGGGGAGTAATGTAACAGTACGACTTCCTGGGAACGCACTTGCGTTCAATAATTTCTAAAGTTTAAAATAACAACCATAAACAAGGGTTATTTCGGCCTAAACAAACATCCTAGAAAACACTTTACTGCTCTATTACTAAAAATATAACATTTGGCAGCAATAAAGTAAAATAACATCTTAAGACGTGACTTAGACAAGAAAGAGAGCGTCAATAACCAACAAGTGTACCAAGAATTGCCTTTATATCATGCTGAGTACAGGAACTTGTAAATCACTTGGGTCAAAACCTGCCAAACCCAAGAAAAGTCGTTACTTTTATATTTGCTTCCCAGAAATGCCGCTAAAACGAGATAATTACTTAATTAAGCTGGAAATCGAAAGAACTCGCGATCACCAGATAATTTGATTTAGTTCAGTAAAGATCCAGAAAATTGGCGAAGTTCTTCAGACTAAGCAGGATCACGATTGTTAATTTTAAGACAAAATAAGGGATCTAACCTTTGCCTTTGCACTTATGGCAAGGCAAATGGCCAAGGAGTTTTTAGACGGTTTCTCCTTTACATTAAAATATATGAAATATGATAATTAAACAATACAAGAACTGGCCATTGGTGACCGTCTTATTACGAAACCAAGGTTTAGCAACTATGATTCTTTAGAAAGGACAGCTACGGAGGAACCATTTGAACTCGCGTAATTAATTAAATTAGTACTACTTGGTCGCTAATTAAAGATAAAGTTTATTGTAACTAAATCTAGAATAAGGGTCGCCATCTAGCAGGCAGAACCTATACTAAGTAGTACCGACATTTGCAGGGATGTTTGGAACCACCCCTAAGTCGCTTGCTCTGATTGGTCAGTTTCTAGCGGGAACATCCCCTTCCATTTGGCGAGTGCCATTTTGAGGGAGTACTTCTTGCTCGAAATAGCCATTTTTAGCAATCAGTTTCTGTTTAGTTTTTGACTTGTTCAGACGTTTCTTTGGTATTATTTTGGCAACAAAATTACTTGGGTATTAATTTCTTTGGCTTACTAAATTCTAAAATATTAAATAGAGTTCGCGACGGTTCTTTGGTTCAGTGTCTCCTTAAGGTAGTCTTTCCTTCCTTTAGAGTCATTTTTATCCCTAACTAAATTTGGTTCCGACATTTTCTTTTATTCAATCATATTTTTCATTTAATTATTGTTTTACTTTAATTATTTTTGTTCACGTTCATTTCTGTTTTGTACTCAATCCGATTAATTGCTTTCCTGTTCATTAAATACCGTTGGAACCACTCCTGGCTTTTATTTCCCAATTCTGGGGTTTAAGTTAAGTTTTCCTACTTTCCCTAATAAATAATCATTGCGTTTGCGTGATTAAAACTAAGTGCATAAGTGATCCCGAAGACGTCAGCCGCTAAGTCATCGTGGAAGCCCATATTAAGAGGTAAGATTCGTTTTAACTAGAGAGGTCAGCAGCTTAAGTTCTCACAAATCATATCCGAAAGATCACCTTGTTCCCAACCACAACTGCAAATTTAATCTATCCCTAACGGGGCAGGTTACAATATTAACTCTAAGGACAATTTTGAGGCAGATTGGCATTCCAGGAATTTCGATATGAATTCCGAGTGGGGCTATCAGATGAGATTTTTCACTAATAATGCAGAATTTTGGGATGGCCGAAATCGATTTATTCGCCTCGAGATTTAATAATAAGTGCGGGGTGTTTGTCTCGTGGAAACGAGACCCGAGGCTTATGCAGTAGACGCATTCACAATTTCCTGGGCCGATAAATTCTTTTATGCATTTCCACCTTTCAGTTTTATTCTTCGAACCCTTAAGAAAGTCATTCAGGATAAAGCTGAAGGTATAGTTTTAGTTCCCTTCTGGAAAACACAACCGTGGTTTCCATTACTCTTAAATATCATGTTAGGCGAACCCCTACAGTTAGGACCCGCGGGAAATTTGTTGAGTTCGGCTAATGGTACCAAACACCCCCTCACAGGACAGTTAATCCTAGTAGGTGTTTGGGTATCAGGGAAAGAATAACGTCATTTGAAATCCTTGTTGTTTTCAGGCAGTCGACCAGGCAGCTTACATAAGAGGAGCATTTTTAGCTAAAGGGATGGCTCACCAGGGGACTGATATTTTGGTAGCATCGGTAGCCAATACTACAGTCAAACAATACGCGGTCACCTATAAAAAATGGAAATTTTTTTGCATGGAAAACAACATTGCGGAATTTGACCCCTCCGAAAATGATGTTGTAGATTTTTTGTGCATGCTATTTAAGGCAGGTGCCTCTTACGGATCTCTAAATTCTCATAGGGCAGCTATTTCACTGATTGCGAACAGTATTATTTTGAAGCGCCTTTTCAAAGGATTTTTTAGATTACGACCCGCTAAGCCCAAGTATCAAGTTACATGGGATACGGATTGCTAGACCATTTAGAAAAAATGACTCCGTTAAAAAGCTTAAATTTAGGCCAGCTGTCGAAAAAATTGGTTACACTGCTTGCCTTGTGTTCAGGCCATAGAGTACAAACAATTTCACTAATTAAATTAGGTAACATTACTTTTAATCAGAATGGAGTAACCATTAAAATAAGTGATCTCATAAAGACTTCTAAACCAGGAAGTTTTCAGCCTGTCCTAATTTTACCTTATCTAACAGATAGGCCAAACCTTTGTGTTGCCAGCGTATTAAAACATTATATTAACATAACTTCTGAAATTCGTAGTAAAACAGAACATATATTAATAACTTTAGATAAACGTCACAATCAAGCTTCTAGAGCCACGATTAGCCGCTGGATAAAGCAAATCCTAGAAGACAGTGGGATAGATACCTCTTTATTTACATCTTACACTACTAGGCATGCAAGCACATCCAAAGCCGCATATTTGGGGGTTAATATAGACACAATAAGGGCGACTGCTGGTTGGTCAAATAAATCTCAAGTTTTTGCAAAATTTTACAACAGACCAATAGTTAAGTCAAATGATAAAGATAGCTTTATAAAGGCAATAATTAGTACAAAGAAAAAGAAGCCAAATTAGCATAGGACCTTTAAGTAATAAATAGGTAATAAGTTGATCTCTTAATAATAGTAATAAATACTTATTTTTGTTTTTATGTCTTTAATATTTTGTATGTGTATGTCATTTACATTCATTCGTTAATAAAAATTTATTTATTTTATTTTTTTTTTTATTTTAAAAAATTATTTTGATTGAAAATGGAAATTAAATTGCAAAGGCTTTAAACATCTACAGTAATAATTATTGAAGTTCGAAGCCTGAAGTACAATTAACGATCAAACGAACTTACCTGTGGTGTTCTATCGTAATTGTATGAGGGCTTCGAACGGAGATAATTACCCGCCCTTAATAATAATTACAAAATTTTGGGAAAACATGAATATTTTTTCTGCTTACCAAAACCCAACCCAAGCAATTTAATTTTGAATCTTTGAACTAATGACGTAAACCGGATACGACAGTGACAGCTGTACCCGCGCATAGACCATAGATTGAAAGCTTTAGGTCTATGAACAATAGTGGCTAGAGCACCGCGATACGCGCTACTACAGTAATAATTATCTCCGTTCGAAGCCCTCATACAATTACGATCGAACACCACAGGTAAGTTCGTTTGATCGTTAATAACAACCCAGTGGATGGTCCGATCGAGATGATTCTAAAAAAAACTATTAAAAGATCGGTAATTTTTTGTAGCATCTTTTTAACACCCTTAACATTTACGTATCTTGCTTCGTTTAGGCACAGTTGCAAAAAAACATCGATTTTCAGAAATTGCAATTACAATAGTACATTTCCTTTAGAGAAATGAACTAAAAATTGGTAAATGTGTATTTTTGCATAGGATTGTTAAAACAAAAAAAATTGGAGAGGGACAATCCCTGGTTTGGTCACAAATCAAAATAGAGGTAACTTTACAGTGTTTTTCTTGATTTTGAGTCAATTTGACGCATATCTGACGTTTCCCAAGTATAACGACCGCGAAGCTCATTAACGACGGGAAAGTTCAATTCGTACATAACTAACCTTGTTTGTTTTATTGCAGACCCAATCGACGATTCATCTACGAACAAGTATTCGAAAATATCATAAATTTCCACATGTATTAATACACACATCAAAATAATCTAGGGGACAACATCTTTTTCTCAAATTTTTTGATGGTGATTTAAAGTTTAGTTGTTTTTACCATTGCAGTATATTCTTGCAATGCCTCTGAATAATTACCAACCATTTTCAGCAAAAAAAACTAAATTAATAAAGAAAAAATAAACAGGGAGAACATCGCTTGAAATTTAGCTAATTTAAAAAAAAAATTTAAACAACAGTTGTGAACAAGCAAAAATGTAATGCGATCTTTCAGTAGTTAGTATGCCCCCTTCTGCTGGTAATTACGGCTTAACATCTTCGTCGCATGCTTAGAATACGGTTGTCAATCATTTCTTGGTCCAATATGCTCCACTGCTCTAAAACGCACTAAGAGAGCAGCTCACTTTCCCCAAATGGTTTAATTTGTTAAGTAAGGCTTCCTTTGAGCATGCTTTATCGGATTTAAATCTGATGACTGAGCTGGCCAATTCATAACTGCAATATTCTCTTTATTTCGATAGTCGCGAACCGACATGGCGGGATTGGGACGGGCGCTATCATGTGTTAGAATAAAATTGTGTCCAATGTTATGTGTATATGGAACAACGACAGGGTCCTGAATGTTGTTAATGTATCCATTTGTATTAAAAAAGCCGTCCACCAAAACGCGCTCAGTTGTTCCGCCAAGAGAAATTTTACCTAAAACCATAATTGTGTTGTGTTATTCACAGACGGATCAGGGTTTGGTTTGTGACCAAACTCAAGACAAAATTGTGTTTGGAGACGGTATGGAAATAATAGTCGTTTGGAAACTGCACAGAAAGTCTATAGTTACCGATGGCACAATCATGGTTTTTGGTGGATTTTTTTTTGGCGGAAGAACTGAGCGCGTTTTGGTGGACGGCTTTTCTAATACAAATGGATACATTAACAACATTCAGGACCCTGTCGTTGTTCCATATACACATAATATTGGACACGATTTTATTTTAACACATGATAGCGCCCGTCCCAATCCCGCCATGTCGGTTCGCGACTATCGAAATAAAGAGAATGTTGCAGTTATGAATTGGCCAGCTCAGTCACCAGATTTAAATAAGATAAAGCATGCTCAAAGGAAGCCTTACTTAACAAATTAAACCATTTGGGGAAAGTGAGCTGCTCTCTTAGTGCGTTTTAGAGCAGTGGAGCATATTAGACCAAGAAATGATTGATAACCGTATTCTAAGCATGCGAAGAAGATGTTAAGCCGTAATTACTAGCAGAAGGGGGCATACTAACTACTGAAAGATTGCATTACATTTTTGCTTGTTCACAACTGTTGTTTAAATTTTTTTTAAAATTAGCTAAATTTCAAGCGATGTTATCTTTGTTTATTTTTTCTCTATTAATTTAGTTTTTTCGCTGAAAATGGTTGGTAATTATTCGTAGACATTGCAAGAATATACTGCAATGGTAAAAACAACTAAACTTCAAATCACCATCAAAAAATTTAAGGAAAAGATGTTGTCCCCTAGATTATTTTGATGTGTGTATAATGTTCTTAAATATAAATATAATGTTCTTAAATATAAAGAAAATCTTTTTTATTTCTTTTAAAGACACACCACTTTGAATATTGAAGTACCATCTTATTCTACTCTTCGCAATACTAGGTGCGAAGAGTGTGCAATCGATCAGAAAATCGTTAATTTTCATCATAGAGCAAAAATTCTTATGTAGGTTTCGTACGAAGCGATATTCCGTTATCACCCCGCTGGTGTATGTCACGTTTCTTGTAAACACGCTATCTTAAGGACCAAAACTCCAATACAATTCAAGTTTAAAGGAAAACACTGTAAAGTTACCACTATATTGAGTTGTGAACATACCAGGAATTGTCCCTCTCTAATTTTTTTTGTTTTAACAATCTTATGTAAAAATACAATTTTTTAAACATTAAAAAAGTTGGCGAAAGACACCCCAAATCCAGAAAAACACAGTTAAGTCATCACTATTTTAGAAATTATTTTTTCTGGACCAAACCAAGAATTGTTCCTCTCTAATTTTTTTTGTTTTAACAATCTTACTATGCAAAAATACACATTTACCAATTTGTTAAACATGAAAAAAGTTGGGGGAAGACACCCCAAATCAAGAAAAACACTGTAAAGTTACCTCTTATTTTGATTTGTGACCAAACCAGGGATTGTCCCTCTCCAATTTTTTTTGTTTTAACAATCTTATGTAAAAATACAATTTTTTAAACATGAGAAAAGTTGGGGGAAGACACCCCAAATCAAGAAAAACACTGTAAAGTTACCTCCATTTTGATTTGTGACCAAACCAGGGATTGTCCCTTTCCAATTTTTTTTGTTTTAACAATCCTATGCAAAAATACACATTTACCAATTTTTTAAACATTAAAAAAGTTGGGGAAAGACACCCCAAATCAAGAAAAACACTGTAAAGTTACCTCTATTTTGATTTGTGACCAAACCAAGGATTGTCCCTTTCCATTTTTTTTTGTTTTAACAATCTTATGTAAAAATACAATTTTTGCAATTTTTTAAACATTAAAAAAGTTGGGGGAAGAAACCCCAAATCAAGAAAAACACTGTAAACTTACCTCTATTTTGATTTGTGACCAAACCAGGGAATGTCCCTCTTCAATTTTTTTTGTTTTAACAATCTTAAGTAAAAATACAATTTTTGCAATTTTTTAAACATGAATTATATCTGCACTAAATGCTGATGCTGCAGAATCCAACACTTGTTTATACGAATATTGTCATGCATGTACCTATGTTTCTGTTTGCGTTGTATTCATTCTAATTCCAACATTTGTACTTATAACATATACAGGGTGGTCCAAGCAAAAGTTTCCACTCCCATTATTTCCTGAACGAATTTGTTCTGGAGGAACTGCCGCGATACGTCATTTTTTTTTTGGAGGGGGACATCTAATTAGGGTATTTTTTAATTTTTTTGTTCAACCCTCCAAGCGGGGTGATTACCCCATCAAAAATTTCAAATGGCACTACGGGTCAAGTGGGGTCTTATTTAAAAGCTACAATTTTTCTCTTTTCAAAAAAAAAAAAAATTTCAAAATCGGGCGAAAATTATTCAAAATTTTTATTTTTTTGAATTTTAAATTTAATTATATTTTACGCTTCTTAAGAAGAAAATGCTAAGACAGGTCGATTTTCTTTTGAAGAAGAACATGTAACAACATATTTCTTAATTTTTTTCTTCAACCCCCCAAGCGGGGTAACAATCCTATCAATAATCTTTAATGGCCATTCTGGGTTAGTGGGGCCTTATTTGAAAGCTACAATTTTTCTCTTTGCAACAAGGTAAAAAATTTTAAAATCGGACAAATATTTTTCGAAATTTTGTTGTTTTTTTTAATTTTAAATTTAAAAGTAAATTTACAAGCCTTAAAATTTTGGTTTTTTAAGAAATTATTCTTAAAAAAAATTAAAAATGTTATTTTAAGAATAATTTCTTAAAAAATCTAAATTTTTAGGTGTTTAAATTTACTTTTAGATTTAAAATAAAAAAAAACAACAACATTTCGAAAAATATTTGTCCGATTTTAAAAATTTTTACTCTGCTGAAAAGAGAAAAATTATAGCTTTCAAATAAGGCCCCACTTACCCAGAATGGCCATTAAAGATTATTGATGGGGTTGTTACCCCGCTTAGGGGGCTGAAAAAAAAAATTAAGAAATATGTTGTTAGATGTTCTTCTTCAAAAGAAAATCGACCTGTCTAAGCATTTTCTTCTTAAGATGCGTAAAATATGATTTAATTTAAAATTCAAAAAAATAAAAATTTTGAAAAACTTTCGCCCGATTTTGAAAATATTTTTATTTTTGAAAAGAGAAAAATTGTAGCTTTCAAATAAGGCCCCACTTAACCCGTAGTGCGATTTGAAATTTTTGATGGGGTAATCACCCCGCTTGGAGGGTTGAACAAAAAAATTAAAAAACACCCTAATTAGATGTCCCCCTCCTAAAAAAAAATAACGTGTCGCGGCAATTCCTCCAGAACAAATTCGTTCAGGAAATAATGGGGGTGGAAACTTTTGCTTGGACCACCCTGTATTTTATTTTAACTTTGAATTTTTACATTCAATTTGTACTTTTAAATAAATAAAAGTCTTTTTAAAAACATTATATCGAACCATCGAATCATTATTGGCGTAGTCGGTAGGATTATTCTTTTTTTCAAGGTTGGTATCGTACAATCAACTGTCAGTACAAAGTGTAATAACTGTTTATAATACTATAATCCAACCCCACTATGATTATTGTGCTAATATTTTGCATGCGAGTGAAAAAAACACAATCCAAGCGTTACAAAAGCTCCAAAATAAGGGTATGCGAATTATACTTAAGTGTAGAAGGTTAACACCGGTTATTGTTATGTTAAATACTCTACAATGGATGTCAGTTGAAACAAGAATACGTTATCTTACATTAACTTTTATTTATAAAATGGTTAATAACTTATTACCAACTTATTTTGCTGAATTTTTGACTTACAACAACGACATTCATACTCATAATACCCGAAATAAAAACAATTTGCATATATCTGCAACTAACTTTAAATTTTCAATGAGATTTTTATTTTTTAAAGGTTTAAATGAATTTAATGTGTTGCCAAATGAAATCAAATGCAGTAATAGTGTTAATATTTTTAAAATTAAGCTTTCAAATTATTTAAACACTCTATAATTATTATAGAGTGTTAAAATAATAATTATTATTGTATTTGTTTTCATAACTTGGTATTTTTGCCCCCTCCATTAACCCGTTTTTTTAAATTTTACAAAGGGGAAAATATTCCTAGTAATTAGATAAATCAAATAGGTCCTATAAAGTTTTTTTAAAAAATTATTCTTTTCGAAATTATAGCGAAAAAACTGATTTTTTAGGGGTTTTTGGGGGAGCTGTATCTCAAAAACGAAGAATTTTCGGACACATGTTCATATGAACTTTTTTTCTTAAAATGAGTTCAGGAAGTACCCCCTGAATTTTTTCCTACTTATTTGGTAACACCCTGTATATTTTTTTAAAATTAATATATTTAGTATTAAGTTTTGTTTTGTACATTAGGTTTCCTATTTAAAATAAATTTCATTTCATTTCATTAGCCGAGGGCTTTTGAATCGATCAAGAAACCTTTCGTTCTACGATTTACGGCTAATAGAACTTTCGAAAATCGCAACCATCAGTGGGAACTTTATCGCATAGAACCTAAGTGCTGTGTGTGTTGTATTGGGCAGACAAAAATCGCTTCCCATCAACAAGATTTACGAAGAAAGGATCAAGGATTATTATTATTACGTGGTGTACAGCAATGAAAGTCACCATTTTTTGTTTAATGTGAGTACAATTTGTAATTTCATGTCACTTGAATTAGAATGGCTTTCGGATAAATTATCTCTTGATACAAAAATCGATCGGGAGAATATTTCCAATTCTTTACCCAATAATTTACCCCAAAATAACTTACAAAAAAATAACATAACAGTCAATAACCACGAAATGGCGACAGAAGTATTTAAATTTGAATATATTAAATGTCTAACCGAATTTGACGGTAATCCTAATGAACTAAGCCAATGGCTTGGTACCTGTCAAAGCCTTATCGATAATTTCTATGATAAAAATAGGCCAACTTGTTTCCAAAACTCATACTTGATGAGTTCAATTTTAGCTAAGCTAACGGGCAACGCCAAAATAGTCGCAAACATAACAGGTATTACTACTTGGGATGACTTAAAAGAATGTTTATACCTTAATTTCGCTGATCAAAGAGACGAGTCCTGTCTCAACCGAGACCTAGTTCTCCTTAAACAATCTAACAACGAAAAAGCTCAACACTTTTGCGATCGTTGTCTGCAAATACTAAATTTACTTTGTTCATACGTTGATATTCACGAAGGCGAAAGCGCTAAAGTGTTAAAACGAAAATTATACACAAATCTAACATTAAAAACCTTTTTAGCTGGTTTAAAAGAACCTTTAGGTTCCACTATTAGATGTATGAAACCACAAACATTGTCAGAAGCTTTACAGCTTATTATTCAGGAAGAAAATACATATTACTATCAGAATGCGATAGTTCTAAACAAAATTTTGTTCCTCATAATAATAATAAAACATCAAAATAACTCGAATAATGTTGCATTAAATTTAGCTAAACAACCGTTTTTCCAAAACACTTTTAATAAACCTGCATTTGCACCACAACAAAGAATGCAATTTGCACCTCCTCAAAAGATGCAATTTATACCCCAACCAAGGATGCAATATGCACCCCAACGACCTTATTTTAATAATCAACAACAACAGCCACAGGCGCAGGCTTCTGCAAGTCAAGGTAATAATGTGTTCAGGCCGTATCAAAATAAAAATTTACCTAAACCAACGCCAATGAGCGTTTCCACTAAACAAACGTTCAATCAGCAACAAAGACCAAAAGGTTATGCTTCACAAAACCAACCAAACTTTGTTTCTGAAGAACTCTTCAATATACAAAATAATCCCGAATGTTACCAGGTCGATAGCACCGAAATCGAATCTTTCGATCCAAATCAAGTGGAAAATAACCCACCACAAATCGATCCTCAATTCGAAGGATACGATATGTATGAGGTCGAAGATTACCAAAACTTTCAATTGGACCAACCAGAAACCAATCAGACGTGACCCCGCAATTAATTTCATTTAATTTGTCTGATTCAAGCGAATTACCCTACATTATCTTTCCAGAATATAATTTAAAAATCTTAATCGATACAGGTTCAACAAAATCCTTTATTGACCCTAATATCGCTTTTAAATATTTTCCGAATTCAATTTTTAACGACCCATTCATTGTTTCAACCGTTTTCCAAAAATCTGCTCATAAATACAGTGTCCTAATGCCAGCTTCAAAAATATTTAGATTATCCGCAAATAATAACTTTTTTAAAGTTTTATTTGTTTAAATTCCACAACACCTTTGACTTGATTGGCCTAGATAATTTAAAAATACTCCAGGCAAACTTAGATTTTAATAACGGACTTTTAGTCACTCCTTGTACTATTGTATCTTAGTATAAAAAGTGATCTGAATTTTATAAAAGTATTTCCTAGATGCGAGCAAGTTATAAAAATAAAAACATCAATTGCTAATGGTGAAGTAATAATTCCCCATCAAAAAATACATAATTGCGAAATACCAGAGTCAGTATCCATTGCTAGAAATAATGTTGCCTTAACAACTATTTTAAATAATACCACAGAGCCTATCACTTTAGATTTTTCGGAACCGATAACAGTTGAAGCTTTTGAAAGGACCAATATTCAAAATATTGATTTAAATAATTTTGATGATTTTGATAATTACAACAAACCCAAACTAGACTTGTCAAAAATAAGAACTGACCATTTAAATTTGGAAGAGAAAACTAATATTTTAAATCTATGCCAAGAATATTCAGACATATTCTATTACGAAGGTACTCCGCTTACATTTACTAGCTTAGTTAAACATCAAATAAAAACATCTGATGAAGTACCTATCTACACAAAAACATATCGCTATCCGTTTGTGCATAAACAAGAGGTCGAGAAGCAAGTTCAAAATATGCTTGACCAAGGTATTATTCGACCAAGCGACTCACCGTGGAGTTCGCCTATTTGAGAAAATCGATTTATCGGGCAAACAAAAATGGCGCGTTGTGATAGATTATCGTAAGTTAAACGAGAAAACAATAGACGATAAATATCCACTTCCAAATATAAGTGACCTTTTAGACAAGCTAGGAAAATGTCAATATTTCACTTGTCTTGATTTAGCATCCGGTTACCATGAAATTGAGATGCAAGAAAGTGACATACCCAAAACTAGTTTCAGTACAGAAACAGGGCATTTTGAGTTCCTTAGAATGCCCTTTGGCCTTAAAAATGCCCCAGCGACATTTCAGAGAATTATGAATAACATATTAAGGGGTATACAAAATGAAAAATGTTTGACCTATCTCGATGATATAATTGTGTTCTCTACATCTTTGCAAGAACATATTGTTAATCTTAAATGTGTTTTCGAACGCCTAAGAAAGGCAAATTTTAAGATACAACTCGATAAGTCCGAATTTTTGAAAAAAGAAGTTGCATATTTAGGCCATATTGTAACTCCGGATGGTGTTAAGCCAAATCCAGACAAAATTAAAGCTATTAAAAATTATCCAATTCCAAAAACAACCAAACCAATTCCAAAAACAACCAAACAAATTAAAGAATTTCTTGGACTTCTCGGTTATTATCGAAAATTCATTAATAATTTCGCTAAATTAACTAAACCAATGACGAAATGCCTAAAAAAGGGTGCTCAAATTATCCATGACGATGAATTCAAAAATTGTTTCGAAACTTGTAAGATTTTATTAAGTAACGAATCACTTTTACAATATCCTGACTTTTCTAGAGAGTTTAATTTAACCACAGACGCTAGTAATGTAGCTTTGGGGGCTGTATTGTCACAAGGTCCTATTGGCAGTGATTTGCCAGTAGCTTATGCTTCACGAACCTTAAATGAGGCCGAGCAAAATTACAGTACTATCGAGAAAGAACTGTTAGGAATAGTTTGGCTGTTAAATATTTCCGTCCGTATCTTTTTGGAAGAAAGTTTAATATAATTACGGATCACAAACCCCTCGAATGGCTTTTTAACTTAAAAGATCCTAAACATCTTGGTATGGATGATTCATTCTCAAAATTCTGTTTTCAAAAATTGGACGATTTATTTCTCAAATCTTACAAAATAGCTTAAGTTACTGGAATTATATACGTAAAGCTTTTCGGTCGATGACCATTTTCAAACGTTAAAAATTATTACACCATATATCAGAACATTGTGACGTTTGAAAATGGTCATCGACCGAAAAGCTTTACGTATATAATTCCAGTAACTTAAGCTATTCTGTAAGATTTGAGAAATAAATCGTCCAATAAAAGATCCTAGTTCTAAACTATTAAGATGGAGAATCCGTCTTGAAGAGTATCAATATCGTATATTTTACAAAAAGGGCCGCTTAAATACAAACGCCGACGCGTTATCTCGTATCGAGTTACATACAAAAGAAGCGCAAAATATATACGATAATATGCAAGACTTTAATAAACAATTAGAGACACAGGGTGAGCAAGAAAATCTTGATGACGACAATATGTCAGTACAAGCTCAATCAGGTGACGATGAATCTCGAATTGACCAAGATTTAGACATACTCGACGATGACGTCACTATGCATACAAACGCGGACCAAAACCCGGTTGTAGGTATACCAATTGTCGACACACCCATAAATTATGCTTCAAATCAAATATTTGTTGAGTCTGTTTTACATTCACCCGCAACTCCAAGAACAATTAAATTATTTGAGAAAAAGCAACGAATTTATTTACAATTAGCAAAAAATAATATATAAGAAAAAGTAATAGTTAACTTTGTTAAAACATATTTAGCTCCGAACGTAAGTTATAGTTTATATTTTGAAGACGACACCCTTTATGAACCTTTTTGTGAAATAGTTAGAAAAAACTTTAAATGGCCGTCTTTAAAACTAAAAAAATGTACTACTAAATTAATTGATGTTCTCGAAAAACAAGACATTTTGGAAGTAATTACCCAATACCACACTGGTAAAAGTAACCATCGCGGTATCGAAGAAACCGAAAACCGTATAAAAGGTACATATTACTGGCCTGATATGAAAAGGTCTATACAAACATTTATAAACGAATGCGAAATATGTCAACAAAGTAAGTACAAAAGAAAGCCTATTAAAATGCAAATGAATATTACTCCAACACCGGTTAAACCTTTTGAAATTTTACATATGGACACCTTTACGTTAGAAAATTCCAAATTCTTAACGATCATTGATGTTCAAAAATGTAGTTGGATTGTAAAAGAGAAAGAATCAAATGTTTTGATCTTATAGTATTTATAAATTTTTATAAGTAAAAAGTGAGTCAAGTTTATAAATATTTGTGTAATTGGAATCATAAGGACCACGTCTCTCATAGCTTAAACGCAGTAAGTCCTAGTCCCTTTAATTAGGCTGCATCACCTGCATTTATATGCACCGCATGCATTTGGACAAAGTCGTTAAGGATCATTTTCCTAACACAATCCGCCGTCAGTACATGGTAATAAGGTTCAAAATCGCTCTAAAAGTTCTGCACGGAGCTGACCGGTTGACCGGTCGGATTCTGATACTACGATACGATTGTGATTTCGCTTTCGATCGTGAACTGAATTCCAATACTTTGACAACATTCTGATTTAGATTTTGAATTAAATTTTATTGTTTCGATTCGATTTTAAATATATTCAAACATTACGATTCGACTTTAAATATATATTATTTTAAATATGAACACTCAATGCAACCATTGTCAAAAAATTATCGATTCAAAAAAGGAAGGTTGTTTTTGTGGTTATTGTAAGCTTTCTTACCATTTTACATGCGTAAACATTACACAAGCTGATCTCAATTACCTAAAAGAAAACAAAAAATCATGGAAATGCGCATCCTGTTCCAGTAAAGCGCGTACCGAGGCTCGTACCAAAGATAATTTTCTTGCTGGAACAAGCGCTGTTCCGCCTGTTGTTGCTTCTACGCTTCCTCCTACTTTAGTCGAAAAACTATTAGAAGAGATCTCTGGCCTTAAATTGCTCCAAAAAACCATCGCAACTGATATTAATTCGATAAAAATATCGCAAAATAACTTGCAGACATCCCATAACCAGCTAGCGACAGATCTAAACGAGAAGTACGACTCATTAAAATCAGACATCAACAGCTGCTGTTCTAAAATAAGCTCCCACAATGCACATCTTACTAAGCACGATGAAGAAATTGAGAAATTAGCCACCGATATACAGAAAATGTCGGAAAGTAATGAAAAGTTTAACGACGCCCTCAAAGAACTACACACCAAATGTGAGACGGATAACGCGAATACTCCCGGGACTTCTACGTCAGCACAGCTTAGCTATAGTGAAATAAAAGACAGAATAGCTAGAGAATCAAATATTATACTTTTTGGACTACCAGAGGATCCGGCCCTTGATGTTACCATGGTCGCTAAAGAAATAGTTAGCTTTATAGCTACAAAAGCAAAAATTGTATGCGATGATCCCGTACTCGATGTGTTTAGATTAGGAAAAAATATTATTCTCAATAAATGCCGCCCCGTCAAAGTGCGTATGTCATCTTCCTTCTTTTCCAAATCTTTCCTCAAGAACAAAGAGCTTTTAAAACAGCATCAATCCTACAAAAATGTATCTATGGCTTATGATAAAACTCAGATGCAACAGGAGGAACTTAAAAAACTACAAGAGGAGGTAAAAGCGAGGGAGAAAAATGGAGAGCAAAATCTTATAATCAAGCATTTTAATGGTATCCCAAAAATAATTGCTAAAAATAATAATGTTTCAAAAAACTAAGGACCCATGAAATTGTTGAGTTGTCTATTGCCTATACTAACGTTGCATCACTTTTAGCTAAATATAATGAGCTACAATTATTTGTCTCGCACAATACACCTGACATAATATTAATCACGGAGTCATGGTTAAAACCTACAATACCAGATTCTACAGTTTCAATTCCGGGTTACTCCATATTAAGAAATGACAGGTTAACTCAAAAGGGTGGTGGTGTATGCATATACTACAAAGATTCAACATTTCAGCAGTTTAAAGTAAACCATTTTTCTCATAATATACCACAAATTGAAAACATATGGGCTCGCTTTTCCAGTTCCCGCTTATCATTTTCCATTGCAAATATATACAGACCAGGCACTTGTACACTGAATTCCGATGTTCTTCTTGCTTCTACTTTGGAAAACGCTGCGCTTAACTACAAAAATCTGCTAATATATGGCGATTTTAATTTACCCGACTTTCAATGGCCTGGTGGTATCTCTATGGTTAACAACGGTTCATATAGATGCTTCTCGGATATGCTTACCTCATCCAACTTGTCCCAACTTGTTACCAAACCGACTCGTTTTCGAATTAACCAAGTCCCATCTCTATTAGACTGGCTGTTAACTAATGACTCAAATTTAATATCTAATATTGAGATTTTGCCGCCATTAGGATTGTCTGATCACACCGTAATTCTCTCCAAGCTTCAAGCAATTCATTACAAACTACCAAAAAATGTACACAAAGAATTTAAAAAACTTAATGAACAAAAACTACAAAATATTCTTCGCAACATTGACTGGAATAGCATAGAATCTATGAGGAGCATTGATGAAATGTGGGACTTCTTTTCCACATCCCTAAAAGAGGCTGAAAATCTAGCAACGTACTCACATTTCTTCAAAATCAATTACACTAAACCTTGGATCTCTGGCAATCTCATTAAAAGATCTAAGTTAAAAAAGAAACTTTGGGACAAGTATAAATCTACAACCAGCATAGACGACTATATAGCACACAGAACGTTCTCCAACAGACTATCGTGTGATATTGCAGCATCCAGACGTTCTTACGAAACCAATCTTGTTGACAAGGGTCCCAAAGCTCTTTTTAAATATACCAGGAACGCACTATCTTCAAAAGTCTCTACTCCAATAATACGAAATGGCGATGGTTTGACCTGTGATTCGGAGCAGGGAGCAGCAAATGTGCTCGCAGATTCCTTTCAAAAATCTTTTTCCCCAAAAGTGGCACACGTTTGTCCCCCATTAGTTGGTCAACGTATTGAAAACACTTTAAGCGAAGTTTTTATTGATGAAGCAATTGTGAAGACACATTTAAAATCGCTAAAACTACATTCGTCGCCAGGTCCAGATAAAGTTTCAAGCAACCTACTTAATTTGTCTTCTGACTTTATTGCCAAACCGTTAGCAAGCCTTTTTAATTTCTCTTTAAAAAATGGTGTTCTTCCGCGAAGCTGGTTAACAGCAAACATCACTCCGGTTTTCAAGAAAGGAGACAAATTAGAACCTGGAAACTACCGTCCTGTGAGCTTAGTGTGCATTTGTTGTAAGATTTTGGAGCGCCTTATTGTAAATGAGCTTTTGCCTTTTATTTTGGACAACAACATTATATCTGAATTCCAACATGGTTTTATACCTGGGCGCTCAACAATCACAAACCTTCTCCAATGTCTAAACGCATGGTCACTTTCTCTGGACAAATCCATTCCAATAGATGTGCTATATTTAGACTTTTCAAAGGCTTTTGACCGGGTACCTCATTCCAAGCTTGTTGCAAAATTGGAACATTTGGGTATTCGCGGCGATCTACTGAATTGGATATCAGCATTTCTTGATAACAGATCGTACAAGGTTAAAGTGGGGAGTACTTTATCTCAGTCCAAAGAGGTCACTTCTGGTGTTCCCCAAGGAACCGTACTTGGACCAATACTGTTTTTGCTCTACACAAGCGACCTTAAATACATTTTGGCATCAAATCATGCATTTTACGCTGATGATACGAAGCTTTATGGAAATCCATTAGTTAGCTATAATGTTTTGATTTCTGATCTGATTGCAATTAGCAAGTGGTGCACTGATTGGTGCATTCCACTTAATGATTCAAAATGTAAAGTACTACACCTTGGTAATAAAAACCCTAATTTTGCATACTTTTTAAATGGCAACGCTCTTTCAACTGTTACGTCATATAATGACTTGGGCATTACCATATCTAAAAACCTCTCGTGGACCGAACATGTAAAAAAAGTCACTGCCCAAGCCGCTTGTAAGCAATACATTCTACGCAGAAGTTTTGAACGTCCATCACCGCTACTTTTCTCCAAGTTACATAAGTCCTACATTCGTCCTATTTTGGAATATGGAAATGTTATCTGGAATCCTTACCTCCTTGGCGAAATCTCGGCCTTAGAAAAAGTTCAACGTCGCGGTACTAAATCAGTGTCCGGTTTTTTTCGATTGCCATATGAGGAACGTTTACAACGGTTAAATCTTCCCACTCTTGAAAAGCGGCGGATCAGGGGAGACCTTATAACTACGCACAAAATTTTTAATAATCATTTTTCGGTCGATTTTAAAAAATTCTTCACCCTCAATACGGACGTTAGACTACGAGGTCATCCATTAAAACTAAAGAGAGAAAAGTTCAACTCGTCCATCAGGCAACACTTCTTCACCAACAGAGTTTTCACCACCTGGAACTCCCTTCCGCAAGATGTCGTCATGTCACCCTCAACTTTATCCTTCAAGAACAACTACGATAAATTTTGTGAAACGGTGCGGGCTTAGTTCGCGGGTCATTTCTTAGTGTTTAAGTGCAAAACTACGCTACGCCTCCCAAAAATGATGTCATATCGCCATGTCACCCTCAACTGTATTCGTCAAGCCCCCATCAACTACATCACAAGTTCGCCAAGTTTATGTGCGGTCCAAGTTCGCAACTTTCGCGAGTCAATGGCCTTTGGCCTTGTGCAAAATGTGTTCTTATGTCTTTGTATAAACTTTTCTTTTCTTGTTACCTTTCTGCGAATTCTTTTTTCTTTACTTTTTACTTATAATAGTATTTTTGTTTATTTTTTTCTTTCCTATACAATTTGTATTTTAATTTTAATTTTGTGAGCAAAATAGTTTTTTAAACTCTGCTCCTTTTTATATTAATAATAATAATAATAATAATAATAATTTTCCAAATTCGCACAGGCGTACCCAATAAAATCATTAGAAGCAACTGAAATCGCTAATCGATTAATCTGTTTCTTTTCACATCATGGGACATGTACCCAAATCGTCTCCGATAACGGAAAAGAATTCAAAAATAGTGTGATCAAAGAATTATTGAGTTTACATAAAATAGACGTCCATTTTGTTTCTCCAAATCACGCACAATCAAATAGTCCGATCGAACGTCTCCATAGTACAATAATAGAACACATAAGACTTCTAAATACTAGAGGTTTTCAAAAAACACCCATAGAAATAAAAATGACTTATGCACTTTTGGCTTATAACCATTCCATACATTCGGCAACAAAATTTAAACCAATCGATATAATTAATGGTCATATTAATAACGACAATGCTTTTAATATCAATATAAATCAAGTTCTAATCAATGATTATATCAATGACCACAAACAACGTACCAAAATAATGTACGAAAAAATTAATCAATGTATTCAGGAAAATAAAGAAAAGGTTATTACTAAAATAAATCAAAATCGCGATAAGCCGGACCTGTTTAAACCTAATGTAAAAATTTATACTAAAAAACATATTAGGCAAAAACATAAATTTAACCCATCTACAAAAACAACGGAGGTAAATGAGACATTTAAAACGGTTTCGACCGAAACTCAGGAAAAAATCCATATGGATAACCTGAAACGACCCTTAAAACAAACTTATGACTTTGAAACAAATAAAGAATAAATTCTTTATTTTCAGATTAACTGCAGTTCTTTATCTGGGACATACAGAAAATATCCTGGTAAAAAACTTTAAATAATTTAGGATTAATTTCTACTAAACTAGGAATAGCAAAAGTACAAGAATATGTTCATAATTTTATCCATTTTTATGATTTGAATTCAATTATTCAAGAATGCAACAAGTTACATACTCATTCTGAGAAACTACGCAATTATATTCGTAAAAATACAGAGTACTACCAAGATGTAGCTAATTACCTAAAGCTTTTGTCTTTATCTCAAAACAAGGTAGAATCGCAAATAAAAAATATAGTTCCACACCCAGAAAGAAGTAGACGAGGTCTAATTAATGGCCTAGGATCAATTTTTAAATCAATATCAGGTAATTTGGATTCATATGATGGAGATCGATATGATCGCTTAATTAAAGAGCTCCAAAATAACCAGAATAAATTAGCCACAAGTATAATAAAACAAAATTCACTATCAATCAATTTGATCGATAAATTTAATCGAACTATTTTGGAAATATCGCATAATGAACAAGTATTGCAGACAAGGATTAAACAAATCGCTGAAATTTTTGAACAGAGTGTTTATCGAGAAAATTCGATGTATATTAAGGACACCCTTCATCAGATTATTGGAATGTGTAATATTATCGATTCGATTTTGCAGGATGTAGAAAATTCACTAACCTTTTGTAAACAAAATGTTTCACATCCAAGCATTATCAAAACAGCTGATTTTTATAAGGAATTACTTGTATTACAAAAAAGATTAAAAAATGTCGATCAATTACCATTTGAAATAACTTTGGAATCGACATTGATTATCGAAAATTTGGTGGGTATTGGTATTGAATAATAAAATCACCTATCTAATACAACTACCTATTGTATATCCTTACAAATTAAATTATTACCACCTCTATTCAGTTCCTATCCCCACTTCTCTTAATCGATTTAAAACAATAATTCCAAATTCAAAATATCTTTTAAAAAATGAATTGTACTATTCATTTATTCGTGACGGCTGTAAGAAGATAATACCACAATACTATATTTGTAATAAAATCCATCCACAAGAAATCGATGATTCAATTAATCCTTGCGAAGTCCAGTTGTTAAATATTCAAAATGGATCTAACTGCGAACAAGTCTACGTTAAAATAACAAAGCCCTTAATCAACCAAATGGAAGATTTACAATTAATCGCAGTATTTCCTTCAAGCGATACAATACACATAAAATGCACGAAAAATGAAGAAATCCTAAATGTTTATGGAGCGTATCTGATTTCACTACCCGACCATTGTCAAATGACCATTCATAGTACCAATGAAGAAATCTTCAATGAAAAATCAATCATTCAATCCAGTCAGTCAATCATCTTTCCCGACTTCGAAATCAAAAACCAACCTGTAACTCTAACCAAAAATCTAGATTTACAGTTTAAACAAATAAACTTGGACGAGCTACATGATCTGAAAAGTGATATCTCACAAAACAAACCCAACTTGGAATTCAGCGAAATCAAACCTCCATATATTCCCAGTGCTTGGACAATAGTTTTATACATTTTGCTGATTCTGCTGGTTATCTATTGCGTCTATAGAAAATGTTCCCACAAGAAGATGCCTACACCCAAGGTCTCATTCAGTTGCGTCTTCAGAAATTCAACTCCCTCGCTGTGACGTACTCCGGAGTTGAAACTTCGGCGGGAGGAATTATATCTGCACTAAATGCTGATGCTGCAGAATCCAACACTTGTTTATACGAATATTGTCATGCATGTACCTATGTTTCTGTTTGCGTTGTATTCATTCTAATTCCAACATTTGTACTTATAACAAATATTTTATTTTAACTTTGAATTTTTACATTCAATTTGTACTTTTAAATAAATAAAAGTCTTTTTAAAAACATTATATCGAACCATCGAATCATTATTCATGAAAAAAGTTGGGGGAAGAAACCCCAAATCAAGAAAAACACTATAAAGTTACCTACATTTTGATTTGTGACCAAACCAGGGATTGTCCCTTTCCAATTTTTTTTGTTTTAACAATCCTATGCAAAAATACACATTTACCAATTTTTTAAACATTAAAAAAGTTGGGGGAAGACACCCCAAATCAAGAAAAACACTGTAAAGTTACCTCTATTTTGATTTGTGACCAAACCAAGGATTGTCTCTCTCCATTTTTTTTTGTTTTAACAATCCTATGCAAAAATACACATTTACCAATTTTTTAAACATGAAAAATGTTGGGGGAAGACACCCCAAATCAAGAAAAACACTGTAAAGTTACCTCTATTTTGATTTGTGACCAAACCAGGGATTGATCCTCTCCAATTTTTTTTGTTTTAACAATCTTATGTAAAAATACAATTTTTTCAATTTTTTAAACATGAAAAAAGTTGGGGGAAGACACCCCAAATCAAGAAAAACACTGTAAAGTTACCTCCATTTTGATTTGTGACCAAACCAGGGATTGTCCCTGTCCAATTTTTGTTTTAACAATCTTATGTAGAAATACAATTTTTGCAATTTTTTAAACATAAAAAAAGTTGGGGGAAGACACCCCAAATCAAGAAAAACACATTTAAGTCATCACTATTTTAAGATTTATCTTTTCTGAACCAAACCAGGAATTGTTCCTCGCCATAGATTTTGTATTACCTACCTTATAGAGTCAGTTAAGAAAATGCACAATTGTAAATTTATATTTTTTTATATTTGCGTTCTATAATATGCACATTATGAAACCCGAAATTTGGTTTTTTAAAGTTTCTGAATTGCTTCATTATTAAACCCAAAGTTTTATTTTATTGGTTGGTTTTCCTGATGCAAAAAGATGAATTCTTTTCTTGCAATGTACTTTTTATTTACAAATTTTACTATTATAATCAATCGGGGGACATTGTTTTTTTGTAGAGGGAATAACTAGAAGAATTGGAGAAACAATATCAATGGTTACATTTTCTTAAAAACTCCTATTCATTCAGTATTAAATGAGTAAAGTTTACAAATGTCATTATTCAATATGTCTAACTTTAATTTATTTTTTACTTCAAAATGTCAATGTTATGCTATAAGGTTGGTCATAAAAACAAAAATTTCATCTTAAGTTTTTAATTCAAATTAAAAATGCTTTTTAATGAATTAAATGATGCAAATATAAAAAATAGTATAAAAAACTCGTTTTATAAGGCGTTTTTTATCACTTGTCCATTGGAAAACTCGCCGCTGCGCGGCTCTTTTTCCAATCCTGGACGCGTGCTAAAAAACGTTCCTTATAAAACTCAATGTTTTAATATACTATTATTATATCCATCTAATTCCTACACTACCTGTGAACTTGTTTAAGTAAAAAGGGAAACCATTAAACTAGATTTTCTTTATTACATTTATAAACTAGCTGAGTCGAGGCCGGTAGATCCGACTCTTGAGTTCATTTCTTACGTACAAATTCATTTTTTTGTTAGAATTATAGCGTTTTTTGATGATAGTCGGTCCAATACATAAAAATAACCTTTTATGTTTTTAAAGACATGTCCAATATTTACATTGCATTTAACAAAAAATAGTTTTGGAATAATGAAAATTATACTGAACTTTTAAACCATAAAACCTTTACATGACCCTGAACCCTTGTCTTTTAATTATCCATTCTTTAAGTTTGACTTTACTAATCGTCAAATTATAAATCGTCTCCTGAAGATGACCTACTAGGTCCGAAACATAAGAACAACCTTTTATGTTTTTGAAAACATGTCCAACATTTACCTTGCATTTAACTTAAGATAGTTTTTTAATAATAAAAATCCTATTGACCTTTCAAACAATATGACCTTGACATGATCTTGAACTACTGTCCTTTGGTTATCCATCCTCCAAGTTTAAGACCTTTAACTATTGTGGTGTATGAGATAATTGAAGTCAAACTATAAATCGTTCCCTGAAGATGGCTTACTAAGTCCGAAACACAAGAACAACCTTTTGTGTTTTCAAAAGCATGTCCAACATTTACCTTGCATTTACCTTAACATAGGTTTTTAATAATAAAAATGCTATTGACCTTTTAAACCATATGACCTTGACATGACCTTGAACTCTTGTCTATTGGTTATCCATCCTCTAAGTTTGAGACCTTTAACTATTGTGGTGCATGGGATAATTGAAGTCAAACTATAAATTGTTTCCTGAAGATGGCCCACTAAGTCAGAAACATAAGAACAACGTCTTTTGTGTTTTCAAAAACATGTCCAAAATGTACCTTGTATTTAACGTGACATAGTTTTTTAATAATAAGAATGCTATTGACCTTTAAAAAGATATGACCTTGACATGACCTTGAACCCCTGTCTTTTGTGTATCCATCCTCCAAGTTTGAGACCTCTAACTATTAAGGTGTATGAGATAATTGAAGTCAAACTATAAATCGTTTCCTGAAGATGGTTTACCAAGTCCGAAACACAAGAACAACCTTTTGTGTTTTCAAAAATATGTCCAACATTTACCTTACATTTTCTCAACATAGCTTTTTAATAATAAAAATGCTATTGACCTTTCAATCAATATGACCTTTACATGACCTTGAACTCTTATCTTTTGGTTATTCATCCTCCAAGTTTGAGACCATTAACTATTATGGTGTATGAGATAATTAACTATAAATAATTCCCTGAAGATGGCTTACTAAGACGAAACACAAGAACAAGCTTTAGTGTTTTCAAAAACATGTCCAACATTTACCTTGCATTTACCTTAACATATATTTTTAATAATAAAAATGCTATTGACCTTCAAAAAGATATGACCTTGACATGACCTTGAACCCCTGTCTCTTGTGTATCCATCCTCCAAGTTTGAGTCCTCTAACTATTGAAGTATTGGAGCTATGTCAATGCAAACATTGACATTTGAAAACGTCATAGCTCTTTTCCTAGACATAGAATTTTTTTTTAAAATTTTTAACACAAAGGGCCCTCCGAAAGAATATGTTTAAGCAAAAAAAAATCACAATATTTTGGGCTAGATTTTTTTTTTCATGCAATATCTACTAACCTTGACCAGTGGTCAGTATGACCTTGTGGTCATCTTGACCACAAGACTTTGGTATTTACTTATGCCAAGTTGGAACCGTCTACCTAGTACCATAATTGAGTAAATTACGGTTAAAGAAATTTTTTGCTCCGTACATCCATACATCCATACATCCATACATCCATCCATCCATCCATCCATCCATCCATCCTAACATACACCAAAGTGATATTTTTTAATAACAACCCAGTGGATGGTCCGATCGATATGATTCTAGTATCAAAAGATCGGTAATTTTTTGTAGCATCTTTCCAACACCCCTAACATTTACGTATCTTGCTTCGTTTAGGCACAGTTTCAAAAGAACATCGATTTTCAGAAATTGCAATTACAATAGTACATTTCCTTTAGAGAAATGAACTAAAATAAGTGTTTTTAGGTATTTTGAATTAAACTTAAACGAGTTAAGACTCAAATTTATATTAATTTATTAAAAACAAGAAATGGGTTAGATCTTTGAGTGGGTTAAAAGTTACTCTTTGCAGATTTATTGGATTCAAGGAATGTTTTTTATATAATGTATGCACATTCTATTGGATACTCTTCGCAGTAATAAAATTTAAACTAGCTGAGTCGAGGCCGGTAGATCCGACCTTTGAGTTCATTTCTTACGTACAAATTCATTTTTTTGTTAGAATTATAGCGTTTCCTGATGATAGTCCAGTAGGTCCAAAACATAAAAACAACCTTTTATGTTTTTAAAGACATGTCCAATATTTACATTGCATTTAACAAAAAATAGTTTTGGAATAGTGAAAATTATACTGAACTTTTAAACCATAAAACCTTTACATGACCCTGACCCTTGTCTTTTAATTATCCATTCTTTAAGTTTGACTTGACTAATCGTCAAAACATAAGTCGTCTCCTGAAGATGACCTACTAGGTCCGAAACATAAGAACAACCTTTTATGTTTTTGAAAACATGTCCAACATTTACCTTGCATTTAACTAACAGTTTTTTAATAATAAAAATCCTATTGACCTTTCAAACAATATGACCTTGACATGACCTTGAACTACTGTCCTTTGATTATCCATCCTCCAAGTTTAAGACCTTTAACTATTGTGGTGTATGAGATAATTGAAGTCAAACTATAAATCGTTCCCTGAAGATGACTTACTAAGTCCGAAACACAAGAACAACCTTTTGTGTTTTCAAAAACACGAATTATCTATCCTGCACCATGCCTAGCTACAGCAAAAGTGCTGACTTTTAGTTTATAGATATCAAGTTCCCATAATGTTGTTAACAAGATTATTTTTATGTAAAGCTCAGATTATAATTGTACTTAAAAGAATAAACATCAATTTTCACTCTCAACTTTTTTTCTCAACATTTTTATAACTTTTTAAAAAAGGACTTTTTGTGATCAAAAACTTAATTGGCGCAGTCGGTAGGATTGTCGAGGCTAAGTGTATCGAACATTTGGTTTTTCGTTTCTTCGATTTATCGGCAATCGAACTTTTTGTGAAGAACTTGTGGAGGTGTCTTAAACAGAGTGGCTCTTCGAACCTCAAGAAACCCCGTCTATCGCAGACCTGTGGCGAGCTTCCTGCAAACTATTCACAAGGATTGGAACTACATCGTCCCATCCTGCAAGGCATTTATTTGGTGAAGACTACATCGCTGACCCAACTAAACGTCCTTATAGTGGTATAAGAAAGAATGCAAAAAGTCACTTTGATATTAATGTAAGTACAACTAATGTTCAATAATCTCGTTAATTTTGAATCTGAACCTTCAACTGATTCCGATTCTCACAATTCCCTGAATAATTCCTTGGTACAATCCCAAGAAAATTTAAACGAAGCTGATACCTCTATAGGATCAGGTAACATTCCATTTCGCTTAGAAACTCTGATACAAACTTTGAATAATTTAAATTTAGACAATACCAATATGGCTCAGGAACAATTTAAGGTTGAATATTTAAACTGTGTCCCTACTTTTGATGGGAACCCCAATGATTTAAATAGATTTTTAAATGTTTGCGAAGGTCTCATTAATAATTTTTATGATGCTACAAGACCAAATTTGTTTGCCAATATTTTTCTGCTTAATTCTTTGATAAGTAAACTAGCCGGAAATGCAAAAACTGTTGTAAACATTCAAACGATCACCACCTGGAACGATCTTAAAGTTACCTTAACTAGACACTTCGCAGATCAGCGCGATGAGGCTTGCTTAAATAGAGATCTTGTTTTGTTAAGACAATTCGGAAATGAATCGGCTAATCAATTTTATGACCGCTGTCTAAAATTGCTAGACTTACTTTGTTCATACGTAAATATGCATGAAGAGACCAACGAGTCTAAAATACTTAAACGCGATTTGTACACCAAATTGGCTCTAAAAACATTTTTATCGGGCCTTAAAGAACCATTAGGTACTAACATCAGATGTATGCGCCCTACGACTTTGGAACAAGCGCTACAATTTATTACAGAAGAGGAAAATAATCATTATTACCAAAACTCTTCTAGATCCCACCAAAAACCTAATCAAAAACCGATTCAGAATTTTTCAAAGCCAAACTATAGCCAAATGACCCAAATTCGTCCCCCGAATTTTTATCCTGTTCAATTTAATCAATATCGCCCACCAAATCATTTCCAAAATAATTATCAACAACAAAACTATCAGGCAACTCATAGATTTCCTTCACAACCGATTCCAATTGAATCCCATCCAAATAATGAACCATTCTTGAGAAACTCTCAAGTTTTTAAGAAACCACAAGGTTATCAAAACCAGAATGTTTTTAGACCCAACCAACAGAAAAGCTTTCCGCCAGCAACGCCTATGAGCGTATCTACTAGGCAATCTACCGGGTTCTATCAACAACAACAGCCCTCTACTTCAAATGATTATAACCAACCTTTAAACAGCCAACCAAACTTTGTGGCTGAAGAGCTTTTTAATTTGCAAAATATACCCGAGTCTTATGAAATAAATAACACTGAAATTAAATCTATTGATCCCCAGATTGATAATAATCAGTCAAGTGATCAATTTCAGGACTATGAATATTTTTGTAAACTAGAAGATTATGAAAAATTTCTGTTAACTCAACAAAACAACCCTAACCTTAGTCCAGAAATAATTTCTTTTAATATCGATATGACAAATTTAAACGAATTGCCATATATTTTGATTCCAGAATATAATCTGAAATTATTGATCGATACTGGATCGACAAGATCTTTTATTCATCCAGACATTGCTAATAAATATTTCGCAAACTCAATTATGAACGATCCATTTATTGTTTCTTCAGTATTCCAAGAATCGAAGCATAAATACAGTACCCTAGTACCAATTTCAACATTATTTCAGTTACCAGAACCAGAATACTTAAAATTCTATTTATTTAAATTTCACGACACATTTGATGGTCTAATCGGGATAGACAACTTGAAAATACTTCAAGCTAACTTAGATTTCATGAATGGATTTTTAGTTACCCCATATACTAAAATCAAGTTGTTATATCATCAAATATTAAATGATTTAAATCTTCTGAAAGTATCTCCCAGAGACGAAGGAAAAATTTCTAATGTAGGTGCTCTTTCTCGTATACAATTGCATACGAAAGAAACGAGCAGTATTTTTGAGTATATTAAAAATTTTAATGATCATCTTCAAGACCCTTCTAATTCAAATGAACCTTCCACTTCTAAAAATTCACCAAATCGTAATTTAGACAAAATGTCTACACAAGCCCAATTTGACAACATTTCCCAACAAGAAGAACAACTTCCTGATGACGAGGACAATGACACCGTGCACACAAATGTAGAACAAGACCCAATCGTATCTATTCCTATAGTTGAAACTCCAGTAAATTACGGGAAAAATCAGGTATTAATTAGTTCAGTACTTCATTCCCCCTGTATCCCAGTAACTACCAAGCTTTTTGAAGAAAAACAACGTATATCAGTACAACTTTCTCAAAATGAATTTAAATCCGACGTTTTAAATTTCATAAAAAGTTACATTATACCTGATGTACAATATCATTTATACTTTGAAGACATTGACTTATATGAACCATTCTGCGAAGTAGTTCGCACTAACTTTATATGGCCTTCATTAAAACTTAAAAGATGTAAAAAGAAATTAATTGACATAGAAAATAAAGACGACATTCAAGACGTAATTCAAAAGTATCACGAAAACAAAACCAATCATAGAGGCATCGACAAGACCGAAAGTAGGATAAAAGACTTATATTATTGGCCACATATGAAAACTTCTATACAATCTTACATTAACAAATGTGAATTATGCCAACAGTGTAAGTACGAGCGTAATCCTATCAAACTGAAACTGAATATCACGCCCACAGCAGTTAGACCTTTTGAGATAATTCATTTAGATACGTTCACTCTTGAAAAAACTAAATTCTTGACCATAATCGACACTTTTTCTAAATATGCACAAGCATATCAATTACCATCACTTCATTCTACTGAAATTGTCAATCGATTGATTGAATTCTTTTCTCATCACGGAATTCCCAAACAAATAACAACCGATAACGGCACAGAATTTAAAAATTCAGTTATTATTGAATTATTAAATTTACACAAAATAAAAATGCATTTTTGTTCTCCTAATCATGCTCAATCGAACAGTCCCGTAGAGAGGCTACATTCGACATTAATAGAACATATCAGGTTACTTAACGCACAAGGATTCCAAATGACTTATGCAATTTTAGGCTACAATCACTCAGTTCATTCTGCTACTAAATTAAAACCAATAGATGTAATAAACGGACATATTACTATCGATAACCCATTCGATATCAATCTCGATCATGCGGTAATGAATGATTATATTGATAGTCACAAAACTAAGACTCAATTAATGTACGAACAAATCAATAAAGATCTTATCCAAAAGAAACAAAAGGTAATAGAAAAAGCTAATAAAAATCGCGATGATCCGGTCCTGTTTACACCCGAATCAAAAGCGTTTGTTAAAAAGCATATTCGTCAAAAGAACGCGAATAAATTTAATAAAGCGACAAAAATAAAATCGGTAAATAACGAATTAAAAAACGTGTCCACTGAAAATCAAAATAAGGTTCATATGGACAATTTAAAACGTCCCCTTAAAAATACTTACGATTTTAACCAGTAAATTTATTTCAGGTTTGCTCTTGTGTTCGGATTACAAGAGGACAAAATTACTATTTCAAACTTGAAAAACAACTCTGGATTATTGTCAATTAAATTAGGAACCGCCAAAATTCAAGAATATACACACCGATTCATTTATTTTTACGATCTAAACCCAATAATTGTTGAAATAAATAAATTAGGTAATCAATCGATAAATTTGCTAAAACTACTCGAAACACATAAGGACTTTGCCAACGAAACTTCCAATTATGTCAAAATAATGACCATCTCGAAAGATAGAGCCGAAACAAAAATAAAAAATATAATTCCCCCTCCGGCAAGAACTAAACGCGGATTAATAAACGGTCTAGGATCAATATTTAAAACGATATCCGGTAATTTAGACGCTTCCGATGGTGAACGCTATGAAAATTTGATAAAATTGTTGCAAACCAACCAAAATAAATTAGCTTCAAATATTGTTAAGCAGAATTCGATCTCTACAAACATCATAAATCAATTTAATGCAACCATTCAGCAAATAGCTCACAATGAGGCATTATTGCAATCAAGAATTTTGCATATTGCGGAAATAGTTCAAAGTTTAACAAAACTTACCTCATGTACAATGTATATAAAAGATACAGTAAATCAAATAATAAATATGTATGAAATAATTAATTCAATTTTACAAGACATTGAGAACTCTATCACATTCTCAAGGCTAAAAGTTATGCATCCCAGCATAATAAAAACAACTGACTTGTATGATGAACTACTAAAATTACAAAAAATAATTAAAAATCCTGAACAGTTGCCATTTGAAGTAACTTTGCAAAATACTTTGTATTTTGAGAGTCTAATTGAGGTGGAATGCTACATTTTAAATAACAAAATAACTTATTTACTCCAATTACCAATCTTATACCCAAGCACCTTTGATTATTTACACCTTTATTCCATACCCATACCGAGTAAGAATCAGTTTAAGGCAATAGTCACCAACAATAAATATTTGCTTAAAAATGAGTTGTACTTCGCATTCCGTCGTCAGACTTGCATTAAAGTAAAACCACAATACTACATTTGCAAAAACGTTCACCTACAAGAAAAAGACAAAACTAATCCTTGCGAAATCCAATTGCTGAATATGGAAGACACCTCCACCTGCGAAGAAATGGAAGTTCTTATAACCAAACCACTGCTAAAAGAATTGGAAGACGCCAGCCATTGGATTGGAATATTCCCGACTAAGACATCAATTACCTTAAAATGTCACAATCAAGAAGAGGTCCAGAGAGTTCAAGGAACCTACCTAATTTCAATGCCCAGGGGTTGTCAATTGAAAACCTCACAAGAAGTAATTCAAAACGAAGAACAAGTCATCAATAACAATCAAATGATAATATTTCCGGAATTGGAAATTAAACAAACCAATTTAACCTTTTCCAACTTGGACTTCCACCTTAATGAAATCAACTTGGATGAATTTCAAAAAATCAAAAGTCAGATCGATGGAAATCAACCTGTTCTTCTTGAAAACTTTGGAATTTCATACGTACCCAGTGGATGGACATTGGCCCTCTATATATTGATACTTACCCTACTACTCTACTTCTGCTACCGAAAATATGTTCTACGCAGAAGAAGGACCCAAGACGAAAATCCAAATGTACTTAACTTGGCAGAAGTTCAACTACCTCGCTAATGCTGCATAGTTGAATCTATGATGGGAGGAATTATCTATCCTGCACCATGCCTAGCTACAGCAAAAGTGCTGACTTTTAGTTTATAGATATCAAGTTCCCATAATGTTGTTAACAAGATTATTTTTATGTAAAGCTCAGATTATAATTGTACTTAAAAGAATAAACATCAATTTTCACTCTCAACTTTTTTTCTCAACATTTTTATAACTTTTTAAAAAAGGACTTTTTGTGATCAAAAACTTAATTCACGTCCAACATTTACCTTGCATTTACCTTAACATAGGTTTTTAATAATAAAAATGCAATTGAACTTTTAAACAATATGACCTTGACATGACCTTGAACTCTTGTCTGTTGGTTATCCATCCTCTAAGTTTGAGACCTTTAACTATTGTGGTGCATGAGATATTTGAAGTCAAACTATAAATCGTTCCCTGAAGATGGCTTACTAAGTCCGAAACATAAGAACAACCTTTTGTGTTTTCAAAAGCATGTCCAACATTTACCTTGCATTTACCTTAACATAGGTTTTTAATAATAAAAATGCTATTGACCTTTTAAACCATATGACCTTGACATGACCTTAAACTCTTGTCTGTTGGTTATCCATCCTCTAAGTTTGAGACCTTTAACTATTATGGTGCATGGGATAATTGAAGTCAAACTATAAATCGTTTCCTGAAGATGGCCCACTAAGTCAGAAACATAAGAACAACCTTTTGTGTTTTCAAAAACATGTCCAAAATGTACCTTGTATTTAACGTGACATAGTTTTTTAATAATAAGAATGCTATTGACCTTTAAAAAGACATGACCTTGGCATGACCTTGAACCCCTGTCTTTTGTGTATCCATCCTCCAAGTTTGAGACCTCTAACTATTGTGGCGTATGAGATAATTGAAGTCAAACTATAAATCGTTTCCTGAAGATGGGTTACTAAGTCCGAATCACAAGAACAACTTCTTGTGTTTTCAAAAATATGTCCAACATTTACCTTGCATTTACCTTAACATAGGTTTTCAATAATAAAAATGCTATTGAACTTTCAATCAATATGACCTTGACATGACCTTGAACTCTTGTCTTTTGGTTATCCATCCTCCAAGTTTGAGACCTCTAACTATTAAGGTGTATGAGATAATTAAAGTCAAACTATAAATAATTCCCTGAAGATGGCTTACTAAGTCCGAAACACAAGAACAAGCTTTTGTGTTTTCAAAAACATGTCCAACAATTTACCTTAACATACATTTTTAATAATAAAAATGCTATTGACCTTCAAAAAGATATGACCTTGACATGACCTTGAACCCCTGTCTCTTGTGTATCCATCCTCCAAGTTTGAGTCCTCTAACTATTGTAGTATTGGAGCTATGTCAATGCAAACATTGACATTTGAAAACGTCATAGCTCTTTTCCTAGACATAGAATTTTTTTTAAAAATTTTTAACACAAAGGGCTCTCCGAAAGAATATGTTTAAGCAAAAAAAAATCACAATATTTTGGGCTAGATTTTTTTTTGCATGCAATATCTACTAACCTTGACCAGTGGTCAGTATGACCTTGTGGTCATCTTGACCTCAAGACTTTGGTATTTACTTATGCCAAGTTTGAACCTTCTACCTAGTACCATAATTGAGTAAATTACGGTTAAAGAAATTTTTTGCTCCGTACATCCATACATCCATCCATCCTAACATACACCAAAGTGATATTTTTTAATAACAACCCAGTGGATGGTCCGATCGATATGATTCTAGTATCAAAAGATCGGTAATTTTTTGTAGCATCTTTCCAACACCCTTAACATTTACGTATTTTGCTTCGTTTAGGCACAGTTTCAAAAAAACATCGATTTTCTGAAATTGCAATTACAATAGTACATTTCCTTTAGAGAAATGAACTAAAAACAAAATAGTTTTATAGCAAAAAAAAAAATTAAAAAAAGTTTTGCCGCTCTTGGGACTCGAACCCGAGCAGTCCGGCTGAGAGGCAGAAATCTAACCACTGAGCTACCGACGCTATGTTAATTAAGATCGATTATACGCGACAAAAACTTAGCTTTGTATTGTTTCATTTGTTTTATATTATTTAAAGGACTACTACGTTTTTCTTTTGTTTTCATTCTAAACGACGCATAAAGTCCCATTCTAAGTACATTTTTAGCTTTTATTAATTGCTTTTTCTCATTAACGCGTAGAGTTATAAAAAAAAATTTGATGAATTTTGATAGGTTTTACCAATATTTAATTTAGTTTGAAATATTTTTTAAATTAATTTAATAATAACTTCGTTATAATTTTTTTTAACTTTGAAAATTGATTTTAACAGTTTTATGATTACCCGATTTTTTTCAAAAACAATAGGGTTCTTCCTTTTGTGAAAAATGATTTTTCCAGAAAATTTGAACATGATTGGAATTTGCGTTCTTGAGATATCGTGCGCACAAGAAAGTGTGACATACAGACGGACGGACGGATTTTTTGAAAGTTGTTCAAAATTTGATGAAACGCCCGAAAATTTTTGCTCTACGACGAAAATTGACGATTTTAGGATCGAATTTATAATACTCTTCGACTTTGTCTGCGAAGAGTATAATAAAGCAATACATTGTTAAATAATCATAAAAATGCATATAAATAGCATTGAGTAGCGAGTTATGGATACGAATATACGCATTTACAAAGATAACTAGAGAAACAAATGCTAAGTCAGCTTAGGTATTCGTAGAATGTTAGTTTGTATTATATTTCTTATTATATTTTTTTGTATTCACTTTAGAACAAACTGTCTTGTTGCTAACATCCAAAATAAAGTCCGCTTTTCGAAAACTTTAATAAATTTTTTAAAAATTTATTTACTCCAAACTAAAACTTAACTGGCGCAGTCGTACGGATAGCCAAACGAAAAAACCAAAATCGTTTTTCGGTCCATTTCGTCGGTTTATTGGCTAAGAATCAAACATTCGGAGTTTAAGACATTAGAAAAGTGTAAAATCAAATATTTTAACGAAAAAAAAAATTGTACAGTTGTAAACATGTCGCACTTTTTTCTGTAGCTGTGTCAGTGTTCTATCATTATCATTATATTTACAAATTCCTTATCAGTGACCATCATATTATTTAAATCATTTACGCCATTTACGTGCAAATTATGAGTTATTTTGGAAAAACACCCATTTGAAGAACTTTTTATTGTTTTGATTGATGTAACGTCATTGTCATTTCCATGGAAACTTCGATTAATTTTTTGTAAAAACCATATACAGGGTTTTGATAAAAATTGAACTTATTTTTAAATTAACATTTTTCAAGAAATTGTAGTAGTGAAAAAAATAGTATATATACCACGGTAGAGTAAGTAAGTAAGTAAGTAAATAGTTTATTAACAATAAAAAGAATAATATATAAAATACATTAATATAATATTAATAAACTTGCCCACACGAGAAGCGCTAGAACGCTTGAGTGTGTATAGGGCATTTAGGGAAGATAAGCTAACGTAGAAATAACAGATATCTATAATACTAGTTTATATCTATGATAGAAATAATAACAACAATTTTCTTTAGGTTACTAACTAAACAGATAAGAAATTAAATCAAGAATTAATTTATTAATGTTTATTGTTTTTATGTGCTTTTTTGTTCAATTATATCGTGAATTTTACATCTTTCGGAATTTTGGATAAAAGTTTTAGTAGCCCTCTTAAACAACTTAATGCTCCGTTGCTCCTTAATGGACTTTGGCAAAGTGTTAAATGCTCTAGGTGCCAGGTAAGTATGGCTTCTTTGACCTATTTTTTTTTTTTGTTCGATTTGTATATAAATTATTTTTTGTTCTTGTGTCGTAATTATGTTCTGTTAATATTTTTGGACTTTTAAAGGTTTTAATCACCAAGGCTAAAAAATAAAGTTGACGAGGATCTAAAACTTTACATTCTTTATAAAGTTCATTTGTTGGGAAAGTCATTTTTTTGTTAAAAATAATTTTCAAAAATTTCTTTTGAATAAGTTCTAATTTTTTTAGATGTGACATTAATGTTCCTCCCCAACCAAGTATAGAATACCTTATATGCGATTCAACTAGAGCTTGGTAAGTACTTTTAAGTTGGTTTTTGTTCAAAATGTCTCTGAGACAGAAAAATGGATATAAAAGTCCTCTTAATTTTTTAGTTAATTGATTTACGTGTATGTCCCATCTTAAATGAGAATCTATTAGGATTCCTAAATATTTAATAGAATTAGCGGAATGAATAATAACATTTTCAGATTCGTTTTTAAGTTCGATACACAATTCATTATATTTTGGAAGAGAATTTTTAGTACACACAAAAGGTACAAATAAAGTTTTGTCAAAGTTAATTGTAAGTAGATTTAGGTTTAGCCAATTTTTTATGTTAACGAAATCTTTTTCAGCTTTATTTTTAAGATCCTTCCAATTTGATGCTGTATAAAAAATAACTGTATCGTCCGCAAAACTTACAATCTCCCCAACAGTGTTTAATTGAAAAAGATTATTTAGATAGCAGATGAACAGCAGTGGGCCGAGTATAGTACCTTGAGGCACTCCACATTTAATAACTTCGGATTTACTCTCAGCGTTGTTTATTTTTACCAATTGCTTTCGCCCCACTAAATAACTTTCAATTAATTTGAGCGGAAGACCACGAATGCCCATTTCTTCTAATTTTTTCAAAAGTAATCTATGGCTGACAGTGTCAAACGCCTTAGCAAGGTCTATGAAAATCCCAAGTGCGGGCTTGGCACTGTCAAGAGCTCCATAGATAAGCGATGTGAGATGCGCAACAGCGTCCTCTGTACTTTTGCCAGTCCTAAATCCAAATTGCTTATTAGAAATTATTTTATACTTTTCTATAAATGAGCTGAGTCTATTCTTTACAATGTTTTCAAAAATTTTGGCAAAATTTGAAATTAATGATATAGGTCTATAATTTGTCGCTAGCAAAGTGTAACCTTTTTTATGAATTGGCATAACAACTGAATTTTTAAAAGCGGTTGGGCAGAATCCTGTCACCATACATTTATTTATAATTACTACTAACGGGTAACATATATTTTCACTAATATTTTTTTATGTTTCAGCTCTTATGCCATCATAACCAGGTGTTTTTTTATTTTTTAAATTGTTTATGCATTTTTTTACTTCTTCAATTGTTGTAGGTAAAAAATAAGCAGAGTTTGAAATTTTTATATCAGTTTTCGTAGTGCTAAAATGGTTTTTTTTGAGTTTCTTAGCTAAATTTTCACCCATATTAACAAATTCCTTATTAAAATGGTTAGTTATTAAATCCAAATCGTCAATGATTTCTCCCGATTCTACGTCTTTTATTTTTAAAATAGAAGATTTTTTTGTGGGTTTATTATTTATTTCTTTTATTGTGTCCCATAATAACTAGTTTGTTAATTTTGGGTTCATAATTTTAGCTCTGTAGAACTCTATTTTTTGTTTCCTTATTAGCGTATTCAGTTTATTTCTATAGAATTTATAGTCAGTTTCTAATTGTTTATTTAATGGAAACTCTTTAGCTTGTTTAAAAAGTTCATCACGTATTTCTATTGATTTTAAAATTCCGCTGGTTATCCACTGTTTGCGTTTTTTACTTTTTTTTTGTTTTACTAATTTTGTACATTCATCTAGGTTTTTTTTTATTATATTTAAAAATTTATTTGTTGCAGATTCAGCACATTTTTCAGTTTCTAAATCTATCCAAGAATATTTACTTAATACTTCGTTTAATCTTTTGTAATCTACACTTTTGATGAATGATTGTTTTTTGTCCTTTTTTTCGGGGTTGGATTTTATGTTATAGTTTATTTGAAGCAAAGTGGGATAATGATCCGTTATTTTGGATTTAATAGTAATCGGTAAAATAAGTTTATATTGATTTTCACTAGTTTGTAAAAATATATGATCAATACAAGTTGCCGATTTTCCTTCTTCTCTTGTTGGAGAATTTATTGTAGAAACAAACCCGAAATTGGCCATTAAATTTAAATATTCATTTGTAGTATTATTTTCTTTTAAAATGTCAATATTAATGTCTCCTATAAAAAGAGTGGCAAAAATTTTATCTTTGGATTTTTCCAAGTATTTTTGAAGGTTTTCCAAGAACTCTTCAGCATCTGTAGAGGGCGGCCTGTATAGCGCAATAATTTTAGTTGTCTTGGAGTATAAGGTACAATATAATTCAATGGCTTTAATTTGTCCAATATTTACTATTTTGTGTTTGTAATTTATGTCTTCTCTTAACAATAAAATAGTGCCGTCGTTTTTATTCACATTTCCATAATTATAAAAAATGTTGTAACCTTGCAATGTAAAATAAATTGGATTTTCAACAAGCCACGTCTCGGTAAGTATAATACATTCAAATAAATGATCAAAATTCGACAAGAACACTTCCAAATTTATGAAGTTTTTTTTATACTTCTAATATTTATGTGCAATATTTTCATGTTAGGATTATTATAATTTATATTTAAAACTGCGTTAGCTTCACTAGAAGTATCTAGACATATTGTTTCGATATTAATTTCTTCGTAGTCATTAATAAATGGATCCATAACAAAACATGAAGGAGAAAATAGCTCCTCAAACTTTCTAAAAACTAAAACTAAACTAAATATCGAATTTATTAATTAACCCAATGTTTTTAATTAACCCAACTTAATCCTACATTTTTTTTTAACTTTGAGTTTTTTAATTTTTTTTGTATTTTTTTTTTTAAATTTTTTTTTTTGAACTTTGGCAAAAATTTCTACTATATTATTTCTAAATTACTTGTGGCTACTTTTAGTCTTACTTTTGTTTGGTTTTAGTGCCTTTTTCTGAAGAGGTAGAGGTTGATCTTGTCACTCTTTCTTTTATGTTCTTTTCCCTAACCTTATCAACTAACTTATTACTATTCTTACTGCTAGTACTAGGTTTCGCTTTTGTAGTGTCTTTTTTGTCCTCGGTTTCCAGAGTTTCCAAATCAGAGTCTATATTTTCAGGGGCCTTTTTTTCAGCAACGTATGGACTTGGTGGGGCGCTTGATGGTCTTTGGTTGGCTTTACTTTCGTTGACGATCATAAACTCCTCTTTTTCTATAAGCTCCTGCACAGTGTAGATTTGGCCGCCGGTAAATAATTTATTTTGTTTGATATAAGCTTCCGGATTTTCCTTTTTAGCTTGTTTTAGATTTTTCCGTAGCACGTAACTTTCTTTTTGTTCTTTGTAAGTTAGGTCCTTGTTTATAAAAATATTGGTTCCTTGCAGTTTAAAACAATTTTTTAGAATTTCAATTTTCTTCCACAGACAGACAAGCTCAATTACTATTCGAACGCCTCCGCTTTTATTCGTTGCTTGGTATGCGTAGTTTATATCGCGTTCTTCTAGCTCGATTTCTAATAGTTCAGCTAATTTTGTTTTCATGAACGGTACTAATGGGAGATTTTCGGGGCGAAGAATTCCTAAAATTACCAAATTGTTTCTCTTATGTTTTTGCTCCAAGTGTTCAATTTTTGCATTCAACAAATCATTTGTTTGTGTAGAAGCAATTAAATCAGTTTTTAGCTTAATTATTTCTTGTTTAAAGCTGTTTTCCAGTTCTTTGTATTTTAAATCAAAAAGTTCCTTAATTGCCTCCAACAGTTCCGGATTCATTGTTTTTAAAAGAAATCACGTTAAACAAGATCTCAGGACAGAATACACGCGTTCGTTTCAAAGTTTACATAAAAAACATAAACAATCGCTGCACTGCCAGTATGTTGATTAGTTTTTTGGCTTTTAATCACACAACGAGTTAATGAATTACACCAACTGATTCACAAAAGTCTTATTTATTTGTTTATGTTTTCAAATATAATTATTTCCGTCATTAAATAGCAATTTTATTTAAAATTTGCGAAAGGTTTACTTTAAGGAACTTGTTAACTGGTCAATTTGTCGATTTGAACGCGCAATTGTGTCCCTTGCCGCTGCGCGGCTCGGGACACAAACTTTGCGCTAGGTCAATAATGACCCTCTTCTCTACCTTGTTTAATAATGTACTATTTTTCACTACTAGGAGCAAAGAGTGTCATTATTGACTTTTTAAGAACCCTTCAAAATCATTTTTTACCACCTAGGTTAACAATTTTTTTTTGTCTCCCTAGGGAGACAAAATCATATGTCAAAACATATGTCAAGTTTTTTTCATAAACAAAACGGTACTTACAGCAGTTTTTGTAAGTTTTTTACGAAGATTTTTTTATCTTGAAAACATAACTACTTTAAAATACTTGAAAACATTTTATTGCACAAATATTTTAACGAAAAAAAAATTGTACAGTTGTAAACATGTCGCACTTTTTTCTGTAGCTGTGTCAGTGTTCTATCATTATCATTATATTTACAAATTCTTTATCAGTGACCATCATATTATTTAAACCATTTACGCTATTGACGTGCAAATTATGAGTTATTTTGGAAAAAACCACCCATGTGAAGAACTTTTTATTGCTTTAATTGATGTAACGTCATTGTCATTTCCATGGAAATTTCGATTAATTTTTTTTTTAAATCATATACAGGGTTTTGATAAAAATTGAACATATTTTTAAATTAACATTTTTCAAGAAAATGCTAGTGGTGAAAAAAATAATATATCATCCACGGTAGAGAAGGTCATTATTGACCTCGCGCAATTGTATCCCTCGCCGCTGCGCGGCTCGGGATACAATCTTTGCGCTAGGTCAATAATGAACCTCTTCTCTACCTAGGATGATAATATACTATTATTTTACGTGCTGTTTTAAGTAAGCTTAAAGACAGAGCGCTAAGTTTAATTGGATCGAGAATAGAATTACGTACATGGGATGCAATAAAAGATCTGTTGTATCTATCTTTCGGAGATCAGAGAAATTTGAATTGCCTAGTACAGGATTTACTTGCTCTTAATCCTAATAAAAATGAAACTGCTTATAATTTTGGTATTAGATGCCAAGATGCACGAAGCCTTATTATTGCTAAACTTAATTCTTTGAATGATCTACCAATTCAAGAAAAACATTTGCAGCTTAAAAATTACAGTGAATTAGCTTTACGCACTTTTATAAAAGGACTTTCAGGTCAGATTCAAAACAATATTAGACTTAGAGATCCCGATACTCTTGAAAAAGCTATGTCATTGGTAATAGAAGAAGAAAATTTCATGTATAGTACTAGAAAAATGCATTCATTAAATACACAAAATACGTTGCCTACACAAAGAATTACACCTATTAATCAAACCAATCCACAATTTCGCCCAACAATAACCCAAAACCCTCAACAAAACCATAGATTTGTTCAACAAAATAATTTTCCAAGAATGCCTTTTCAAAATAACTATCAACAAAACTTTCCAAGACAAAATAATTTTCAAAGAAATCAATTTCAAAATAATTTTCAAAGAATGCCATTCCAAAATAACCAACAAAATAACTTCCCAAGACCACAAAATAATTATCCAAATAACTTTTCAAGACCACAAAATAATAGACCAAATCCAGAACCAATGGATACATCTTCCAGTAATACTGTTAGGAAACCCCAAAATACTTCTGCTTTATTTACTCAGGACATTAATAGCGTTCCAAACCCCAACGATCAATATTACGATCCTAATATTTACGGAGAAATAAGTAATTTCTCTAATTACCCGGATAATTACTCAGAAAGTTATGACTATAATGTAGAAACGTTTGACGGACAAACACCTGATTTTGACCTTGCTTACACAAGTGGTGAACCCGAGCATATGTTTTTGCAGGCTAATCAACCAACACCAAATGTGTCGGATTTTCAAAAGGTTGTTCTTCAAGAAGACCCAGTGTAATTGATTTAAATCTTGTTAAAGCAAATTTACCATATATTTTTATACCCGAATTAAACGCAAACTTTTTGATTGATACTGGCAGTACTCGAAGTTTGATGAACCCAGTACTTGCATATAAATTTTACAAACAATTTATTTTTAAAGAAGATTTTAATATTCAAACAGCTCATAATATTAGTTACCATAACGAAGTTATGATAATTCCTATTTTTAAAACTTTTAAAGTCGACCAATCACACAAATTTTATTTGTTTAACTTTAGTCAAAAATATGACGGTTTAATAAGTATTGATTTGCTTAAACAATTAAATGCTTCGGTAAATCTTCATTTAAAATGTATAATAACACGTCAAGTAAAAATTCCTATAATTTACGAATCAGAAGAATTTACTAAATTAAAAAATAATCTAAAACATCAAAACTATTCTATTATTGTACCACCGAGAACAGAAAAGAATGTAAAGTTACCTACGAAGTAGGTACAGGGATATTAAATTTCATTAAACATTCCGACCAAGTTGAATCGCCAATTGCACTCGTAAATATTAAAAACTATTTCGCTTTTACAACAATTAGAAATTCTAACACCTTTCCTGTTGAAATAAAAATAAATCAGCCCTATGACATAGAAATATTGAATATTGCTGAATTAAATTTTACAGAACACATGGAGACAGATAATTATTTAGATCAAAATAAAGATAACATCTTAAAAGCTAATTTAAAAAACATTTGTTTAGATCATTGTAATGTTGAAGAGAAACGAGCAATAAGAGACTTATGTTTTCAATATCGTGACATCTTTTATTGTGACAAAATTCCTTTAACATTTACGAGCGAAATTCAACACAAAATTAATTTAACCGATAATACCCCTATATTTACTAAAACTTATCGATATCCAGAATGTCACAAACAAGAGGTAAAAACTCAAATTAATAGCATGTTAGAACAAGGTATAATCCAAAATTCGACTTCTCCATATTCAAGCCCGATTTGGATAGTACCAAAGAAATTAGATAACTCTGGTAAAAGGAAATGGAGATTAGTGATCGATTATCGCAAGCTAAATGAGCATACTATCGATAACAAATATCCATTACCAAATATTTCTGATATTTTGGATAAGTTAGGTAAAAGTCACTACTACCCTTGACCTCGCAAACGGATTTCATCAAATCGAAATGAATCCCAATGATATTCAAAAAACTGCATTTTCAACCGAAAACGGGCATTATGAGTATAGGCGCATGCCTTTTGGCTTGAAAAACGCACCATCGACTTTCCAACGAGTAATGGATAACGTACTTAGAGGTTTACAAAACGAGACATGCATGACCTATCTTGACGACGTTGTAGTTTATAGTAATTCATTGCAGGAACATATAGAAAGACTTAAAACTATATTTGACCGTTTACGAAAATCAAATTTAAAAGTTCAATTAGATAAATCTGAATTTCTCAGAAAAGAGGTAAATTATTTAGGACACGTTATAACACCGGACGGAGTAAAACCTAACCCAGACAAAATACGTGCAGTAAAAGATTTTCCCATTCCAAAAACGACAATAGAAATTAAAGGATTTTTAGGACTTGTTGGATATTACCGTAAATTTATTAAAGATTTTGCCAAGTTGACAAAACCTTTAACGCAATGTTTAAAAAAGAATTCAAAAATTGAACACAATCATGAATTTATTTCGGCATTTAATAACTGTAAAAAATTTGTAACGGGTTTATTTTTGCGCTAAGACATCCTTTGATATAAATAATGAGAAGGTACATACTTAGATGTGTTTTAATAAAAGTACCAGTGTAAAATACAGTTTTTCCAATAAATATGCCAATAGTTATTTGTTTCACAAAGTAAACATTCATCAGCAAGTTCTTAAAGTTATAATTAGTTATAGAATGCATATGTAAATCCATTTTTAGCATAATATTTATTATACTCTTCACAAGAGTATATTGCAATCGATCAGAAAATCCTAAAATCGTCAATTTTCGTCGTAGAGCAAAAATTTTTGCAGATTCGTGCGTTTCATGACTTTTTAAGATTTTCATTTTTTGTCCGTCCGTCTGTCGGTCGGTCGGTCGGTCGGTCGGTCGGTCGGTCGGTCGGTCGGTCGGTCGGTCGGTCGGTCGGTCGGTCGGTCGGTCGGTCGGTCGGTCGGTCGGTCGGTCGGTCGGTCGGTAGGGTGTATGTCACGTTTCTTGTAAACACGCTATCTCAAAAACCAAAAGAGATATCAAACTCAAATTTTAAGGAAAAATCAACCTTTATAAGAGGAAGAACCCTATTGTTTTTGACAAGAATCCCATCACTACAAAGCCCCCTTCTGGGCCCCCCAAATGAAAAAAAAATCGTAGCTCAACTATTATTAAATTTACAAAAAAAATAATTCGACATAAAACATAGGAAATTGAATTCTTTACAGAAAAGTATTCGTTGGTTTTTTTGTCAGACCCCCCTTTTACCCCCCATCACAAAAAAACCTCCTATCTCCGTTATTATTCAATTTACAAAAAAAATCTTTTTCACAAAATTAATGGAAATTTAATTTTTTATTAAAAATCTTGGTTTGTTTTTTGTAAAGTTAGCCAGTAAGGTTAAAAAAACAAAAACTAAAAAATTTCAGTAACAAAAAACTTCTAAGTCCAAATAGCGTCCCGCGACGGTCAAGGAGGCCATGCCAAAAATATTTCAAACAAAGAAACAAAGCCAGCTGTCAGAACAAATAACCTCAAATATCTTAAAGTTCAGAAGTGACGTTTATCCTCTTCGTTAACTAAATTCTTCGTGTTTTCTGTTAATAGTTTGCACTCTTCGCAGATTTTTTGTACATAATTTTTTTTTATAAGAGACTATTAATTATCCTGTAATAGTTTTCTTGCGAAGAGTATACCATAGAATGTGTAGCAATTATATAAAAAATTGATTTAGCTTTGATTAATAAAGTTTAAAATTACACTTCTACCGATTCCGAATTCTACTCGAGCTACTTATCTGTGAAGAGTAACTACTACGCGTTTCGACTTCTGCTTATTTCTTGTTAAGTATCACATTGATTCATTGTAAGCGTTGCGTCTCAAATAGGTACAAAAGTTCAGGTAACCTAAAAGTAAATTAGCAATAAAGTGGTAATAATTTAATATGTACTTATACCTGCTTGTTCTAAGAAAAAGTAGAGTTTCAGTTTCTTTTCTCAAATCATTGGTTAAATTAGACGTAAATATAATATTAACCGTGAAAATATCCAGCTGAAAAATAAACATATTAACATGTACCTTTCAAAGCTAAAAGTTATCTATTACCTGTTATTTTTGCATTATTTAGGCAGTAATTGACTTTCTGCATTGGTTTTCCGTTTCTTCTGGTTTCGTAAATACTTGAAGTTTGGATAACAAGTGAAATAAATAAGTAATTACTTAATATTAATGCAATTATAATTATTGTGGGTTATGTATTTACGTGACGTCATATGTCCAGCTGTTGCGCGAAGAATCACTTGAGTTGTTTTCTATCTTTCTCTTCTGCGATATTTCGCATTTTCCTCATCGTTTTAATTGACAGCCGAAAGATAGTCTAATGCAAAATTAGGACAACTAATGGAATTCGGACTTGTGCGCAAATAATCGATTTCCTGTATCAATAAAAATCGATTCTCATCCTTGTATAGTTTTGGCGGCTTCACAATGAACATCTTACAGTGAATTTTAATTTCATCGTAATTTATGAGAGTAATCATAATGTGTTAATAATTAATTCTTCTGCCAAAATGAGTGCTGAATATTAAATAATTGTTTTAAACGGATATTTCCCTTTTTAAAGGTAAGGATTTTATTTTATACTTAAAAGTTGAATTTTCCTTTGAGATTCAAAAGCAGCCATTAACACACGTTTTCTTTAACGTAGGGAAATCCGATATGGGGGCATTTCCTCTTCCATAATTCTTCCTTCTTCTATTTTGCCCTTGGCACTATGAACATACCGATGTAATTCAACATTTTAATATGAGGTTTTCCACTTTATCCGCTGCTTGCTGTTTCCAATGAAGTACCGTTGATGTTCAATTTTCCAATCAGGCATGCTGTGTGTTACCCCATTTGCAGCAATCTTCCGTCTTCAGCAGTAAAGGTCAGATCTTTTAATTTATGATATTATTCGGGTTTATTATGGCACATTGTGCGTTAATATTTAACATTTTGAGTCATTTTGTTTTATTGCATTTATTATTTTATGCAACGATTTAATAATTATAAATAATTTAGCTTTGTATTGCTCGTGGTTGGTAAATTTAATATTTACCTCGGCAATTATATATTTGGATCCAAACATATTTTAGACCGACATCCTTAATTGGTTGTTCTATGCGCAAAGGTGTAATTTTAAGAACGATTTATATATGCATACTGTATTTCATTTCAAATATGCTGATTTAATTTTGATATAACTATTTCACAACATTTAGCCTTTTTGTTGCTAATTCAATTTCAATTATTTTTATGAACAATTTTACTAATAAATCCAATTATTTAGTACAATTTATCTGAGAGTTTTAATGAGTCAAATAAATAAGTTAACGTGTCTTGAGGGTTAACTTATTAACATTTTGGGTACTAGCGGTCAATCTCTTGACTGGCGCCCATTTACTACCCCTTTATTTTGTTGGAATCCACCCACTCTCCGGCAGAACTAACCGTGGTACCTGATTTGACACTCAGATAGGTAAGTACCTTTTTGATTTATACCAAAGGTGTCTTAGCCAAGGTCATAGGTATTTTTCTACAGTAACGTTGATGTCGTAACATTTTTTAAACGTTACAAATTGCTTACTAATGCACCAATCCTTCAATACCCGGATTTCACAAAAAGATTTATATTGACAACTGATGCATCGAACGTTGCTCTAGGAGCAGTACTTTCTCAAGGACCTATCGGTTCAGATAGACCAATCGCGTTTGCATCAAGAACCCTAAACGAAACTGAACAACGATATAGTACGGTTGAAAAAGAATTACTAGCCATTGTATGGGCATGTAAGTATTTTAGACCATATCTATTCGGACGTGAATTTACTATATACACAGATCATCGTCCATTATCTTGGCTTTTCAAAATGCGTGACCCAAATTCTAAACTCATCAGATGGCGTTTAAAACTCGAAGAGTTTCAATTTTCTGTAGTTTATAAAAAGGGCTCATTAAATACTAACGCTGACGCACTCTCGCGAATTACAATAAATGCCATTGATAATGAACCGACAATAAATAATCCAGGAGACGTAGACAAAGATATTCTTGACTATCTTCGGAATCAAGCCGAAAATCCAATTCAACATGACCCCCAACCTTCTACTAGTAATCAAACACAACCTGACTTGAATGAAGAAAACAATGACGGTACATCAACCCAACATACAACCTACAACGAGACTACAAATGACGGTATTAAGATTTTAAATGATATAATTAACAATAAACCCAATCAGATATTAGTATTTCCCAATCCTAATCAAAAATTAGACATTATACAGTTTAAATATCAAACACTTAAAATCACAAGCGTAAAAATTCCCAAAGTAGACAATGAGAACTTAATATTAGAGTTTCTAAAAGACTACACTATATCAGACAAAGTTTATCATATGTACTTTTTTAACGACATTTTATATAAAGATTTCAATAATGTTTATTTAAAACATTTCTCGGAAAAAGGTCCAAAATTAATTAAATGTCAAAAACAAGTAAATACGGTAACTGATGTAGAAGACCAAATAATGTTATTTAAAAGCCATCACGAAGGTAAACAAAACCACAGAGGTATAAACGAAACCTTAGAATGTCTCAAAAGAAATTATTTTTGGATAGGAATGAAAACAACAATTACTAATCTAATAAATGCATGTGAGATTTGCCAACGTACAAAGTATGCACGGAAAAAGACATATACACCGTTTATGAACACTGAAACCGCGAGCAAACCCTTTCAAATAATTCATATCGACACATTTACTTTTAATGCAGTTAACTATTTAACAATTGTCGATGCCTTTACTAAATTTGCCCAAGCTATTCAAATTACAGCTAAAACCGCAATTCACATTAGTAATGCTCTTGTGAAATATTTTACATCTTTCGGAACCCCAGAAAAAATTATTGTAGACAACGGCACTGAATTTAGTAATGAAACCGTGAAAGAAATGCTTAAGTTACATAAAATAAACGTTCATTTCACTACACCCACGCATCATGAATCAAACAGCATTGTTGAAAGATTTCATTCAACCATTATTGAACACCTTTGAATTCTGTTGGAAACACATCCCAAAGACACAGAAAATATTATGGATTATGCAATTATTGGTTAAAATAACTCAATACATAGCGCAACAAATTATACACCTTTTGAATTAACTTTTGGTCATACATGCGCAAGAGACCCAAACGAAATTTTTGTTCCAAATTCATTTTTTACAGATTACGCAGAAAATCATAAAGAACGATTAGAACGTGTTTATCAACAAGTTAGTGAAAGATTAGAAACGAACAAGCAAAAGGTAGTTGACAAACATAATATACAGGGTGACACAAATAAAGAATTTAAACTAGGTCAAACTGTATATAAACGGAACCCAAAAGCAAGAAATAAAAAGACTAACAAGTTTCTTGGTCCTTTTGTTGTTACTCAAATGCTTTCTAGAAATCGCGTTGAAATAACCAATAATCAAAATAAATCGAAAAAAAAAATAATTCATATTAAAGAACTAAATAAGCCCAGGTTAGTTACAGAATCTGACAAAAGTATTGTTACAGAGCCACCGTCTACTGTTTCAACGAACTGACGTCTGACTTGACCTATCCTAAGTTCCATGACCTTAATCATAATCCAGGACTCCTTCCTTTAAAAATAGGTAACGCCCAAAATAAAGTTAACTATTGGTCGTTTATTCAAATATTTAATATTGCACTTATAAAAGATGAATATCAGTCTGTTAAAAAACAATTTACAAAACTCAAAGATATTTTGAATGAATTTAACAACACTGAGTATTCCAAAGAGTTTTATAATTCTTATCATTTGACTTCTCTTTTAGAAGAAAAGATCGTAATGTTATTGAATCAAATAAATCCTTTATTTAATATTAAGAGATCTAAGCGCGGACTTATAACGGTTTAGGATCAATCATTAAATCAATTACTGGCAATTTAGACCAAAATGATGCAGAAAATATTGACAATGCAATAAAAACGCTAAGTAACAACCAAGTTAAAACAAAAACATTAATTAAAGAACAAATTACGTTACTTGAAAAATCAATCAATACCTTTAGCAATAGTATTGAAACTTTATCTCAAAATCAAGATAAATTATATCAGCGTATTTTTCAAATTGAAAATATTCTAAAAAACGTAGTTGGTACACAAACTCATCAATATTTTCTTGTTGAAATGCTTATAACTGAAATTACAACGGCATATCAAATAATCAATGATTTCCTAAGAAAAATCGAAATCGCAATAACATTTTCTAAACTAAATACTTTTCATAATTCCATGATTTTTTATGAAAACCTAAGACTCTTATAAACTAGCGTAAACAAAAAGAAACTAGAATTGGCCCCACAATAGGACACTGGGCCCCACTTTTTGCGGCACCCGACCCCTTTTTGGGGCTCACATATCTTTTTATTTTGTAAAGAAAAGAATACTAGGCGTTTGAAGATATTATTACAGAAAAAGTAGATCATTTTCATCATTTAAAGTCCGGTGCCCCAAAAGGGGGCCCAGTGTCCTATTGTTGGGCAAATTTAAATATTTTTTTGTTTACGCTAGTTTATAATAGTTGTAAGTTTTCAAGAAAAAAAAATTGCAATAATATTTCAAAGCCCCAAAAAGGGGGCCCGATGCTCCAAAAAGGGAGCCCAGTGTCCTATTGTGGGGCCAATTCTAGTTTTCTTTGTTTACGCTAGTTTATAATAGTTTTATGTTTTCCAAAAAAAAATTGCAAAAAGATTTCAAAAAGTAGAATGCAACATGAAATTATGAATGTGAATAATTTTGAAGAAGGGTTAGTTTTTTCAAAAAAAATGTAGTATAATTTTTTCTTCGTATTAAACGTATCTTACCGATAAAATAATTTATTTTTTGAAAATTCAAATACAAAAAAAGTTATGCCCCAAGAGGGGGCGCAGATGTCCCATTTTGAAGTTATGGAATAAATCTATGGGTTTCTCTTTACGACCATTGTGTCGATCATAAAAAGTAAGACAATTATACCAAATTTTGTTTTTCTATGTTGTTTCATTTAATAGTAATAAAAAAAAACATAAAAATTTTGGTTTTGGAAAACAGCCTGTATCTCGAAAACGGTGCACTTTTGGATACAAGTAAATGGGGCTTAATCGAACTATTTTTGGGTAAGCAGGGTTTCCAACAGGTCACTTTTTAGTAACTTGGTTACTATTTTCGGGGTGTGGTTACTTGACTTTACTTTTTTCACCTTTTGGTTACTAAAGTTACTATTTTTTGAATTTTCACCAACATTGGTATTTACAAATGTTTATTTTTGTAAATACATGTTAAAAATTCAAAATAAGTCTTAAATCGGAAAACTGGACAACAATAGCGTTTTTATATTTGCGTTCTATAATATGCACATTATGAAACCCGAAATTTGGTTTTTTAAAGTTTGTGAATTGCTTCATTATTAAATCCAAAATTTTATTTTATTGGTTGGTTTTCCTGATGCAAAAAGATGAATTCATTTCTTGCATGGTACTTTTTATTTACAAATTTTATTATTATAATCAATCGGGGGACATAGTTTTTTTGTAGAGGGAATAACTAGAAGAATTGTGGAAACGATATCAATGGTTCCATTTTCTCAAAAACGCCTATTCATTCAGTATTATATGAGTAAAGTTTACAAATGTCATTATTCAATATGTCTAACTTTAATTTATTTTTTACTTCAAAATGTCAATGTTATGCTATAAGGTTGGTCATAAAAACAAAATTTCATCTTAAGTTTTTAATTCAAATTAAAAATGCTTTTTAATGAATTAAATGAAGCAAATATAAAAAATAGTATAAAAAACTCGTTTTATAAGGCGTTTTTTAGCACTTGTCCATTGGAAAACTCGCCGCTGCGCGGCTCTTTTTCCAAACCTGGACGCGTGCTAAAAAACGTTCCTTATAAAACTCTTTGTTTTAATATACTATTTGCAAATGGCCACTAAAATTTTTTTTAAAAGAAGATAAAGAAGAAACTTTAAAAGTCAGACACTGTCAGAATCTGACGATAATGTTGAATTTTGTTGTAAGTCGTTTATATTGTTCGTTACTTATTAAAACCAAGTTTTAAACTAAAAAGTTTTCTTCGTTGCTTTAATTTAATAAGTGAGTATACATACAAATTAATAGTTTTTGCATTATATTAGCTATTGATAAACTTTAAGCATGGGTAAATGCAAATTTAGCGTTGAGTGGCTGGGTAAACACAAATGGCTTAAACAAATTCCCGAAGATTCATTTTCGGGATTATGCATTTTATGCAACAAAAAAATAAGTATTACCAAAGGTTATCAAAGTGTACAGCAGCATGCTGCCTCAACTGGTCACCAAAGAAAATTAGAAGTCACTCAAAATCAGTCTACAATTGCAAACTTTAAAGGCGGGTTTTTGGGTTTGGAAACTGGAAAAGACCAGTCATTAAGGGCTGAATTAATTTGGGTCATAAATATGGTCCAGCGTAACTGGTCCGCGAATAGCAGTAATGGATTGGGCGATATTTTGAAGGCTATGTTCCCCTCCCTAGAACTTCCAAACATTAGTCTTTCAAAGACTAAAATAGGCTATTTAATGACTGAGGCCCTAGGACCATATTTTTTTAGAATGATGCTATCTGATATAGGAGACAAGTACTATACCTTACAATACGATGAAACTACAAACGATCAATCCAAAAAGGAACTTCAAATAAGAATCAAATATTGGTCTAATCTTAAAAATTCAGTAACAAGCTGCGTCTTGGAGTGCTTCTTTATGGGACACGCGACAGCCAAAGATTTAAAAAGTAAAATTTTTGAAGCACTCAAAAATGCCAACTTACCATTAAAAAATTTAGTTTCTGTTGCCTCCGATGGTCCTAATGTGACAAAAAGTACATTTAAGTTAATAAATGAGGAAATATTAAATATTAGAACTAAACCTTTAGTGGATATCGGAACCTGCAATATTCACATAGTTCACAACGCATTTATTAAGGGAGTCAAAACAATGTCAGACGTGTCGGAATTTATAATAGCAGTGTATTATTTTTTTAGTGGATGGCCAGCCAGGTAATGAATCATTTAATTATTTTTTTTAATTGTCAAGATCTTAATTTTTTTCCGTTTTATTGATTAACAATAATTATAGATGGGAAGATTATGAGACAGTGCAAAAGAAAAAACAAATACCGAATCATAAATTTATAAAACATGCTCTTACACGATGGCTGACAATGGAGAGCGCAATTGGAAGAATTTTAGAACAATGGGCAGCATTAGTCAATTATTTTGAAGACTACATCCCAAAATCTTCTAATAAAATTTCATTGATGGGCAACAAACACTACAAAGTTATTGTGCCATTTTTAAAAAATAAAAGCTCCCTCACAGAGCTTCACTTTATTGAAACTATGGCTAACGTTTTTTCAAGATTTACAAATGATTTCCAATGTTCCACACCGTCTGTCTGGAAAGTGCATAAAGAAATAACAGTACTATTAAAAAAATTGACCCTTAGGGTAGTGGATATATTTCCTAAAAATATAGAGGAGAGTCATCTAAAACAACATTTAAAAGAACACTCCCTACCGTTAGACAAAATTGACATAGGAGAACGTGCAAAAAAAGCTATGTCAAATTTTTCCGAGGCAGATAAAATAATTTTTAATAAAAGGTAAGTAACTTTACACCACGATTGCATATTTTTTTCTTTTCCCTAAAAAGTTGTACAAAGAAGTAAAATATTCTTGTAAAATAAATACTGGATTTTTTATTTTAGAGCAAAAAATTTCATAGATGCTTCTGTGTTGCACTTGGTAAAGAAGTCTGGCATAACTAATAAAATTCTTCAGTCTTTAAGTTGCCTAAACCCGAAAAAACTTTCCTCTTCAAAAGTGGAGGATATGTTAATATTAAATAATTGTTTTCCAAAAAAACTCAATGAGGAAACGTTGAAAGAAGAATGGCGGGAATTAAAAGAAGTAGATTTTAAGTCATGGAATAAAAAAGAAGATTTGTCCTTTTTCGAGAATTTTCTTGTTGACGAGGAATACAATAAGAAATTCTCAGTTGTTTCCTCTTTTATCGAAACGTGTCTTATTTTATCTCATGGTTCAGCAGACGTCGAAAGAGGATTTTCAGATTCCGGTATAATTAAGCAAACTTAAACTTAGTCAATTTTCCAGAGAAATATTTTTTTTTAGGCCATATAATCACTACTCAAACCACAAAAATAGAATGTCGAACTTTAAATGCGAGACAACGAATAAAAAATGGGATAAATTTCTTCAACAACAAACCTGAAAATGTGCCAATTACAAAGGAGCTCCTTGAAAAAGGGCGAATTGCCTACAAATCCTATAATAATTTTTTAGAAAGTGAAAGAGAAAAGAAACAACTAGAAGATTTAAAAACAAAAAGAGGGGAAAAAATGCATGAAAATAAGGAAACTAAAATCAAAAATGCCAAAATAGAACAGAAACATATTCAGGAGTCCGAAAATAACCTTAAGGATTACCAAAAAGAGTGTCGCATGGATTGCGCAGTGTCAAACAATTTATTGTCTCAAGCCACTGAGGCTCTAGGGAAAGCTATTGGTAGTGGAGACATGTAATGCTTCAAAAAAGTTTAGAAATCTCCAAAGAATTGGAAAATAAAATCAAAAACGAGGAAAAGCTTTCTACAAAAATAAACAAAAGAAAATCTTCCTTAATTGATAAGTTTTTAGAAAAAAAAAGTAAAAAATAGTCAATAATTTTCATTTTTTAAATAATTAGCTTTTTGTTTCAGTTGTTATAATAAAAATATTTTATTCTATATATTCTAACCTAATAAAAACTTGCAATAATAAAAAAAAATCAGTTACTTTTTTGAACTGTATTGGTTACTAAAATGCCGCTCAAGTTACTTTATTTTTTTTAAATTCTGTTGGAAACCCTGGGTAAGGAATCTCGGGTTAAATTATTGAAACGACTTTCGGAAACACCCTGTATATGTATTATAGAAAAAATGGAATTGTTTACCATAAAATTGTACACCGATAACAAGAATATAACTTGTATTAACCAATTGAGAGCGATGCAAGCAACTTCAAAAGATTTAGAAAAACTGCCCCCCACGAAGGATGCCCTTCGCTTACATTCATTAAGAGTACATTATCAAACTTATATTTGGAAGCATTCAATGGAATCCATTATTGCTCCCTTGGATATTAATTTGTATGGTTGGACCAAACACCAAAACAACATTGTACCCATCCTAACACAATTACCAAAATTCCCCAAAAATGCTATTTTAACCGCTTGCTCATGCAAAAAAGGTTTTATAATTCAATGTTCTTTGAAACAATTTAAATTTTCAATTTTTTTTAGATTGTCGCAATAAGAATTGTTCCTGCAGTAAAAAAGAGTTTGCATGTACCGGAGCATGTAAATGCATGGCATTTGGTAAGAACCCTTTCAATCCATCTATGGGAGCAGTCTTAGAGTAGATTCCATAAGTTTCTTGTCTTTTCTACATACAATAGTAACTAATTAATGTTTGTACAAATAAACGTGTTATTATTTTTTCAAAGTTTGTTGTGTACATGATTTTTATTGCGTTTTGATTATATTGGCCCATCTCAACGCTTCGGAGGAATTAACAAACTTTCTGCTTAACAAATGAAAATTATAAAAGACCAAACCCTGAAGCTGTTACAGTTAAATTTTTTTTAAATTAATCTTTCTTTGTATGTAAATTATGAACAATGTTATGTTTGGGGCACATTAACATCTCAACAAATTTTAATTAACAAGGTACAAGTAATAAGTATATAGGTAAAAAACTGCATTTGGGGGTTTGAAAATAACTTTTTTGGGTACTTCCATATAAATTTCTATTACCCCCACATATCACACACCTTTCTTTTTGCCGGTTGTTTTCTCGTGATTTCAAGAAGGGTTTTAAATATTTACTGTCTCCCATGACTAAAAACTTATTTATTACATATTTTATTAATATAAATTAAAATAGTTTACCTCAATCCTTGATTTTAAACCTTAAACAATGTTAAATTCATACAAAATGTCTTAAATACAGGGTGTCTCAAAAAGGTCGCCCACGGACCCCAAAGCGTGGTAGAGGAACACAAACGATATACAAAATCAGTAACGAAATTTTTTTGTGGTGCCCCATTCCAAAGATATGGGGTTTCAAAGGTACAAACTTTGCACCCTTATAGCACCTTACTTAGCTAATAATAAAACATAATTTACTTAATTATTGAAAGCCAGGGACTAAAACTAATTATTTATTGCAAAATTTCGGTCTAATAAAGTTTAGTTTCCATAAGTATTTAATTTTAATTTTTATAATTTTACCCCAAAATCTATGCGGCAACGTTGTCTTACCTTCTATTCTCATTAAAGTCGCCATGCCTCGTAACTAAGGGAAACTGAACATAAATTTTATTTATCATCAGTGATTAGTGTCATTAATTTATTGTTTGCGTCAATTTTTGATACAAGTTTTTTTAAAGGGTTCCTGTTACAAACAAAATATGAATCTACAGTACCTCCCAAGACCACTTAATAAAAGTGCCCCAAAATTCCTGTGAGAATAGAGCAGTATAGGTGTTTAGTTTGGAGCAGCCCGCATCAGAAATTTGTAATATTTGAACCTAGTGGGGATTTCTTCGATTTAAATGAAGTACGTTCTCATGTGAGCCTTAATGCAGAAGTACAATAATTCCCTGAATGAAGAACCTCGTGAAATACAATAATTGATGTCAGTAAAGTCGTAACTTATTTTGTTATGGTCTTAATTTTAAACAGATTTGTTGTTATTTCAAACATACATTAGTTTTAACAATTTCTATTAGCATTTTATTGATTTGTTACATTTTATAACCAAAGGAGTTTAAAATTCAGGTATTTTAACCACTTGGTATTTTTAAAATTAATAATAAACATTAACCTATTTCCTAATGTCAAGTTGAAGTTTCACGTTTGCTTACCTACTAACTAGATTTTTTTTAAACTAAGCAGATTTAAACTAACAATGTTGCCAAACTTTGCTAACTTTGCAGTGGTTTATTTGTTAAAATATTTTGAAAATTCAAAAACCATACGAATCCCAAAGAAACAAGCTACAACCTTTATTAAAAACTATTTTTTATTTCCACGTAAGGTTTCTCTACAAATGAGTGATATGTTTTTTTAAATTATTGCAAAAAAAAAATTCCGAGAAAAACGCGATTAAAGTTTAAAAACCAAAGGGGGACTCTTTGATTTTCAAGATTCTTTGCAGAATTTAACTGACTTATAATAAAAATACAGGAAAAATTTTAATACTAATTTAATCTCAAGAATTCTGGCAACAAGATATCAAAAGTTTATTTTGTCACATATTTTTTTAAAATGGGGCCCAGACAGCCCCTGTCGCCAGATTTTTTGTGCCAAAAAGTGGTTTGGATATCTCCAAGGTATAAGCTTTCATAAAAATAATGTTTCAAAACTACGTTTTTCCGTGCACACGAAACTTTCGAAAAATCGGATTCTGAACTCTACTAATACAAGGTATAAATGAAATTTATCTCACCATGGTGGTAGGTGCCAAATTGACGAAAATATTTTACTCGAAGATATTTGGGCTGCAACTTCTCTAGGCCGTCAACATAAACGTTGTACTGAGAACTCCAGGCCATTTGACCATATTCCAGTTTGGACCGCACAAACGAAACCGTATTACGAATAATAAAACCCATTGATTTATTTGCACTCGATATTAAGTTTAAAATGTGATAGTTAAAACGAAAATTCTCATCAAACACTACACCTAGGTCTTTAAAGGTAGCACATTTTTCAAGGTTAATGTTATTTATCGCGTACGAAGAGTTAATTTTCAACAGTTTATTAGTGTAGGTTACAAATTTGCACTTTGATATATTAAGATTTAAGTTATTTAGTGCTGACCACGTAACAAGATTGTCGAGATCATTTTGCAGCAGTTTAATATCATCTTCTTCTTCTTCGTTTGTAAGGCTTTACGCCTGTAATTTTCTGGATAAAATTTATTGTTGTCGTGGTTGTTCTTGTGACACTGAGCTCCAGCTGTCACGCCATCTTTTTGGTGGTCTTCCTAATGGTCTACTGCCGTGAGGTATTGAATTACGTGCTATTTTTGTTACCCGATTATCGTCCATTCTGGATACGTGTTCGTTCCAAGCTCGCCTTCTTGCTCTAGCCCATCGCACTACGTCCCCAACCTCACATTTGTTCCGTATAGATGTGTTTCCTTGCCTGTCCCATAGCGTGTACCCAGCAATTGCCCGAAGAGTCTTCATTTCTGTGGACCTCATAAGTCTTTTTGTTTCGGCGGTGTCAGCTCTTGCTTCGGCTCCATATGTCATCACAGGTCTTACACATGTTTTGTATACTCGGGTCTTGCAGTTGGTTGTCAGGTGTTTATTTGTCCAAATAATTTGTTTTAAATGACCTGATATTGCAGCTGCCTTATTTACCTGGTGCCTAACAACATCTTTAAGATTTCTCCAGCTAAATATTGTTGTACCTAAATAGTTAAAGGACGTTACTTGTTCGATGGCTATGTCATTTACTGCTAGCTTGCAGCGGATGGGTTCTTTGGCAAATGTCATCGATTTTGTTTTCGATGTAGCTATCGACATGTTATAATTGTCTGCTGTAAGTTTAAATGTGTGGAGTAATCTCTGCAGATCATCTTCGGATTCGGCCATAAGGACTGCGTCGTCTGCAAAGCACAGAATACTTAGGAGATGATTTCCTAGTCTATACCCTAGTCCACGAGATTTGACAGCCTCTATTAACTTGTCCATTATTAAATTGAACAGCAACGGACTAAGACTGTCGCCCTGTCGTATACCTGTGTTCGTGGCAATGTCCCGTGTTAATTTTTTGTTCGCTCTTATTCTGGTTGTATTTTGTGTGTTTAGGTCTTTTATTAAATGTATGTATTGTTCGGGGACTTCCTTCTCTATTAGAACATTAAGGACATCACTTAGTTGGACTCGGTCAAACGCCTTAGTAAGGTCTACAAAACAAACAAATGCCGGAGTGTGATATTCAATGGCCTTTTCAGCTATTTGGCGTAAGGTGAATATTGCGTCTGTTGTTGACCTATTTTTTCGGAAACCCTGCTGTTCATCTTTTAAGGGGATTAGAGACGAAATTGATGTTGCCATTATTCTTGTGAAAAGTTTCATCATAGAGTTTAAAAGTGTTATTCCTCTATAGTTTGCTGGATCTTTTTTGTCTCCTTTTTTGAACAGTGGGATTGTTATGCTTTTTTTCCATTCGGTTGGCGTTTTTCTTTGTTTTATGATGTTATTAAATAATTTGGCTATTTCTTGGCAGAGATCATCTCCACCGTACTTAATAAGTTCGTTACTTATTTCGTCTACGCTAGGGGTTTTTCTGTTTTTTAGAGTTGCTATAGTGCATTTTATTTGTTCTGATGTTATATTGATTTCGGAGGGGTCTATTTCGGTGTTTACTTGGTCATTTTCTACAGGTTCGTTAGGGTTATCATACAGTTCTTCAAAGTATTCTATCCACTTGTCTTCGCTCACAGCTTTTACCTCTACATCTTCGTTGACCGTTTTCTTAATTCCCCTAAGCATTTTCCACACTCGTTTTTGAGCTCCAAACATATCGTGTTCCACATCGGAGCTGAATTTCTGCCAGAATTCGTTTTTGATTTCGCGAATTCTGCTATTTACACGGTTTCTTATATGAGTGTAGTTTTCGTATGCTTCCCTTGTTTGTTTGCTTTTGGATTCTAAGAATGCGGCCTTTTTTTCTTTTGTAAGTGTCTTTACTTCTGGCGTAAACCATAGTTTGTTATTAGGTTTTGCATTTACGTTTACTCGTCTCTTACCGATTGCTTCGTTAGCTGCTTTGTGTATGTTGTTTTTTAGGAGGCTCCAGCTGTGATCGATCCCATCGTCCTCACTAATCTTGTCGCTTTCAATGTGTTGTTGCAGACGATCTTTGTAAAGCTGCTTTGTGGTTGGATCAGTCAGTGATTGAATGTTAAATTTTTCGACATAGACAGGCGGTATTCGTTTAGCTGGTATAGCGGAGATTCGTAATTTGCAAAGAACAAGGCTGTGATCCGATCCCACATTCGCCGATGCCAAGCTTCTTACATCTAAAATTTGTTCAGGTCGTAAGGATCGATTGGTAATGATATAGTCGATTACTGAGCTGTTTTGTCGATTGCCTGTAAAAGTGTATGTGTGTTGCCATTTGTGTTTGAAGAAGGTGTTGTTAATTCTAAGTTCGTTTAATGCGCAGAATTCCACTAACATCTCTCCACGAGTGTTTAGGGAATTTTCATTGAACACTTGTTTGATACCCTCCACGGCTTCATTACCTACTCGTGCGTTAAAATCCCCCATAAGTATTACCCTCTCTTTGATGGGTATTCTGTCTATGTGTTGTTGAAGTTGGTCGTAAAAATCAATCGCTGTTTGTTCAGGTTTACTGTTGTCCGGTGCATACACTGATATTACATGTAGTGGGTTATCGCAGAGAATGAACTTTACCGCCAGAATTCGATCATTTATATATTCTATGGTATCAATGTTTTGCTCGTACTTGTCATGAACTAACAGACCAACTCCTGAGCTAGCTCCTTCGGTTTTGTTGCGTCCGCTATATATAAGAATGTAGTCCGAGAACCTTGACGTGCCCTTTCCTTTTTTCTTCGTCTCTGATAGAGCACATATGTCAATGTTATGGGTGTTCAATTCTATTATTATTTCTTGATCTTTGTTATTAAATGATCTGACATTCCAGCATGCAATTCTTAGTTGGTTCTTTTTCCATTTTCTCGTTTTCCGTTGTCTCGCAGTAGTCGTCATTGTAAGGGTCTGTCCGTTATCCGAGGCATAGTATCCAGTTCTGTGAGCGGCCATAGGTTTTTACCACAGGTAGGTTGCTAGCCTTGCCTGTGAACCTTCCTCCTTTATCCGGGCTTAGGACCGGCAGCTACCATTACCGAGCTGCAGCAACAGCAGCAGGCGGAGTTCTTAGTTCTTAATAACATCACAGTACAATAATACATTAGAGTTTTTTATAACCGAACACACATCATCCACGTACAAGAGAAAAAGTAATGGAACGACATTAATGCCTTGAGGGACTCCGGATTTAGCGATATATTTAATAGACTGAAATCTATTTATTTCCACAAAATTTTCCCGTCCATAGAGGTAAGATTTAAAAAAGTCAATTAGATTTTCACTGAAGCCCCAGCACTTCATTTTGATAAGTAATGTCGTATGATCTAATTTATCAAAAGCTTTCGCCATATCAGTATAAATTGTATCAACTTGACCACGATCGTCCATTATTTCAGACACATATTGCACAAAGCCACTTAAATTGGTCTCCGTAGATCTTTTATCAAAAAATCCGTGCTGGTTTACCGGTATTTAATTTTTCAATGACCAAAAGATGTGATTATGTATAATAGTTTCAAATATCTTCGAAGGAGCAGACAAAATCGAAACCGGTCGGTAGTTCATAATATGATTCTTCTTTCCAGATTTAAAAACAGAACATACTCTGGTTGTCTTCCATTTAACCGAAAAAGTACCCGTACTTAGACACTTGGTAAAAATTGCAGCAAGTGGCTTACTCAAAAAATCAATGCAACCTTTCAAAATAAATGGTGGTACGTTGTCAGGTCCAATAGCGCCGGTTTTCAATTATTTAGTTGCTTCCACGACATCACTCTCTAATATTGTGCAAAAATTAATTATATCACTCGAGAAGTCCTGAAGATCATAATAGTTAGTTACTTCTTGAAGATTAGAAGAGCTAGTACTGTAAGCAGATTTAAAATGTGACGCAAAAGCATTACATATTTCTTAAGTACCCTCAATTGGACGATCCTGCAAAACCATTGAAGCAGGATAGCAGCTACCTTTTTTCAAATCCTTTATGAAAGTCCAAAAGAATTTTGGATCATCCTTTATATTGTTTTCACATTTATTATACTTTTCACAAGAGTATATTGCAATCGATCAGAAAATCCTAAAATCGTCAATTTTCGTCCTAGAGCAAAAATTTGCAGATTCGTGCGTTTCATGACTTTTTAAGATTTTCATTTTTTGTCCGTCGGTCGGTCGGTCGGTTGGTCAGTCGGTCGGTCGGTCGGTCGGTCGGTCGGTCGGTCGGTCGGTCGGTCGGTCGGTCGGTCGGTCGGTCGGTCGGTCGGTCGGTCGGTCGGTCGGTCGGTCGGTCGGTCGGTCGGTCGGTCGGTGTGTATGTATGTCACGTTTCTTGTAAACACGCTATCTTAAGAACCAAAATTCCGATCCAATTCAAATTTAAAGGAAAATTAAAAAAAAATTATAAGAATGTCAAATTTTCGGCAAAGGGGGATACTGGGGGGCTAACAGACATTTTGGGGGGTCAAAGATATAAATCTGTAAATAGGGTCGTGAAAGTGTATATGATTCTAGAATAAAACAATAATAAAGAAAAAATTAAAATGCGTTAGTGGGGGGGGAGGCAAAGCAATTGGGGGTCTTAAAATAAATTTTCTTTTCTCAAAATAGTAACAATAGTGATTTTTTATTTAATTGTCAAACATTTATCCTGCACAGTTGGCAAAAAAAATTATGAAAATGTCAAATTTTTGGCAAAGGGGGATTTTGGGGGGGTTAACATATATTTTGGGTGGGTCAATTGTCTAAATATGTAATAAAAATCTTTAAATTGTATAATTTTGAATTTAAAAATAGCTTTTTAAGATAAAATCAAAAATCATAAAAATAAAAATTTGGGGCACCAGTTGGGATTTTTTCTCAAAAAAAAAAAATATGGAGTTAAAGACTAACATATTATTAATCATCCATCTGATTTTTAAACATTTATCACAAACAGTTATTTAAAAAAAAAATCCTACAAGCTTCAAATACAGAGGGCCTCCCTGGGGGGCTCCCGGGACTTTCTCAGGGGGGTTCCATATCCAAATATTTTTTAAATATTCTAAGGAACATATGTTACAAATTTCATGTTTCTACCTTAAAATGCAGATTACCCTTATTTTTTGAACCTTACGCACCGGACTAAGAGTGTAATTATCCAATGATATTAAAATTTTAATGGCGTCCTGATAAGAGTGTAATTATCAATAAGCACCTAGACCTCGCCCCCCCGAGGTTGCTTAGCCAATAAAGCATCGCAACCCGCCATTTAAAATACCCCCATCCCACCATTCAAAATACCGCCTTTCAAAATGCCGCCCCCCGGGCCCTAAGTGCAATGTCTAGTCTCCGATTGGCCGACAGTGGCATTATCAGCAGCCATGATTTGAAGCTTAGAACTAGTGGCACCATCTAGCGACAACTCGGTTAACTAATAGTTAAGTTTTAAAATTTGAAAGAATAAGATCGAATGAAGTAGAAGAACAATCGAATATTGAAAATATGTTTGGATTTTTAAAAATAAATAAACTTATATATATTTTTTTGTTTTTTATTTACCTTTATCCCAAAAGTAAAAATTATAAAGCCTGATGAAACAAAAAAAAACTTGATTTAATTTTGATATGCAGATAAATGTGATACTACAAACCATTTCCGTATGAATATGTGCTCTGTGCTCTGCAAATGTGCTTTTCTAAAATTAAAAAAATGTTATGCCTTATTGCATTCAATTTAATAATTTATATTATAAATCTTTTACTTACAAATAATACACAGGAGTTGATTGTATTCGGAATAAAACTACTAGAGACATCTATTAGCTTTTATATCAACACATACAGTTTCCAACATGAATTTTATATTTGATATGTAGTTTTAGCAGTTTAGTAAATATAAATAAATAATAAATAAATAAATTCTTTATTTTCCTATATAAGTACAGATTATAAATTGGAAAAACTAAAAAGTAAATATAAATACAGGAAAACGGCCGCGGGGCAGATGGAAGGGAGCATCCATAGATGCGCTCTACCCCTGATTACCCTTAGCCGAAAATTAATATAAATGTAACAAATAACAAAAGTGAGTAAGTCGTAAAAGAGTATACTAACAAAAAAAAATAAAGAAAGGAAGAGCATATTTATTCTTTAACCATTTTATCATTTAGGGAAAAAAAAAAAAATTGAACCAATGTTGCCATAACCACCTTAACCACACCATATACAGGCTGCTTCAAGTTTAGCATTTACTCACTTATCAATCTTCATCTGATGCTGGTGAATGGGGTTGAGGCCTGAAAAATGAATATTAAAACAAGCTGCATATAAGTATGACAAAAAATGATTAAAATTACCTAGTAGGGTGGAACACGCTGAGGAAAAATCATTACCATTTCTATATAATGATATGTGCTTTGTGCTCTACAGATGTGATGTTCTAAAATTAAAATTTTTTTATGCCTTATTACATTCAATTTAATAATTTATAAATCTTTTACTTATAAATAATACGCCGGAGTTGATTATGTTCGGAATAAAACTACTAGAGACATCTATTAGCTTTCATATCAACACGTACAGTTTCCAACATGAATTTTATAATTGATATGAAGTTTTAGCAGTTTAGTAAATATACAGGCTGCTTCAAGTTTAGCATTTACTCACATATCAATCTTCATCTGATGCTGGTGAATGGGGTCGAGGCCTGAAAAATGAATATTAAAACAAGCTGCATATAAGTATGAAAAAAAAATGTATAAAATTACTCAGGTGTTGTATTCTGGGGAAAAACCATCGGCACCCATTGTCCTCTGTACTGCGTCATAGCAGTCCACTGCACGAGGGCTAGGGGATCATGACATCGGTTACAGGGCAGAGGTGAGGAATTGTTAATAAAGATCATTCTCTGCCTCGCCTTAACACACATCCCCCCTCGGATGAATGTATAATCACACGTATTACATCCTAAACGAACTTTATATTCTTTAGGATATATAGCATCAGGATAGTCTATGACTTCAAAGGGGCATCTTAATGTGTTAAAGCCATCGCTTATCCCTCTTTCAACAGCCCCCTGCGGGGGTATACCTCCGCTTGTTGACTGCGAGCTTGACATTTTTGTTATACTAAAACGATATAATTTCTGAATATTCATTAACAAAAAAAGCGTATTTAATTTAGATCTCTGTTTTTTCTAATAAATCAAATAGTTTTGATGCTACTCAAATAGTTTTGATGCTACTCACCTTTCAATTCTCCGTAATATAACACACACCCAATTAATGAGAAAAAACTACCTTTGAAATGCGCGTATCATATGAGTCAATTAACAAAACAAATGCAACAATGCATTTTATCAATTTATGAAAGTTTTGCAAAAAATTAGTTTTGCAGGAAATAAGTTTTTGCTGTGTAGGTTTAGATAAATTTTTAGAAAAAAATCAAATAATAATTAAGATGAAAAAATCATATTTCGGCTAATAATAATTTTTTTAAAAATATTCACAATTAAATTAAAAAAATTTTCTCTGTTCCTTTAGAAATAAATTGAATTTTCACATTTTTTTTAAAAAAGGTTTTAATCTGAAGGTCCCCACAGTTTGATATCCGACACCAGCAAATCTTTTTTAAGTTTAGAGTAAACCAAACAACATAATTTAAAAAGCAATCTATTACCTATGGGACATTCCATATAAAATCGACCAATCATAGTAGCTATTATTTGATTTGTTTTATATTTGGTGGGTACAATCCTTACCCATGGTGAAGGTGGAATTTTTTTTTTTTTTTTGAATTTTCATAATTTTTCTTGGCTTAGATTAAAAATTGAATTTTCCGATTTTGAAAGATTAAAATTGGTAGTAATTTTAAGTTGACAATAAACACTTATTTTTATTAAAAAATCAGGAGGTGCATATTTGCACTCCTTCTCTACTATTAAGTACCTCAAACTATTGAAAATGATCAAGTTTAGGTCTAAAAACAGCTATGTGGGACTGGGTAAATTTTTTTTTTGATAACTTTAAAATGTTAATGTGCTAATGAAGATTCATAAAAAAAATTATTTTTTTTGTGATTTAACTTCGTTTAGAAACAGCAATGCTTTTAAAATGTTACCGAGTACGTTAAATTTAAACAAGATCAAATCATATTTTAAATTCTTGGAAGATTAAAATTAGTACTAGTTTTTAGTTGACAAAGGACACATCTTTTTATAAAAAAAAATATGAACCGCATATTTGCACTCCTTATCTATCAGGCAGCTATGGAAAATGACCAAATATGGCACTAAAAAAAGTTATGTGGGACTGGGTAAATTTTTTTTTTTTTATTTTAAAATGTTGTAGGGGTAATAGAGACGCATGAAAAAAAGAAAGCTTATTTTAGGCCTATTTTAAGCTAATTTCATGTTAAGAAAGCTTATTTTGGGCCTATTTCAAAAATAAGGAAGCTTATTTCAAAAGTAAGGTAGCTTATTTTAGGTTTATTTTAAGCTTATTTCATGATAAGAAAACCTATTTTAGGCATATTTTTAAAAATAATCTTATATGCGTCATAGACCGCTTCCTCAGGTAAATTTTTTAAATAATTAGCAACCCGACGCGACGCAGCGAAATACGGAAATTCTTTATAGTGAATTACAAATGAATCAGAATGAGAACAATATTTTTGATACTTTCTCTTAAAAAAAATGAAAAACATAAAGTACTTTTTAACAAAATACATTGTTTATTAAGTATACATAAACTATACAATAATTACTTTAGTATAAATATAACCTTCGAATTTACACCTCCTCACTGAAAAAGAAAAACAGTTTATTAGATTAAAGTTATGACATTATAAGAAAAGAACAACAAGTTATGGCACTTAAACATTGAATTTTAAATTAATTTTTTTTATTTTTTGGTAATTAAAGAAAAAAACATTTTATTTCGGTTAAACTTAAGACATACACGTCAAAAATTTTATGAACGATATGAAAATTGTATACTGAATTTTAGAGAGACCTCCTTTAGATTATTTTGGATATATAATCAATTGTAAAAAGAGTTTGACAGCTTACTATAGTTATTTTTTTTAAACTATATCGAGTGTGTTCACACTAACATATTTATGAACAGACATAACAGAGTAGGTATATACTTAATTTTGTAAATGTAAAAGTGATAACATTGCAGTTACTAAGTACTCTACTTTTTCTATACAATAGCTATGTTATTGCAATTTATTCAAAATTTAAACAGGTATGTATTGGGAAACTCTTTAGTCTATTTTACATAAGTTTCAGCTAACTATACGTTTTCTTTTAAAAGCAACATTTATTTTTTTTTGATTAAATACACATTTTAGTTTAAAGGAAATGCTTGAAAACATGTCATTCAAACACTTTTACAATAACATGCTCGCTGGTATTGGTGTGAAATTAGCGTTGAATTTCCAGCGTTGGATTTCTGACGTAGGGAAAAAACCAAATCGGACACTTGGGCGGTTTGAAGTTAGACCAATTTGAAAATAAAACCTTTGTTATCGTCTATCGATCCCCAAGAATATTTACCTGCGTGTTTTTAATTATTTGGATATAATAAAATTACAAGTTTTGCCAAAAATAATTTATTTCATATACCGTGTGTCCTGCAAATAATAGCGCACGAGCCTAGAACTTTTTGCTATAACTTTTTCCGTAGGGTGTTTTTTTTTAAATTTTTTACGTAGTTTATGTTTATTGTACGTAATCTTTTGCATAGAATAAAAAAAATTTTAAATTCTATGGTTTTAAAATTTAATTTGCGGATTTTTGAGCCGTTACTAAACCGGTAATTTTTGTCATAGATCATTTTAAAAAATACAAATGTAGTCAAGACTAAAAATTCTTTTAAAATAAATAAAAATATATGGGGTGTTCCATTAAAAAATATAAAATTATTTTTTTTCCGGTTAAACCGGAAGTACTATATTTTTTTTAGTGTATGCAAAATATGGCGTAGATTAAGCATAAACTATCTACAAAATTTCAATTTTCTAATTCTTTATTCTTTATTCTTTATTCAAACTTTTCGTAACTATGTACAGTTCGAACTTTAAGTCTATGTTTTCTTATTAGGTAGACAAACTATTACAAATTTTTAAAAAGCTACCAAAGGGCTGAACCGAAAAACAACCCTCAACATAGAAAACCGTTTCTGACAATTTCCCAACATCAAAATTTTTTTAAATTTTTACCAAAGATACTCTAAGGTAAGTTTAAAACACTGGCATAATCAGAATCTGTGTCAACTTAACCAAAAAGGGATGAAAAAATAAACAACCCCTGGACATAGAAAACCGTTTCTGACAATTTCCCAACATCAAAATTATTTTAAATTTTTACCAAAAATACTCTAAGATAAGTTTAAAACACTGGCATAATCAGAATCTGTGTCAACTTAACCAAAAAGGGATGAAAAAATAAACAACCCCTGAACATAGAAAACCGTTTCTGACAATTTCCCAACATCAAAATTATTTTAAATTTTTATCAAAGATACTCTAAAGTAAGTTTAAAACACTGGCATAATCAGAATCTGTGTCAACTTAATCAAAAAGGGATGAAAAAATAAACAACCCCTGGACATAGAAAACCGTTTCTGATAATTTCCCAACATCAAAATTATTTTAAATTTTTACCAAAGATACTCTAAAGTAAGTTTAAAACACTGGCATAATCAGAATCTGTGTCAACTTAATCAAAAAGGGATGAAAAAATAAACAACCCCTGAACATAGAAAACCGTTTCTGACAATTTCCCAACATCAAAATTATTTTAAATTTTTACCAAAGATACTCTAAGGTAAGTTTAAAACACTGGCATAATCAGAATCTGTGTCAACTTAATCAAAAAGGGATGAAAAAATAAACAACCCCTGAACGTAGAAAACCGTTTCTGATAATTTCCCAACATCAAAATTATTTTAAATTTTTACCAAAGATACTCTAAAGTAAGTTTAAAACACTGGCGTAATCAGAATCTGTGTCAACTTAATCAAAAAGGGATGAAAAAATAAACAACCCCTGAACATAGAAAACCGTTTCTGACAATTACCCAACATCAAAATTATTTTAAATTTTTACCAAAGATACTCTAAAGTAAGTTTAAAACACTGGCATAATCAGAATCTGTGTCAACTTAATCAAAAAGGGATGAAAAAATAAACAACCCCTGAACATAGAAAACCGTTTCTGACAATTTCCCAACATCAAAATTATTTTAAATTTTTATCAAAGATACTCTAAGGTAAGTTTAAAACACTGGCATAATCAGAATCTGTGTCAACTTAACCAAAAAGGGATGAAAAAATAAACAACCCCTGGACATAGAAAACCGTTTCTGACAATTTCCCAACATCAAAATTATTTTAAATTTTTATCAAAGATACTCTAAGGTAAGTTTAAAACACTGGCATAATCAGAATCTGTGTCAACTTAACCAAAAAGGGATGAAAAGATAAACAACCCCTGAACATAGAAAACCGTTTCTGACAATTTCCCAACATCAAAATTATTTTAAATTTTTATCAAAGATACTCTAAGGTAAGTTTAAAACACTGGCATAATCAGAATCTGTGTCAACTTAACCAAAAAGGGATGAAAAAATAAACAACCCCTGGACATAGAAAACCGTTTCTGACAATTTCCCAACATCAAAATTATTTTAAATTTTTATCAAAGATACTCTAAGGTAAGTTTAAAACACTGGCATAATCAGAATCTGTGTCAACTTAACCAAAAAGGGATGAAAAAATAAACAACCCCTGGACATAGAAAACCGTTTCTGACAATTTCCCAACATCAAAATTATTTTAAATTTTTACCAAAGATACTCTAAGGTAAGTTTAAAACACTGGCATAATCAGAATCTGTGTCAACTTAATCAAAAAGGGATGAAAAAATAAACAACCCCTGGACATAGAAAACCGTTTCTGATAATTTCCCAACATCAAAATTATTTTAAATTTTTACCAAAGATACTCTAAAGTAAGTTTAAAACACTGGCATAATTAGAATCTGTGTCAACTTAATCAAAAAGGGATGAAAAAATAAACAACCCCTGAACATAGAAAACCGTTTCCCACAATTTCCCAACATCAAAATTATTTTAAATTTTTACCAAAGATACTCTAAAGTAAGTTTAAAACACTTGCCTAATCAGAATCTGTGTCAACTTAACCAAAAAGGGATGAAAAAATAAGCAACCCTCATCATTAAAAACCGTTTTTGACAATTTCCCAATATTCAAATATTTTTTTTAATTACTCGCTATTTTTTTAAACAATTATTTATCAAAAATAAAAAAAAGGTATTTTTTTTTAATTTAGCGTCATTTTTTAAATATTAATTGATTACTTCAAATTAGAAAAATTGTCTATTTTAAATAATAGAACAAAATCGATGTTATTAAAAAAGAAATCGATTTTTTTCGATTTTTTAAAAATCGATTTTAAATCGATTCTTGCCCATCGCTGTTTGTTGCTAATTGTCATTTGTCAAAGTTAAGTGTGTGAAAAGTTCTTTGCTTTTCTTATTGTGTATTCAAAGTTTTGTATTCACGACGCCATTCTTCGACGCCGCTATTAATGCAATAGTTTGTGCTTTTTAAACATTGACAGCAGTGCCCTTTTGTATAAAGGAGTGTGTTTAAAGTTTTGTTTTTTGGAGACCATTATTTGACACCAACATTAATGCAAAACGTCTTGTGTGTGTGTGCTTTTAATATTGTTAATATTTCTCTACCAAAGCAATTGCGTGCATAACATTATACTTATTTGTAAATATATTTTACCTTTGTTTTGTGTTTTATTACATGGTTTTTTAAGGCATTGCGACAAAACGCAGTTTTTTCGCTAGCGCCCACCTATGTAAATATTTTGGTTACTTTTGGTTTGTATTTGTTTAGTTTGGTTTGGTCTGGCCTACGTTAATACGTTAACAAAGTTTTTAACTCTGTTTTGTTGCCAGCACCTACCTATGTAAAATATTGGTTACTTTGAGTTTTGTTATTGTTTGGTCTGGTCTGGCCTACGTTAATACGTTAACAAAGTTTTTAACTCTGTTTTGTTGCCAGCACCTACCTATGTAAAATATTGGTTACTTTGAGTTTTGTTATTGTTTGGTCTGGTCTGGCCTGCGTTGAAACGTTAATAAAGTTTTTAACTCTGTTTTGTTGCCAGCATCTACCTATGTAAAATATTGGTTACTTTGAGTTTTGTTATTGTTTGGTCTGGTCTGGCCTGCGTTGAAACGTTAATAAAGTTTTTAACTCTGTTTTGTTGCCAGCATCTACCTATGTAAAATATTGGTTACTTTGAGTTTTGTTATTGTTTGGTCTGGTCTGGCCTGCGTTGAAACGTTAATAAAGTTTATAACTCTGTTTTGTTGCCAGCACCTACCTATGTAAAATATTGGTTACTTTTAGTTTTGTTATTGTTTGATTTGGTCTGGCCTGCGTTAAAACGCTAACAAAGTTTGCAATTTGTTTTTAGCCGGAGCCTAACTACTTAATTAGGTTTATTTTTTGCGTTTTGTTAAACTGGTCGTATTAGCTTACTTTGGTTTGGTCATCTTAGCGTAGCTAGTAGATACGCTAATAAAAGACGTCTAAAGTTTTAGAGCTAGATAGGAAAAGTTTTTTCTGAATATTTTTCATTATGGTTTTTAAAAAAATATATTTGAAAAAAGTTTTTGACAAACTTTTAGAAACAGACCCCGATTTGACCCCAGATGATATTATTTCCTTTAATTGTACTACTCCTCTTCTAAAAGAAGTGTGCCAAACATTATCAGACGGAAAACATCCTAAAATTTATCCCTCAAAAGTTTGCACCCTAATAAAAAGAAATGGTTGGTTTATTAAGGAATATTTTAAAACTGCTAGAAGTGAAACTAAACCACATTTGTCACGTTCGCTCAGTTCCTCAGAAACTGAAAAAAATACTTTATCGTTTTCTTTCCCCGAACTTGATGATTTCATATTTACTTCAAGCAAAATTGAATTGCAAAAACCACCCTTAATTAATACAATTAATTCTAATCATGCTGTTTCGGTTAGTGAAAATCAAAGTCAATCTTTCCAATCAACCTCGCCACCAATAAATTCTAGTCATTCTCTTCAATTTTGCCAATCACCCCTTTCACTAATGAATTATTCTAGCCATTCTCTTCCGGTTAGTGATAATCAAGTTCAATCTTTGCAATCTACCCCTCCATCAATTAATTCTAGTCATTCCCTTCAATCATACCAATTACCACTTTCACCAATAAATCATTCTAGTCATTCACTTCCGATTAGTAATAATCAAATCCAATCTTTGCAATCTACTTCTCCATTAATTAATTCTAGTAATTCCCTTCAATCATACCAATCACCACTTTCACCAATAAATCATTCTAGTCATTCCCTTTCGATTAGTGATAATCAAATTAAATGTTTCCAATCAACTCCGCCACCAATTAACTCTGGCAATTCTCTTCAATCCTGCCAATCACCCCTTTTACTAATGAATTCAAGTCATTCTCTTCCACTTGGTGATATAAGTCAAATGAAATCGTCCCCGCCTTCATCAAATCTATCTTCAAAATCAAATGTTTCAAAATTTTTATCTGAATGTCATCTTACTGAAAACGTATCTAGCGAAAATGAAAGTGTTCCTAGCATTATTTTAAAAAATCTGAATGATAACAAACAAAATGAGACTCTTCCATTAGGATCAAAAAATATTTTAAGTTCTTGGATAGTCCCAGAGTCCTATGATCAATGCAAAATTTGTGAAGGAACATTTTTTATTACTGAAGATGAAATGGACACCATATTTGACGGTAAAAATTTTATATCACCATTATATGTAAGTTTTATTAAAAGAAAAATTGAGACCATAAATAACACATGCATTTTATACATAAAAACTAAACGCTACCGAAAAAAAATGGATGACTACGTAATTTATGCAAAATGTGCTCATGAGTGTAAGAAATTTTTAATTATTATAAAAAACATCCATAAAAATTGTAATCATGAAGTTTTATTATTTAGCAACTCAATTAATTACCACCATGAAGATGACCTTACCGCACATGTTAGGGGTCCCGATAGAAAGATAATTAGAAATGAGCTAAAGCTCAAAAAACCTTTCGAATATCGCAATAAAACTATAACAAAAGCTGATGTAAAAAAAATTAAAAGAGGCAACATGGGGGATATAAAATCCGAAGAAGCTATACGCAAAATGCGGTCTGAGGGGTTAGGCAAGAACGATAGGGATGCTGATGACCTGTTAGACATGATTGGAATGCAACTGGACCACCCTGAATATATTCAGTTGGTCGGTTCCCCATTTGTAGTGTGGATTTCTAGCAAGCAGCAACTGGAGTTGCTTCTAGTCCAATATAAAAGCAATCCGACGCTATCACTACATTTGGATGCAACTGGAAAAATAATAAGAACTCCGGTTGCTGTTTCTACAAGTGTATTTTACTATGTGGGAGCCATTCAGTTGGACCTGAATAAAAGGGTGGTTCCAATTTTTGAACAGGTCTCAGCATCCCATTATAGCGGCTCTATTGGGTTATGGCTTGCTAACTTCAAATTTTTTTGCCTAAAAACAATTAACAAATGGCCCATTTTTGAAAACGTGGTGGTGGACTTTAGCTTTGCCTTTTTAAATGGAATTTGCGACTATTGGAACTGCCAGCCTCTAGTGGAATATTTAAATTTATGTTTTTAATGTTTAACTAATAATAAATTAACTTTTCCCCCTAAAATCATAAAAATTTTTATTTGTTGCACCCATTTTTTTAAAATCATCTGCAAAGATATCGATAAATCATTTAATGACCCTCCTATGCGAAAACAGGTAAAGGAGGTTATGGCGTCAACATTTAAATTTAAAAAACTTAATGAGTTTATTGTTTGGTACAAATTAATTGTTATAATTTTAAATAAAAAAATTTTGTCAATTAAGGTGGAACAAGCTCTTACAAATTTGTTTAAAATCTGCTGCAATCCTCCATCTCCTGAAAACAGCATTTATAATTCTTTCGACATGATAAGTGATGTAAACATGGACGATGAGGATAAGAACAAAGCACTCTTTAAAAAAAGTCCTTTTTATAAACTGTTTAAAGGAATTGGTGATCAACAACTATCCAAACCAGGGAGCCCCAACAAATACTAAAAAAACGGTAAATAATGTGAACCCAAATTCAGTTGCAACTCGTTTGGTTAATGTATCAAATTCAGTTAAATTGAGCAAAGCGACCATTTTGCAAATGAAACGCTCATTAAAGAAAAAGAGACAAATTATGTTACCATCTGAAGATCTTTCCCGTCCGTTTGATATAGAAGAACTAAAAACAGCTTTAACTTTAACGAAAAATCGAAAAGCAGCAGGTTTTGATGGAATTTATCCCGAGTTTCTTAAACATCTTGGGAGTAAGGCATTACAATGGCTAACTTCATTTTATAATAATATTCTGATCTCTGGTAACATTCCTCCAGAGTTCAAAAAAGCCAAAGTTATTGCCATATTAAAACCAGGAAAGCCGGCTGAAGAAGCATCAAGTTATAGACCGATTTCGTTGCTGAGTGTGCTGTATAAAGTTTTAGAAAGGTTACTATACCAAAGAATCTACCCATGCATTGAAGAAGTTCTTCCAATTGAGCAGGCTGGTTTTAGAAAGAATAGAAACTGTTGTGATCAGGTTTTGGCATTGACTTCACATATCGAAGCTGGATTTCAAAATCGACTTAAAACAGGAGTAGCCTTCGTAGATCTAACGGCAGCCTATGATACAGTTTGGAAGGATGGTTTAGTTCACAAATTATATAATGCGATTCCTTGTGGAAAAATAGTAAACCTTCTTGAAAATATGCTAACGGATAGGAGATTTCGAGTATTTATTGGAGAAAAAAGTAGCAAATTTAGGACGCTTAACAACGGATTACCTCAGGGCTCAGTATTAGCTCCACTGTTGTTTAATTTATATACGAGTGACTTACCCCAAACTACTTCCCGTAAGTTTATTTATGCTGATGATTTGGCGCTGACTTACCAACATAATGATTTTAATACATTGGAAAATTCTCTATCAAGTGACTTGGATATTATGTATCAGTATTTTAAGAAATGGAGACTCTGTCCAAATCCAACCAAAACAGAGGTTTCTTGTTTCCATCTGAACAACAATCAGAAAAGAAGAGAGCTTCAAATTAACTTTAATGGAGTTTTACTGAAACATAACTTTAACCCTACGTATCTTGGAGTAACTTTGGACAGTTCCCTACTGTATAACAATCATTTAGAAAAAGTGAGACAGAAAATCAAAACCAGAAACAATATTCTAAGTAAATTAGCGGGAACCAATTGGGGGGCGGATGCTCATACTTTGAGAACAGCAGGACTGGCACTTGTATATTCTACGGCGGAGTACTGTTGCCCTGTTTGGATGAATAGTTGTCATGTAAACAAAATTGACACACAATTAAACCAAACTATGAGAGTAATCACTGGTACAATAAAATCTACACCAACGCCTTGGTTGCCTGTGCTTTCTAACATAGCTCCACCTGACCTTAGAAGAAGACATGCAGCTAAAAGGGAATGGGATAAGGTTCAATTTGAGTTGGAAAAATTCCCCTTACATATTGACTTGCAGATGCTTCCACCTAACAGACTTAAATCAAGGAAGCCCATATGGCAAGAGGAGTTTATTCATCAGCCCTTTTCCATCACTGATAAATGGAAAAATAAGTGGCAAGAAATTGATGATTTAACCAACAAAGAATTGATTGAAGATCCAACGAAGGTAGTTCCAGGGTTTGATCAGCCCAGAAAAGTTTGGAGTATGGTTAATCGCCTTAGAACGTGTCACGGACGTTGTAATGATATGCTTTATAAATGGAATGCATTACCTAGCCCGCTTTGTGAATGTGGTGCATTGCCAGAAACGATTAAAAATATTGTCCAAACACTAAATTTGAGGGTGGTTTTCAAGAAATACACCAAATAACTCCAGAAACTTTGAATTGGATATCAACCCTAAAAGAGCTGTAACTTTTTCGCTGGGATTTATTGTACCACCACAATTTTGACAACACTGGTATGCCTGAGTTCTTTCCATGGTTTTTCTCGGCCGCGAAGTAAATGCTTTACCAGAATAATAAAAATCGGCCATGGACGTGAAAAAATGAACATCACTTATACCTTTTGGAAATTAAACATCTTCCATTTTATAATGTTCATTTGTACCTATTTTTGACATGTATTTATAATATCATACGAATATATATATATATATATCCAAACCAGATTTTCATTCTAATAAATTAAACCAATTTTTCAATCCCGATTTTTCTTTGACTATCCTAAATAAATATCTGCCTTATCTTCCCCTCTGGGCATCAAATTTAAATAATGACAGACGGCTTCATAATCAGCCAGTTGAACGACTATTTGGCATTTACAAGCATTCTATAATGAAAGGGGAGATGAAGCAGAAATGTAGCAGAGTAGTAAGAAAAAGTAGGGAATATGTAATTGCCAAACACAAGGAAAATTATTTTAAACTGAAAAGCAAAAGATGCACAAAAAAAGATGTGGCTGCAACTAAGGAAGCAAAAGAGACAGGCATTTTAAGCCAAGAAAACTGGGACAAATCCATAAAAAATACTCAATTGTCTTATTTCCAACCATCTTCCTTAAAGAAAACGTTGAATTCATTGTCCCAATCTAAATCATCTTCATTTATTTCCAAAAGCAACAATAATTGTTTGTATTGTAAGGAGGGTTCTCTAGATACTACAGTTGCCTGGGTATGTTGCGATAACTGTAGTGGATGGATACACCAACAATGTGTCATGTCTACATCCAATGATGATTTTGAAGGAACTTTTTTGTGCTTCAACTGCCAACCTTCCAACCTTCCTTCTCCTAGTGCCAATACTCTTAACCAAAAATGCATGGACTTTCTTATCGCTCTATCCATGGAAGACAGTAGGAAAATTACGGAAACAACTTTAGGACAACGAAAACATCAAATATGGTTCAAGGAAAGATCTAAGAGGCTGACCGCATCCAACTTTGGTAAGGTTTGCAAGGCAAGAAGCCAAAATTCCATGAGTAAAATTGCATACCAGATCGTTTGTCCTAAAGATTTATCTTCAATTCCTGCTGTCCGCCATGGAATTATAAACGAAGTCAATGGAATTAAAGCTTATGAAGCGGTTAAGAATACCAAAGTTACTCCATCTGGTTTGGTAGTGCATCCTGAAATTCCATATCTGGCATGTTCACCAGATGGACTTGTTGAAGAGGTCAGCGATGGTGCACTAACAAAAGGTTGTGTTGAAATAAAATGTCCATACAAAATTCGAAAACTTTTGCCAGATTCTGCAATAAAAGCCGGAAAATTAGAATATTTTTCAAAAACCGGAGGTCTTAAAAAAAATCATCAGTATTACTACCAAGTTCAGGGGCAATTATTTATCACTAATACAGACTGGTGCGATTTTGTGGTTTACACGGAAAAAGGCACATACATTAAACGAATAACGAGGGACAATGGATTTTGGCAAAATATTCTTTTAAATTTAAAATCTTTCTATTTAAATTACATCCTGCCACATTTGGTCAATCCTGGTTCTAATCCTGATGGTCAAATAGAACCCCGCGAATGGAATAATGAGACTTACCATGATGTGCCTTCCAATATTATTAAAAACATTATTTCGCCAGAATCCTGGTTGGAAGATACTACGTTTGATTTCTTTTTTGATGTGGCGAATACATTTAATACCTCTTTCCAAATGTTACCCACCTGGTATCTTCAACTGCCATATAAAATCGTTCCAATTAGGCCTGGCGAAAAAGATGTTCAAATAATGCACCACCAAAATAACCATTGGAATTGCATTTATCATGATGAAAACAATATCCTTCACGTATATGATAGTCTTTATAAATTGTCTTTTAATAAATTGTCACCAGTTGAACAGATATATATTTCTTCAAGGTACCCGCACGTTAATAAGGAGGATATAATTTTTCATCTTTGTGCAAAACAAACAGATTCGTCCTCCTGCGGCGTTTTTGCAGCTGCTTTTGCAACTGCCATTATTTTTGGAAAGGATCCTTCTACGGAAAATTTCTTTATCGACCATCAAGCAAGGACCTTAAGAAATCATTTACTTAAAATTCTTATGCAACGCAGGCTGGAAATTTTTCCCACTTTTTAATTTATTCTATATGTCACTTTTGGTAAAATACATTGTAACGGTTAATACACAATTTTGCTTCTTTTTGCTGTCCTTCTTTAAGGCATAAATTTTGTCCTGCACAAGCATAGTTTTGCACCTCAACTTTGCTTCTTTTTGTTGTCCTTCTTTAAGGCATACCTTTTGTCCTGCACAAGCATAGTTTTGCACCTCAACTTTGCTTCTTTTTGTTGTCCTTCTTTAAGGCATACCTTTTGTCCTGCACAAGCATAGTTTTGCACCTCAATTTTGCTTCTTCTTGTTGTCCTTCTTTAAGGCATGCCTTTTGTCCTGCACAAGCATAGTTTTGCACCTCAACTTTGCTTCTTTTTGCTGTCCTTCTTTAAGGCATACCTTTTGTCCTGCACAAGCATAGTTTTGCACCTCAACTTTGCTTCTTTTTGTTGTCCTTCTTTAAGGCATACCTTTTGTCCTGCACAAGCATAGTTTTGCACCTCAATTTTGCTTCTTCTTGTTGTCCTTCTTTAAGGCATGCCTTTTGTCCTGCACAAGCATAGTTTTGCACCTCAACTTTGCTTCTTTTTGTTGTCCTTCTTTAAGGCATACCTTTTGTCCTGCACAAGCATAGTTTTGCACCTCAACTTTGCTTCTTTTTGCTGTCCTTCTTTAAGGCATACCTTTTGTCCTGCACAAGCACAGTTTTGCACCTCAACTTTGCTTCTTTTTGCTGTCCTTCTTTAAGGCATAAATTTTGTCCTGCACAAGCATAGTTTTGCACCTCAACTTTGCTTCTTTTTGTTGTCCTTCTTTAAGGCATACCTTTTGTCCTGCACAAGCATAGTTTTGCACCTCAACTTTGCTTCTTTTTGTTGTCCTTCTTTAAGGCATACCTTTTGTCCTGCACAAGCATAGTTTTGCACCTCAACTTTGCTTCTTTTTGCTGTCCTTCTTTAAGGCATAAATTTTGTCCTGCACAAGCATAGTTTTGCACCTCAACTTTGCTTCTTTTTGTTGTCCTTCTTTAAGGTATACCTTTTGTCCTGCACAAGCATAGTTTTGCACCTCAACTTTGCTTCTTTTTGTTGTCCTTCTTTAAGGTATACCTTTTGTCCTGCACAAGCATAGTTTTGCACCTCAACTTTGCTTCTTTTTGTTGTCCTTCTTTAAGGTATACCTTTTGTCCTGCACAAGCATAGTTTTGCACCTCAACTTTGCTTCTTTTTGTTGTCCTTCTTTAAGGCATACCTTTTGTCCTGCACAAGCATAGTTTTGCACCTCAACTTTGCTTCTTTTTGTTGTCCTTCTTTAAGGTATACCTTTTGTCCTGCACAAGCATAGTTTTGCACCTCAACTTTGCTTCTTTTTGTTGTCCTTCTTTAAGGCATACCTTTTGTCCTGCACAAGCATAGTTTTGCACCTCAATTTTGCTTCTTCTTGTTGTCCTTCTTTAAGGCATGCCTTTTGTCCTGCACAAGCATAGTTTTGCACCTCAACTTTGCTTCTTTTTGCTGTCCTTCTTTAAGGCATACCTTTTGTCCTGCACAAGCATAGTTTTGCACCTCAACTTTGCTTCTTTTTGTTGTCCTTCTTTAAGGCATACCTTTTGTCCTGCACAAGCATAGTTTTGCACCTCAATTTTGCTTCTTTTTGTTGTCCTTCTTTAAGGTATACCTTTTGTCCTGCACAAGCATAGTTTTGCACCTCAACTTTGCTTCTTTTTGTTGTCCTTCTTTAAGGTATACCTTTTGTCCTGCACAAGCATAGTTTTGCACCTCAACTTTGCTTCTTTTTGTTGTCCTTCTTTAAGGTATACCTTTTGTCCTGCACAAGCATAGTTTTGCACCTCAACTTTGCTTCTTTTTGTTGTCCTTCTTTAAGGTATACCTTTTGTCCTGCACAAGCATAGTTTTGCACCTCAACTTTGCTTCTTTTTGTTGTCCTTCTTTAAGGCATACCTTTTGTCCTGCACAAGCATAGTTTTGCACCTCAACTTTGCTTCTTTTTGTTGTCCTTCTTTAAGGCATACCTTTTGTCCTGCACAAGCATAGTTTTGCACCTCAACTTTGCTTCTTTTTGCTGTCCTTCTTTAAGGCATAAATTTTGTCCTGCACAAGCATAGTTTTGCACCTCAACTTTGCTTCTTTTTGCTGTCCTTCTTTAAGGCATACCTTTTGTCCTGCACAAGCATAGTTTTGCACCTCAACTTTGCTTCTTTTTGTTGTCCTTCTTTAAGGCATACCTTTTGTCCTGCACAAGCATAGTTTTGCACCTCAACTTTGCTTCTTTTTGCTGTCCTTCTTTAAGGCATACATTTTGTCCTGCACAAGCATAGTTTTGCACCTCAACTTTGCTTTTTTTTCTGTCATTTTTTAAGGCAATACTTATGGTTCTCCCCCAAGACCTCTCCGCAGTAATTAACATTGTGAAGAATATGTCCTGTTCATTTTAATGCACATCCTGATGATTTTCTCTCAAGGCCACTCCGCCAGTAATTAACATTGGGAAATTGTCAGAAACGGTTTTCTATGTCCAGGGGTTGTTTTTTTTTTCATCCCTTTTTGGTTAAGTTGACACCGATTCTGATTATGCCGGTGTTTTAAACTTACCTTATAGTATCTTTGGTAAAAATTTAAAATAATTTTGATGTTGGGAAATTATCAGAAACGGTTTTCTATGTTCAGGGGTTGTTTATTTTTTCATCCCTTTTTGATTAAGTTGACACAGATTCTGATTATGCCAGTGTTTTAAACTTACTTTAGAGTATCTTTGGAAAAAATTTAAAATAATTTTGATGTTGGGAAATTGTCAGAAACGGTTTTCTATGTCCAAGGGTTGTTTATTTTTTCATCCCTTTTTGATTAAGTTGACACAGATTCTGATTATTCCAGTGTTTTAAACTTACTTTAGAGTATCTTTGGTAAAAATTTAAAATAATTTTGATGTTGGGAAATTGTCAGAAACGGTTTTCTATGTCCAGGGGTTGTTTATTTTTTCATCCCTTTTTGATTAAGTTGACACAGATTCTGATTATGCCAATGTTTTAAACTTACTTTAGAGTATCTTTGGTAAAAATTTAAAATAATTTTGATGTTGGGAAATTATCAGAAACGGTTTTCTATGTCCAGGGGTTGTTTTTTTTTTCATCCCTTTTTGGTTAAGTTGACACCGATTCTGATTATGCCAGTGTTTTAAACTTACCTTAGAGTATCTTTGGTAAAAATTTAAAATAATTTTGATGTTGGGAAATTATCAGAAACGGTTTTCTATGTTCAGGGGTTGTTTATTTTTTCATCCCTTTTTGATTAAGTTGACACCGATTCTGATTATGCCAGTGTTTTAAACTTACCTTAGAGTATCTTTGGTAAAAATTTAAAATAATTTTGATGTTGGGAAATTGTCAGAAACGGTTTTCTATGTTCAGGGGTTGTTTATTTTTTCATCCCTTTTTGATTAAGTTGACACAGATTCTGATTATGCCAGTGTTTTAAACTTACTTTAGAGTATCTTTGGTAAAAATTTAAAATAATTTTGATGTTGGGAAATTGTCAGAAACGGTTTTCTATGTCCAGGGGTTGTTTATTTTTTCATCCCTTTTTGATTAAGTTGACACCGATTCTGATTATGCCAGTGTTTTAAACTTACCTTAGAGTATCTTTGGTAAAAATTTAAAATAATTTTGATGTTGGGAAATTGTCAGAAACGCTTTTCTATGTCCAGGGGTTGTTTATTTTTTCATCCCTTTTTGATTAAGTTGACACAGATTCTGATTATGCCAGTGTTTTAAACTTACTTTAGAGTATCTTTGGTAAAAATTTAAAATAATTTTGATGTTGGGAAATTGTCAGAAACGGTTTTCTATGTTCAGGGGTTGTTTATTTTTTCATCCCTTTTTGATTAAGTTGACACAGATTCTGATTATGCCAGTGTTTTAAACTTACTTTAGAGTATCTTTGGTAAAAATTTAAAATAATTTTGATGTTGGGAAATTGTCAGAAACGGTTTTCTATGTCCAGGGGTTGTTTATTTTTTCATCCCTTTTTGATTAAGTTGACACCGATTCTGATTATGCCAGTGTTTTAAACTTACCTTAGAGTATCTTTGGTAAAAATTTAAAATAATTTTGATGTTGGGAAATTGTCAGAAACGGTTTTCTATGTCCAGGGGTTGTTTATTTTTTCATCCCTTTTTGATTAAGTTGACACCGATTCTGATTATGCCAGTGTTTTAAACTTACCTTAGAGTATCTTTGGTAAAAATTTAAAATAATTTTGATGTTGGGAAATTGTCAGAAACGCTTTTCTATGTTCAGGGGTTGTTTATTTTTTCATCCCTTTTTGATTAAGTTGACACAGATTCTGATTATGTCGGTGTTTTAAACTTACCTTAGAGTATCTTTGGTAAAAATTTAAAATAATTTTGATGTTGGGAAATTGTCAGAAACGGTTTTCTATGTTCAGGGGTTGTTTATTTTTTCATCCCTTTTTGATTAAGTTGACACAGATTCTGATTATGCCAGTGTTTTAAACTTACTTTAGAGTATCTTTGGTAAAAATTTAAAATAATTTTGATGTTGGGAAATTGTCAGAAACGGTTTTCTATGTCCAGGGGTTGTTTATTTTTTCATCCCTTTTTGATTAAGTTGACACCGATTCTGATTATGCCAGTGTTTTACACTTACCTTAGAGTATCTTTGGTAAAAATTTAAAATAATTTTGATGTTGGGAAATTGTCAGAAACGCTTTTCTATGTCCAGGGGTTGTTTATTTTTTCATCCCTTTTTGATTAAGTTGACACAGATTCTGATTATGCCAGTGTTTTAAACTTACTTTAGAGTATCTTTGGTAAAAATTTAAAATAATTTTGATGTTGGGAAATTGTCAGAAACGGTTTTCTATGTTCAGGGGTTGTTTATTTTTTCATCCCTTTTTGATTAAGTTGACACAGATTCTGATTATGTCGGTGTTTTAAACTTACCTTAGAGTATCTTTGGTAAAAATTTAAAATAATTTTGATGTTGGGAAATTGTCAGAAACGGTTTTCTATGTCCAGGGGTTGTTTATTTTTTCATCCCTTTTTGATTAAGTTGACACAGATTCTGATTATGCCAGTGTTTTAAACTTACTTTAGAGTATCTTTGGTAAAAATTTAAAATAATTTTGATGTTGGGAAATTGTCAGAAACGGTTTTCTATATCCAGGGGTTGTTTATTTTTTCATCCCTTTTTGGTTAAGTTGACACGGATTCTGATTATGCCAGTGTTTTTAACTTACTTTGGTTTATCTTTGGCAAAAATTTAAAATAATTTTGATGTTGGGAAATTGTCAGAAACGGTTTTCTATGTCCAGGGGTTGTTTATTTTTTCATCCCTTTTGATTAAGTTGACACAGATTCTGATTATGCCAGTGTTTTAAACTTACTTTAGAGTATCTTTGGTAAAAATTTAAAATAATTTTGATGTTGGGAAATTGTCAGAAACGGTTTTCTATATCCAGGGGTTGTTTATTTTTTCATCCCTTTTTGATTAAGTTGACACAGATTCTGATTATGCCAGTGTTTTAAACTTACTTTAGAGTATCTTTGGTAAAAATTTAAAATAATTTTGATGTTGGGAAATTGTCAGAAACGGTTCTCTATGTTCAGGGGTTGTTTATTTTTTCATCCCTTTTTGATTAAGTTGACACAGATTCTGATTATGTCGGTGTTTTAAACTTACTTTAGAGTATCTTTGGTAAAAATTTAAAATAATTTTGATGTTGGGAAATTGTCAGAAACGGTTTTCTATATCCAGGGGTTGTTTATTTTTTCATCCCTTTTTGGTTAAGTTGACACGGATTCTGATTATGCCAGTGTTTTTAACTTACTTTGGTTTATCTTTGGTAAAAATTTAAAATAATTTGAATATTGGGAAATTGTCAGAAACGGTTTTTTACGTTGAGGGTTGTTTTTCGGTTCAACCCTTTGGTAACTTTTTAAAAATTTGAAATAGTTTGTCTATCTAATAAGAAACATAGACTTAAAGTTTGAACTTTACATAGTTACAAAAAGTATTAAATATTTTTTATGAAATAAATTATTTTTGGCAAAACTTGTAATTTTATTATATCCAAATAATTAAAAACACGCAGGTAAATATTCTTGGGGATCGATAGACGATAACAAAGGTTTTATTTTTAAATTGGTCTAACTTCAAACCGCCCAAGTGTCCGATTTGGTTTTTTCTCTACGTCAGAAATCCAACGCTGGAAATTCAACGCTAATTTCACACCAATCTCGCTGGTGCGCTGGTCAATTCTCATTATGACATTATTGAAAATTTAAATAGCATGATCTGTGGCATGAAGTTTTCCAACAAAATTTTGTGTTTGAAGGAGTTGATGATTTTCAATGAATTAAAAATTCAAACTGACTTTGAGATTATGAAGCAAATTTACGTGTAAATGAATAGGAAATAAAAAATCAGTATTGTGCAGAAAACCATCTCAGCATGCAGTCGACGACGTCAGAGCATTGCTGCTATCATACCAGCATTGAAATGGACAAAATAAACTGTTTAATTAATTTACATGACAATTTACATCAACCTCTCAGTGAATTTAATGTGGATGATTTAAAATATTTCCCGCTACAATATTTAATCATGCGCGCTAATCGATTCGATTTGTTAAAAGTATGGGAGTATTTACCCATCAGTTATCGAACAAGTGAGCAATTACAAGTCAAACTACCGTGCTATGGACATCATAATTTACCTACACATTGTGATCGCATAGACGGTTCAGCCCCCGCAATCGAAAAGTGTCCTGGTTGCATCATCCAAAGAAAATGATTAAACTACTACTAAGCAGCGTATCCAGCCTTATAGTTCTATCACATGTCTATAATGATACTTTATATGTAAACTATCCTTCCGGCACTACTGAAGCATTTGTATGTCCACAAGAAAATTGTTCTTGGCCCTCAACCTGGCAACGGCTCACGTATAATGTAGTGAACCCTGGAAACTTGGCTGTATGGCAAATTGGCAACGTCTCCAAATGACATATGTTTAAAGTGAAATTTGTTTTCAATAATCGTTCAACCTATAATACTGAATACTTTTATACATACAATTCTGCATCAATAATTAATTTACCTATAAGCATTTTATTATTCTTATTATGTACTTTGAATTTCAGCTTATAATAAAGAATTAAAATGAAAAATTTGTGTATTCTTTCCCATAATCCTATAGTCCCTATATGCTATAAATACAAAAGCATCGCATTATGGAAATTTAGTCAAATGTTTTACTATAAAGGTGAAGGTGTATTAAACAAAATAATTGATAAGCTTCCAATCGAGCTACATTTGCCTTCTTATCAGTATTGTAAGTAAAAAAAAATACGCCGACACATTGCCACAAGTATTAATAAAATAATTTACACATAGGTGGTCCTGGTACAAAGCTACACAAGAGATTGCAGCGTGGAGATCCCGGCATTAATCCTTTGGATCGCGCTTGTAAAGAGCACGATCTCGCATACGCATCCACATCAGACTTAAACGAGCGCCACGAAGCCGATAAACAGCTAGAATACACCGCTTGGGATCGGTTTAAATCAAAAGACGCTAAATTCGGTGAAAAAGCCTCAGCTTGGTTTGTAACCAACACAATGAAAGCCAAACGAAAATTAGGCATGGGCATGAGCAGCAGAAAGACACAAAAGCGCTCATCATTTAATGGTGCTGTATTGAAAAAAGATAAAAAGCATCTTAATAAAAATGTAGATTTGAAAACTAATATGGATAACTTGTTAAACGCTGCCAAAGTGGCTGTAAAAGAAGCTGGTGGAATAAATAAGATTCGCATGCCAAGAGTTATAGCTCTACCTAAAACCGGTGGATTTCTTCCACTAATACCTATAATTGCAGCATTGGGATCGCTTGCAGGCACTGCGTTTACCGCTATTAAAACAGCGAAAGACATAAAGGCCAAACAGGAAGAAATGCGTGAGCTACAACGTCACAATCAAGCGATGGAAGCCAAATCTGTAGGCAATGGAATGTACATAAAACCATATAAAAAAGGATTTGGGCTTTATCTGAAAGGTAGACAAGTACAGGGGGGAGGCTGCAGAAAAAAAAAAATTTCGGTTTAATACCAAATCACGCATTGTCCAACACTGAGTTGCTAAAATATGCTAGAAAATTAAAGATTCCACATTTTCGAGGTGTATTTATGCTTGACCGTTTGCCTGTAAGAGGCCCATTACAGAATGAGAGAGCTATTTGTAATTTGGACACAAGTTCTGGGCCGGGCACCCATTGGGTCGCATGGAAGTGTACAAATAAGATTGTGCACTATTATGATTCATTTGGCTATTTAAAGCCGCTTCCAGAACTTTTAGCTTATTTCAAGAAAAGCTATCAAGACATTCGATACAACCACGATCGAGAACAAGAATTCAATACAGTGATTTGTGGACATTTATGTTTGAAATTTTTAAGTGAAAAAAAACATGTCTCTAACTTTTACATTGAAAGGTCGCACTAGCACATTAGAATCAAACTTTTACCCTCCTATTGAACTCGATAAAAGTAAACAATATGGGTTAGCATTAACCGGTTTCACCGTATACAATAGCATTCCAAATATTGAAGAAGATAACAATAAATTTTACTATCAGTCTAGCGACGGGAAAGAAATGCTCGTAGAAATACCTGTGGGTAGCTATGATATTGAAGATATTGAAAGGTACCTACAAACCGCATTAAAACCAAATAATAATAAAGATGCGTCATCACAACTTGCAATTACATTGCGTTCAAATAACAACACGCTTCAATCTGAGTTAAAATGCATCTATAATGTGGACTTTTCAAAGACAGGAACAATTGGCCGTCTTTTGGGATTCTCTCCAAGTATATATGTATAAATCGAATACATTGCATCAATCAGACATGCCAGTGGACATTGTAAAAGTGCTAAGTATACGAATTGAATCGAATATTATTAGTGGAGCATATTATGGTGACCATCATTCGCATACTCTGAGAGAATTCACACCAGTAGCCGATCCAGGTTATCTCATCATTCTTGAACCGAAAAATCTGATATTTTTACCTGTCAACACCTTTCTAATTGATAAAATCTCTGTGAATATTCTCGATCAGCACGCAAAACCTATAAATTTTCGAGGTGAAGAGATTATTGTACGTTTGGAACTGAAACCCTTATAAATATGCCGCTACTAATCGGAAATGATCAGTCACCCCAGACATCATCTACACCACAGACTAATTATTATAATAATAATAATAAAAATAATCGCAATAAGCAAACATCCTCAATACCAGCTTTATCAAAGTTAAATATACAATTTTTAAAGTCTTTGGGATACAATGTCGGAAAAGTTAGAATTATTTCAAAGCCCCCGCTTCGATGATTCCATCGTCAACGAAGAACTTCATTCATATTACACATATACAAAGTCTTATAATCTCTCGGATGAAATTGAAATTGTACTTAATCAACAAGATGTTTGGATCTCCTTCCATGATAGCGCTCTATTAATCGAAGGTGAATTCAATGTAAACAATGTAGATGGCAGCACTGGCGAGTGTACTTTATCATCAAATTTTGGCGCCTACCTTTTCGAATCAATCAGCTATGAATTGAATGGCAAGGAAATTGACAGAGTTCGAGATCCGGGTACGACACTGACCTTGAAATCATTTTTACTACTCAACGATGAAGAGAGCCGAGCTTTGCAAATTGCCGGTTGGAATTATAAAAGTACTACTACTACTGTACCACCTCCGACGCTATCAGCTAATAAGAAATATTTTTCTCTACGTATCCCACTAAGTTATCTATTGGGCTTCTTCAATGACTTAACAAAGATTATTAGCGGAAAACATAAATTAAGATTGGTACGTGCCCGCACAGATGCCAATTGCTATACATCGACTGGTACAAAAACAGCTTCAATAAATCTAACAAATATTGAACTAAAAGTAAAGCATGTTCAACCTAATGATGAATGGAAACTTCGTCTTTTGGATGGAATAAACCAAAATCGAACTATTTTGATGCCGTTTAGACAATGGCAGCTGCTAGAACTGCCCAGCGTACGTAAAACAAGCAAAGAAGTATGGAATGTTAAAACTTCAACTAATTTGGAACGACCCCGCTATGTTATTATTGCTTTTCAAACAGACCGCAAAGATATTGTTTCAAAAGATGTATCATATTTTGACAACTTGAATATAATTGATTTGAAGGTGTATCTAAACAGTATTTGCTATCCCTATCAGTCATTACGTTTGGACTTTAATAATAATAAATACACAGAGGCCTACCAAATGTACACCACATTCCGAAAAAGCTTTTTTGGTGATACACATAGCGGCCCATTACTGGATTATGACGCCTTCAAGACCCGATGTGTTTTTGTGATTGATTGCTCGAGACAAAACGAAGCTATTAAATTGTCAACGGTCGATGTAAAAATTGTATTTGAAAGTTCTGAAATATTTCCCGACAACACGAAAGCTTACTGTTTAATTGTACACGACAGCATTTTTGAATTCACTCCCCTAAGTGGAATTGTTACGGCACTCATTTAATATGGGCTTAATACGTAATAAAGTTGATAATGATGATGATGATGGTAGACGGCGAAAAGTACAACAGCGTCACAGTCACCGCTTGAATATACATATTCAAAGGATTAACGAATTGAAAAAACTGATTTGGGAATATGAAACAAGAAAGCTATCCTATAATTTACTAGTATATAAATGTGCAAACTTGTCTATTAATGAATAATGTTAAAAAATAGAAATAAAATGTTTTTATTGATCAATAATATATTTTAATAAAAACAAAAATAAAATACAATTTATTTGTTTCTTTTATTTATCCCATTCATACTAATCCCCATACCCAATAATTGTACTTACCAAATCCAGTATAGGTACAATTATTATCAAACAAACAAACATCCTGTATGGTAAATAATAAGGTTTGTGACGGGTGATAAGGTTAACCACAACGGATGTCGTTTACCACAGCTACATGTACACTGATAAGAGTGTGGTGAAATGCAAAATTTATAACTTATTTTTTAGCACACTACAGTCTGTTGATCGCGTTTCAATATTGTTATTGAAGTTTTACAATAAATCGTACAATGTCGTCCAATTCATTAGTTAACACAGTGTTGCAGGAGATCAATCTTGCCGGTCTTCAAGGGGGGCGTGTAGGTAGTGAAAAAAATAACATCATACAAGCCCATACCTTGGATGTCACCGCCTCATATCATATTCAGGATATTTTTAACGTTAAAACGAAATTTGGTCCTTGTACTGTGGTCCAGTTGGAAACGGGTCGAGTGTTTCTGCCTAAACGGATGCTCATGTCAGAATTGAAAATCGCAGATATCACTCAGGCTCAACTAGTGCTCCAATACCACGGCAAGAAGAAACTTGGTGGAAGCAGCTTTGCATCCAATCTGTTTGAAATCAAACACGCATAATTTCTACAATAAACAACATGTATTCTAAAATAGGTAAGTTGATTTTTTTAATTATTGTTTTATTATGTTTTTTTTTTTTCATTTCATTTCATGAAAAATATTTATAGAAGATTTCTCGTTTTATTTTTATTTGTCTTGTGTGACATTATTGAACATACTTTCGAAAACAACCTGTATAAGATTTTTTTGTTTTAGTTACATAATGGATATAATTCGATTAACTGAGGAGATGCTTTATCTATGCAAAACACCAATGGAACGTTCCACTGTAAAAAAACGAAATTTGCAAAGCATCCGACTAATTTCTAAAAGACTACGACCGCCAAATGTGGGATTAAATGAAAAAAAACATTTTGAAACTGTTCTGTCACATTTAAAAATATTAAACTCAACAATTGCAACACTGCAACGTACACAACAACAGCAGCAAGAACAGCAACATGGTGCTGGCGCTTCAACATCGCAAGCGGAAGACCCATCAAAATGTGTTTGGATCGAGATGTCTAACGCCTTTAATGGGCGAATAAGAACTGGTGTGATTGTCAATTTGGGCTATAAATTTCCTAGAGATTTTCTTATGGGTTGTTACGTTTAGAATTTTTGATAGTTATCTTTGAAATTTTTGTATCTTTGTTGATTGTCAAATAGGTCCCGATTTGATCGGTTGACACCATTTGGGTGATGAATGAGGTGAGAATTTTCTCTAACAGGGTGCTAACGCAACATTACGTCGGAGGCTGGGCAACATTTTAAAACAGCATTATAACATCAAAATAAATCTAACATTATGCTGCAAATTTATCTTGCCCATAAGTGAAGAAATTGACTATAAATACTTCAACACACCCAACAAGATTATTTTGGACTCTGCCCATATCAACGATGTGCTATTGGCATTATATGACTATATAATAAATAACGTAAGTTTTGTTTTTCTTCTTATTCTTTCTATTTCTAATTTATTAAGTTAATTTACATAACTAATTTTGTGTGTATTTTTCCATTCTAGATGGATGAATTTTCCGAACGGGGCTCTGGATGGGCGTATCTACGTACGCAACATTTATTGGTTTCCATAAATAAATTTTCGCCGATGGCAGCTGCAGCCTACAAACTATTGCCTCAGCCCTGGGAAAAATCCAAACATATTTTGAATATTCAAAATATGGATCGCAGATGTTTTGTATGGTGCCTATTAGCTCACTTCTACCCATCCACCGTTCGACCACAAGAGACAGCCTCCTATCCCCAGGATCCGTATGCTATTTTTAAATTGCAAGGTATTGAAATGCCGGTTAAAATATCTGATTTACCTAAATTTGAACGTTTAAATCCTACAATTTCTAAAAATGTGTTTGGTCTAAATAAAAATAATGTAATTGAATCAATTTTATATCATACTAAATGTAAAAAAGACAATCATATTAATTTGCTATGGCATAAAAACCATTATTCGTTAACAAAAACAAACTACTAAATATACGCGTAATATATGTTATACTTGCGATAACTGCTTAAATTCATTTAAATCGAAAGCAAAATTTCAGCGTCATTCGATTGATTGTAAGAATTTTAATGCTGTTGAAATTAAGTTACCAGAGGCGAATAGTGGCGATGATATACTACAGTTTAACACTCATAAGGCATTAATTAAAAAACCGTTTGTAATTTACGCGGATTTTGAATGTTTACTAGCAAAATTAGCGGCTGCACCCCAGATCTTACCGGTTCTTTTATTGCCCCCTTTCAAATGCATACACCATTCAGTGTGGGATATACTACAGTATGCTCTTTTAATAATAATTATAATAAATTCAATCTTTATAGAGGCGAGAATCCAGCAAAATGGTTTATTGACCAATTAGAGATTGAAATCGATATAATTAAAGATGTATTAGTTAGTGCTGAGGTACTCGATATAAATATGGATATTGAACAGCTTACTGCTCATGAAGCTGTTACAAAATGCCCGATTTGTGACTGATCTTTTTCCGAATCAAATTCTAAAGTAAAACATCACGACCACTATACAGGGGAATATATTTCTGCTTTATGTAATGGATGTAATCTTAGAACTCAGTCGGATAAAAGCGTGTCAATTTTTTTCCATAATCTCTCAAAATTTGATTCACATTTAATCATAACTGAATTAGGCTCTCGATATAGAGTGGATGTTTTACCGCTCAACTTTGAAACATACATTTCATTTACTGTACGTATGAATGGGGTAAAGTAATATTTTTGGATTCTTTACGATTTTTGCCCGCTGCATTGGATACACTGGCTGCTGATTTACCTAGAGATCAATTTCATATTACATCTGCAAATTTCCCTAATTGTCAAAATTTAAGTATGCTTACTAGAAAGGGTATTTATCCCTATGATTATACCGATTCGTGGGAGCGTCTTGACGATTCTCGCCTACCTAAAAAAGAACTGTTTTATAGTAAATTAAAAGCCGAGCATGTATCCGATGCAGATTATGAACATGCAAAGCAAGTTTGGCGTACCTTTAAGTGTAAAAACTTGGGTGAATATAGTGATTTATACTTGAAAACAGATGTTTTAATACTTGCTGACGTGTTTGAAAATTTTCATTGTCTTTCAATGAAATATTATGGGCTAGATGCGGCCGGTTTTTATACAAGTCCAGGACTATCTTTTGCATCCGCTCTAAAACTATCCAAAGTTAAATTAGAACTGCAAACTGATATGGATCACTTATTATTTTTTGAAAGAGGTATAAGGGGTGGTATAGTACAAAGTATTCACCGTTACGCTAAATGTAATAATCCGTTTTATCCTGAAACATTTGACCCCAGCAAACCAGAGAAATTTTTACTTTATTTAGATGCAAACAATTTGTATGGACTATCGCAATGTCAAAATCTACCTATCGGCGGTTTTAGATGGTTATCTGCAGAGGACATTACCCAATTTATTATCCAAGAGTCAAATGGTGAATTTGGTTATGTTCTAGAGGTGGATATTGACTATCCCGCTACCTTACACTTCAAACACAATGATTTCCCATTTTGTCCGGTGCATGAGGAGCCCCCAAATTCTAAATTTAAAAAACTTTTATGTACGCTGAACAGCAAGAAAAATTATGTGATTCATATAAATAATTTGGTTCAATGTTTGAGTCATGGTCTTGTTCTTAAAAAAATTCATCGTATATTGGAATTTAAACAGTATCCCTGGTTAAAAGACTATATCGAATTAAATACGCGTTTGTGTACTGCTGCAAATAGTGAGTTTAAAAAGATTTTTTTTAAAAATATGATCAATTCTAACTTTGGTAAACTATGGAGCAAGACAGAAATAAACGTAATATAGTTTTATGTAATAATTGGAAATCTGCTAGGAAATATATTGCTAGACCTGAATTTCACGCGTGTCGCATATTTAATGAAGACCTAATAGGAATTGAATTGAAAAAGACATCAATTGTAATTAAACGTCCAATTTATGCTGGTTTCGCTATCTTGGAACATTCCAAATTAATAATGTATAATTTTCATTACACTCTCGAATGATTTTGATTGTCAATTATTATATCAAGATACCGACTCGCTCGTGTATGAGTACCTGTCGCAATAACAATAACAATAAAAATATTTATGATATTATTAAAAGAGATCTACATATGTATGACACATCTAATTATCTTGCAAATAATCCGTATGGTATAGTGCAATCAAACAAAAAAGTTCCCGGTTTAATGAAAGACGAGCTAAATGGACAAATTCTGAGCGCCTTTATTTGTCTTCGAGCAAAAATGTATTCAATGCAGGTTGCAGGCATAGATAAAACACCCAAAATTAAAGGAATCAGTAAGTCCGCATCTAAGAATATTACTTTTAATGATTTTTATGAAGCTCTTTTTAATAACACTACTCAGAAGGTTTCGTTTGTCACTATTCGATCGGGAAACCATATTTTGTATACGACTACAATTAATAAGAAGTGTTTAGACAGTAAGGATGATAAACGAATTATAGTGTCACGAATAAGAATGTACCCTTTGATTGTATGACTTTGCTAATTTCTGGGTTGGCGATTATCGCTGTTGCTATGGAGCAATCCAAAGTAACTAGGTGTCGGTCGACCTACAAAATTAAGCAATAGTTTTGACAATTAAAGGGTACTCAGCAAAAACACTTTATGAGTTGGCTAAGCCATCACAAAAGAATGATTTCGGCACTTGGGTGTGACCCGTTAAAGTGAACAGTGCTCCCCTTTCCTAAGATGTAAGTACCTTTTATAATCCTTAGTACATAGTTAATTTGTAATAAACTTAATAAGTAATTTGAATTAACCTGCTTGTTTCTACATCCCTCTACTCGAGTGTGGCCTTAGGGCCCACTCTAAACCGAGATTGGGGTAGAACCCCCAAAACCCCTCTTCTCGTAACATGATGGAGAAGCTGGGTTTCGGTTCCGGGTTGTAATCGTCACATTACAACCCCTGTACCTAAGCATTTAATTTTTAACATTGTTGTCTAGAATTGTGAAAATTACCTTTACATAATTTAAGTTAATAGTAAAGTTAATAATATTAAACAGAAAAAATGCTGAGTGATAAATTCCTATAAGTAGGTCGCTAAACCTGAGTGGTACTTGGTCGAATATGATACCCACTTGTATGGTAAAAAACATGACCTATAATTTCTAGGAATGAAATTAACATTTTAAGCATTTTATTTTGGAACATATAGAGACAATAATATATTGAAAATTAAGTTTTTATTAAAATAAATGGGGTATACGAAATAAGCAGTGTAATAGTAAATAACACTGGTCTCCCATATGGAAGAGATTTTTGTTTGTTTTTCTAACGTTATTTTTTAATGAAAATAAGAATATTAGAATTTTAAATTTGTTAAACGTGTTACAAAAATATTTTTTATACGTAGTGGTTCTTTTGGTGGTAACTTATATTATAGTGCCGTCCTTAAACAATTAAAACCGGCTGAAAAGTTATTTTATTTTATTAGTACCTAAATGCGAGAAAAATACTGCTCTTTTATTTTTTTTAGATAAACAAACAACCCGCTGACAAAAAATAGTAGACCAAGAGGAGAAAGAATTTTACCTTATAAAAGTAGAGGATAATTTAACCACTTTTGCCCCAGCCCTAAAGATGCCACTAGACGACACAGTTGCAGGTGCAACACGCTTGAAACGACAACCTGCCTCGCCGGACTACGTACCACCCCCTAGCTTCTTCCCTGGGTCATCTAACGCTAAAACCTTCATAAGAGATTATGAGAGAACTGCGTTGTTCAATGGATGGACAGGTGCTCATAAAATAGCGTTTTTAGAGTTAGCAGTAGAAAAATCGGCCAGAAGATGGGCACAGGAGTATAGATCGGATGACGGGAATGAACGCAAAAGCTGGGAGGACATGAAAAGAGACTTTATGGATGCGTTTGCAAGTGCAGACACCACAAGAGCTTTGAAAGCCAAATTTTATAACCGGCGCCAAAGAGCCAGCGAGAGTATCGCGAGCTACTATTATGATCTGAAGGAGGCCGCCACGGATGTCGATCTCCAGATGAGCGTTAGAGAGTTTAAGAAGAGATTCGAGTACGGACTGCAGTCTTCTAATCTGGAACAGTACATATTTACTTGTGAGGCAGCCACAAATCACGAAGATTTTCGGAAACGGGTCATGGTACTTCACGATGCCTGTGAGCGAGTAAAAATGGCTAGCCTATGCGAAGATACCTCACTGCTTTCAATAAATCAGCGTACCGACAAAGTTGTGGAACCAAACCACGGACACGCGCGTTTTAAAATGCACGATGAGCCAAAGGACGGGTACAATCTACAGAGTCGCGAGTTTCAGACGCCATTCGATGAGAGATCCGGTACTACAAGCCACAACGACGCCGAACAAAATAAAGACCACGCCAGAAGCTATCAAGAATACGTCCCCCAAGACCACTACTTTTTCGAATGTGGCCCCTATTATGAGCCAAACTACGACCAAAACTGGGATCGAAACTATGAACTCCCACACTTCGAACCACCTCGCTGCGGATCCTTTAACTACGGATCTCATAACTAAAAATGACAAATTGTAGTCTGTGCAATAAGTCATAAATTATAATTGTACATGTTTCAATATCCTACAAATTGTGTTTATGTAATATAGGTTTATTTAAGTTTAAGTTTTTTAGAAATGGGTAACGTTTGTGATTTTTTTGTGATTTTCAGGAAGCTATTACTATTGTTAACATTTTTTTTGAGCGATTGTTGTCTCGCGGACGTGCACACTGGAACTTTTTGGCGTGAGCTTCCCAGGGTGATGGTCTACAAGAAGGCGGATAAACATGTACCTACATACAAACTGCATGTACCTACATTGGTAATTTCTTCGGATCTATTGACGTTAAACGTTTGGAATCCAAACTGGTGCGCAACGTTTATGGAAGAATTCCTTAGAGTGGCTCTACATGACGTACCCCATACAACATGCCTGTGCGCATCCTAATGACTGGATTATAGGTTAAAAAGAGATGTACCTTCTTGATCGAACCCAAAAACCACCCAGGAACTCACAGCCTGTCATTACGCGGCGTTTTAACTCAGAGGTGAGTTTTCTTGTTTATAAAATGTTTGGTAATGCCCGGAAGAATCGTTCCCGGAAGAATTGTTCCCGGAAGAATTATGCCCGGAAGAAGCATTTCCGGATAAATGTTTATACGCGACCACACCAACACCCCAGTAACGGGTGCGTGGCCGTAAGCCTCCTGTTATGCAAAGGGATCGCCACTCATGTTAATTGAGCGGTATGGCTAACAGGTTGGATTTTTTGTATGCAAGTTATAATTTTGCCCACGAATTATAGCTTGCCTGGAAGAATCGTTCCCAGGATATATGCCCGCTATGCTCGGAAGAGTCATTCCCGGATGAATAATTATTTGTTTTGATATGTTTTACGAGGAAAATCCTCGTAGTTTTGTAAAAGTAAATTCTTAGTTTTAAGTTTGTCCGGAAAATCGTTGCTGGATTACCGCCCAGAAGAATCATGCCTGGAAGAAACATTCCCGGATGAATGTTTATTAGTCTTAAGTCGTCTTATTCTCGCGAATTTTTTTATTACCGGAAGAGTCTTACCCGGAAAAATGTGTATTAATTTTAATAGCCGCAAAAATGACATAACACTAATATTTGTTCTTTTTATGTTTTATATACCAATGCACGACAATTGATCAGCCCCGACAACAATAAGAAATAAACCCCAACAGTTAATTCCAGCTTCTTATGGACCATGGACTAATCCATCATCCCGTATTTTTTCAATACCATAAAAGCACTAATCGATACGATTAAGGAGGGACGGACTTGGATCATGGAAACTAAGATATCGGTTACTGTAATTTGTTGTAACCACTGTTGGTAGAATTTTTGTTAAAAAGTTGGTTTATATTTTGTCAAATTTTGTAATTGTCCTGAGATTTTTATTTATTTTAAAGTTTTTTCATTGAAATATTTGTGAACCCATTTCTAAACAAAAATTTTTTTTGTCTGTGACCTACAGCATTTAATGTCCTAGATCGATTTTTTAATAGTGTAATTTTTGACGCTGTGGGTCCAGCTTTGAGGGAAGGGGGAGATGTCACGAATAAGAATGTACCCTTTGATTGTATGACTTTGCTAATTTCTGGGTTAGCGATTATCGCTGTTACTATGGAGCAATCCAAAGTAACTAGGTGTCGGTCGACCTACAAAATTAAGCAATAGTTTTGACAATTAAAGGGTACTCAGCAAAAACACTTTATGAGTTGGCTAAGCCATCACAAAAGAATGATTTCGGCACTTGGGTGTGACCCGTTAAAGTGAACAGTGCTCCCCTTTCCTAAGATGTAAGTACCTTTTATAATCCTTAGTACATAGTTAATTTGTAATAAACTTAATAAGTAATTTGAATTAACCTGCTTGTTTCTACATCCCTCTACTCGAGTGTGGCCTTAGGGCCCACTCTAAACCGAGATTGGGGTAGAACCCCCAAAACCCCTCTTCTCGTAACAATAGCAGGGGATATTATCAATACTTGGGCAATTGGGCATTTAATGGTTCAGATGTCTAATTTATTTAGTAGTTTGTAGTTTTTTTATATAGACATTTATGTTTACTCTAATTATATCCATTGTTTCTTTATTTTTACTATAAGTTGCTTTATTTGTGTAGATTATAGTATTAATAATAATAAATAAAACAAAAATTTTTATGCAATAAATTCATTTTATTTAAAAATCCAAACATATTTTCAATATTCGATTGTTCTTCTACTTCATTCGATCTTATTCTTCTTGCTCTTTATATTTGAGGCATAGGTAGTTTGAAATGTAATCCTCTTGCGGTAGACCATTAATTCCCATGGAATACAGATGGGCATACAACATTTCTAATGTAATTGCACCAGTTAGATACTTCCCACATAAGTCACCAGCTTTTGCAGACTTTTCTTGAAGTCTCTTATATCCTTCATCATCTTCTTCTCCAAAGGGATTCTCTTCAGGTTGATGTGCTGTCCATGCCATATCATAAAAAATATCCCTGCTCTCTTGTACTGACTCTCTCAGTAATTCGCAATAACACAGCTGTTGGTGCGCTCCACGAGTAGAAGTCATGGTCAATACACACACTCACACTCTCGCTGCTTTAATAATTCTAAAATGTAGGATTCAACACAAAACTTTAAATCCAACTTGCAAGATATTATTCATAGATTTACACGCAGGTACAAGGTGCGCTGCGCATCTCATAGTAGTAGAAGTTAACTGAGTTGTTGTCGCTAGCTAGCTAGATGATGGCGGTGCCATTTAATTTCAAATTTCCCGCTTTTATATTAGTCGAAAACGGTACCTACATATTACAGAACACTGTAATTAGTTAACTGAGTTGCCGCTAGATGGCGTCAGTAATTCTAAGCTATAATCATGGCGGGCATTTTTAATGGCGCGCCGGTGCGCTGCTTTATTGGCTAAGCAAGCTTGGGGGGCGAGGCCTAGCAGCTTATTAGATAATTACACTCTTATCTGGACGCCATTAAAATTTCAATATCGGAGGGCGGGGGCTAGGCGCTCCCTCTCATTGGATAATTACACTCTTATCAGGACGCCATTAAAATTTTAACTTCCAATGAGAGGCTGGGGGGCAAGGCTTTAAAGATGGCCGCTGGGAGGGAGGGGCTTTGAGGTTAACTTTTCAACCAATTACCTGACTTGGGAGGCGTGGACACGCCTCCGGGCATGCGCGCTCAGGCGTTTTCAAGGTCAAAATTGCCACACCGGAAGTGCCTTGTTATTCTTATGGGACTAAAACGCGAAAGGCTTCTACTATATCTACTCATCACTATTTTAGAAATTATTTTTTCTGGACCAAACCAAGAATTGTCCTTCTCTAATTTTTTGTTTTAACAATCCTATGCAAAAATACACATTTACAAATTTTTTAAACATGAAAAAAGTTGGGGGAAGACACCCCAAATCAAGAAAAACACTGTAAAGTTACCTCTATTTTGATTTGTGACCAAACCAGGGATTGTCCCTCTCCAATTTTTTTTGTTTTCTAACAATCTTATGTAAAAATACAATTTTTGCAATTTTTTAAACATGAAAAAAGTTAGGGGAAGACACCCCAAATCAAGAAAAACACTTTAAAGTTACCTCTATTTTGATTTGTGACCAAACCAAGGATTGTCCCTCTCCAATTTTATTTGTTTTAACAATCCTATGCAAAAATACACATTTACCAATTTTTTAAACATGAAAAAAGTTTGGGGAAGACACCCCAAATCAAGAAAAACACTGTAAAGTTACCTCTTATTTTGATTTGTGACCAAACCAGGAATTGTCCCTCTCCAATTTTTTTTGTTTTAACAATCTTATGTAAAAATACAATTTTTGCAATTTTTTAAACATAAAAAAAGTTGGGGGAAGACACCCCAAATCAAGCAAAACACTGTAAAGTTACCTCCATTTTGATTTGTGACCAAACCAGGGATTGTCCCTCTTCAATTTTTGTTTTAACAATCTTATGTAAAAATACAATTTTTGCAATTTTTTAAACATAAAAAAAGTTGGGGAAAGACACCCCAAATCAAGAAAAACACTGTAAAGTTACCAGCGTTGCCGCGATGGTACATTTGTACCAAATTTGGTACAATTATTTTTATGTGGTACGTTGGTACAACTATTTGAAATTTTAGGTTTTTTGGTACATTTTTTCACACATACATTTTCTTCCTTCGAGTTTTCAATTCGACTAATTTTTTGTAACTTCTTTTTTTTTTTTATCTTATAAATACCTATTTTTTTTTTTAAGAAAATAACTTTTGAATAACTCAGGTACACGTCTATAGTTTTGCAACAAAAATAAAACATCTATGGACGAACAGTCTCTGATTTGCGCAAATGCGACGCATGCGCACTTTCGACTGTCAGGGAATAACGCATGCGCAAAGGCTAAAAAAGCCGAAAAGCGGAATGCTGTCAAACAGTCAAACTATTTTACATTACAACAATTAGTATTTTGTTTATTTGTTTTTTAAAGTACAGTAATGGACAGGTAAGACTAATTATTTGGTAAGATAATTTGGTATTGTACAATTAAACTTTTAGGTTTATTGTAAAGTACAATTCAAAGAAAGACAAGGAGGATGCTCAACCCGGACCTAGTGGATTATCAAAATCCAAATCTTCAGCTTTAAATGTAAATGAAAGTGATTTGGAGAGTACTACTGATGAAGAAGAAAGTGAATCTTTTAATAAGGAAGTTATTTCAAATTCAGCATCTGAACAAGAAGAGCAACCTGTTCCTAAAAAAAAAAAAATATACAAAGAGAGACAATGCAGGGAAACTTGGGAGCGCGAGTTTAATTGGTTAACCAACGTTAATAACAAAGCGACATGCCAATACTGCTTAAAACCGTTAAAGGGAGGAAGAAACCACATGAAGAGACACGAGGAAAGTAATTTTCATAGGAACAACGAAAAAAAAATGAAGGGAACCGTATCTGTCCAAAAAACCTTCCAGTCTCACGAAGAAATCATGTTGGCAAGGGCAATCAAAATATCAAGGTTAAAATTATGTGTTCATGTGGCAGAACACAACTTACCTTTTGCTTATATGGAGCATGCGTCAAAGTTTTTTGGTTCTTGTTTCCCGGACAGCAAAATTGCAAAAAACATAAATTGTTCCCGTACCAAAACTTCGGATTTGATCGTTAACACTATTGCCCCCTACTCAAGAAATTCAGTTTCCGAAAAACTTCGAAATTGTTATTTCTCAATTATTATAGACGAAACAACGGATATTTCGACAAAGAAATGCCTCATTGTGGCGGTCAGATTTTTCGACGCTAATGTTGGCAAAGTTCAAGACCACCACTTAGCTTTAATAGAAATCGAAAACGCTACGGCCGAAGGAATATTTGGCGCAATTATGCGTACTTTTGAGGAAAACAAAATAGACACAAAAAAAATGCTTGGTTTTGCATCTGACAATGCTTCGGTGATGATGGGGAATCTAAATGGTGTCAAAGCCAAATTTAAGGACTTAATACCGCATATTTTTGTCATGCCCTGCATAAGTCATTCGCTTCATCTTTGCGCCTCAAAAGCTTGTAGCGTTCTTCCTGAAAATTTGGAACGCTTATGTCATGAAATTTACAACTATTTTTCCCACAGTGCCAAACGTAAACAAAATTTTATGGAATTTCAACAGTTTGCACAAACGAAACCACATCAAATATTAAGACCATGTCAGACCAGGTGGTTATCTCTTCAAATGGTAGTGGTAAGAATTTGCGAACAATGGTCCGCCCTTATATTATATTTTCAGGCCGAAGTTTTGGAAGAAAAAGTCCAAAATGCTCAATTTATTCTGGAAAGTTTACTCAATCCGGAATTTGAAATATATTTTAAATTTTTACAACATATTTTAACCGTAATTACTAAATTAAATACTTTTTTTCAGTCTGAATCACCTAAATTCCATATTTTTTTAGAATCCATTAGTGGGATTTATAAAACGATTTTAAAATTTTTCATTAAACCTGAAATAGTCAATTCCTCTATTCCGTTGAGTAGAATAAATCCCGCTAACCCAGATTACTTTGTTTCCATTGAAAATGTATATTTGGGCTTAGAAGCAGATCTATATATAAATTCAAAAAATATAAACGAGGCCGAAGTTAAAAGTATAAAAATTAAGTGCTTAAATTTTTATGTCAAATTATGTACGGAAATCAGAACCAGAGTCAACTTTGATGACGAAACCCTTAAGCTGTTGGGAGTTTTAAATCCCAACAAAGTTTTTGAAGAAAACAAAGTTGGCTTAGGTACTTTATTAAATAGGTTTCCGATTATTGACATGAAAAATAATGTTGTTGATATAGACATGGAATGGAGGCAGCTTAGTGAAGTAAAACCTTCCAATCTTTTAAGTAGTTTTGAGGATTTGATTGTTTATTTAAAAACAAAAAAAAATGGTTTAGGCGAACCATTTTTTCCAAATTTAGTTCCTTTTTTTGAAGCACTAAGTTGTCTGCCTCATAGCAGCGCAGCTGCTGAACGGATTTTTTCCCAACTTGCTTTGTTAAAAACTAAAGAGCGTAACAAACTATTCGTCTCAACCTGTGATGCGCTCTTATTAACAAAGCAGTTGGTGAAAAATAACGATTGCTACAGCTGGAAGCCACCAGATGATTTAATCGCCAAAATAAATTTGAAAAAAAACGAAACAGTTACTTAAAAGATTGAAATGTTTTACTTCACTAAGCTGCCGTCTGCCTCCATTCCATGTCTATATCAACAACATTATTTCATTCAATAAGGATTTTTTGGCGCTCTTAACCATATAACCATGGTTATATAGTTTTATGGTTTATGCATTTTTGCGATTTGTGGATTGTATTGTATAACAATTTAGCATCGATGTTAAAGTGATATCGTGCTAAAATTTGACCAATATGCCAAATTGTATGTGTTCGTAAAATCTATTCAACATATTTGTTATTCTGGCTGTCTTGAATGAAGTCAGCTGAATAACCATGACGTCACCAATTTTGTTAACCATAGTTTTATGGTTATGAACGCCAAAATTTCTTTATGTCGTACATTAATTTGTTATTTTGTTTAAAAGTTATATATCTATTAAAAATAAAATGTTTAAGTACTCTAAAGTTCAAATAAATGGTGCTGAAGTACACAGTTCTTTTTATTTATCAATTTAAAATCTGAAAAACATTACAATTAAATCCCCCTTTTTAAAAGATAGGTATTTGTCTACAAACTCAAAAATTATTTATTTAAACCAAAAAAAAATTTTTTTTTAATAAAAACAAAATTTAATTTTTTTTAAATGACCTTCAAAGAAAACGCGTGACCTTGAAGGTCAAAAAATTTTTCGCCTGCGGCGCCTTTTTTCCGGGGGGCTCCCGCCCCCCGGACCCCCTGCATGTTCCGCCCTAGAGTAGGCAAGCTGGTACGCAATTTCCTATCGGCGCGGCAACGCTGAAAGTTACCTCTTATTTTGATTTGTGACCAAACCAGGAATTGTCCCTCTCCAATTTTTTTTGTTTTAACAATCTTATGTAAAAATACAATTTTTGCAATTTTTTAAACATAAAAAAAGTTGGGGGAAGACACCCCAAATCAAGAAAAACACTGTAAAGTTACCTCCATTTTGATTTGTGACCAAACCAGGGATTGTCCCTCTCCAATATTTTTTGTTTTAACAATCTTATGTAAAAATACAATTTTTGCAATTTTTTAAACATAAAAAAAGTTGGGGGAAGACACCCCAAATCAAGAAAAACACTGTAAAGTTACCTCCATTTTGATTTGTGACCAAACCAGGGATTGTCCCTCTCCAATATTTTTTGTTTTAACAATCTTATGTAAAAATACAATTTTTGCAATTTTTTAAACATAAAAAAAGTTGGGGGAAGACACCCCAAATCAAGCAAAACACTGTAAAGTTACCTCCATTTTGATTTGTGACCAAACCAGGGATTGTCCCTCTTCAATTTTTGTTTTAACAATCTTATGTAAAAATACAATTTTTGCAATTTTTTAAACATAAAAAAAGTTGGGGGAAGACACCCCAAATCAAGAAAAACACATTTAAGTCATCACTATTTTAAGATTTATTTTTTCTGAACCAAACCAGGAATTGTTCCTCTCCATAGATTTTGAGGCAGCCGATGCCGAATCCCTGTTTAATGCAATACTAAAATTATTGAATGAAAATAAAATACCGACCGACCGTCTTATTGGATTTGCAGCAGACAATGCGTCAGTTATGATGGGTAGGGAAGCTGGGGTGCAAGCCAAATTAAGGGAAATAAATGAAGAAATTTTCGTTTTAGGATGTTCATGCCATTCCTTGCACCTGTGTTCGTCAGCTGCCTGTACAAAACTGCCGAAATCTGTCGAGGAATTTGTAAGAAATATATACAATCATTTTTCAAATAGTCCCAAAAGAATAGAAAAGTTTGAAGAGTTTTTGCAACTAAAACCTCATAAAATACTTCGTCCCTCACAAACCAGATGGCTTTCATTACAGGCCGTCGTTGATCGGTTACTTCTTTTGTGGGACGCGCTTAAACTTTATTGCACTGAATTAATTTTTTAAGGTACAGATATTCTTCATACTGAGAGTACAATCTTACAAAACCTAAATCCTCTTTACAAGCTATACATTTTGTTTCTGTCATACATACTAGATATAATTAATCAAATGAACCTTCAGTTTCAGAGTGAAAACACTCAAATTCACACATTACACATTAAATTTACCAATTTATACAAAACAGTTTTAAAATTTTTTATAAAAAAATCAGTTTTAGATAAAATAGATTTATCGCAAATCTCGCCGTCCAACCCCGATTACTTTTTACCCATTGAAGATATTTACATGGGAACCAATGTAACATTATTTTTACAGGAAAAAACAATAGATAAAAAAGAATTAGATAAATTTAGAATGAACATATTAGCTTTCTACGTGGAATTATGTGGACAAATACGAAAAAGATTTCAATTTAATGACAAATTTCTAATATTTTTAACACTTTTCAAACCGTCTTTGGCAATGAGTGGAAGAATCCCCTCAATAGTAGATGCTTCCAATTTTTAAAAAAAAGTTGTTACCGATGCTCAAAAACTAGATTACGAGTGGAGGCTTCTTCCAGATATAACAGAATTAAACAAATTTGAAACTCTGCCCTTTAATGAATTTTGGCAGAAGGTTTTTAGTATGAAAAATCCATTAGAAGAGGAACAGAATTAAACAAATTTGAAACTCTGCCCTTTAATGAATTTTGGCAGAAGGTTTTTAGTATGAAAAATCCATTAGAAGAGGAAATGTTTCCACATTTATCGAAATTAGTAAAAGCAATAATGTGCCTACCCCATTCATCGGCCGCTTGTGAAAGGATTTTTTCACAATTAAATCTTATAAAAACCGACATAAGAAATAGATTACATGTCGACACATGTAATTCAATACTCTTATCAAAAGAGTTATTAGACGGCGAGGAGTGTTTTAAGTGGCAACCTAGTAATAATTCATTAAAAAAAACCCAAATATTCTTAATATTAAAATATAAAACAAAATATGTATGTAATTATGTGATTTGTAGTTTTTTTTTAATAAAACTATTTGTATGAAAATATGTGTTTCTTTTTTTAATTTAAGAATTTAATCTCCAGATAATCCTAAAAAGTGTGTTATATTTTTAAATTCACTATGAGCTTACAATTTGTTATTGGTATTTAGTTTTTATGCAATTGGTACATTTTATTTCCTGACGTTGGTACGTTATAATTTTTCCATCTGGCAACACTGCAAACAAACGGATTCTTGTTTCTTTTGTAAAATAAAAGTAAATTAATTTTGCAAGACACCTTAAAAGAAATCATATGAATGAAGTGGAAGTTGGGAAAAATTTCTCAAAGGCAAAGAAAGAAGACAATTGCTTGACAAATTAAGAAAAATGCGCAATTATTTGGTCAGTGGAAGAGGTGGATGTTTTAAGCCTGTGAGACAAACATATGTTTCAGACAGTTAAGGGCGATTTATACAACGTAACTTTTACTTTACTTCGGCGTAACTTCACTTCCACTTAACTTTACAAATTTGCCTAATTTACAGATTGCAAAGTTACGTGAAATTGGGATCAGTTAAGCGCATGTGTCTGAACTCGCGACTTCTGACAATTTATACCTGGGCTGTCATTACGGAATATCGCTTCGTAAAACCTACATAAGAAGACCTAACAGGTATCGTATACGAAGCGATATTCCGGAATCACTACCCTTGACAATAAGGGCGAATATCTCATTTTTGCAAATTTTGCGCATGATGGCCAAGCTCGGGTCTCGAGTTAGTACGACTTTATACGACTTTAAGCTAAATGAATCAGCAAAGTAGCGCTAAAGTGAAGTATAAATTTGCCAATACATTCCCATGTATTTTATTTAATTTTCGATTAAGTTACGCCGAAGTAAAGCGGAAGTAAAGTGAAAGTTACGTGGTATAAATCGGCCTTTAAGGTGGTGCTGAGGCAGCAGGATGCACGACTGGTTTTAAATTTAAGAGTTGAAAGAGGAAATGTTTCCACACAGGCGACCTGAGAATGACCCATTAACATGCGCTTTTGGGGCAAGATACAAATCTACACACAGAGAAATACATTTTGTTAGTTTCATATCAAGAAAAATGCGAGTGCTTTTTAAAATACTTTTGGAAATAAATAAATAAGCGACGTAGATCGAAATATTTAAACTATTAGTTGTCAATTTTATCTTATTGTTATTAAGCTCCCCGCAGATTTAAAAGTTTTCACTGGAGAAAGACGCAGGCCAGGAATGTGGACGAAGGCATAAACTAAATTTAACAAATTTAACTTTGATAATGCCAAGAAATTCTTTGAACAAAACGGTTGAACGTCTCGGCAGGAAAATATTGGTTTATGTGCAAAATAACTATAAAAAATCTATTTTAAATGTCCTATTATTTGATAGGGTATAAAGGCATAGCATGGTAAGATGTCAAAAAAGATGTTTAGTTATCAGCAGCGTTTGCTATGAATATTGTCACTTCATTAAAACAATGTGATATTGCCATAACATTTGTTTATGAAAGTATCCTCAGCTCAAAAAGAAGCTGAACTAAAAACCTTGATACGTCTTTTCAAGGGGAAATCTTTAAAAAATCAACTTTACCATGCGTTTGGGTTGTGGATTCCAAATATGTTTCTAAAAGGAATTTTCTTTTCGAGAAAATTGTATTTGTTGCAACGGGGAATATCGTACCAATTCGGTGAGAATGGTTTTTTGCAAAGCTACTTTAAAAATATTAATACAAAAATAACTCACGCAAAAAAGGCTGCTATAAAAGGGATCGAGAGGGAACAGACGGCTTCTGCCATGATAGACAGACATTCAAGTGCTAGTAAATGTAGAAAAATGATATTTGCAAATGACCAGTCATATCAATTGTTTTAAGATGAATCACCATTTATTTTGGAAACTTTAAGAATAATTGAGTCTCGAAAAATATGTAAGGAAAGCGTAGATGACGATGCATTGCTTTCGTTGAATATAATGTCTCAAATGCATCCTTTGGCTTATAAGAGACATTTCAATACGAAACACAAGAGTCCACTACTGGTCCAATGAACAACTTTATGTTTACAACAGATATTGCGAGATTGTTCAGTACCCAAAAATAAGCATTGATTCAACAGGAAAAGTTATACAAAAATTTTAAAAAGAATTTGGAATGTCTAGTCACATATTCTTACATGGTATTGTTGTAAAGTTACCAGGAGAAAACGAGCGTCAAATACTAGTAGGACAATGCTTAACAGAGGCCCAAAATATGCTATCTATCTTCTATTTTTTGGCAGATTGGCAACGAACAGGAGCGAAGCCTCCGAAGGAGGTTGTTACAAGGTTGTAACAGATTACTCATTTCCTTGAATAAGAGCTAGCATAAGATGTTTTGCTGGCCAAAACGATATTACAGCCTATTTAAATATTTGATGATGAATCACCATTTATTTTTAGTTTGGAAACTTTAAGAATAATTGAGTCTCGAAAAATATGTAAGGAACGCGTAGATGACGATGCATTGCTTTCGTTGAATATAATGTCTCAAACGCATCCTTTGGCTTTGATTATAAGAGACATTTAAATACGAAACGCAAGAGTCCACTACTGGTCAAATGAACAACTTTATGTTTACAACAGATATTGCGAAATTGTTCAGTACCCAAAAATAAGCATTGATTCAACAGGAAAAGTTATATAAAAATTTTAAAAAGAATTTGGAATGTCTAGTCACATTTTCTTACATGGTATTGTTGTAAAGTTACCATGGGAAAACGAGGGTCAAATACTAGTAGGACAATGCTTAACAGAGGCTCAACATATGCTATCTATCTTCTATTTTTTGGCAGATTGGCAACGAACAGGAGCGAAGCCTTCGAAGGAGGTTGTAACAGACTTATCTCTTGCTTTAATAAGAGCTAGCGTAAGATGTTTTGCTGACAAAACGATATTACAGCCTATTTAAATATTGGCTTTGATTTAGTTTAACAAAAAAATTGATATTTGTCCTTCCTGCTTTATTAGAGTAGACATGAAAAACATATCAGACTGGAAAGTATTTAAAAATATTAGTAAACGAAAAATACAAGAGTTTTACGTAAGATCTCTGGGTCAATTAATGTTGTCCTTATCTATTAAAGAATTTAGAAAAGTTTAAAAACTAATAATAAATGTGGCGAGAATGAGGAACACATTGATAATGGGGTAAACATTAGCGAAACATGTGATATGTGAATCAGCAAAAAATAAATTGCGTAAAAGGTTTGCAAATGGCTTAGAATATAGTACCGAATTTTCAAAAAACGTAGATGCTGCATTTATTGGTGAAGAAGATATTAATCAGCACGACGAGGAAGAAGCTTATACACTTCTGTATACAACGATGAAGAGGAATGAAATAACTGATATATAGATAATAATAAAAAAAAATAAAATTGAAATATTTATTGAAATCATTTTTGTGGATGTTGAAAGTCAGCTAAAAGGTGAACAAAGCAAAGGTTCTGGCAAAAGATACAATGTGTATTTTTGTCACAGGTTTTAGTTTCCATAAAAAAGCTATGTTACCGGTAAGTCCAGTAGTATTTAAAATAAACCCCATTAATATTTAATTTTAAACAGATTTCCTCTGTGGAACGCAGTAATGGTAGATATTTTTGTGTATGGTAATTACCATACTTTACGTGCTGAACTTTCTGTTAAATTTAACAGAAAGTTCAGCACGAATATAAAGCCACTTTAATGAACTAAAAAAACCGTCTTTTTAAGCACCTGTTACCTATGCGTTTGGACGATTACAGCTATCAAACGGTAATTTTTTCTCACATTATATCGACCTATTTTATTTTGCTTAATAACCTGTAGATTTTTAAATTTAAAAGAACAATAATATATAATAAAGTATAATTATAAAATTTCATTTCAGGCACCATAAAATTAGCTTCTAGTTTAATTTTTTTTGTTCTTCCTCCTCTATTTTGTGATAGATATTGTCGAAAGAGAAACTACACACCATCCAAAACTGTCTTTGCTAGAAAACGTTAGGGCCAGCATAGATGGTATCAATGTCCTACCATTTGACACGAAGTCAGATTCGGATGGCAACGTAAATGAAAAAATAAATGTAAGTCTTCTTAAAAACACTCCGTTACGAATTTGTTAGAAGTGAGAATAGCAACTCTAACCTCACATTTATTTAAGTTTATTTGTGATAACCAAAAATTAGAATGGAAAATGTTGCTGTAGTTGTTGCCCAAAATCATGAAGAAGGAAATGCTGTTTCTTGCAAGAGGACAACATTGACAATCGGTTGGAAATTATTGTGGAGTTGTAAAATAAATTATTTTGTTTGAAGAATGTTTACTAATAAGATCCCTAAATGCAAAGGGTTTTATGAGAAGTTGTTCCAATGTATGGCAACAATTTATTTAGAAGACACTTTTCCCTTACGAGGGCAGCAGTGGAAATGGTTTTAATGTACCTACAACAAGTTTCTGAACTATCGAAGCCTGATACATGTATTTTTGGAGGAAGAGAAAACACATTCAATAAAACGCGACCCCTTTAAAATAACGACTGCTCATGGCACTTCAATTCAAGATTTTAGTACACTTGTACCAGTTGGTAAACTATTTTATCTTCCGAGAAAAATGTCACTAAAATTCCATCTTTTTAAGTTTCATGACCACTTTGACCTTCTACTTGGTTTAGATAACTTGAAAATTCCTAAAGCAAATATAAACCTTGCAAAAAAACATTATAGCTACTCCGTATTGCGAAATAAAAATACTTTATCGCTAACTACAACAAGTATCTAGTTTCCTATTACATGTAGAACCACAATGTGAACAAGTTGTTAAAGTTGTCGTTGATAACAAAAAACAAGGTGATATCATAATACCTTACACTAAGATAAATAATTTAGAAATCCCAGAATGCGTAACTTATGCCAACAAAAAGCACGAAGCTTTTTGCACTATTTTAAATCGATCAGATAGTGTTGTAACCGAAAAAATACCACCCTTAAAAGTAGACAGTTTTGATCAGAATGTTTATTGTACAGCCCCAAATTTTAATTCTTTTAGTGCAGACAAACTGAAATTCAATATGTCTCTTATAAGAACAGGACATATGAATTCCGAGGAAAAAGCCGTCATAACTAAATTAATTAAAGAATATTCAGATATTTTTCATACAAATAATAATTCATTGACCTTTACCAACCAAATTAAACATTCTATTAAAACTAAAGACGAATTACCTATTTACACTAAATCATATCGATACCCAGAAATACATAGGCAGGAAGTAAAAACGCAAATTGACAAAATGCTACAACAAAACATTATTCGCCCATCCAATTTCCCTTGGAGCTCTCCCATTTGGGTCGTTCCAAAAAAGCTTGACGCTTCAGGACAACGAAAATGGCGTATTGTTATAGATTATAGGAAATTGAATGATCAGACAATCGGCGACCGTTACCCGTTATCCAATATAACAGACTTGTTAGACAAATTAGGCAGATGTCAGTATTTTACAACTTTAGATCTAGCTTCAGGATTTCATCAAATCGAAATGGAAGAAACGGACATAGCTAAAACCGCATTTAACACTGACAACGGACACTACGAATTTCTTAGAATGCCTTTCGGGTTGAAGAACGCCCCCGCAACCTTCCAACGGGTTATGGACAACGTCCTTCGCGGAATTCAAAACGAAAAGTGTTTAGTTTACTTACATGCTAATTTCAAGTCAAGAAAAATACCGAAGCAGTGCAAAGTTGCGACCCGGTTGCAGCACTATTTTGTTTAAAAGTAAAAAATTTTTGGCATAGAATTGTAATTTACGCATTAATAAATACAATTGACTAATTAAAACAGATTTTTTTTTACGAAAACTATCATTTTTAGACTAAAATATGTCGTTTGCGACGTCGCAAATTTGCACTGCTTCGAAATTTATTGACTTGAAATTAGCCTGTTAGACGACATCATTATTTTCAGCACTAGCCTACAAGAACATGTCGAGCGGCTTAAATCTGTATTTGATCGTCTTAGGGAATCTAATTTTAAAATTCAATTAGACAAGTCGGAATTTTTGCGTAAGGAAGTTGCGTATTTAGGTCACATAGTAACACCTGACGGTATTCGACCCAATCCTGATAAAATTAACGCAATATTACAATACCCAATACCAAAAACCCCAAAACAACTTAAAGGTTTTTTAGGCTTATTAGGATATTACAGAAAATTCATTAAGGATTTTGCTAAATTGACCAAACCTCTTACTAATTGCTTAAAGAAAGACCACGAAATTAATATTAACGATCAACAATACAAAAATTGTTTTGAACTGTGTAAACAATTATTAACTAATGAACCTTTGCTTCAATATCCGGACTTTTCTAAACCATTTAACCTTACCACAGATGCATCAAACTATGCAATAGGAGCAGTGCTCTCCCAAGGTAAAATAGGATCAGATTTACCAGTGGCGTACTGTAGTAGAACGTTAAATGCTTCAGAAATTAATTATTCCACCATTGAAAAGGAACGTTTAGCGATTGTTTACGCAACAAAGTATTTTAGGCCATATCTTTTCCGCAAAACCTTTAATATTATAACAGATCATCAACCCCTAAGTTGGCTATTCAATGTTAAAGACCCAAATTCTAAATTAGTAAGATGGAGATTAAAACTCGGAGAATTCGACTATTCAATACATAATAAAAAAGGTACATTTAATAAAAACGCAGACGCTTTATCTAGAATCGAATTAAACGCAATCGATCAACCCGGAACAAGTAAAGAATATAGGCCGGAAGATAGCGAAATATTTAAGTACATCCAAGATTTTAATAAAAAACTCGAAAGTCTAATTATTCTATATGCATTGAGATTGATGTCAACATTGAGATATTGACATAAAAATGACAACCGACAGACATTTCAACACTAGGTCAACTTTTTCAATTCTTTAACGGTTGAGTTCATCTTAATGTTGATTTAAACTTCACTTGAAGTCAAGTGACCTTGATAATGTAAAGGTGGAGACTATTTTGCGATGCTGTAAGAGCTTTTTCAATTGACTTTAGGTAAAAGATTAAGATTCGTTAATTGAGATGAAGCAAGTTTCCAAACCACCTTGCTGAGGAAGTTAACTTGATTAAAATTTTATAAAAATTAAGTTTTTAGCTTGTCTTCAGGGCATTTTATAAGTGGGTGGGCAAATGTAATGATCTGGATAAATCGAGTGACCGGGGGGGTCGCTGCAGGGATCCGGGGGGCTCCCTCGCAGTTTGGCGCCGCAGGCGAAATTTTTCTTAGGTTCAAGTTTAAACGTTTTCCAAACAATCCAACCAAGTTAAAATAAGTAAAATTTTGGTTCTAAAAGTTTAGTTTTTTTTTTGTTTATAAGCGTTTTTTTTGTTTTAAGTGTTTTGATTTTTTAAGAATTTTTTTTTTCTAATTTTTAAATTTTTTCTTGGGCTGTTGCTCACTGCGTGGTCAAATCTTTTAAGAGGGTGGGCGCTTGCCCACATAACTACTACTTAAAAATGCCCAGGAATAAGTAAAGAAATGATGCACTGGGTGTTGGGGGAAATAACTCCTCACTTGAGAGACGCACAGCGGGTGACTAACATTCCTAAAGTAACAAGGATAAGTAAATTGCAATTTGTATGTTCGAATTAAAATATTTATTTTTGTATGGTATAAGGTCCACGTAGCATTGCAGTTTATGGCCCAAGGGTGGTACCAAAAGGCAGTGGGGCAGGACTTCTTGATCAGCATGTCTCAAAATTCGGTTAGTAGGTGCTTCTCCGAAGTATCCGATATGCTATTGTTCGTCACTTGGGGCATCTGGTACATTTTCCATCTACTCCAGAGGAGAGAGCAGAAGGGAAAAGACAGCTTATTTTTTTAAATAGCATATGAAACATTTAAGAATCTCAATCATGTAATTTATTCAGTCTTAACAAAACTCAAGCAAACTGCCCGTAGGTACCTACTAATAGCTTTAAACACACTTAGTGAGGTTATGTTTATAGGTGTTTTGAACTATCAGCAGTGTTGCCAGCTTCACATGTTGAGATTCAAGTCAATCTATTAATTTCAACATTTTTCATCTCAAGATCAAATACAGAATACCAAATAATCTCAATGTTGAGTTAAAAGTCAATAAAGTTAACTTAAGATGAAGTCAACATATATAAATGCATATAGTTATAGAATCAGACTGAATCACTTTTCGTAGAAGCAGACGACCTTGACCAAATTGACGACGAAACAATTCATTCTAATCATGAAAACCCAATCATAGGCGTACCTATAATTGATTGTCCCGTGAATTTTGGAAAAAACCAAATAATTATATCTTTAGTTGAACATTCGCCTTCCATTCCTTCGCGAATTTTATACTATAAAACTAAACAAAGACTAATAGTTCAATTTTCAAAAATAACTTAGAAAACGATATAATTAAATTTCTTAAAGAATATATTGCCCCAAACATCAAATATTACGTCTATTTCAAAGACCCCATCTACGAAATATTTAGTACAGTCTTGCAAAATGGCCTAGCGAAGACAATGCTGACTAAGGGTAACAATACTACCATCAGCACTATCTACCATATAACTCCTCCCTTCTTAAAATGAAGCTTCCTCTGGAAGTTGCACAGGGGGATGTTTTCTGGAGGTTCGTGGTTGAGGATGTTGGAGGGCGACGTCCTCAAGTGGAACTTGGATGATGGTGGGAGTCCTTTTCTTAGCATCAGATTCTTTTTTCTTAAGCCACAGCCGGTAACTAACGTATCCAATGATCGCGATGTAAAGAAGTAGTGCCCATACATTTGGGGTGTAGTAACCAGGTGAGGGCGGTTCTTGCAGTATCGTAGCGATGTTGGTAGAAAGTCCTTTCATGTTAAGGGTCCTTAGGTCAATGCTTAGGTCATTGATTTTGCTGGTATTTATTTTCAAAAGTGGATTGTTATATACGAGGGGTTTTCCAAATGTTGTTTCTTGGAAGGTGAGTTCTTGATGGTTGGAAAGGATTTTACAGTCATTTTGTTTGATCATATAAATTCCACTTAAGCTTTTAGATTCGCTGTCTTCTCTGCATTTTATTTCGATTATTCCATTATTTGGGAATACTGCCAGGTATTGATTTACTTCGGCAATTAATTCGATGTGATTTTGTTTGATGTTTAGTTTTACAAAGTCACAACTATCAGTAGTACCATTGAGCAAGATGTTTTCTTCGCAAGGGCTTTTCTGGTTGAGTTGCAGATAATTTGGGCAATGGAAGATTCTACCTTTTGTACAAATATCGCTTAGAGGTTTTAAGTTATTATTAAATTTTAGAAAATACTGAATGTTTGGAATTACTGTAAAGAATTCTGAATCCGATTTAGTGGGAATTGGGAGTAGGTGGAAAAGTTCAAATTCGATTTCGTAATCAATTGGGATCGATAGGAAGTAATTGATTCTGTTGGTTTCGATTAAACAATTTACTTTAATTATTGATTCAAATTCAAAAATGTTTTCTTGTTTTATTTTAAATGGGAATTGTTCTTGGTAATGTTTTTCAACTCGTTTTAATTCTGAGAATAAGTCAGCTGATTTTATAATACTCGGATGCAAGGTGTGTAGCTTACAGAATGTAATAGAATTCTCTATTACTTATCTTGGACGATATTTAATATTGAGTTGTAAAGAATAATAAGTTGGTTAAACAATTCCTTTACCATCAATGAATCTTGATGAACATTTACATCTTTGACAATTGCATTTATTTGTCTTATTTTTAATTTAAGTATTATTTCGTTATGTTGAATATCCTGAATGGTTTGATTAAAATTGTGAACAAGTTCGTTGTTTACAGAATATTGAAGGTGCAATTGATTTTAAATTTGATTTTGGTTTTCTTTTAAATGATTGATTATTTTTTGGAACTTTTCACCATCGCTTGCGTCAAGATTACCTGTGACGGCTTTTATAAGGCCATCCAAGCCATTTATTAAACCTCTTTTACTTTTTTCCTCATTGGGACTATAAAGTTTAATATTATCTATTTTTGCTGTGATTGTACTTTGAATAAATTTAATAATATTATTGTAATTATCGAAATTATTTTTATGTTGGGGATTAGTAGTTATTGCCTGGTTTTTTAAGTTTTCGTATTGAAAGTTAAGCTTGTCAATTTCATTATAGAGTGGTTCTAAATCGTAGAAATGAACTAACATGTGTTCAGTTCTTTGAAGTCGTGCTGGTCCTAGATTGATTGGTAGGAGTCCAACATTTTTGTCAAGATTTTTTACATCTGTCTTGAGTCCGTGTCCGAAGGACAATTAGCGAAATCAGGTCTGCACCTTTCTTTTCTATCATTTTGGACACAACACAAGACATAGGAAAAATTGACCAACTAAGCGTCATTTTCAGGTTTGTGTTTTAAAAAATATTAACATGTAATATTGGCAAATTGTTTTGATTTTTAGATATGTTCAACTAGAAGATGGTGAAAAATTAATAATTAGGGAAGCTTTTATTGCTTTTTTCGAAATGGTCAAGCAAAATGCGGAGGAGTTTAAAAAAATGATTTTGAAAATTTTAGAAGAGAACCAAATTGCAATTCAAAAGTGTCGCGGCCAGGGTTTCGATGGAGCTGCCAATATATCTGGTAATTTTTTTTTTTAATCTTACAGCAATGATAATAATATTTATAAAAAAATTTTAGGCAAATATAATGGACTACAAGCAAAAATTAAATCTATTCAACCCAATGCAGATTATGTACATTGTGCTGCGCATAATTTAAACTTGGTGTTAAATGATTCAGTTTCAGACATAGTTGAGATTAGTAATTTTTTCGCTACTGTACAAAGCGTATACATATTCTTTAGCATTAGTTTACCGCGTTGGCAAAAACTAAAAGACGTGCAACCAGGTAGAGAAAAAATTACTATGACCCTTAAAAAGTTATGCCCAACAAGATGGTCGTCAAGAAACGACAGTGTACTAGCCCTAAAAGTTAATTTTAAACTTGTTCTGCAATTCCTGTCAAACATTATATTAGTTAGCGAGAAAGCTGATGAACGTACTGAGGCATCAAACATTAAAACGAAACTTGAAACATTCGATTTTATTTTAATGTTGGTAATCCAATCAAAAATACTCAACGCGATAAATTTAGTTTCAAAAGCATTGCAAAGTTCTGAAATAGATCTCGAAATTGCCAGAAATTTGCTTTAAAAAGTTAAAACCGATTTTCAAAATCTCCGCGACCAATTTGATACTATTTTGCAAGAAGCAAAATTACTTGCCAATCAGTGGAACATTCCAACAGAATTTAAAATCACTAGGAAAAGAAAGATTAAAAAATTTTACGATGAGTTGGCTTTTGATGTTCAAATAGAAAACAGCTGTGATAAATTTAGGATTAACGTATTTAATAGAACATTGGACATCTTTATATCTAGGGTAACGGAGCGATTCTTAAGTTTTGACGAGTTAGTTTCAGTTTTTTCCTTTTTAAATCCAAAAATATTGTTTAAGTTAAGCGATGAAGAAATCCAGATAAAATCCAATATATTGTTAGAAAAATATCCTGAGGATATATCCGCGTCGTTAATTCAACAACTGATTCAGCTAAAAGCAACCCTTTCTACAGAACTTCTAGATAATTGCAATAGTATTAGAGAATTGGCCAATTACATTTTTAAGCAAAAATGGATAGTCGGCAATGTAGCAGAGGTATGCACTGTCTTGCAACTCTATTTAACGTTGCCAGTCACTTCTGCTACAGCCGAACGAAGTTTTTCTAAATTAAAACTAATTAAATCTTATTTAAGATCCACAATGTCAGAATCAAGATTAAGTTCACTTGCGGTTCTTTCAATCGAATTTGAAAGATCTCAAAATCTGAACATATCCAAAATTGTGGACACATTTATTACCAAAAGACCTTACTTAGGGTATGGTCCGTAAGTCATTTTGGTAAACCAAAGTGACAGAAAACGACTTGTTACACAATATGTTGTCATAGAAAATGATTGTTGCAACTGTCACTTTAATTTACCAAAATGACTTACGGACTATACCCTTATTAAGAACTTTTGAATAATTTTTGTTAAAGCGATTTGTGAATGACGTTGGAGTTCTTTAGTTTTGTTTTATATTTATTCGTACATAACACTACCTAGTCCTAAAAAGTGAGAGTTGTAAATTTATCAAAATGTTAAGTTAAAATAAGTATAAGTAGTGGACGTAGTGGTAAAAATTAAGTCTACATATTTTTAAAAGTGTCTGTTATTTTGTGTTGAAATATAACATATTTTAAATTTCATGTTTTTTTTTGTATTGATATCTACAATTTCAATTTTTTTTTATAAGTATGTATGTTAATTTTTGTGAAAAACGATCTTGTTTTAAGTTTTTCAAGGGGTAAATCATAGTTTATTAACCATAATTTAAGGTGTACAAGTCAATTTTGGAGGTACACCCCTCGAAAAATTTTCGCCTGCGGCGCGCTAGGCATCTGTATTCGCTAGGTTTAGTTTAGTTCTGAGATACCATTCAAAGTAATTACACGTAAAAGTCTTGTGTAAATTAAGTTTTCAATAAATTGTCTTTTTAAAAACATTTCTTTTAAATCAAGAAAGTTAAGTTATATGTATTCATTTTGATGTGTACTTTTTATAGTTATTATATAAGAATAATAATAAAGAAACTGAAACATAATAACTGTTTTTACTTATACCTTTGTTCTTAAAAAATACTACCTATGCATTGTGCTTACGCAATCAAATAAAAAAAAGGCGTGTATTTATATTTGTAAATCTGCGAAAAAAAGAAGGGAGACTTAGGTATTTTTTAAAAAGATGCTATCATCAGCTTTGTATTATATCCCTTACGAAAGAGGGTGTATACCTTTTTGGAAATGATCTTAGAGGGCGGACTGTTATTTGGCTCTTTTAAAGATATAAAGGTGAACATCACTTCATTTTTTAGTTTAACATTTAACTCTAAAACAGTCTTTTTAAAAGAGAAAAATGTCTGAGAATCCAGTTATTTTGCCGTTCCAGTATTCGGACGTGACACAGTCAGACTTCGAAGAGTTTTTAGAAACAGATAAAATCATGGATTGGTACCAGCTAGAAAGAGACGTTATAATACAACCTTACACGCAACAAGAACAAGCAGTGGAAAACCACGTAATACTCCATGCAGAAGAAGAAGACATAGAAGACATAATTTCTATAGTTTCAACGCCTGAACTATCAATAATCACGCAGGACGTCCAATGGCGTGAAGTTGGTGGATCATCTTCCGCATCTTTATACATAATAGAGGAAGAGACAGATAATCGAATTCAAGATGTCGAAGACGCAATAAAGCATTATCGTGAAGAGGCAGACTTCCCTGACGACTTACCGCCCATTGTAATGGAAGACCCTGGGGTACTTGAAGAGGCGTATAAGTGGCATTTATTTATAAAGAAACATAATATTAGATTTTTATAAATGATTTTATAATTTTTATCAACTTTATTTAAATTATAATTTTACAAAATATTAATTGTGGTATTTTTAATTTTAAAATAATAAATTTAAAAAAAAAAGTTACGAATCCACATAAAATAATGTAAATAACAAATTAACAAACTCAAACAATTAATGTATCAATACATTGCGCATGCCTAACTGAAATTAGTCATAATAATAATAAAATAATTTTTTCCGTAAATTTAATAATAACGATAGTATGATTTTTTTCTAATTGGGGGGCTCCGTAGGGGGCTTCTTTATAATTAGATTTTTCTCAAAAACAATAGGGATCTTTCTTTTATTGAGATCGATTTTTTCTGTAAATTTGAATTTAATTGCACTTTTGGTTCTTGAGATAGCGTGTTTACAAGAAACGTGACATCATACATACCGACCGACCGACCGACCGACCGACCGACCGACCGACCGACCGACCGACCGACCGACAGACAAAATTTTTTTTTTAAGTTGTTCAAAATTCGATAAAACGCACGAATATATGTATATGCTTTTTGCTCTACGATAAAAAACAATTTTTTTTTGGTCTGATAGATTGCAATATACTCTTCGGACTTGTTTTTGCGAAGAGTATAATAATAATTTTTTGCATTATAGCTAGCCAAGACGCAGTAACGCTATGGTCACTACATGCTTATTTTGTTCCAACTAAAACGGCACTCCGAAGAGACAAAACGGGAAAAAAAAGGATGGTCAAGTTTTCGATAAAGGATTCGCAAGAGTCATTTTTATTTATTGGCAAGTGTCACCAAGAAGTAGAGGAATACATTGCACATATAAAAAAGACAAAACTTGCCATACAGCCATTTGTTTATTGTGTTATAAAAGAGAAGGGTAAATAACATAACTTTACTCGTTCACGGCACTAAGAAACTAGTGATGGGCATAATCGAATGTTTTTGAGAATCGATTATTATCAATTCGATTATTTCAATAATCGAGTGTTTCATAATCGATCGTTGCTGTCAAAAATGAGAAATTTATGAATCTATGGTTTAGTTCTACAATCTACAGAGTTCCTTTATTTTGTTTTTTTTTTAGGTTATAGTGATATTTATTTATATTTTTTTGATAAAATAGTGTAAGTTTATTGTGTTAAATTACTTTAATTAGTTTTATTTAAATTACTGAATTTTAGAAATGCCAAAGTATATAAAAAAATGCCTCGAGCTGCGTCAATTGCATGGAACTACTTTAAAAAAGAAAAAAATGCAACAGAAGCAGCTTGTAATCTATGCAAAAAAGTCATTAAACATGACAAAAATACCACTAATCTTATTAATCATTTAAAAAAAGTCCATCCAATTCAATTTTTGGCAAAAAACAAAGAAAAGGAGACTGATACAGAAGAACCGGAATTAGTACAGGATGAGGCAGGAGTGGCAGGACCATCAAACATAAATAAAAATAAACCTAGTCGAATCGAATCTAGTCAAGGACCCCCAAAAATACAATTGCGACTAACTGGTTCATTTATTAATGATACCATTAAGTCAAAAATGGATGATGCTTTAATATCAATGATATGCCAGGATATGCAGCCTCTGTCCATAGTGGAAAACAAGGGCTTTATAGCCTATTCAAAAATGTTAAATCCGCATTATGAGCTTCCGTCGAGGAAAACAATAACATATGGTTTTCTCCCAACAAAATACGATCAAATAAAATCCAAAGTGAAATCAATCCTGGAAACCGTTAGCTATTTGTCTATAACCACCGACATATGGAATTCTGAGACAAACCAGGCATTTATGTCGGTAACTTCCCATCTGATTTACAAAGCTCAACCTATTTCATTAATTCTGGAGACGAAACACATAACCAATGACCATACGGGAGTAAATATTGCGGACCCGCTGAAAGAAGTAAGTACCTACACTTTAAAAAATTTAATTTCGTTTCTCTTAAAAAAAAACTTGTTTTAGGTGCTCGATGCATGGGAAATATATGACAAAGTAACAACTATAGTAGCAGATAATGCTTCAAATGTTAAACTTGCTGTTAACATTTTAAAAAAGCATTACCACCCATGTGTGGCACATACGCTCAATTTGATAGTTAAAGAGTGTTTAAATGCAGATGAACTTCAGAACCTTCTAAAAAAGTGTAGGAATTTGGTCACTCACTTTAAACATTCCACCAAAGCCACACAAAAGTTGACTGACATGCAAGTTATTTTACAAAAACCTTTATTAAAAGTAAAACAGGACGTGCCCACCAGGTAATTATTATTTAAAATAATGCAAGTAACATTGCAGGTGGAACTCCACATTAATTATGTTGGAAAGATTAATAGAAATAAAAGAACCCTTAGAAAGTATTATTTATTCCCTCGCTAAGGCTCCTGCTTACCCCTCAATTGAGGAATGGGAAATAATGGAGGACCTCGTTCTTTTACTAAAACCATTCGACTTGATGACGGTGGAATTATCTGGTGAAAAGTATGTTACAATGTCTTTTATCCTTCCGCTAATAAAAGGCCTGCAGTTCAATCTAGCTAAAAAAAATCCAACTACACAAGTAGCACAAGCATTGAAAAATGAACTTCTTACTGTAGTTTCCAGAAGACTTGGACTATTGGAGACTACCAAAATCGCTCCCAAGGCCACATTTCTGGATCCAAGGTTCAAAAAAGCAGCGTTTGGATCTGCTTTGAATGCCGATGCTACCCAAAAATTAGTTGAGGAAGAGCTGCAGGCTTTACTGGAAGTCGAAAATCAAAGCATCCAAAATCAAAATGTTTCGCCCAACGCTTCCGGAACCTCCTTAGATGATAAACCCGATTCATTATGGAGTTTTTTAGACTCGAAGCTTGCTAACAAAACCCAGCATGATGTAGCTCAAAAGGTTTCTGCAAGTTCTATAATCCGACAATATTTACAAATGCCTTATATTGAAAGGGATAAGAATCCCCTTACTTATTATTCCACTTCACTACCCCAGTTGCACGAACTCCAATTAAAGTACCTATCTATACCAGCGACATCGGTACCCTCGGAGCGGCTTTTCTCAAAAGCAGGATTGGTAGCAAATGGACAAAGAAACAGAATGACCCCCAAACATATTGACAAAATTTTATTTATTAATTGCAATAGTTTTTTAGATTAGTTAAATAATTACTGGTACCAAAGAAAAAGGACTTATTTATTTTGTGATGTACTCTAACAAGTCCAAACTCTATTTTGATCTCAATTTTATTTATGTTTTATAGTTTTTAAGACAGTGTTAAAAGTTAAAATTTAGAATTAGCATATTTATTTACTGTTTTTTTTTTCGTTAGTTTTCTTAAAATAACCTAAAATAAGTTTGTTTTGTTTATTTTTTTATACTAATATTAATAATACCTGTGATTGTTTTCTAGGTACAAGGTACCTAAGTTAAGAAGGTTTGATTTAATCTTAATATTTATTTTATAAATGTGTTTTTTTTTTAGTTATTAAAATACTTATTAGTTATTATTGTTAACGATTAACAAATTTTTATTTTTTTTTAAATTTGTTGACAGTTGCCTGTAATTTGCTTAATGAAAGTTTTTGTTTTTTAATAACCTGTGATTAGTTCCCTATTTTTTCGTTGCCCGTTGGCCATGTTTTATATTTTTTAATAAAAAATAATAATAAAATTTGTTTGACGTAGAAATTTTATTTTATCTCATTCACATCACATCAGAAAGAAAATAAAGAAATTACATTAATGAATGCACGCTCGTAGACGTAAAATAATCAAAATTTTATTAAAATGCGCCAATTTTTGTACAGACAACGACGACGCCCGCGCCATCTCCAATCATCATGAGCAAGTTGGATAAATATCAAAATGTAGTTCACTTTCAATAGTGAGTGACTAGAATCGTAATTCGTAATGTACATCGGATTTATTTAATTAATTTACTCGTTTGTCGTTTTGGTAAAATTAAAATAAAACAAAAAAAAAATTTTAAATTTCCCGCCGATTATTTTCGATTATTTGAATAATCGAGTGCCACTCGATTATTTTAATAATCGATTATTTTTCGATATGGAATCGAAACTCCCATCACTATAAGAAACTTGTAGGTAGTGGCAGGTTAAAGTACGATTTAACATGCATTCGTGGATTTTATAAGTTTACTTACAAATGGAAATTTCGTTCGAATTTAACTTTTCAAAAGCTTCCTTCACATTTTTTTCTTTCACATTTATTGATATGAACTTGTTGATATTTGCTTTATGTTCATCCCACGTTAACAGCAACCCATCCTTATTGTCGAATGCAAGTTAAAGTCCATGTCAATCTTTAATAAAAGTAAGTTAGCAATTCCTGCTTTCTCAGATTATCAGAAACAGAGATCGATAACCACGACATTCGACATGGTTGTCGAACTCTGTTTCTGACAATCTGAGAAACCTACTTTAGGAAAAAATTTGCGGAGAAAGCAGGCATAAAAATACTAAAACGGATTAAATCAGTGAGCCGGTTTGATCAGTGAGCGGATTAGATTTTTGTGTAGATAGATGTACAACAAAATTTTATTTACCAAACGATATCCAGACGGTTCTTTGTAGAAGGTCCACTCATTAATATTGCGTCTGTAGTTTCCAATTCTTTCAATTGTTTTAACCTATATTTGGCACACGCCTTCCAACAGGCGTCGAATTGCTCTGCACTTAGGGGATCATGCTTTAAGCATTTGATTAAGCTTAGAGCATCATCTTCTGGTTCTAAAAACCATATCATATTAAAAGAAAAAGATAAAACCTTAAGTGTGTCTTGCTTTAGGATCATACATAAACAAAGTTCTTTAAAAGAAAATTAGATGGCTTCAAGAGCAAAAAATCAAAGACGTTAACTGGGCAAGAAATTAGCGATTTTTTAGAGAAAGCTTCTGATCAACGATATTTATTTGAAAAGGTATTTTAAAACATTTCGCTAAACATGAACGACCAAATATCGATAAACCGAAACTAATATTGCTGAATAATCATGAGAGCCATTTAAGCATCGAAGGCCTAAACTTTGCCAAAGAAAACGGCATTATTTTGCTTACATTTCCTCCTCACTGCAGTCATAAATTGCAGCCATTGGACGTATCCGTATTTGGTCCTTTCAAAAGATATTACAACGATGCGTGTAATCGATGGATGTTGAGTTGAATAATCCAGGCAAACCTGTATCAATCTACGACATAGCTGGGTTAATCGGCGAAAGTTTTCCAATGGCTTTTACTGTCAAAAACATAACTTCTGGTTTTAAGGCTACCGGAATTGTTCCGTTCAATGATAATATCTTTGATGATTCTGAATATTAATCATCCTTTGTAACTGATCGTCCAAGCCCCCAATTAAATGACAATAACGGTAATGATGAAAATTTAAAAGAAATAGAAGAACCGACACCGTCTACTGAACCCATTCACATAATTCCTCCAAGAGACCAACCTATCGCTATTCCAGGACCATCCTCTGTTACTTCTTTAGAAGACCATCCTATTTTAAAGGCAGGGCCTTCCATTATGACTTCTCCCAAGGACCCACCAAAAGCATTGCCTTCCATTGTGACGCCAGAAGATGTAAGACCTTTTGTCAAAACTAATCCACGCAAAACCAATAAAAGATTGCGTCAAAAAGGTCGCTCCCTCATATTGACTGATACTCCAGTAAAATAGGAAATTGAAGCGAAGAAGAAAAAACTGTCTGCACCAAAAGTATCGCAAAAAAGAAAAATTAAGAAAAAAGTCCTCATCAGAAGAAAAAGAAAACACTCCCCCTTGCTCAGATTTAAGTGATTTCGATGAAGCTTATTCTGATGATGATTCTGAGAAAGATTTTCAAGACCTACAGAAAGGAACTTTTATAATCGTCAAAATTAAAGGAAAAACTGCAAAAAGTGATCGAAACTTTGCCAGCCAAATTGAAAAATGTTATTCAAATGGTTATGAAGTTGTCTTCTTAAAGAAACAGATGCCATCAAACCGATTTATTTTTTCAGATGAAGACCCTGCTTTATTAGATTTTAATGACATCGTAACAGTTCTTCCTAATCCCTTAGAGGAAACCAGGGGCAGGTACAAAAATATGTTATACTTTAATGTGGATTTGGCAGGATTCAGTTTATATCAGTAGTACCTAGTAAGAGTTCAACTATATTTCTTATTAGTTATAATAGGTTTTGTAACCTTAGTTTTATAATAAACTTCAGCGTTTCAAGGAAGGAATTCCGTGGGCAAAGGACGAAGGAAAAGTTAATAATTTTAGTAAAAGAACTTCAAATTAATTTAAAAAAAGCTGTGAATTACAAGGAATAGAAGATTTCGGATTTTTTGGAACATAAAATCGAGATTATAAGAGAGGAATATGGCAACTTGTTAGATAAGCCAACAGATATGGAAGTTCAAACCAGTCTAGGTCCTAGTAGAATGCAAAAAACCTGATGGGTCGGTTATTAAACTACACCTCATGGATATAGGTAACATTATATATTCTGAGAAAATACAAGGGGTTATATCAATAACTAGAAAAGGAGCAAATAAAATTGGAGTAGAGTTCTGTCTATACAAACATTCAAATGAATGAGTTAATAAATAAAAAAAAAACAAGTTGTCCTGTTGAAATTTCTTAAGCTAAGAGGCTTACACGTGGAACAACACAGACGGTAATGGAGTTTATCAGGTGGATAATTATTTATTCAATTAAATATTTTTAATTAAAGATCTGTGTATGTATGTTATAACGACACTTTATGCTTAGTTGTTGAATTAAACAGCATTTATTGTATTAAGTTTACACATTTTATGTTATTTCATTCTAGATCTTGACATTAAACAATCAACTGGTATTTTTGTATTTTCAATTAAATAAAATCTTTTTTTAAAAAGACTTACAAACCTACGTTTTTAAGTAGCGCAGTCGGTAGGATAGCTAGCAGAATTTAAAGAATATAAATCCCTGTTCGTTTCTACGATTAACTACACTGACTTTCAAAAGTCTTGCACCCCCCCCTTTAAAAATTTTCGCGTTTGCCTGACAGAAATAATTTTTTCTTTAACATAAACCTTAAAGCCTCTGTGATATAATACACAAGATAGAAAAGCGTTTAATTAATTTTCTTCAATGGTACCACGCGTTTAAAAAAAAAGTGTAAAATTCCTAAAAATTGAAGAAGTGTAAAAATTAAAAATACAGCAAACACGGGATTATTAGTGAGTAGTATTAGTACTCCTTGTTCTAAATGATGCATTTAAAAGGTTTCGCATACTTCTAATGGGGCTATCAATAACTTCTAGGGGTGCATTCACCATTTTCTTGCACCGCAACAATTAGCCCCCGTCTGTTTTTCGGCGTTTTTTTTTTCGGTTTTTTTTTGCAGAAAACTCTTCTGGAGACATGATCTTAAGATTCTCAAAGAAATTCAGGTCTAATAAGTAAGCAAGCCACTTATATCACGCCCTGTAGGAATATTCGGACACGTTTCATACGACGCAGAGTCCATTTGTCGCCCATAAATGCAAAATTTTGAAAAGAAATATTATGAGGAGGATACATTAGGAGACAGACAAAAGTCTTTTGGTAAACTTGACCATCGATATTGCCAGGACTATGAATCAAAGCAAACTTTTCGTAAAACATTATACCCCTCCAAAACATTTCAGTACCCGTATGATATGGAGCAACTTTAATTTAAGTATTCAATCGATGGTGTCTTTTTGCATCTTGCCAAACTCATTAAAGATAATCATTACTCATTAGGTCAAGCCTGGACTTACCAATAAAAATCAATTTTTTTCACCCACGAAGCATCCCGCTTAAATTTTTCTCTGACCAATAAAAACGGGTTTGCATATAATGTTATGTTAGCATAATAACCCATACACTGGGAATTCATAAAAAAAATCCAAAATTTTGCTTTTAAGGGCGGCAATGGAAATCCGCGTCTTATGAAACGTGTCGAAATATTCCCACAGGGAGTGATGTGACTAGCCTGCCAGCTAATTGAACCTGAATTCTTTTAGACATAGTGGGATTTTGTCTCTAAACAAGTTTTCCGCAAAAAAAAACCCGAAAAAAAAACGCTAAAAAGCAGACAGGGGCTAATTGTTGCGTTGCGAGAAAATGGTGAATGCACCCCTAGAAGTTATTAATAGCCTCATTAGAAGTATGCCAAACCATTTGAATGCATCATTTAGAACAAGGAGTACTAATTACTACTCACTAATAATCCCGTGTTTGCTTTATTTTTAATTTTAACACTTCTTCAATTTTCAGGAATTCTACACTTTTTTTTTAAACGCGTGGTACCATTTAAGAAAATTAATTAAACGCTTTTCTATCTTGTGTATTATATCACAGAGGCTTTAAGGTTTATTTTAAAGAAAAAATTATTTCTGTCATTCAAACGCGAAAGTTTTTAAAGGGGGGGTGCAAGACTTTTGAAAGCCAATGTAGCTATCGAAAAATAATAAACTTTTGAACTTTAATTTGGGACAACGTTCGCGAGTGGATATCGAGAACATCCTGACAAGTTCTGGTGGGTTTTCAAGCTAAAGTGAAGTGTATAGTAACAGACCAGACGTCCAAACCAATGCATAGGGAGTGGATTATCATTTTTTGCCTGTAAGTCTTAGTATTAATGTCATACAGAGTTCCTGACGATCATTTTTATTCGCAAAGTTCAGACGAAGATTCAAACTCCGATCTAGAATCACCTTCAAGTGTAAATTCAAAAAATATTTTAAAGAATATAAAGTATAATTTTGGTTTAAAAATGGCTTCACCAGTATTAAAGAAAGAATATCTTGACATGTTGCCGGATTTGGAAGGACAACAAGAGTTGTTGCCAAGATTTATTGAAATTTCGGAAAAGCTTGTCAATAAATTTTACAATGCTGCGGACGCAACTGACTTTCAGAATGAATATCTGATGGGCAGTATCCTCGCAAAAGTAAAAGGTGAAGCTGCCATAAATATTTCGTCCTGTGCAATAACTTGTTGGAAAGATTTAAAATCAGCTCTGCTGAGCACATACGCGGATAAACGCGATATTTATACACTAAATATAGAAATGTGCGAAATGAAGCAAGGTAGCGAAAATGCGTTTGACTTTTTCAATAAAATTCAAAGTAGTGTAAATTTGCAAATTGCTTACATCAATTCTCATAGTGCAGAACAGCACAAAGTAGTACTTTCATTGTACACTCGCAACATTGCTCTGCGAGTCTTATTACGCGAGTTAAAGGACCCAATAGGCTCTCTATGCGAACTAAAAATCCAGACGATTTAAATTCCGCTTTAAATATGCTAACAAATGATTTTCAAATTTAAATCGAAAATCAAAGCAAATCTGACAAAAAACCAATAATGAGTAAACCTCTTCCAAACAGGTCTTATTTTAACAAGCCATTAGCACTTACTAACAAACGGCTTTCAGAACAGACCACAATATAATCCAAATTTTAATAGACCCCAACAAGGTAACAATAGTCCCCGACCAAATCAACAACCAAATTTTCCAAAACCAACACCCATGAGTACTTCCACAAGGAATACGTTTAAGCCCCCACAAAATTCAAATCGTGGTAATAATTTTAGTAACTTCAGACAATATCAAGGTCCAAAATATATAGCCGAAGAACTTTTCAATATAGACGACGAACCCCAGGTCGAATTTCCCGATGTCTTTGACTATTCCCAAGAATACGCAGACTACATTCCAGAAAGCGAGTTTTTTCAGGATATAGCCTCGGAACAACCAGACCCCCAATATTCAATTTAATGAACTTGTCCTATAACGAAAGCAAACTGCCTTTTATAATGTTTAATAACTTAAAAATTTTAATTGACACCGGCAGTACCAAATCTTTCGTCAATCCAAATATTGCAAATAAATACTTTAGTAAATCAATTCAGAATGACCCCTTTAGAATTTCTACAGCGCACTTCACTTCTCACGAAAATTTCAGTACTTTTATCGACTGTTCTAAGCTATTTAATAACAGAATAGAGCCACTTAAATTTTACTTATATAAATTTCACAATCATTTTGACTGTCTTCTTGGAATTGATAATTTAAAATTTATTAATGCCAACATTGATTTTAACGAAAACCATTTAAAAAGACCTTTTAATAACGTTAAAATATTTTATCATGATTGTGCACAATCTCGAAAAATTAAACAATATTGTTCTCAACGGTAAATCTGAACAACTTATCAAAATTAATGTAAAAAACCTAAAAAATGGGTACGCAATTGTACCTCATATAAAAATGTCCGAAATTCCCGAATGTCTCACAAAAGTCGAAAATTCCCAAACTATATGTTCAATTCTAAACCCCTCAGGAAACCAACAAAGTTTAAACATTTCGGAACCCATTGAAGTCGAAGATTTCTCCAATCACGATGTTTCGGATCAAAATTATCCAAATTTAAATAATATTAACATGGAAAAAATTAAATTTGACATAAATAAAATTAGAACTAAACATATGAACCCCGAGGAAAAAAGGACTGTTTTAGAACTAATCAAAGAATATTCAGACATATTTTATATCGAGGGCAATAAACTTAGTTTCACTAATCAAGTAAAACATCATATTAGGACAACGGACGAGGTTCCGGTATATACAAAAACCTATAGGTACCCCGAAATCCACAAACAAGAGGTACAAAAACAAATCCAGTCCATGTTAGACCAAAATATTATAAGACCTTCACAATTCATTGCTAAAACGGCGTTTATTGTACAAAACGGCCATTTTGAGTATCTTAGAATGCCATTCGGATTAAAAAACGCACCTGCAACTTTTCAACGTTGCATGGATAATATCCTTCGAGGGATAGATAACGCTGTAACCCATATCAATGACATTATCATTTTTTCAGTTAGCTTACAAGAACATATTAACTCATTAAGAGAAATCTTTTCTAAATTACGCCAACACAATTTCAGAATTGAACTCGACAAATCAGAATTTTTAAAAAAGGAAGTGGCCTATCTAGGTCATATCGTGACTCCACAAGGTGTCAAACCAAACCCAGAAAAAATCAAAGCAGTAGTAGATTTTCCACACTCAGAAAATAAAGATAAAATTTAGATACATGTTGTTGCAGTAATTAAGCTTTTGTACTACAAAACACAACAAACGTTATATTACACTGAAGTTAAGGGTAAGTAATACACAACATAATGTATTATAAAAATTATACAACATACAGTTTATTTAAGTTATTTTAACACCTTATGTTGTGGTAATTAATATCAAACAATCCATACAAAACACCTTAGTTGTAAATACTTTACTAATGTCATGAAGTTACAACAACAAAATGTATTAATTTATAAAACTAAGTTGTATTTTGCTACACATTTTAAAATATGTCATATTTGGTATTGAATTATTTTTATACTTTAAAAATGGTATGTTTAACTAAAATTACGATATTTTTCAACTAAAAAGGACCTAATTGCGCATGTTTCACCCCCCGCTGTGAAAGCTCGGCTAGCTGAACAAACAAGCTTAAGCTTGGCATTATAATAAGAGAACTTCCCTGGGTTAAAACTGTAGCAGAGTGAATAAGTGTTAAAATTAAGTGAATATAAAGTATACTGGATCAGACTCAAGGGGGTATGCAAGGATGTGGACGGTTGGAAAAAGGTATGAAGTTCAAATTCATTCCAACATTTTTTGTTTCAACGCTTTATCTGGATTTTGGTATAGGGGTAAGGTTTGATTAAAGAATAAAATTTTACGTCTACCTACCTGCAAATTGTTAAGTTAAATCATGATGATGTCAAATTCTACCCCCATGCCAAAGAAAAGTCAAAATATCCGGCCGCAGCCCCCCGTAAATTGGCATATTGCACCGTAAGCAATTTTTTTTGCTGATACTTATCGTTTTGGAGGCGTCTGAGGAGTTAAAGCACTCCCCCAAGGGGGGCTGCGCTCCTCTAGGTACGGGTCTATGATGGCTATTCTAAGAGTTGTTATTTTTGTACACCTTTGCAGATTGGAAATAAAATTCAAGAAAAAAACTAAGGAAGGGAGATAGATTAGGGGAATTAAAAGATAAACTGTTCAAATTAACGGGCGAGGTAGCAGCGAAGGGGCTGCCTCAGGTTAACGAACTGGGAATAAAAGATGTCAAAAGGATTAAAGATGAAAGTATGCTGCTTTCATTTATGTATTTGCATGTATATTAAGAAATTTAAAAAAAATTATGAAATTAGCCAACGACCGACATTCAAGATGCCAGCCCGCCGCAAAGACACCTGCGTTTATGACACAAAGTTTGGAAGAACAACTTACAGCTACTGACACATGTAAGTAAGATTTTAGAATCGCGTTTTTCCGTTTAGCACGTTCGCATACGTTCTACCTACAAATTTCATAAAAATCGGTCAAGTTAACTTGGAGTTATGAAATTTGGTATGGACCTTTCCCGTCGTCGACCACCTTTGCGGTCGTTATACTTGGGAAACTGAATGACCACCAGCATTACAATGACTTGAGTCAATCTGACGCATATCTGACAAGTATAAAGACCGCGAGGGTGGTTGACGACGGGAAAGGTCCATACAACTTCAGACCATACTTAAAATACAGGGTGTTTTATAATCAACTTTACTACACCTTTTTTAGATTTAGAATTTATCATTTTAATTTCAAAAACCATTAGTTGAATTTTAGCTTTAAGCTATATCTAAAGCTTGTATGAGCTCATGCAAGCTAAATACATAGTTAAAGCTCTTGCAAACTACCTTAATTCTTACAAGAAGCAAGCTAATTGTCACTGTGAATCCTACTTAACTTAAAGTGAATATATCGTGCATTTTCTTACCTTGCTCCTCATTTTCGGCAATTAAAACAATAAATGGGGCATTTATAATCGCCATGTTATTCGAACCGAAATCCCAACAAGTGCTTCTGACGACTTGTTTGATATTTCGATTCGGTTCGTTAAAGTTTTTCGATTTTATAGTTTATCGCAGTAATATCGCAGTAATACCAAAATACGTTGTCTGGTCGAATACCACTCAAAATCGAAATGTTTTCGATGCACTTAGCATAATTTCGATTTAAAAAAATCGTTTAAAGTCAGCCATCTTGTCGAATACTATTCAATAATCGTAAAGTTTTCGATAATATGGCCGACTTTTCGATTTCGATAGCTTGACCATAATAGGGCTGATTATCTCCAACTATTTTGATACTAACACAACACTAACAATTTCATTTTTATCGCTCCAAACGATGCGATATTTTCTACACTGTCTCTAGTTTTTTTGATGTGTTTTTACCATTTTATCATTAGGGGAATAGTAATATTTTCCACATACTACATAGCTTTTTATCGTTACGTCTAGAAGCGGGCGCCAAGGTTCAAAATGTTAGAATTATTTTCTTACTAGTTACTATGGGTCATTCTAATGATGTTTCTTTTAAAAAGCAACTAGTAGGTAAAGCAATACGCTTTATTGCTGCAAGGCAAATGCACAGGTGGGATGACATAAAAGAGTTGTTGGTAGGACATTTTGGGGATTGTAGAGATATGAAAGGCCTCTTACGCGATTTAACTTCTACATTTCAAAGACAAAACGAGACACCTCGCGCTTATGTTCAAAGAATCGAAGACATTTTAACAAAAGTAAGAAATAGTATCGCTATGAAGGATGACTTAAATGTTGTCAAACGGGCGGTGTTACGTAAATCTCACGAAAAAATTGCGTTAAAAACATTTTTAGTAGGGTTAAATGAACCATTTGGTTGCATCATAAGATCTCAAAGAGCTTTAGATATATCATAGAAAAAGAAAATATTGCGTATCTAAAAAAATTTATTTCTGAACCAGCAAAACCAACTCCAAGTAACAAGTTTGTTCCTAAACATAATTACGGAAATATTAAAGCTGAACAAAATACCAATGCCAAAATGTGCAATTTTTGTAAAAAAAACCCGTCACTTGATAACTTACCAAATCAAAATCCAATCTCATCAGGTTCAAATCCAGGCACGAGCAGACTAAATGGTCAGCCCGGTGCAAATCACTATTTTAATAAACCCGGTGCAAGCAAATTACCCAAATAATAATAAAAAACGAGAAATGCATTGAATCGAGAATCCTTTAAACTTCCAAAAGGAACAAAATTAATCGCTCCCGCGCAGTTCAAAAACCTAGTAACTTGAGTTAGTCAGTTTGTGTTTAAACGAAGATGGCTCCAAAACTAGGGGTCCAAGGTTAAAAAAAATTTTTTTTGGAAACCTAGATTTTTAAATTTTTTTAAAGTTTGACGCACACAGTAGTGCTCCCGTTTCTGACATTTTCTGTCTAATTGGGAATATACATATAAGCACGGACACATACAACCAACAACCTCCTCTAAAGCCTAGCCACACTATATTGGAAGTAGTGGGAATCGAACCCACTCAGGCTACCTTGCGATTTTCACCGGTCAACGGCTTAGACCGCTCGGCTAGAGTGCCTTGATGATTTTGACAGTTATTGTCGCCTTATAGAGTGGCGACATGCATCATTCCTTCTCTGTCATACAGATAACGTCATCAACGTTATAGCCAAAGTGACAACAATTACAACTTACAATCACAATTAATGACGTTATCTGTATGACAGAGAAGGAATGATGTATGTCGCCACTCTATATGGCGACAATAACTGTCAAAATCATCAAGGCACTCTACGCTCGGCCATGCCTGTGTAAGATGTTTTTTTTTTAAATGTGGCCGCAAGAGAGTTAAAATTTAAAATGCGTTTTGTCTTTTAAAATGCCGGTAGAGATTTTTAAATTTTATAAACGTATACAGTCTGCAAAGAGCATGCGACATTATCAGCGTGTGCTGTGTTTTACACAATTACACTATTTTAAAAAATGATTTGTTTGACGAACTATGGATAGATATTAGAAGACCTTCAAATATTGTTCTTGAGAATAATGAAGCACTTGGTATTGAAAAGAGGGAACAAATATGTAATCCAATGACAAATTAAGCTATACAATAAAAATGTTCAAGTCAAATGCCCTAACGATGACTGGTGCTGGTTTACAAAGGCCAGTAAACGAGCATGTCAAGTGAGCAAGTTACTTGCTACAAGTAACTTGCTCCATGTAAACATCTACCTGCCTCATATTTTCGGCAAGGCAAGTTGCTTGGCAAGTTAAATACGACAGTCAAGTAAATAGGAATAGGTTCTATTTATTTGCCCACTTGCTTTCCACTTTCACGAATTTCGTCTGCATTTGCGTGATCTGCTCATCACTGTGGACACGTGGCAAAGTTATTGTAGGTTAAATAATCTTAAAAAAAATGGCACCCTCAAAGTGCTGAACCCAAAGAGCCTTTGGATGCTACCAAATTGAGAGCCATTCAGAGTAAGTATCTAACAGTTTCAGAAATAATCTTTATTTACGAAACACATTATTTGCAGTGGCCTTTAAATATTGTTTGGAGGAAAAGGGAACATGAGTTTAAAGATTTCGAAGAAGTATCAAAAGTCTCCTATTATATTGGCACCAAAATTAGCGATATTACTCGCAAACTCAAACCGGCGACCAAAACAACCAAAAACAAGACCAAAGGTAGTTTAAACATTCAATCACATTATTTATTTAGGTCAATCAGAAATGTCTATAAATTTTTTTTTATTTAATAATTAATACAATATCTACCGTGTAACCATACCAATATCAAATATTTTCTGTAGGTGAAATCTTACTTGCTGCGTGCATTGCAGAGCACAATTTACCCTTTACATTAATGGACCATTTAACGAAACTTATTGGTAAAATATGCAAGGATTCAAAAATTGCTCAGTGCATGGCGTGCTCCAGAACGAAAACCAATGCTATTATAAGAAGAAACCTCGGAAAAGAGGACTTTGAAGATATATGTGAGAAACATCGACAAAATAAGTTTTCGCTTATTGTAGATGAATCTACTGACAAAAGTAACATCAAGCATCTGGCCCTAGTAGCCCGCTTCTATGATATAAGTGCTGGAAAAGTGGTGGATAGATTTTTAGACTTAATCGAGGTGTCCGCCACTGACGCTACATAGCGTCATATAATCACATAGTTGATTTTTTTATTAGAAATAAGATTCCTTATAAAACCAACTTAATTGGGTTTGCTTCAGATGGAGCTAACGTTATGTTCCGGAAAAATCATTCTTTAATGAAGCTTTTAAGAGATGATGTTCCCCACCTTTACGTGATGAAGTGTATTTGTCACTCCTTTCATTTTTACGCATGCCAAAAACTACCTCGGTTTACCGAGGATTTAATGCGGGATGTTTATAATTATTTTGGATCGAGTCCCAAATACACAGACACCGTTCTTTCATCGTAGGGAATGTTAAATATAGCTTTTATCAACAATACTCCAAATTTTTTTCAACTCAAATTGAATTAAAGAAAAAGAGAACTTACTGTTTTAGATAAAATTAAAAATTTGTCAAAATGGACGTCATTTTCGATTCAGAAAAATTTGAGGTTGCAAATATGGATCAGATGATGGAAAATGTATTGGGATGACCTTTCTCCCCCGTCTACTTCAAAAGCCAGGGAAAAACAAATGAAACTCCTCACATAAGGAATACCATCAAGTCAAAACATAACAAAATAGTAAGAAGGAAATGCAGCAACAAATAGGGGAAGCAATAAAATCTGTGACGGAAATTTTAAGAGACAGAAACAGACAATCTTTGATTTAATTTACTTGTGTAATGTTACTTAACATGCTATATAATATCAATAAAAGAAGCTAGGAGATCAAGACCTGTTTTTCTCTTCTAATTTATACTTTACTCCTACTTGGGATCATGGATCTACTCAACATGCTCTTTCTTGGTCAATCTCTTACGCCTTGCTCGATGTTTTTGTTATTAGCATAGTAATTTTTGGTTAAGGGTATTCAGGATCAGCGCGTATCTAATTTTGTGCTTTTTTGTCTGCACCGCGGCTTTTTTCCCATTGCATACTTATATTTTATTTTATGAATTTTATTTTTGTGGGAAAATAAATAATATTCATTTATTTTATCTAGACATTCTTTTTTAAGTTTGTTTTCTTCACATATTACAATCTGTAGATTTGCTAGTCTTAAAAAAATTGATTTTTTTAGTTTAGTTCCACGTTATAAATTTTTTTTTTATACAAGTGTAAAACTGTTATGTTAGTAAAAAAATTTATGCCCCAAAGATATTTTTTTACAATTTTGTTTTTTTTTCTAGTTTCAAATAATATTTTCTTAGTATTGCTAGTCTACCCACTAGTTGATTTTTTAAGTTGAAATTTATTTTATGAATACCTATTTTTTATTTAAAATAAAAATTATACTAAAAAACATATATTTACTTTTTACGGAAAATAAAGTCACAGAACAAAAACATTGTTTTTTAAAATTGGCGGTACTAATTTAGAGCATTGGCTTCGTTGGTTTTAGTATATTGTCAAGGGACTTCTCTCTCTGGTGACACAAAATACTCCTTTAGATCATAACAGGATCTCATAGCTCTGTTGAAGAAAATCCTTTTAACAGATGCCAAAGATGTGCTTAACGATTTTTTTAAATTAAAATAAAGGCTCCCGGTAGCACCAAAAACATAATTACTTAGGGATTATTTTTGGTAAATTCCCATTGGAGTTGCCTTCTTTGACAAGTTTTATTAATGTGTACTGTTAATTGCACAAGGATACAAAGCGCTTAAAAAGCATGTAGATGCGTGTGGGCCCAAAAACCGTAGTGCCATAACATCCACCAGGCTTAAAAAACACCTTACTACGCTTTCCCAACTTTTCAATTTGTCAGACGGCAAAATCGAACAGCTTTTAACAGAAATGCATAGAAGTTCATATCGTCTTACAGACGTTTATCAAATGGTAAAAATGTCTAAACTTTTATTCATTATGGAACAGGGGGGAGCTAATAAATATAAAAGAAAATCTCTTGATGAAGATCCTACCACAAACGAGAACATAAATATACCGCAGCCCACGCCAGAAGCTATACAAAAAAAGGGAAAAAGTTACACATTTCAGGAGTAGAACAACTGGTATTTGCTATTTAGAAAAATCTAATGATTCCCCAAAAATTTTAGAAAACTTTTGTGATGAGAACAGCTGAACAGACTTGACATGACACCAAGATGTCAGGAAAAGAAGGAGGTGTACAAAAATCATAACTCATAAGAGATAAGAACGCCACAGCTTTTTTAGGTGTTTATCTTCAGAGGGATCGGGAATCGTGGACGTCAATGAATTTGTTTTGAAATCTATGGTCAGAAAATAATTCCACTATATGATCCTTTACAGGGTTGGTGTTTTTTTTAACTTTTACCATTTAAAACAAAATTTTGTTTACAACTGTTTTAAACTGTTTTTTTTTTATAGCATATAAAACATGTTTTAAACAAATGTCTGGTGCTGGTCGCAAGATGGACTTTATTTGGCAACATTTTGATATTAACAATGTTAGCACTGAAGATGGAAAGAACAAATCAAGAGCCGTTTGGTTGGTTGTAAGTATGAAAAATCATTATAAACAGTGTGTGAACCCCCAAAGTTCAAACGAAAATGTTTCTGAAGAGAACAACGATAGCGATTGCACCTTGGAGTAAGTACTATAACCAAAGGTGGTACTAGTAGTGCTTCTGAAATAAGTATTACAAACACAAACACCTCCAGCATTGGTAAGTAATACCTTTTTTTAATTTTTAGTTCATTTCTTCAAAATGTAGGCGCGATTCAGTTAACCCCACCCGTTTAGAAAAATAATTCGCATCGAGTTTTGTGTTCATTTCTTTTCTTTTTATCCGTAGTTTAGTGATTTATAAGTTAGCATTGGCAAATTTAAATTAGATTTCTTTTTTACAGTGCCCCGCAAAAAGATATCACCATCCACATCAAGATCCAGTAAAATCCAAAAACTGAGTGGTTATGTTATAAAAACATCGTCTGAAAAAAAAAACTGGACTCTCAAGTGGCAAAATTTATATACGCCATTACAAAACTCGAAAGATCGTTACAAAATAAAAGTGTATGCTTATCAATGGATGTATGGAGCAATATCCATAACGATGCAATTGTTTGTTGCGCAGTAACAGATATTTTTGACAATAAAGTTCATTTAATAGACACGATCGATATGGAGGATAATAGCCACACCAGTGAGTACCTTACCCGATTGGCAGGATCTGGATCGGAGGTAAAGGATGTGGATTTTGGCGTGGGCGAACCAAGGCGGTCATTACTTCTAGACGGTGAATTAATCGAGGCGTTTGACCCAGACAACGTCGAAATAAATGTAGACATCTGGCTGAGGAAGCGGGACCAGCACGGTAACATCCATGGGTGGTCTGACTACGAAAAGGCGACAATTATGCAGACCAAACTTGGCGGGTCCGCAGGGCGGTGGTACCAGAGGCTAGACGCATACGAACTTTTCTGGGCGGAGTGGAAAGCGAAGCTACAGTTGGCATTTCCAAGGCGTGTGGAATATGCGGTGCTTTTAGAAGAGTTGGTGTCTCGAAAGAAGCTGGCGGCGGAAACGATGACGATGTACTTTCATGCGTATGTGTGGGCGAGTGGGTGTAGTTGTTACATACCCATTTTTCTATTAACCATATTTTACGATTTATTTTAATTTTATGCTTCAACCACCTTAAATTCATAATAAATAACTCTTCAGATGTTAAAGTTATGTTGTTTAAAAAAAATATTGATTTTATTGAGAAATATCGATCTGAATAATAGGTACTGAAAGTAGGCAACCAGTAGTACATTAATGTACTGTGGTTAGTTTCAAGATTTATTTCTATTTAAATAGGTCTTAATGACTGGTTTTTCGTAAATGAACCTAAATACAATTAAATTAAGAAACAAAACCCTTATTTGAAACATATATTGATTACTATTTACCTTCAACAATCGATTTTTAACTCAATACTATTTTTACAACTACTGGGAATTTCTCAACTGTTGGTAACCTAGATTTCTGTAAAATTTTATGACAGATGAACAGGAAGCTGCGCGTAGGTTGTAGTTTGAATGTTTTTTATGAATGGGTTTGCATAGGGCAGTTGGAAAATGGGAAAACAACGCATATTTATTATCGTATTTACGGAAAAAGGATTTTAATTAGGGACGGAAGTAATTAGACATCCATTTTTCTCTTCACTTTTGGTTCAATAGTCAGTACAGAACGTTGTATCTCTGATTTTTCATTATTTAAAAGTTATTTTGGAATAATTTTATCCATTTGATGGGATCTTCGAAAATCATTGTGTTGATATAATTCAGTGGTATAATAATTTATGTGATTTGGAAATTATATTGAAATCTTGCTAGGCAAGGATTGTGAACCACGTGTCTATGTACACTACTTCTTTTAACCAAAAGAAACCCTCCAAACATCTGAGGTGAGTTTCAATTCTATTTCTTTTTCTCGTTACTTAAATATTCTTAAAAATAGGGTTCCATCCACCACCACAGAAATTTGGAAATACAGCTCGAAAATCAGCTTGGCCATTCATTCAAAAAAAAAAAACCAGAATACCGTGTGTTCAGCCCAGTTGATCGATTTTATGAACACCTACATGGAACAGTTTTAAGCAGCCCTCTTTCGCTAGCTGTGAGACCTTCTACAAGCAATAAGGACTAAAATCTGTAAGTCAAACTGTCCATATTTTTCGTCAAGAATACAGGCTACGTGACACATTATAATTCTTCAAGAAATATTTTTGCTACCTTTATTACCTATTTTTGCTACGTTTAATTTTGCACTATTTTAGTAACTATTCAAATTTAAGTAAAAAATTCAATTTTAAATAACTATTATTCGTTTTTAAATAACCATTATTCACTTTTAAATAATAATTTAAATATAATTAACTAATTAACTAACAGGATAAGAATACTTTTCTTCTCTCATTTTATTAAATTGTGTATTTAACCGTGTGAAGGATAAAGCTTTATCTCGCAACCGGCACATAGTATGTGTCAAATTTGTATGTTTCTCTTGCAGGTAATGTGATAATAATATTTTTTGAGTATTCTATCTGTTTGGGTTAAGGTTATAACTTAACAAAAATTTATATTTTCTTTAACCGACATTAAATAATTTTGAACTACTTTGCACTTTGGTTATTATTTAATAATTTTTCAACAATCTTAATTATTGATCTAGTCGCAATAGCATAGTACGACCAGTGGCGCCCATTTTTATTTTTTTTCTTTTTCGAGAAAAATAATTAATAAAACCCACCCCACGCCGACTACATAGAGCTAGCAGGTTGGCACAACTGGGGTACAACCCCCATCCATGCTATTAAACTTAACCAGGTTGTAGCATAGTTGGCGAGAATGCAGTCTCATGCATCATAAGGGGGTTTTCCAAAGACATGCGTGGGAATGCTTACGCAGGCGGCTCAAGACACCGTCTTTAATTATAAAACAGAAATAAACAGATAAAGATTTTTTTAGGATGGTGGCCCTTCTTTTCGTTTATTAACAACCAACATGGCGTAGCCCTGTGACGTCACATTTTTCTAAAATGTGGTAAACGTAATTTTTTTAAACAAATGACTTATTAACATCAAAGCTTTAATGGATATGGACTGTTTTATGTAAATATTGGATTTTAAAATGGATTTTTTACCTTTCAAGAACAAATCAGAGTGCAATGTTATTTCTGGATTGAGGGTGTCTCGTTTGTGACTATGGAGACTTTCTTATATTGCTGCTAACAAAATGCTGAATAAAGGTCAGAAATTTCCACTTTTTTTTATTAAATATTGATATGGCAACGTTCTACTGATTTATTATGTAATTTATTTTGCATTACACCAGAGGCTCTCTATGCTCAATTTTTGGCGGGGCTAGAAAGTTACTCAGGTGTATCGGTGAGAACAAACATTGGCGAGGTCTAACTTTTTGGCGAGACCTAGTACATCGGCGAGAGTACAAACGGGCGGGGAAAACTATCGGCGGGCATCAAATGTGCCGAAGAGGCCCAGTAGTTCAGTTGGCGGGCTGACGAGGTGCTACAACTGTCAATAGATGACGACGCATTACAGCAAGAACTGTCCAAAGCGGAAAGTAGACAGATGTTGGACGTGCAACGAAGGCGGACACATGGCGAAAGACTGTCCAAAAATATCGACAGGCGGCCAGGCGCAGGCAAGAGAGAGGGCGGCAATCAAAACAAGGTTTTTGGTAAAACGAACAAATCAGGCGCACCAATCAACTGGCGTGATTGAAGGTCAATCTATCCGTATCTACTTGGATACAGGTAGCGAACAGAACTTGATTACTTTGGCGGCTGTTCAGCGTTTAGGTTTGGCGGTTCACAAAAATATCGGCGACATAAGGTTGTGTGGTTTTGGCGGGGCAGTAGTGAAAGCGTTGGGCGTAGTGCGTTTCACTTTAGAGTTAAACGCAATGAAACTAAAACTATCGGCGTTGGTAACTGATTGCGACATGGGGCGAATATGAGTTACTTTTAGGACAGCCATCTTATAGCTCACCGAATGTGGTGTTAGTGATGAAGGCGGGGCGTGTTTACTTCATGAAGGCGGAAACTGTGGAGGAAGCATTAAGCGCATTAACTTTGGAGGCGACACCACCTCGATGCAAAATCTATTTGGCGGAGGACATAGTATGTCCTAAATATCGACAAATAATGGCGGAAGTGTTCATTACCGATTGCAACGAAGGCGACTTGGTGGCAATCAAACACAAATCAATTTATTTGGCGGAAAGATGTGCGGTCATACCATCATGCGTGCTACGGGCTCCGATAGACTTGGTACACATCGCAAATGTAAGTCAATCACGATATGAAGTGGGAAAAGGGGCGACTATTAGCGAGAGGCGAGATAGTTAAGGCGGACAGCAAAACTAATCAGGTGAATATTGGAAGTATTACTTCTTGTCCTGTAAAATTATTAGATTTTAGTCAAGTATCGTTGGGCGATGTATCCGAAAATGAAAAAGGTGAATTATTATCCTTATTACAGAGAAAGGCGCATTGTTTTTCACAGTGATTTAGGTCTGACATCATTGGAAAGTATGCAGATCGAGCTGACGTCAGATGTCCCAGTATTTTATAGGCCTTATAGGTTGTCGTTGGCGGAACGTGAGATAGTGCAGCAGAAAGTCGATACATTAATGCAGGCGGGCGTAATTCAGGAATCTAATTCGGCGTACGCAAGTCCAATCGTACTTATACCTAAAAAGAACGGCGAAATGCAGCTTTGATCGAGGATCAACTTGATAAATTGGCGAACAAGCGGTATTTTAAACTCTAGATTTGGCGCAGGGTTATCATCAGGTACCAATGCATCCTAAATCGGTGAAAAGAACGGCATTCATAACTCCAGACGGGCAGTATGAGTACCCAAGGTGGAGAATATGCTAAAGGATGTAAATACACAATTACAGCTATAAACACTCAATACAAAAAAAGATGCAGAAAATGTACTACTGAAGTACATCAAACCAAAGGTTGCTCAGAAAATACAAAATGTATGTTTTGCTCAGGAAACCATCAAACAAGATCAAGACAATGCCCAGAATTCAACAGACAAAAATTAATAAACGAAAACATGACCATAAACAAAGTCTCATTTTACGAGGCAAGTCAAATTTACCCAGGTGCAAGAAGAACTCTTAACCAAAATATCACATCACAAACAGAATTTCCACCATTGCAAATACATCGCCAAGACACAAGCATATCTGTAGAACCCATAGAATACCAAAGAAGAGCATACAATTAACAGCGTAGTTCAACACACTCAAAAGAAAAAAAGAGTCCTATCACCCGAATCCCCAAGAATAGACCGAAAGGCGATAAGAGATTGCTTAATCAGTCCACAGGGCAGATTAGGGGGAATAGTTACCCAAGGATACCACAAACAAAATTCACAAGATTTTTTAAAATCCGTGGAAGATTTTGATATCAGCCAGACGGAAAGAATTACAAGAAGAGAAATCTTCACTGAGGAGATGGGAAATAAATTGGTCCGAACGATCAAAGATAGTGTTAATTTTTTAGTTTCTCCAGAGGAAGTTATAAGCGAATTAACTATGTAAATTAATTCAAGGGATATATCATAAAGAAAATAGGAAAGTAAGCGTCGATAGGTCTATGTACGGCTACTTAGACTAACAAAAAAACTCGCGCTTAGCTTCCAGAAGGGCCATCAAGCCGGTAAAGTCGAGGAGGAGTGGGGAAAACCCAAGGATTGGATGGACAATATTTTCAAAACCTTACTGTTACAGTCACACCCACATCCCCAGTTTTTTTCTTCGAATGATTAGTAGCTGAATAAGGGACTATTTAAGTCAAGTCAAGTCGTTGGAATAATATCCAACGCGCGGCTTTCCGCAAATGATAAAGTCATTTTTCCCGATGAACCAATAATTTTAGAAACTTACCATAAAACATTATACTATAACATCCAAGGTTTGTCATTGAATACTTTCAGACAGCTAAATATAGGACCATTTTACAAGATGTTGCAATAATACACAACACGCGGGTTTCCGCAAACTGTAAAACGTCAATTACCTCAACTTCTCAACAGCGAATTATAGTTCTTTTTTTATTTTAAGGTGTTTAGCTCTATATGATAACAACCTAAACAAATTATCTTCTATAATATAACACCCAAGGTTTGTCATTGAATACTTTAAGACAGCTAAATATAGGACCATTTTACAAGATGTTGCAATAATACACAACACGCGGGTTTCCGCAAACCGTAAAACGTCAATTACCTCAACTTCTCAACAGCGAATTATAGTTCTTTTTTTATTTTAAGGTGTTTGCCTCTATATGATAACAACCTAAACAAATTATCTTCTATAATATAACACCCAAGGTTTGTCATTGAATACTTTAAGACAGCTAAATATAGGACCATTTTACAAGATGTTGCAATAATACACAACACGCGGGTTTCCGCAAATTGTAAAAAGTCAATTACCTCAACAGCAAGCGAATTAAGCTAATTAAAAATATTTCATTTTAAGGCTTGGTCTTAATAAAATAACAACCCAAACAAATTATCGGAGTTTTGAATAAATACAACATAAGTTAGGCACTTGAAATTAATTTATTCAAAAGAATTCGACAAAAGAAAATTCGCAACAAAAAAACTGGCCATTTATCATAAAATTGGTATAAATTCACTTCATTTTAACGTTGGAAAAATATCCAACGCGCGGTTTTCCGCAAATGATAAAGTCATTTTTCTCGATGAACCAATAATTTTAGAAACTTACCATAAAACATTATAATATAACACCCAAGGTTTGTCATTAAATACTTTAAAACAGTTAAAAATAGGACCATTTTACAGGATGTTGCAATAATACACAACACGCGGGTTTCCGCAAATTGTAAAACGTCAATTACCTCAACAGCGAATTAAAGTTGTTTTTCATTTTAAGGCGTTTGGCTCTATATGATAACAACCTAAACAAATTATCTTTTATAATATAACTGCACCCAAGGTTTGTCATTAAATTTGTGTTGACTTGACTTGTCCTATAATATTTAAATGTTCGAAAGGATTAATAAATTATTTATTTAAATACTTTAGGACAGCTAAATAAAGGACCATTTTACAGGATGTTGCAATAATACACAACACGCGGGTTTCCGCAAACTGTAAAACGTCAATTACCTCAACTCCTCAACAGCGAATTAAAGTTTTTTTCATTTTAAAGCGTTTGGCTTTATATGACAACAACCTAAACAAATTATCTTCTATAATATTACACCCAAGGTTTGTCAATGAATACTTTAGGACAGGTAAATAAAGGACCATTTTACAGATGTTGCAATAATACACAACACGCGGGTTTCCGCAAATTGTAAAACGTCAATTACCTCAACAGCGTATTAAAGATAACAACCCAAACGAATTATCTGAGTTTTGAATAAAAACAACATAAGTTGGGCACTTGAATTTAATTTAGTCAAAAGAATCCGATAAAGGTTGATTTGAAAACAAATGACTAAATTGGAATAAAATCCAACACGCGGCTTACCGCAAATGATAAATTCAGCCTCTCCTAAAAACACAGGCCACCTTTACTCCTAAAAAAACTCTACAGTCCCCGAAAAAGAGAAGAGCACAAAGACCCTGCTGGAAGCATCACAGACACAGATCACCTTTACTCCTGAGAAAAACTCTACAGTCACGGGAAAAGAGAAGAGCACAAAGACCCTCCTAAAAGCATCACAGACACAAGCCACTTCCAAAGTAGCAATCTGGAATAGGACCTCCACTCTTTGCTTAATCTAAGAATTCTAAAAGTTTGAAAAAATCTTTAGAAGCACCAGCGTCAAGAAAGATGATGCGTGGAAAATGGTAGCTTTAACATTAGCTGCCAGTGGTTTTAATTTTACTGCCACCCAATGCGAAAATAAATTCAAATACTTAAAAAAATTGTAAGTATGTTTGTAATAGTACTTTGTGGTGCTGGGTATACATTTTGGGGGTCTTTGATAGGGTTACTTCAACAGTTTTTATTGTAATGATTTATTTGTAAATTTTCTTCTTAAAAAAAAACAGAAAAGGGATCTGCATTTTAAAAAAAAATTAATTTTTTACAGAAGAAATATTTTATACTTTTTTTAAATTATGGCAAAATTTTATTTCAACTTTCAAGTACAGCTAAATTTAATCTAAAAATTATTTTCCTATAGAAATTTTAAATTACATTTGAAAAAAAAAAACGCTGTCTACATAGTTACAGTAATAAACCCCTCAGAATTCCAGAGAATTCCTCGGACTTCCCAAGAATTCCTCTGATTTCCCGAGAATTCCTCTGACTTCCCTGGAATTCCTGACTAAAAATTTATGAGAATTCCCCGGGAATTCTTAGGCAAGCGTACACAGAATTGTCACCAAGGTTTCCCCCTCGTTATTACTAAAGATCCTAGATAATAAAGATTCGCCAATAATAGGCCAGCTTTTGATTGGTTGCACACCTTTTCATGTTTTTTATTTTCTGGACCTTCCTTTGAAATAAGCAAAAGTCATAGAATAAACTAATGTTAAACCGAGGGGTTAGTCTGGGTCGAAAACCTTGTACACTTTATTTCCCATGTCATGATTTCCCGTGATTGCCCATGATTTCCCGTTATTTCCCATGATTTCCCGTTATTTCCCATGATTTCCCGTTATTTCCCATGATTTCCCGTGATTGCCCATGATTTCCCGTGATTTCCCATGATTTCCCGTTATTTCCCATGATTTCCCGTTATTTCTTATAATTAATTGTAGCAAAACGGTGTATTTAAAAAAGAGTAATTTAAAATGGTTTAATCTGTGAAATGAGATGTGTCAACAAGCAACAACAAAATTATTTTTAAAGCTTATTTTATTCCATTATTTATATATTTTCATTAACAACAACAAGAATAAGAAAACTTAAATAGTGTATCTAATTTTATTTTATTTAAATATTGCTTTATTTATTCTTATTATGGAGAAGGGTTAACCCTTTGTCGAAACTTTTTAAATCGATCTTGAATGTTTTTTCGAGTTTCCTCGTTTATTTTAAAAGGCATTTGGCCAATTAAGTGAATTGGGCCGAAAAGAATAACTTCTTCTTCAATATTGTCAACGTCATCCTTCTTAGGCCAGAAAAATTCTCCCAATGTTTCTTTCAAAAATTTCATTGTAATGCGGTTTAGATTAACTTCAATAATTCTTCCGATGAACCATCCTTCATTATAATAAACCGCATAATATTTTTCCAATTCTAGTACTATATGGCTGTCATTGTTTTTTGACTGATTCTAAAAAATTAAAAAAAAAAGATATAACTTTTTAGCATAAAAATAGCATAACCCTTGTGAGTTTGATTTAATATAAAACACAATAAAAAAAAGAATACCTCAGTAAATCCACGAACTCGAATTTGTCGATCCGCTGAAAGCTTGTTAGAGTTTTTGGAAAGCAACCAACATAATGATGACTTTTTTATTACTTTTCCATTAACCCTTACCATAGATTTGTCCAAACTTTCTTCAGATCCATCAGGAACCTTACTTGGCATATCTAAGTCATGAAAGTCTGGCAAGGTATCATCATCAAATAATTCTTCTTCACTCTCTTCGTTTGCTAAAAGGTCCGTAGCACCAGCAAAACTATTATTGTGTAAAATATCTGCATTTATGTCATCCTCTAAATTTTCAACATGATCGTCTAAATTGTGTTCAGAAATATTTTCAAAGGATATAGTATTTAACAGGGACAATTTGTTCCAAGATTCATTTTCTGTAAATATTTCCAATTTTTCACAAATCTAGAAATAACAAAAAAAAAAGTATTAATTTAGTAACCTATTTATTACATGTTTGTATTATACATATTTTTTTTATTAATACAAACCTCTTTTGCATCTTTTATTGCACGATTTATAATTTCTTCAATTTGATTATCACTTGGATATGCATTAGATATCTTGGGGTCTCCATGTCCAAGTTTATTGTTTTGTCGTGGAAAATTAAACTTGCCATCGAGTTCTTGTATAGTGTCTGTTAAAAATTGTATCTTGTTAGTTCGTTGAATTATTTCCAACAAACTAAAATTAACAATAGTCGAAAAGGTCGAAGTCATTGATCTTGTTGATCTACAAAAACAGAATTTACATATAAAATAACAAAAATTAGATGATTTACTTGTAGTTATTTAAACCTAGATTTATATTATTATTTATACTGACCTAAAAAGTTGCTCACAAGTTTGAGAACTAAAAAGATGAGTTGCAAATTCTTCTAGTTTTAGGTTTTCATCTCGGTAGGTTCTGACAAGCTTAATAAGACAATGTGCATTTAGTTCCACGCATAAATATACGTTTAAAGAGACAAAGTTGTTGGTAATTCCAAAATCTTTGTGTTGACTAAGCCATATTCTCCACATGCGAAAATAAAATGTCACTAACCACATGTTATAAATTCTATCAGAAATATCCAAGGTTTTATTTAAAAATGATTCTTTTATTAAATGCATCATTTTTAAATATGTTTCGGTTCCAATGGCGGCAGGATTTAATTTTAGCAAATTAATAACTTTTTCTGATGATATTTTTTCAGCTGCCCGAAAGTTCATCTTATCATCTAACTTTAAATCCGATTGAATCAATAAATGTTTATCTTTGGAAAAATTTTTTAATAAACTTTCTAGATCCGAGACGCTACATATGTTTTTACCCATTTGTAAGGTATATTTGGTGTTTAAGAGCCGTGTCTTCATTTTTGCTAAAATATGTACGGGGTCTTGAATTGTAGATTGGCCCTTATCAAGATCCATGTGAAACCATTCCCATTTGGACGAACTCTGGAAGTTACTTGCAATTCGCATGCTTTTTAAAAGACGCCAGTCTCCATCACTGGAGAACCCCAAAATTTGTATGTCGTATTTTTTTGCAGTGGTAGTTAAAAAATTCCATCGGTTTAGCACGTCCTTGTACGAAAATCTGTTGTCAGTTCCAAAAATATTTAAACAAAATGAAGGCATTCCAGATAAAGGAACTTGTGCCATAGTAACATACGCATAATTAGCAATGTTGTAATCACTGTTAAAATATTTGTAAATTACAGGACTAGATGTTGCAGAAAAATAGTTTTTAAGTGGATATCCGTTTTCTCCCAAAGGTGCCACAAAGCCAGAAATCAGATCTAATTGGGATGAATACTGAATTCTTCTATTTATTCCAGTAGCATCTTCGCTAATCCACACAATCCTCGGTAGATTTTTTTTTGTGAGATAATCACTTAGTTGAGAGAATCTAACTGTTGATTCATCAAAAACTTCTAATGTATGAATGGACTTGCAAATTACCGCAGCTGATGGAATGCTTTTCTTTAAATTCTCGTACAGTAACTCGTAGCCTAATCTTCCACACACAAGAAATAAATATGTGCTAAACCGTATTAAGTCCGAATCAAATTTATTGTTTTTTATAAATTGTTTGTTGGAGCGCGCCGTTTCAACTAATATGTCCAAAAATGATTTTGCATCTTCAATGTTTATATTTTTATTTTTTTGTTCTGATTTTTCTGTAATTAGCATAAGTAACTTGGAACTAAGATCCTTATTTTGCTTAATTAAAATCGACATTTTGTCTAGGAATGAAAAATAATTTGTTATGATAGGTTGGTTATTTACTGCTTTCTGAAGAGCCCTTTTGGTTCTAGCTGCTCGCGAATATACACTGTTTTTCCATTTTGAGGACGGCGAATTAACAGAGATTCCTACCTCGTCAGAATCTCTGTTTTCTAAAAATCCGAACTTTTAACATTATCTAAATCCTTGGACTTAATCGATAAAGATAAATCTTGGCGATATTTTTTTTTTCGAGGAATATCTTCGTCTGATATGTCGCTTGTTAAATCCTCTATTACACAATTATCGCTTTCTCGAAAATTATCGGATGCTGAGGAGCATTGGGTCGATGTGGATGGTACAATTATTAATTCTGTAATTACCGGCAAGTTTAAATTGTTTATTCCAGTTTGTGTATTTTTTTTACTCATAAAAGTAAGCATAGTTGATTGTTTCTTATTTGTTCTTGGTTTTGAACATTTTTGAGTTCCTTCCAAAAAATGTTCCAAGCGTATGTGTCTAATAAAGTTTGAAAGAATCCATCGATTTCTTCCTCCACTTTTGTATTTTCTTACCTTGAAATTAATGGTTAAATTATTCTTAGACGTATTTTTGTATTTTATTTGAGATACTGCAGAATTTTCTTTCAACTTTTATGATAGAAACATATTGATAGAAAGGTCTAAAGTATCCCAGATCAAATAAGAGAACGCATATCTTACAATCATCCGCTGCATTTGACAGTCAAAAGGACAACACACTTGACACACAACTTGTATATTTTCGGAATTCGTTTCATCAATTTCACATTGTAAAAGGTTCTTATCAAATTTTTCAACCAGATCACTCCAAGTTATATTTTTTTCGGGATACTGTTTAATTAGGGTAACAATTGCTGAAAATTATTATTATTTTAATAATTCTACATTACCAATACTTCCTACTGTTGTTGAGGCAATAAAAAAGATAGGTATGATTTTTACAATAAAAGTAATGATTTATCAAAAAAAAATGGTTAAACTAAGCCATGAATTATGAGGACTCAAAATTGAGGCTGATGCATATGCCTATCTTATTAGCGGTTCTATTAATTTATTATTTAGGTAATTAGTAAAAATTTGGATTCTTAAATTACAAAAAAAAAGATAAACTTAAAAGAAATTACCATTAAGCTTACCCGCTTTTAAATTTTGCTTTAAGTTTTTGTTTTCTTCGTTTAGTTCTACAGCCTTATTTATTTTTCTTGCAGAAGTTAGTTTTAAATTTGGCACATTTCTTGTGGGCACGACGTTTTGTTGATCCAACGGTTTAGATTTTTCCAATATACAGGGTGTTATTTTGTAGACTTTATTAGCGTTTTGCTCAGCTATGTGCAATTTGATTCCCATGAAAATTTCTGGAGTGACCATTTAAGAACTGTGCTTGCGACTGGTAAATACAGAATTGTAATTGGTTTATTACTTTTGCAGAAAAGGACAGTTATTACCTTTTCCTTACAAGTTTCTGGTTAAATTTATTTTTTTTTTAAAATCCTTATTATTTTACATTTAAATTAAATTTTACATATTAATTAAAAATCTCCGTTGTTTTAAAATAAATTCATAAAGTTTCTTAAAATACCTGGCTTAAATGGTTCTTTTTTTTATTTAGGCAGGCGTTGAATTTGTTTTGCTCTTATGACACTCATTTTTTTGACGTTATTAACAATAAATCACGATTGTCATAATTTGTCAACACAATAAGAACACAGAAAAGTTTTAAATCTGTAGCACACATACCTAAGATAATTAATAAACAAAGACTAAATCAGCCGACTATGTTAGGAAGACTTATTAAATTAATTAAATCGACTATGTAGCAATGGTACGGTTTATTAAAAATGTAAAAAATGATTTGTGCGTAAAATAATCCAGATTTTCCGACAAAAAATAATTATTAACATAAAAATCGATAAGTATGATAGTTACTGTCATTTTCTGCAAAACTAGTAGAGCAATTAAAATTCTGTATATACCAGTCGCAAGCACAGTTCTTAAATGGCCTCTCCAGAAATTTTCATGGAAATCGAATGGCACATAGCTGAGCAAAACGTTAGTAAAGTCTACGAAATAACACCCTGTATTTTTACAGTAATTTTGTATTTCTTTTATTAAAAGGCTATCCCCCACCCCAAATTCAAATAGTTCAGGTTTTTTGCTATAAAAAAACCCATAAAACTTTTTTCTATCTTCTTCTGAATCAAGAAGGCGATATAACTTTGTAGCTGAGAAATGCTCCATTTTTTTAATATCATCCTCGGAGATCTTACTCATGTTTATGTTGTTATTAAAATTATGAAAAATTAGGATATTTTTTACATATTCCGGCAGATATATTTTCTGAGAATCTTCTATTTCTTTAAAAAAATCCATTGAAAAGTAAATTATTTTTCAGGATCAGCGAGTTTTTTGATCAGTATTTTCAATTTCTGGAATAAGTAAAATGAAAATGATTTTTTCTTACAAATTAGTATTGTGTAAAAAATTACATGCACGTATCTGTTAATTGTCTTTATTGACTAGCTTCGCAGAAAACACATTTTCTTTTACTTATGCATGTTTGCATAAATATCGATATTAATAAATATTAATTAACTTACCCTTTTTTTCTGTTAAAAATTGTGTTTTAACCACTGAAATCACATATATCTTGTACACAAACAACAAATTCACAAACAAATTACACAATTGCACAATACCTTATAGAAGTCGTACTAATCTTTTGACCAATAATTTTGTACTATTCGCTTTTGTTATAGTTGTTCTGTTTAATAAATTTCCCACCCTCAAGGGATGGTCATGAATATGAGCCTTATTTAAATATTTGGAAATCCCAGTTGCAATGCCCTAATTACGCATTATTTTGGCCAGTGGCGTGACTACTAGGGCAGAAGCGCGCAAAGCACTCTGTCCGGCAGTCTTAGGGGCCCTTAAATATTTGTAATAATTTGTGCACTAACAACTTTACCAGTTTATTTTGGCATATTTTTTACTATTGTATTATGTGGATTCTATATTATTTGTATAGGGGACCATAGTTACGCCACTGTTTCGGAAGCTACATAAACTTCATAATGCTGGATTATATCATAAGGTTGCGATCTTTATGGGATTAGGTATTTGGACAATGGAATAGTACCATTTACCCGACAACAAAATTATAAAATTCATGTGTTCTGGTAATTCCAGTAAAGCATTTATTCCTTTACTTAATACCTCAATTATTCATGTTTCTTATTTAAAATATTGATAAAAATATAAGGCTTTAAGTTTAATAAAAAATAAATTTCAGTACGTATGTTTAAAATAAAATTTATAATTATTCCCCATGATTTCCCGTTATTTCCCATGATTTCCCATTATTTCCCGTGATTTCCCGTTATTTCCCGTGATTTCCCATGATTTCCCGTTATTTCCCATGATTTCCCGTTATTTCCCATGATTTCCCGTTATTTCCCATGATTTCCCGTTATTTCCCATGATTTCCCAAAATTTGTACACCTATTTCCCGCCAGACTAACCCCTCGTGTTAAACAATGGATTCGCTTAGAGCGAACTTAGAAAATTTTTATTAAATTGATTATAAAAACAGTAACTTTGCAAATTTATTGGTATACTTTGGGTTACCACCATTACATACAAGGCGACGATACTTTGATATTATGTTTTTGTATAAGATATTGCACTTTGTAATAAAATGCCCTGCGCTTTTGTCACATTTTTATATAAATGTTCCTTCTCGTACTTTAATATAAGGCACTATAACTTTTTACATAATGTTTTCCATCGTACTAATTACGGTCAACATTCCTCTGTTTCTCGTATGATTGTTAATTTTAATTATGTTTATCAATTTTGTGATATTTTTATTCTTAACTTAAATTCCTTTAAACGCACTACGCGTCATATTTTGCTACTTTAATATAATAATATTTTTAAGTTGAAATAACTTGTTATCTATTAATTGTTATAAAAATTTTCAAAAGGAAGTAATTCCGTTAATAAAATTTATTTATCATAGAATAATCGAATTGGCGCTACTTTATAATTTAAGTACTTTAGTTATTACTAATAGGAAGCTAAGCCCTACTAACCCTTATTAAGAACCAGGTATATTTTTGTTAGGTTTTGTAGGTAATGGAAAAATATAAACCCATATTTCATCTTAATTTTGACAAATCAATAAAGTATGTATATCTGAGTATCATTATAAGTTATAATCTTTATTTTTTTTTGTTTAAAAACGTCCTGTTTTTTTTTAAAATATAAGTCTCTTAAATGTTTGTTTTTTTTATTTCAGTTACATTAAAGTGGTTGACATTTTTAAATATTTTGAGGAACTGGAGGATATTTTCAAACGTCAACCAAATGTGGAACACCTGTACGCGATACCGGTTTCTTCTTTTTAGGTTAGGTTAGTTTGAAACAATTTTGGCAAAAAGATAAGCAAAACTCACTAGTGTACACTATATGGAAGTGTTACCAAATAAAATGGTATCAAAATAGAAACTGTAAGCACCAAGCACATAAAAATAATAAAAAAAAACAAAAACACAACGCTAAACGGTTAACACACACAACTAGTCACATTGGTATTGGAATATTGGATAATGGATTGTTGAATTGAATGTTGTTCCGTGTTCGTTTTCGTTGTTGTTGAGCTGTTTGCCAAATGCATGCGTCCCTTCGTTTCATTCCGTACTTCGTCGTTCGGGTATTTAGATTCACCGGGAGCCTAATAAACGAACTACGCTTCAATCGTACTCTCCTACAAGATTTTAACAGTGGGCAAGTGGAAAGCGATGTTCGGCAATTACCATGCCTTTTACGAGTAAACCAATCCGGAACTTGGTCGCGGAACTCAAAAGTGTTCATGTTATACAGGATGTCCTACCAGGAGGACGGAGGTTCCAGTAAAGATATCTCAGAAACGGTTGGCGTTATCGCCGTTACCTTTATGAAATTTTGTAGTCGGGGATTAATCCGGATGTTCTCGCAAATGAACATGGCGGCACTTCCGATTCTACCGGAAGTTGGCCGCTAGCATACTTTGACCGATAAACTCCATTTTTTATTTGAGATTTAAATTCTGCTAGTAATTTTACGTTAAGTTTGTAAAAAATTGAAAAATTTTTAGTTTTTTTTTTTATTTGCATTTACGAAACTTTTTTTGCAGTTACAAGCCTGAAGAAAGTATTTTATTTCTTGAGTATTTTCTGTCCATTTGAATTGAAATTTTACACATAGGTTATTATTAAAAAAAATATTTTTGAGGATATAACAACCGGAAGTTAGATATCCTCCATTAAACTTTTAAATTTTAGAAAGATATTTTCCCAAGATTTTTAAATGGAACACCCTAGTTTTTTTTTCATGGGAGGGTGTAAAACAATATTTTTTTTCTCAAATAGGTAGCTTTTCTTTTGTTTAAATTTTTAAGTTTAAAAATATTTTAATAAAAGTTGCAGATATGCTACCTATTAAAAAAAATGTTTTCGTTTCTTTTAAAAATCTCCAAAAAACATCATTTTGAAAAGTACAAGTTTAATCGCGGATATCAATCTAACTAGTAAAAAAAAAACAGTTAACTGTCATCGGTGTCAAAAATGGAATTCTTCCATTCTTGGAATACCCAAGAGAAAGCTGACTATTTCCCTCAACGCGGAAATGCATATTCTTTGATCTAAGCCGTTGACGGTTGAAAATTGCAAGGTAGCCTGAGTGGGTTCGATTCCCACTACCTCCAATAAAGAGTGGCTAGGCTTTAGAGGAGGTTGTTGGTTGTATGTGTCCGTGCTTATATGTATATTCCCAATAAGGCAGAAAATGTCAGAAACGGGAGCACTGCTGTGTGCGTCAAACTTTTAAACTTTTTTTTTAAATATTATATTGTTGGGATTATAAATGAAATAATCGTGTCAAATAGCCCACTTGCCCTTAATAAATTTCCGATTTTAAAAGAACTCGGCCTGTTGAATACGCAGTGTCCCTTAAATGCGTGTTTTCTTTAATTATTCACCTCGTGCTTTGCACTCGATAAATGAGTAGATAAAACTACTTTTGCGGGACATTACTATGCAACAAGCACTCGTTTATTTTATTATCGAAAATTCATAGAACACCAGTTCTATTACTACTAAAAATTTGTTTAACAAGATTGCATTGCAATTATTAATTGTCTGTCCATGGTAAGAGTTAAGATGCGTTCCTCGGAGTTAGAATGTGACAATATACATTCATAGAAAGAAAATATATTCACATTCTAGCATCGAGGAACGTAAACTGAATTTCACGAATAGCCACCCAGGTAAAAGGTTTTACTACAGCGTCGCGTCGGGCCCATTGCCGCCCTCGAGCTTACTCCTCGGTCGGTGAAACTGCCCTTAGCCGTAGTTGAAGTAGCTCTTTTCCTTTGAAAATGTAATACGTGCTATTGCTATGGATTGTTTGTGTTTTTTTGCTTAGTGACTAAAAGAGATATCATATATCGTTCGTACTAACAATAATATGCATTCCAGAGATAATGAAAAAAAAAAACAAAAGGAGAGAAAAACGTTTTGGAAATAAGATATATTATGTTTGTAATTAATTATTTCAGTTAGTTATCGTAAGGAATCCTCGTGTGATACTAACTATTAACACATCAGTTCAAGATAAATAAATCCAATTCAAAAAATTATTAAGTGAAATTTCTGCAACTATTTTATCTTAAAACATGTCTTTGAAGCCTAAGTTCTTGTCTTAATACTCCATCATAAATGGCTTCTGGTTCTACAATTATTAACTCTGGATTTTGCTTTAGTAGAGTATTATGTTTTCTTTTATTTTCCGCATTAGAAACTATTACAAACTTATCTGTGATAGAAGCTGGTAATCTATTGACTACTTTTCCACCAGAAGCTTCAATTGAACCTGAGAAAAAAAACATTCATAATGAGAAACCAAAGATAGCCTGTATCTGCCTGTAAGATTTCTAAGTTTTGGTTTCTTTCTAAACATAAATATGCGAGCATAAAACAGCATTTTTTAAATATCGTCAGTTTTAGGTAGGTAGGTATTGTATAACGCTATAAATTTAAACATTAAACATAAAAAATGTTTAATTTAGATTTGACAACAGATTTGTATGTCTACATATTGTTTAGCATTTCTAACGATATTTTAAAAATGATGAGTTAAAGAATGTTAGCACTAATCTGTACAACTATCGATTTTAATAAATAAGAACAAATATTACTATTGGTACCTTTTAGAACATCGAAAACATTAGTGGCTAAGATTTGAAACGTATATCCAGCCAATAATTGTGACTCTTTGCTTCGCTTTAAAGATTCTTTTAAAGAAAAGTCCCACTTCTTTTCTGCATCATGGTCCACAAGAATGTATTCCCAAGGATCTAAATAATATGTAAAATAAAATAGTAAATTGGATACAATTAATAAAAGCAAGCATTAACTTATATTACCAAATTTTTAAGCAAATCCTTATGCTTGCGGCTGTCCATTTGATTTACGTTGATATTCACCCTTTCCGTTCGTACCGAAGTCGCCGTTCGACGCATCTCAGATACGTCCAAATACGTCAGAAATAAATGAGTCAATCTGACGGCTTCTGAGATGTGTCAACCGGCGACTTCGGTACGAACGGAAAGGGTGAATAAGACGAAGTATAAGGTTTTGCTTAGAAATTTGCTAGTATAGGCAAATGCTTCTTTGTATTACTGCCATTCATTATGTACCAAAGGTGTAGAAAAACATTTTTGCTCGCGGCATGGCATTTTAGCAAAAGCGCAAAGGGCTAACACACGGTAAAATGATGTGCAAGCGACGTCTTATGTAACGAGTGAGAAATAAATACCCTATCTCTGAAATTTATTATTAATAACATGCAAATAGAGCACTGAACTTGGTAAAAATTTAGTACATTCTTGAATTATTTCTCTGTCTTAGGCCCGGTCGCACTGCAACTTTTAACTGTTCCTTAAAATATGTACTTATAAGTGACTGTTTTTAATTTTAAACAATGTTCATACTAGAGTTGTCAAACTCTATTTATGGCAACCTGTCACATAGACTCTAACGAACAGTTAAGAATGTGCAATGAATCTGGGCATTGGGATTTTTGACGTGTAAAATCAAAACGCACCTCGACTTTGTCTGCGAATAGTATAATAAGTAATTTCTTTAAACCAAAAGCCAATGGAGGGTATTCGTACAAAAATTGGTTGGGGTAACCTACGAGATCTTTCATACCATCCGTCGTTTCAGATGCTAACTGACATTACTTCTGCATTTTATATTTTTATCAAATATAAAGCTAATACACCAAAATACAACAAACTGCCGGTTTAAAAAATTTTACGTACCAGCTAAAAGTATAAAAGTATAACATTAACGGAGTGTTAAACAACTTCAATTCTTCATAATTAGGTAAAATAGGGCATAATGACTCATTTACAATTGTACTTTTAATGCAAAATCCGTGCATCCAAAAAAATTCGTACTATTTCAAACATTCACGGAAATCCTTTTGTAAATGAGTCATAATTTCCTTTTTTACCTAATTATAAATAAAGATAATAACACTGTTTAAATATTATACAAACCTTTTAAATGGTGCATTGAATGTTTTAAACCGGCAGTTTGTTGTTTTTTGGTGTATTAGCTTTATATTTGATAAAAATATAAAATTCAAAAGTAATGTCAGTTAGCATCTGAAACGACGGGTGGTATGACAGATCTCATAGGTTACCCCAACCAATTTTTGTACGAATTCCCTCCATTAGTATGATTTCAATTAAGATGGGGCCAGCAGTATGTTGTGCAGGTAGAGTAGACGTTTCAATCATTCAAAATTCACAAACCAAACGGAATTTTTAAAATCTAATAATACGATTAGATTGACCAAATTTCCTACTTTGGGGTGAGAAAGTTTGATTTTAAAATAATATCAAAAATATAAAATAGAAAGAAAAAACCAAAAACCTACTTGAAAGCAAACATTTTTTTCATAAGAGTATTTATACCAAAGATACATCTAATAACCGTCCATCTATCAACACCTTAATTGATCAGGTTTAGCTTCCTTGAATGACTGATGTATATTTTTCACGGTAGAATAGTTATTCCTTGTCTATGCTAATGCTATCTTATTCTTAACATAAATAAAATGTTGTTACCTAAAAATGTGTGTTCTTTATTTGATGCTGTCAACCATTCTGCCGAACAAATTGGTTTTCCATGACTTACTGCTGCTAATAATTTGGGTGATCGTTTAACAGCTCCAGTTACCAATACTGTGGACTCTTCCTCTGTGTCAACTACGGTTCCACCTATAAATAAATAAATAGACCAAGTCAAAACAAACAAAAATTATAATTACATTTTCATACAAAATAAAGTTATATTTAAAGTTTAAAAAACATTACTTAAAAATTTGAAAAATAGAATAAAAAATATCTTTATTAAGAAAAACCCAAAAAGCCATTGACCTTCAGCCCATCAAAATTCGATATTTTAAATCATACATTTTAAACCAAAAAGTTAAAGATGTTAAAAATTTTAAAAGGTTGTCTGCAATATTATTTGTTAGGTATCGAATATAGGCCAAGATAGATAGATTTTTACCTTGCAAAAAATACACAACAGTCAAATTTTTTATGTCTTAGAACATCTATTCAGGAAGCTAAATACTTACAAATAAGTATTTAGAGTTGGCGTAGAAGCCCCCAAGAATCCAGCCTTAAGATTCTGATCTATGTAAATTCAACATGATTGAATATTATACACTTCTGGGGTCATTTGGGAGTGGAAGGAATTGTTTTAGAGAAATAATTTTTGCAGAATCCATTTTAAAATCTTTTTTGGCATCTATAATGTTGTAAACTAAAGAGGGCTTCTGGGGGCTTTCACGACAACCCTAAACTCTTATTTGTGTGCATTTTGTGGATTTAGCTTCCTAAGGGAAAATCAGGCTGTTGTGTAATTTTTGTTTTTAAACTATCATGGCCTAATAGTCACTTAAATCATATCATTTAAAAATGTCAATTCAAATCAAAATTAGAAAATAAAAAAAATACAAACCTAATCTCTTTATGGTACATTCCAACTGCGGGCTATCCATCATCGTAAAAACAACTTTTGGACGTTGTTTTCTTTGTGATCTCTAAAAAAAGCATCTTTTTGTTCAAAAATACCCTAGATATACAATTTAAAACAAATCAAACGAAAGACAAAAAGAAAACTTTTACCGCATATTACTTTCTATTTTTGTTTATGTATTTTTAAGTGATCGTATCTTTACAAATAAAATTTATTTATTTTATCCACTACCTTCTAGATAGTCCTCAAGGGTTCAAAAAAATTAACAGAAAAGTGCATCGGTCTAATAAAATTAACAAAAATTAAGTAAGCCATGATACAAAAAACTAATGATGGGAATAATCGATTATATACCTCATAGTGGTTTTCGACAATCTGAGATGTCATTTTCTGACATCTTAAAGCGAATATTTTGCATGGTGCAGAATATTCGCGAATATTTTGCTGAGCAAATTATGACTGATAATTTTATGTTTTTATTAAAGATTTTAGTAAAAAATACATTATAATCCGTTTAAATCGTTATGTTTTATCTTTCGGTATATAATCTTGACATATACCACTCGTGTTAAATATTTTTTTAGAACATATTTTAAGCAAATTGGTATCGTGAAATTTGCCAAAAAATTTCCATAGGAACCTAAAAATATATTCAAAAAAATATTCACCACATGTGGTATATCTAACGATTATTTCATTTATATGTCAAATTAGAGATTTATGTCAAAATTTGAAGCATTTTACTGCAAATTATACTGAAAATACACCGTTGGCAACAACCAGAGCTAAAATATCCCGTTGGCAGGCACTGACAGCGAATTAATTTAGCTGGATAGAAGTTAAAGTTTTAATTTTTTGTTAATTTTGTCAAAAATTGCTCTTTTGGTTAGTCGTATTCAGTGTAAATTAAATTAATATTATTTTTTTGGGTAAGTAGTATTTATGAATGAAATAATCGTGTCGAATAGCTCTAGTGCTCTTGATAAATTTTCTATTTTAAAAGAACTCGTGCTTGTTGAATACGAAATGTTCCTTAAAAGTAAGGGTGTTTTCATTAAATTATTCACCTCGTGCTTCGCACTCGGTAAATCATTAGACAACAACCTTACTTTTGCGGGACAACAAGCACTCGTTCATTTAATAATCGAAAAATCATAGAGCACACGTAATATTACTACTGAGAATCGATTCTTTCCGCTCTATGATGTTTTACATTAAAAAAAGGAAATATTGGCATTGAGAGTTTCAAGATTACTTTTTCTCAAAACTTTTTTTTTAAATCAAATTTCATGGAGTGAATAAATCAATAACATTGCCAACAAGAAACAAAATACATTTTTTTAATAATTTTCTCACCCCAGATTTTTCAGGAGAAGACGTACTGGATGCCGATGCACTAGTATCACTTTTAGTCTCACTTTTGGCATTTCTTAAACTTTTCTTCACTGGTGTTGCCATAACATTTGTAACACAATCTGCAGTTTTTTTTCGAGGTTGCCGTTTTGTTTTAGGTGTACCTTTTTCTGGAATATTCTCAAAAGCGTCAGCTTCATCAAACACATTACTTAATTTCCTTGAAAGTTTTGGTTGTTCCTTCTCATCGTCAGAATCACTTTCCACAACGGATTTCCTTGTTCGTTTACTTCTAGATGCGGTACTAATTGTACTGCTTGTACTAGCTGAGCTTGTTCGTCGTTTACGCACTCTGGTGGCAATTTCTTGTACTTCAGTAGATGAACATTCTTCGCTACTTTCCTTGGGTAGGGCAACTGGTTTGGAAGATTGGGTAGATTGTCTAGTCCTACGTTTTTTTAGGGGTAGTTGCTCTGGTTCTAAAATAAATTATAAAGGTTATAAAAGAGTGATATAGAATGGTAGAATCTATGATTCAAGTCGATCCTAAGCGAAACTGACATTATAAGAGAATGTTGCTTAATTTCTTAAAGAAACGCACCTACCAAACCTGAAGTGATTGACAGCTGTTTCACCCTATTGGGGCTCATCAGAATCACGTATCAGAAATAGTCAACGCATAGCATTAAAAACTGGGATATTTTTCTACAATAATTTTCTTACCTTCAGCAATGCTGCCAACCTCTAATCTCTCGGACACCAGATCTCTTTTCGTACTTCTTGTTACGGTAGATGGCGTTGCTTCCTCAATCGGTGATTTATTTGAAACGGCCAAAACCTTTTTTGATTTTCGACCACCTTTACTGGTTACAACCTCTGGAACCTTTTTGTCTGGACTAGAAACCAATTTGGAACTTCTTCTTCCCCGTGATGAGACCACAACATCTTCTACAATCGTTTTAGTAGCCTTCGATTTTCGAGTTTTACATGATTTGGTTTCAACTGAGACGTTTATTGTTTTATTTGCTAGATAACTAGTGTGCAAATCTTCTTTTACAAAATCTGACTTATCTTCTTCTCTGATTAATTTAGCTTCTTTTTTGAGTGTTGTTGTTTCTTTTATGCTAGTGTTTTGTTTTGAACTGGTAGAGGCTTGAGGTATTTTAAAGTTGTCATCAGTTTGACTGCTGTCTTGAGTTTCGTTTTCGTTTAACACACATAACAATGGATTAGATGGTCTATTAGTGTCTTCAATGAGGTGTACAGTTTGAGTAGCAAACATGACTTCTAATTGGCTTTCAACACTTGACCGTGGTGGGTCTTTATTTTGTTTTAAAGGTGAAATTGAAGTACTCGATTGTTGAGTTGCTTCTAGATATACATCATTGTTTTGGCCAACATTATCTGTTACAATCTTATGCTTTTTGGATTCTTGGCTTGTTTTATTTTGTGCTTTCTTATCTAACGTTGCATTTGATTTATTTTGGGACAGCTTTTGACTTTTTTTAGGAACTTGCAATTGTTTTTCAGTATCTTCTAGTTTTTGAGTGGGTGCGAAATAAATATCATCTTTAGGTGTCGATCTCAACGTATCTGACTGCTGAGTTTCGGACATATAAACATCATCATTTGTAATTTTTGGCGTAACCAAATCTTGGTCAGCAGTAGTAAGTGAAACCCGTGAAGCTGACACTTTTAAGGCTAATTTTGTATTAGATTGTATAGGTTTAGTTAGTATATCAAACTTTTGGGTGCCTATTTCATAAACATCATCATTTGTTATTTTTGGCGTCTTTAAATCTTGGTCAGTAGTAGTGAGTGAAACCCTTGAAGATGACACTTTTAAAGCTAATTTTGTATTAGATTGTGTAGGTTTTTTTGGTATATCAAGCTTTTGAGTGGCTATTTCATAATAATCATCAGGTACTTCCTCGGGTTTATCCGAAAGTACTTCTTTACTTTTTTGAGTTGGCGTTACATATTCGTTAAACGTCTTTTTGGGTGGATTATTAGGTGCGTCAAACTTTTGCGTTTGCGCAACATAAATATCATCATTTTGAGTGGCTACAAAAACATCCGGTTCATTATTAAATTGCTGAGTGGCAGCCAAATAAACATTTTCCTTATCAGTAATTTCTTGCGTGCTTTTATTTGAACCTGTTGATTTTTGAGTAGCTGCCATATAAACGTCATCATTATTTAGTTCCACTGGGTCGTTGCTATCTGATTTTTGGGTGGCAGCCATGTAAATATCATCTTCATTGTTTTCAGTTATACCTTTGCTTTGTTCTATTTGTTGAAGAGAAGTGGCTATTAAGCTTTCACTTAAATTCTTTTTCTTAAAAGTGAATTTCTTTGTGGTTCCTTGACTTGAGTTTTGATTAGCTTCCAAATTGTTGGGATAAGTTTCCATCGATTGCGAAGTTTTATTTTGAGTAACTTTTTGGGAAGGGAAGGTCTCAGATTTCTCAGAATTCATCATTTGAGTCAAACCAAGCCTAAAACTTTCCTCAGAATCGTTTGAGTCAGTTTGCCTTTGGCTTTGAGGTTTGCTAAACTCTTCTTGCGTTGCTGGGATCACGTCTGATTCGTTAAACATATCACTTTGTTTATTAGAATCACCTTGTCCGTTTAAATATGATTTAGGACTAGAGTCACGTTTCGAATGTTGCATGAGATCTTCATCAGTTTCTGAACCGCTGTCTCCATCAGATTTTTTATCATTTTGCGTTTTGGTTATTTCTAGTTGAAGTTCTTGCGTTGAGTCAACTATGGGTTTCTTAAGTCGTTTTCTTTTACGTTCAATTTCGTCTTCAATGTCAGTGTCTGAATTACTTGCAGCTTCTTCTTGAGAATCTAATAATGGTTTAACACACTTTCGCCTTTTTCTTACGATTTCTTCAGTGTCTGAGCCGTTGTCATCGTTTTCTATCTCTGTTTCACTTCCAGAATCTCCTATGCTAGCCGACTTATTTTTATTAACAGTATTACTTGCTGGTGAACTTGTTTTAGTATTGCTATTTTTTAATGCATTCGATGAAGTTGACGGTTGTCTACATTTTTGCATTGTAAAGAAATCAATTGAGTCGTTAGATGATTCATCGAAATCCTTTTCCAAGTTGCTTAAAATAGATTCATCTAACAGTGTTTCATCGATGACTTCTCCTGTGGCATTCATTCTGCTCGTACTTGCAACACTAACTCTAGGATTATAGATTATTGATGTATTTTGTGCGCAATCTGTTTCGGATTTTTCTACATGCTCTCTTGTGTCATTATTTTCAGTCTCATCTGGTCTAAATTGAGTGGCCGCTTCGTAATATTCGTCACTTTCTTTTGGTTTTTTCTTAGTGTAGTCGTGGCCATGTTTTATTTCCATTTCATTTAAAGGCTGAGTTTCCGCTTGGGTTTCTTGTTCAAAAACAACATTTTCCTTTTGAGGAGCTTCTTGGACGGCACTTAACTGGGTCTCAATGTTCTCATCAGCTGTTGATGGAATCATTTGTGTAGTCGCTTCATAATAATCTCTTGGTAGTTTATTGTTTTCATTATTGATGGGTATAATTTGGATTAATTCTTTGTTAAAACTTACGCTTTGCCTTTTAACTTCAGCAATTTGGTGTATTTCTTCAGAAGTGTTTATTATTTGGGTTGGTTGTTCACTTAGGTCAATTTCTCTTGAATCATTTTGTTCGTCATCAATGGTTGTTGGTTTTGGCGCTTTATTGATATCAAATTCTAATAAATCGTTTTTATTTGGTTCATCATCTACGATAGTTACTTGAGTCGGTGCTTCATTTATGTCGATTTCAGTTAAAACTATTTGTGTTAATTCATCATTGTCAACAGTTGTTAATTGCGTTGGGGCTTCATTAATGTCAATTTCCGTTGAAGCATTCGAACTTAATTCGTCGTTAACGTGGATTATTTGAGTTGGAGATTCATTAATATCATTTTCTGTTGAAGCATTTAAGTTTAATTCGTCGTTAACATGTGTTATTTGCCTTGGTTCTTCAACAATGTTGATTTCTGTTGCTTCGATACTGTCAATTTTCGTTGAAGCATTTAAATTCAATTCTTCGTTAACATTTCTTATTTGCCTTGGTTCTTCAACAATGTCCATTTCTGCTGGAACAATTTGTGTTGGTTCATTGTCAACTGGTACTACTTCCGTTTCGGCTTCGTTGATGTCGAATTCATTTGATACATTTTGAATTGGTTTATCCTTGTCGCCGGTTGTAATTTGTGTTGGTGCTCCATTTATTTTAATTTCTGCTTTTGTCTCACTGTTATCTTTGGTTTCGCTAACTCGAGTGGGCATTTTAAAGTCATCAAAATGGAACGCTTGCGTTGGGGCCTCATTGAATGTTACTTGTGTTTCACCGAGGTAGAAATTTTGGGTTAGGTTTTGCGACAAATCAGCATTGTTTGTTTGTAAGAAGTCAGAATTATTTTCTTGGCCATTAGTCTGAAATTTTAATAGGATAATAATTAATTTAAGTAGTAGTATTAGTACAGTCGACAATATTTGGACATCGACAAAATTTCGGGTAGGATCGCCTTTTTTATATGTTGTTACTTGATGTCCAAAGAGTAATATCCTTAAATTGGCGTATATCTACCTATTGCAGAAACGGAGTTATAGCCCCCCAAAGGGCCCCCTTTAATTCATCACCGTGGAACTGCACCAAATTTTGCAAATAGATGTCAAATAGAATTTTAAAAAGATTTTTGTAAAAACAATACCTCTGAAATACCTTCACCCCCTAAATAGTCCCCAAAGAGTAAAAACCAATCACGTTGGGTTTACACCATATTTTCCAAAAAAATGCAAAATAAGATGCCAAAGAATATTTTTTGATAACTTTTTTCCAAAATAAAATTGTTAATCCTCTTAAGGGCCCCCTCGTTCGTAGTGTGAAGCAATTTTTTTTGGGAAAAAAATATTAAGACAAAGTTTTTTAGCACCTTATTTAGTGGTAATCCAAGGTGATATGGATATTACTCTTTGAGAGATATTAAGGAGGAGAAGGAATTTTTTCTGAGAATTTTTTTTACGAACATTATTTGACATCTAATTACAAAATTAGGTTTCAGTTTCACCGTGATCTTACATAACGATTTGAAGGGGGGGCTCATAACCGCGTTTCAAAGACAGGTAGAGATACGCCAATTGGAGGTTTTACATTTTGGACCTCCAGTTATAACATATTATAATGGCGACCCTACCCTCATTATTTAGAACAGATTGACTGTACTATATGGGACGCAAGACTATAATTCTCTATTAAAAAATAGTTAGCGAAACAGCAGAAATGTTTTTACTTAATTTGCTACTTTTTTGGTAAAAAAAACCTTGCTTAAAAATGAGAAGGTACTGAATTGATTCCAAAACTACGTCGATTGAAATAAAAAGTAAAGCTTCATTCACAATTTTCAATCACATAAGCTTGCATCTCATAAGAAGTGTGGTAACTATTACAAGACTGTGTGGCTTTGCCCCAACATTGTACCATCGCGTTTATGCGCCATTTTTTGGACATCCTGTACAAGATGCAAGCTCACTGTGAATCCGACCTAAATGGACATGTATGTAAAATGTTAAATATCTTTATCGCTTGCACGTACCTTTTGATAAATGCCTTTAAAATTAGCAATCACAATTTCAGATCCACTTGTTATTCTATAAATTTGATATGGGTTCATAAAATCTCCATCGAGGAATGTTCCATTTGATGATTTTAAATCAGCTATAAAATGTTGATCATCATCAATAATTATAATCTGAGCATGATGCTGACTAACTCCCTGTAATATAATTTAAAAACCCTATGAGCCTTAAGAATAATTTGTTTTTTTTTAAGAGGGATTCTTAAATAATTTTAAACCTACCACATTCATTAGATTTACACCTGCTTCTTTATTACGTCCTATTAGATTGATTCCATCGTAGATAGGATAGTATTTTTCGTTAACTTTAAAGGTGCCCTTCTACAAAAAAAAAATTGATGTCTTAGGTTAACGACACTTTTTAAATATATAGAAAATCTAAGATTACTCAACTTACCCGCACTCTTTCTGTGGATGGCATTTTATGAGTTTAAATAAATTATCAACATTTATTTGTAGTTTATGCAAATGGATCTTCAAAGTTCAAACACGATGAAAACAAACTGAACTAACGCTTTTTAAAACCTTAAATAATGTGTACCTAGGTTTATTAATATTTTAACATGTACTTGCCACAATAATTAGGTATTTTTATAAAGGCAAAAATATTTAATGTATTGCGATAATTAATAAATAAACAATATACATTTCTTTTTGCGTCGTCCTGCGACAAGAAACAAAAAATATTTAAAATTGACAGATGTCTTAGCTTAGAAGAATAAATTTAGAAGAAATTACCACTACTGCACCACGTTTTCTTTATGGTACTTTTCACCACATAAAATAATCTTCAAATCTTCTAAAAAGAAATAAAGAAAATGAGCAAAAAAAGAACAATGCGTTGTTCTTCCGCTTTATAAAGAGTTTATGCTCCATCAAATCTCCAAAATTATTAAAAATAAACACAAAATCAAAAAAAAAAAAACGGGTAGCGTCCAAATCTCATACAATATAAAAGAGGTAGGGAAAGTGGTGGATGCTGAAAGTGAACCGTCATTTGTAGATTAGAAGAAAGGGTAACATAACCTAATAATCTATACATACTTTTAACCTTGTTAAGTGTTCTTTGCTTTTAACGTTCTGGCTTATTAAAATCCTAGAAAAAATGAACCGAAAAGAAGCTCTTTCTTCATTTATCCAGCAAATTCATGCTCGTCCTGTTGTGGTGAAACTTAACAGTGGCGTGGATTACAGAGGTTTGTAAAATTTATGTTTAATTAATACCTAATGGCAAAATAACTATTCATTTCAATTTGTAGGTGTTTTGGCTTGTTTGGATGGATATATGAACATTGCTCTTGAGCAGACAGAAGAGTACGTTAATGGCCAGTTAAAAAATAAATTTGGGGATGCCTTCATTAGAGGAAATAATGTTTTATACATTAGCACCCAGAAGAGACGAGTTTGAGTCAAAGCGTCCAAAATGTTCGAATGGGGGAAAAGAAATTAAAACTAGATGTAAGACTTTTTTTCATCAATAACTTAAATAAATAATTGCTTTCCAAAAGAATTTATCTAATAATTATTAAGGTCTTATTTCCGTGGCATAAAGATCAGTTAAATAAAACTATAACAGCATAGTACAGCATTTTCAAAGGTCTTTATTAACTATCCTACAAGGCTTTAATTTTAAATATCGGGTCTCTTTAATTAAATTGGATTATTTATGGAAGGTTTCGCAGAAAAATGTATTTAGGATCAAAATTTTGATTTAAATTTTTAAACTCAAACAAAATAAAGAAAACTTTAAAATATGTGTTAGGAACTATTTTATTACATAAATTGCACCCGCACAAGTTATCGCATTAAAATATATAAAGAAATATAAGTATGAAACATTTATTTAAACAGCTAAAGTAACACTAATGTAAGACTTTAAAAAAATTAAATTAATTTTAATTAAAAAAATACTCATAATTCTTATTATTGCAAAACATAAAAAAAAAAATTGGCACAATACTAAACAGTAAACGAGCAACATTTTATTTAAAATAAAAATATGCCACGACATTTAGATCTATTACGAGAACCTGCTAGATAAATTAAAACATTTTGGCAATTAGGCAAAGGAAATTCTTGCTAAAAATGAAAATTTTTAACATGCGTTTAGGACACATTGACTTTGGTATACAATAAGTTAATTTTAGCAACTTCTCGTAAGTCGATTAATTACTTCGCTTGTCTAAAGCTAAAAAAATGTAACTATCGGTCAAAAAAAGTGAACCTTAATTATTTTAAAAACAGACTAATATCTAAAATTTATAAGATTGGCTTTATAAAGTAGCAACCTTTATATTTGGTGTAAAATTACCCTACAATTAAAATTGCCGTGTGAAAATAATTACCTATGTCTAAAATATCAACGAAACTTTCAAATCAGTCTTATAAGTAGCTATCAAATCTTCTGAGACCATAAGGTAAATTTTTCAAAAAGCGTCATCTATAGTTAATAGAGTTAATAGTAACAAACGATCAAAAGGCATTACAAATACCAAAATAGTTAGTTAAATTAATTCCTGTTCTGTGTAAGAAGATACCAGAAAAAATATTTTCTCAATAATGCCGAGTTCATAATCATTCATCTAAGAATCATCTAAAGTAAGAATCACTTAAAATAAAAAAATTTACAGCAGTTCATTGGTCCATTTCAATTTGACAAATAGCAGACTTTACAGTAAACCAATAAGTTGTCGTAAATTTCTTACTTTAAGTGATTCTTATTTTAGAAAATATTCGTAAATTAATGTTTAACAACTCGTCATTAGAACGTTCTTATTTTGAACGAACGAACGTGTATTCAAAAAGTGTACACCAATTCCCCTAAAAATCTCATAATAAACCCGATCAATTGTGTAATTTAAAACGGTGCACTTTGAATATTTAATATGCAATATATTGTACACTAATTTATTTAGTGACCGTAGTTTAGGCAGGCACTTTTTATATTTTGCCTTGGTCAACAGAAGTTTTGCACGCAATTAAATACAATAACATTTATAACATAATTATCAAGAGGCAAACTGATAAGGCAAAATAAAACAGCACATGTTGGCTGATTTTTTTCGTCTGGGTTGTAGGACTAAGTCTTAATTCATTTTTAATATGGGCGATCACTGCTTATTAGTTATTACGTTAGTAAACAGTTATGCAGGGTGTCCAAAAATTGGCGCATTAACGCAAAGGTACGTTGTTGGGGCATGTTTAGAGATCCTCAGAAAATTGTTAAAAAAACCCATCTCAGATATTCTTGGAGATGAGGCCCCAAAGTGCGAAAATTTAAACTCTAATATCTTGAAGATAACAGCACATATTAACAAAAAGAAATTGCTAAATGAAAAGGCACAATGTATCCACAATTATTTTACCATTTGTTTACCTTTTAAATGGTCAAATTAGGTTTTACATTCAATTTAATTTGAATTTTGATATAATGGAGCTGACAACAATGTCAATATGATCTAATGCAAAAATGTATGCCCAAGAATTTAGATGAGTTTTTAAAATGTATTTTACAAACTGTGTTGCCGAACTTATGCAACTTTGTTCGCATTTTTCTCCATAAATATAACAGATGAATTTTTTTTGACAATTTTCTAGGGACCCCTGAAAATGCCCCTACACCGTTTCATTGCGTTTATGCGCCAATTTTTGGACACCCGGTATAGTGCCCAATACCAAAATAAAATCTTTTTAAAACCTAAAACTTAGTTAGTCGTAGCAAGACAAAGAGAGGTATGCTATTCTCGAGAATACACCGTATTAGTGTGACGTCACTGAAGCTAAAACAGCCAATCGGTTTCATCGCTTTGAAAATTACTTCTTGACTCGTAGTCATTAAAACCATGGAAACTAGCTTCGGTGACGTCACCATCAATACGGCGTATCCGCATTGGTATACCGGTATACTTTGGTCCTGAGTCGAATTATGTTAGAGTGCCTTGATAATTTTGACAGTTATTGTCGCCTTATATAGAGTGCCTTGATGTCATATTGACAGATATTGTCGCCTTATAGAGTGGCGACATGCATCATTCCTTCTCTGTCATACAGATTATGCCATCAATTGTGTTTGTAAGTTGTATTTGTTGTCATCTTTGCTAATATGTGGATGACGTTATCTGTATGACAGAGAAAGAATGATGCATGTCGCCACTCTATAAGGCGACAATAACTGTCAATATGACATCAACGCACTCTAACCTTATAGAGCGACGACATGCATCATTCCATCTCTGTCATACAAATTATGTCATCAATTGTAATTGTAAGTTGTAATTCTTGTCACTTTGGTTATAACGTTGTCATTGATGACATAATCTGTATGACAGAGAAGGAATGATGCATGTCGTCACTCTATAAGGCGACAATAACTGTCAAAATCATCAAGGCACTCTAGAATTATGTCAGTTTGCCTTTTGTGATAAATTACAAGATTATCAGTATACACAATGTCATCTATGCTCATCAGTCTTTTATCAAGTCTTATTAATTATTTGGCATAATATTTAAATACCTTACAGTCTTATTGTTTTCTTTTAGAAAGTCTTTTTAAATTCCTAATGCTAACATCTTACAATTATTTATGGAATAGTTTATTCTATATTCCTGAGCGCATGAGGTAGTTAATTGGTATACAGTAAAATGCACATGTACAGCTTATTCACACTAAAAAAACAAGAAATAATAATTGAACTTAATACTTTAAAATATTTTTTAAAATACGCAACAAGCTGCGCGAAATCCTTATTTATGATCATAATTTTGTCTACAACCTTCTTGAAATTAAAAGCAAAGAAAATAAAAGTTTACATTTTTATAAATTATAAATGAAAACAATTAATAGATAAAAATTTAAAATATACTCTATTTAAATAGAATGGCACCCATTGAAATTTCTTTAAAACAGCCATTTCATTCATAATGAAGAATAGAAAAGCACAACTCAATTTTAAAAAGAGCGTAAGCTCTATTGCAATTATCCATCAATTTTATTATGGTGGATGTTAGCCACACTTAAAAAATGTAATAAGAAATAACAGAAATTTTTATAATAGACTAAAATTAAAAACACTGGCATTTCATATCAATAAAACCTTAAAAATTTGCTAAAATAGGAATTTTTTTTAGACATTTTTAAATCAGTCTTTTGTTTTGCACATACACAAAATAGTGTTTTGTGTGAGTATTAGAATTAATAATTATTTTTACTAACACTAAAATTTAAAAAGAAATTACGCTAATAGGATATCTAAATAGCTAAGGGCTATTTCGTGATTGTTGTTACTTTTGTATGTATTAAAAAAAAAGCCATATCTGTTAAAAGTTACGCGCAGAAGATTAATAGATCTTGTGTATTTCATTCTAACGAGATTGTTTGTTAAGACCAGTTAATAAAGACAATCAATTGACCATAATTTTAAAAGTTTTCAAACTTGAATAAAGTACAAGATAAGTTAACAAAACTGATTCTTTCTGTATTAGAAATATTGCAAAAGTCGCCATTTTAAAGTTGACTTCCTGGACTTACCGTTCACTTTATTCTAGTTAAGTTTTGATAAATTTTGTCTTTATTGTATTAATGCTGGCCAATCGTAATTTCTAGCTTACTTTAGTTGCCCCTTTAAAATATCTGCACCCTGTTGTTCCCAAAATCAACCACAACAATTCTACCTTCCGGGTTCAAACAGATTCCACTGGGTCTGTCCAAATCCCCTAAATCTTTTCCAGCTTGTCCCACTTTCCACAAGAAATTACCATTGCTTTCAAACACCTGAATTCTATTATTCCTGGAGTCGGCTACTATAACGTTACCGTCATCATCACAACAAATACCCTGTGGTCTCAGAAACTGCTTATAGTTAGAACCTTCCTGTCCCAAAAACTGAGCTTGCATAAAGTGTTGGTCTATGATTACCAGTCTATGGTTATTGAAGTCTGTTACTATGATACTGCCTGTCGGAGTGAAGCATACACCGCGAGGGGAGTCAAAGTGTTTCCACATGGATGACGCTCCTTCAAAACCGTATTTGTTTATGTAAAGACCTTCAGCGCTAAACAGTTGTATTCTGTGGTTCCTGGTATCCGACACAATTATTTGCCCTTGCGCATTGCATGCTACATCCCACGGGTAATTAAACTGCCCATTTCTACTTCCTTTCTCCCCAAACGATAAGAGAAAAGTCCCATCTATCTTAAACACTTGAACCCTGTGATTATCCTTATCAGCTACTACGATATCTCCATTTGGATTAACTGCGACTCCAGCAGGACGATCGAATTGCCCAGGCGCAGTTCCGTGCGTACCAAACTTGTGGCGAAATGTGCCATTGGGATTGAATACTTGAATGCGGTTGTTACTTCTATCCGCGATTATAATCTGACCTAGTTTATTGCAGCAAACCCCCCAGGGCCGACATAGTTGCCCGTCGACTTCGCCCTCGGTCCCGAACGCAAGCGCAGCAGTAGTATTTCTCTTTAGGACAACGGGCGCTTGCGCCCCGTATATTGCGCTGTTCCTCTTGGTGTTAAGTCGCATCACCGGTTCTCCAATTGGACTTATTGTGTACGCAGGCGTTATATCCACATTACTCGGCTTGCAAATGACGCTAGTTCTATTAGTCGTGTTAACAGTACCAATGGTCGATAGAACGCGCAGAAAATTGGTATCAGGTGGAATAAAGTTAATAGTGTGATCCTCACATATAAACAGTTGTTTGTAAAGCATTTTAAACTGTTTAAGTTCGCTTGTGGCTTTCTCATTAGCAAGAATGAGGTCTAGGTGGTTAGAGGACTCCATTGATTCATGAAGATGGTCTGAAGTGTTCAAAAGCCGGGAAAATACAGAACGCAACTTTTCTGCTTCTAGGAGAAGCATCTTCTTTTTGTGTAAACGTATTTGTTCGACGTGCATTAGAAGTTCTTGTTGACGCTCTTCCAGACTAACCATGCATCTGAAAGTTTTGGTTTATTAGAATTTGGAAGTAACTTTAACGGACAGGGTTTACAATGGGAGAGTAGTGCATATTTGTACATATTCATTTTACTTTACCTTTTGAAAACAGCCTTAATTTCATTGCTGGTTTCATGCGCCTTATCATCCACACTTAAAGAATTGCAACCAACAGTTTCCAAAGCTTCTCGTACCATTGCAACAGCAGTACGAACCTCATTTGCTAGTCTGGGAGATGACATTCTAGCATTTTCCATTGCATCTTGGATGTAGATTAGTTGATGTCCACAGCGATCCGTCATGTTGCATTCGGTGCATGCTGGAGTAGCACAGGTCTCACAATAGAGCCTATGAGGTTCACGATGTATATCACAGAAATTGCAGGGACTACTACTTGCCTGAAAAGTAACAAATGCATCTTTAAAGGTGTTCTATAATAAATGAACTTTTATATCTTACCCTAGATGATGATCCTAAGGATCCAGCTCCATTAAGGGATATATTTACATCATGCAAATGTTCAATGCGATGATCTTTGGTAATACGAACACGTTGATGGGCCCTCACGCATGGATCACACAACATTTCGCTGCAATCCTTGCATTTTGATGTAGCGGTGATGCCCTCTTCACAGCTTCCGCACAAATTAGTTTCTTCTAAAGTAACAGCCTGAAATTCATATTAATATTAAGTAACAGGAGCTACTTTAATTGCCTATAATGCTGAATTTAAAAACTCTTATTTTAAAAAAGAAACATACCACAGACAAATGATAAACTCTAATTTCAAATTTAAAAGCACATTTTTCCTTAATTTATTCTTCATTTAACTTAATTTTTATTTCGTTTAGTAATGAGGCCCAATGCCGCGGATGCCATTTTAGTGACCAAGTAGTGATTGGATTAGTTACATCTACCGAGTAGAGCCGATGCTCTCGTTAAGTGTCTAATTTGCCAAATTTACAACAACATTCTACGTTCAGAATGTTACAAAATAAACCATTAGAGGTTTAAAATGGTGCATTGTTGCAAATTTGGCAAATTAGACACTTAGCGAGAGCATCAGATCTCCTCCGTAGATGTGACTAACCCAATCACTACTTGGTCACTAAAATGGCATCCGGGGCATTGGGCCTCATTACTAATCTTAAAAAAAAGATTTACAATTTTTAACTGTATTACTCAAAAAAACCCTGCAAAAGTTCTCTAAATATCAACTTCAAAAAACCATTTCTTCTTTCTTGGCAGATAAAAAAAAATAGGCAATAAATGGCATTTTTTTTTGTTTAATATTAGTGTTCTTAAATCCAAAAAAAAAGTGTAAACTGAAAAACCTCCAATCTAATTAAAAATTAAGTTTCTAGGAAAGAAATAGTGGGTGATGCATCAATACTTGTGCGGTATGCATATTAACATTATATTTAATAAAAGTATAAAACACGTTAGCATCTAATACGATTGGTCGTATGACACATATCCTTGGAAACCCCAACCAACTGTTCAAATATAAGCCATTCAAAAATAAATTTAAAAAAAAAATCATTTTGGTCTCGAGTTAAGATTTTTTGAGCATTTATAATTAAAAAAATATCATTATATTTAGAAATGGGATTTAAAGGATTTTTGTTTCAATTGTTTAAAATTAGATTGTTTCAATTGTTTAAAATTAGATTGTATTTCCAAATTTTTGCTTTGCTATTCCCAACGATTTCAGATATTTTTAAAACGATTTCAAGCATTATCGAGTTCGTCAATGACCAGTAGGTACTGTACTTCGTATAAACTAAAGTACCTTTAAAACAAAGTAGCGCCAATACGATGTTATTCTATGATATCCATTGTTTAACGATTTATCAAGTAAACTTTTATTTGGTTTAACCATTGTTTAACATTAGTTTATTCTATGACTTTTTGCCCATTTTACAGGAGGGTCTAAAATTTGGAAAGTTTTATTATCTGTGGTTAAAAATAGATTTTTGATATTGTGGCATTTAAAACCGAAATAAAATTGTCAAAATGACAAAATGTAAGTTCTGTGTCAACCAATCAAAAGCTGCCTAGTATCGGTGTATCTTTTTATTAAGGATCTTTAGTATAAACGTGCCTCTAACAAAGCAAAATTCAAAAGTAATTTACATTGGCAAGAGATCATAATAAAAATATAAAAAATCTGTTTTTACGATGGGGATTCTAAAATTACCAGAAATATACTAGGTTTTTGTGCAATTATGTTTAAATCCGTATAAAAGGTTTAGTAGGACACATGGGGTGTAGTTAGGGTAATAAACCTTGGGACTTACCGCTATAATATCCGATAGAAAGCTGGTTGATTTGGTGCTACATTTGGTTGTCAGTGAATTGGATCCTATGGAAAGAGGTAGAGTGGTTGCTGTACAAAAGTTTGGTTTATTCATACAAGACATTGTAGTTGGGTTTTCTTGATTTCAGGGGTTGAGTTGAGAGTCCATAAGGCTAAAAATAAAAACATTTTAAATGCCAAATAATGTACAAGCAGCTATTTTATTAAACATAAGAAAGCTGATGAGTGTTCTAAAAGAATGACACACCCTGTATACCTTGTTCCAAATTTAAATTAATTTATAATTTCCACAAGAAAAACTAGAACGGGGTTAGATCTTTAAACGGGTTAGAAGTTACTATTTGTAGGTTTGTTTTTTTATACAGGTGTCCCAAAATTAGCGCAAGACAGCTAGGGTACGCTGTTGGTGCATGCCTACCCATCCCAAATAATTGTGAAAATTTTTTTATCTCACATACCCTTGGAGATATCAGATGTGCGAAACTTTAAACGCTTATACTTAAAAACACCAGCACATATTAACGAAAAAAATGGCTTAATCTATCTAAAACTATATTACATGTTGTTTATCTTTTAAATAATGAAATAACATTTTTATAATTTAATTTTGTAAAATTTTTATGAAAGACAATATGTCCAAGAAAGCTGATGCTAAAAGATATGATCAAGAATCATAGATGGGATTTACGAGTAAAATGCACTTTCTTAAACAGATTTGCCAAATTTATCGAACTTTATCCGTATTTTCCTCATAGATAAGAAAAGATGATTTTTTTTTTTGCAATTTTCTAAGCATTTTGGGACACCTATACATACAGGGTGTCCAAAAGGCGCATAAACGCGATGGCACGCTCTCGGGACATTCTGCGAGGGTTCCCTAGAAAATTGACAAAATTCCGGGTAGGGCTGCCGTTATAATATGTTATAAAATGTAAAACCTCAAATTGGCGTATCTCTACCTGTCTCTCTAACGGAGTTATGAGCCCCCAAAGGGCTCCCTTCAATTCGTTATGTAAGATCATGGTGAAACTGCGCCAAATTATGTAACTAAATGTCAACTAAGGTTTTCAAATGATTTTCTTAAAAAGAATTTCTCAGAAAAAATTCCTTTACCCCCTAAATAGCTCCCAAAGAGTAATATACAATAACGTTGGATTAAGTTATAACATATTATAATGGCGGCCCTACCCGAAATTTTGTTAATATCCCCTCATTATTTAGACAATCTGTTCTAAATAATGAGGCTGCACTATAATGCTATTTTATTTAAAAAAATCCTCAGTAAAATTTTTAGAAAAAAATGTGCTAGCTCTAAAGAAACACTGCCTTCTTTGGCAAATGCTTTGTAAGTTTTTCTTTATAAAAATGTCCCAAAATATGTACATTTATTTTTTTAGTGATTCGACAACCCGTTTACTGATTCTCTAGTTTTACTTTTTCATATTCCATGTATCTAGGCAGGTAGGTACTTTTTCTGGTAAATTTCAATAAATGGAGAAAAAAGGATCGATATTTACTCTGTAAGATATCTATTGAAAGGTTATTAAACTAACCGCTTAGAAAAAAATCTAAGAATGAACTGAGATGTGAAATGTGTAAGGTTTTAAATTGAAAAGCTTTAAAAGAAGCTTGCAGCAGGTCAAATACTCAAATTACCATTAAAAACTACCTGCTTTAAACCGAAAGGTCCTCTTCAGATTTGAGAATAAGCAGAGCTAGATAACATTGGCAGCTTTACTGCGTGTTTTGGAGAAATAGCACAAATGTGTGCAGCAAAACCCATGAGGAATTTTGTGATTTAGGAAATGCTCATATTTTAGACACAACTTCAGTTGTTATGAATATTTCACCCCAGATGTTTTTAATAAATAAACTGAAGTAGTGCCCAATATAGAAATTAGATTTAATGACAAATGCTTTGTATAAATTAGGAATATTTAAGGGGCTGGAGAACATTTTATTTCCCAACAAAAAAATCTTAACAATTTTTTAACTATAAAAAGAAAATATTTTTTTTTCTAAAAATAGATTGTTACACTTTTTCGCATGCTTTCTGGTACGCATTATGTCACTTTTCCAGACTTTAGTACTTAGTTTTTTTTAATTTATGTCAGGTTCACGCAAATTCAATTAACATTTGAGTTTAAGAAATGTACACCTTATTGGTTTGTTTGACGTTCACATATGAAATACTTCAATGTCAAGTCAACCAATAAGCTGTCGTAAATTTCTTAAATGAAATGTTAATGGAGTGTATTCGTACAAAAACTGGTTGGGGTTACCTAGGAGATCTGTCATACCACCACTTTTTTCAAATATAACGCAAATAAACCAAAAATTAACAAACCACCATGCCGGTTTGAAACATTCAATGTACCATCTAAAAGGTTTGTATAACATTTAGAGAGTGCTTTACATTTCTAATTCTTTAAAATTAAGTAAAAAAAAATTATAACTCATTTACAAAAGGATTTCCGTGAATGTTTAAAATAATTCGCCTTTTTTAGATGCACGGATTTTGCATCAAAAGTATTTTTGTAAATGAGTCATTATGCCCTTTTTTAGCTAATTATAAAGAATTGAAGTTGTAAAACACTCCGTACAGATCTCCTAGGTAACCCCAACCAATTTTTGTACGAATAAGCTCCACTTAATTTGCATGAATCTTCGACATTACCGCTCTAATGTTATTTCGTTTAATTTTTTAAAAAAAATTTAGTTTATCGCTTTTTAAAGAATATTAATTAAATTACCTAAATAGTATACATTTTTTCAAAGTTATAAACAAAACTAGTTTCTATAAATTCCCCCCTATTCGGACAATATTAAGCTTTTTTTAAAATTTAAAAACTTTTTTAACACCTAACAGATTCTAAAGTTTTTGAATTAGTTAGAATTTTTGTAGGACCTATACAGGATGTCCCAGAATTGGCGCACCACCTGTATGGTACGTTGTTGAGGCATGCCCAGGGATCCCCAGAAAATTGTCAAAAAAAATCCATCTCATACACCCTTGAAGATATGAGGCCCCAAAGTGCAAAACTTTAAACGCTTATACCTTAAAAACAACAGCACGTATTAACGAAATATGGTTTAATACAAAGTTGCAGTCAATCATAAACCATTTCACAAATTTTTCTTCTTTTAAATGGTCAAATAATATTTTTATATAATTAATTTAATTTTACAAAATTATCTTGACATAAGCTGACTACAATTTCAATAAAATTTTAAGCAAAGTGTATAATCAGGACTCATAGATGGGATTTTTAGATATATTTTCCTAGACTGTGTTGCCGAATTTATGCAACTTTGTTCGCATTTTCTTCAATGATTATAACAGATGGGTTTTGTTTTTAATTTTCCAAGAATCCCCAGGCATGCCCCAAAAGCGTACCATAAAGGTGGTGCGACAATTCTGGGACATCCTGTAGAATACAACTGGTAAAACGTCATCTTTTTTTCGTTTTTTTTTTGGTACTTTTCAACTTAAAATCAAAAAAACACGTAATGTTTTCTAATGTCGCGGTCGTGAAAAAAAGGGGGTAATTTCTGGACCCATTATAAGAAAAAAATTTATGTACTCATATTTGTCCGATTTTGACCCCTTAGTTAGTTACAGTCCTCTAAAAAACTCCCAAAAAATCATTTTTTTTGCTATATTTCCGAAACGAATAATTTTTCTAAAAAATGTTTTAAATCCCTTTTAATGCATCTAAATACTAAAAACATTTTTTCAGTTCTTCAGTAAAATTTTGGGGGCTATTAAGTTAAAAAAAACTCAAAATTGGACACAAGTTTATACAGGGTGTCCCAGAATTAGCGCACCACCTGTATGGTACGTTGTTGGGGCATGCCCAGAAAATTGTCAAAAAAATCCATCTTATACACCCTCGAAGATATGAGGCCCCAAAGTGCAAAACTTTAAACGCATATACCTTAAAAACAACAGCATGTATTAACGAAAAATATTGTTTAATACAAAGCTGCAGTCTATCTTAAACCATTTCACCAATTTTTTTTCTTTTAAATGGTCAAATAACATTTTTATAATCAATTTAATTTTACAAAATTTTTTTGAAATGAGCTGACAACAATGTCAATAAAATGTTATGCAAAAGTGTATAATTAAGACTCATAGATGGTATTTTTAGATTTATTTTCCTATACTGTGTTGCCGAATTTACCCAACTTTGTTCGCATTTTCCTCAATTAATATAATAGATGGATTTTTTTTAACAATTTTTCTGGAATCCCCAGGCATGCCCTAACAGCGTACCATACAGATGGTACAAAACGAGGAACAAAATCTATATTTTTTGGTCATTATATCCAAGTTTTAGGTAAATAGTTTTGCAATAACGCTGAAAAATCCGATTTCCATTCATTATACAGGGTGTTACCAAATAACTAGGAAAAAATCCAGGGCGTAATTCCTGAACCCATTTTAAGAAAAAAAGTTCATATAAACATGTGTCCGAAAATCCGAAAAAATAAAAAAAAACAATAGAATCAACACTTCATAGTTAACTATGTTTTATTTTCATTAAAATAAAAAAGCCAAAGCTTTTGTCAAAGAATATTTGTTCGAAAACGGTTAGTTTTATGAAAAAAGAACAAGATAATAATTTTAAAGATCATATTCTAAGGCTTCTAATTATTTATGAAAATACCAAAAAAGCAAAACACAAAAAAGTTGGGAGTGAACAACCCCCATGGTACCCCCGAATATGCCCCTCCCAATTGTAATTTTTAATATTTTTTCAGCGCACTTTATGACTTAAGGCGAGAAAATTACCTGTGCTAAGTTTTAAATTTATATCTGGTTTAGTTTGTTGGTAATCTTAAAAAAAAATATTTTTTTTTAGAAACTCCGACATCCTGTATCTCAGAAACAAAGGATTTTAGGACACATGTTTATATGATTTTTTTCTTCTTAAAATAGGTTCAGGAATTACCCCCTAAATTTTTTTCTAGTTATTTGGTAAAACCCTGTATGTTCCTGTCAAGAAAACCGTAACTTTTAAACACCCTGTACAAAAAAATATGTAAAAAAGGCACCATAAGCCATTTGTAATAAATTTTTACGATAAAAATAAAGTTAAGGTAATGCGGAACTTATCCTGGGACAAACTTTTGTATAAAAAAGGGTTTATTTATTACAGTTATACCTGTAATAAATAAATAAATTTAAAAAATTATTTAATAATGTACGATAATTTTTTTTAAGGATATTTATTGTTATATCGTTTTAATTGGGATTTTTAATTAGCCACATTGAAAGATATGATATAGTGGTTTTACTGTTTCAGTTAATTATGAGTGTTTGTTCTGTACAGGGTTGTACACGAATACTTTTTTTTGTATTCGAATACGAATACGAATACTTAGCTACATGTTAAGCACGAATACGAATACAAATACATTTGAAACAACATGTATTCGGGTACGAATACGAATACAAAGTATTCGTATTCGTAAAACTACGAATACAATATTGCGAATACAATTCCCACGATTTTTGGCGCAAAATTTAAAATTATTGCAAAACGAAGGTACTCGTTTGTGTTCGACTATAAAAATGTATTCGTAAAAAGTATTCGTAAATTTACGAATACGAATACTATCACTTGAATTTTTACGAATAAAAATACAAATACAAAATCATTTGAAAAAAATGTATTCGAATACGAATAACGAATACTGTAAAAGTATTCGAATACAGTGTTCGAATACGAATACTTGTATTCGTGTACAACCCTGGTTCTGTAATATATTTTTGCTTGTCGTAAAATCAGAAAACAAACTGTGTAATTTTAATTACCCGCAGTATAAGACCCCCCTAAGGGTGGATGCGAACCAAGCACAATTTGTTAATCAACATGAATTTACCAAAATCCCATTGCAAACAAGATCAATTAACTAGAAATGGGTTAGATCATTGGGTGGGTTAGGTCAGTGAATAGGTTAGATTAGTGAGCCTGTTAGAGTATTTTTATAAAATGTCGACATTAAATAGGATACTCCTCGCAGTAATCAGAAAAAAATAAAATTAAAATGAACAATAATTTTTTAAAATTACAAAAAAAAATCTGCGAAGAGGTTATACTATTAACTTTTCTATAAAAAAAAGATTTATTAGCGAAAAGCATAAATGCGTATTAATTCTGTCACTGACGTTTAGGATTTAATTTGGCATTAGAAAGATGCTCTTGTTTTAATTTTTTTTTTTTGCAAAGCCACCTTGACCGAACCTAAACTTACGTGACTTAGAGCTTTTTTATCACTAAAAACCTATTTTTTTGACCTTTTTTGTCTTAAAAACTTCACAAAAAAAAAACAAAAAATATATTTTAATACAGAATTTAATTTCCTTTCATTTTTATGACTTAAGTTTTTTTTGTAAATTATAAAATAACGAAGATACGGCTTTTTTTTTAATTGGGGGGCTTACGTGGGTCCGGACAAAAAAAACTTAAATATACTTTTAGTAGAGAATTAAAAGGGCTTTAAAGTTACCAGAAAAAAAATTCTGTAAATTTTATGAAAACTGAAATATGAATTTTTTCCCACTTGGGGGGTGCCGCAGCCCCCCTTTTTATTCTTCAATTTCTTCCAAAAACAATAGGGATCTAGATTTTAACGAGGACGATTTTTCCTTAAAATTTGAACTTGATGGGATCTTTGGTTCTCAAGTTAGAGTGTCTACAAAAAACTTGACAGACGGACAGACGGACCGACAGACGGACGGACGGATTTTTTGAAAGTTGTTCAAAATTCGATGAAACGCACGAATCTGCAAGAATTTTTGCTCTACGACGATTTTTGACGATTTTAGAATTTTCAAAACAATTACAATATATTCCTCGTTTTTGACTTTGTCTGCGAGGAGTATAATAATTAAAGTTAATGTAGAAAAAAGATTTTTTGTACTTGAGTTCCATAAGAGCTTTTTTACTCGGAGAGACATAATAAAACAAAAATATTATGAAATTAGAAACGAACGTGGGATTTGACTTATTTCGGATAAGGAACCAAGTTAAGTAAAAATCGCAGATAGGATCAATAAAATCGTACGCTGCTGTTCATCGGTCCCCTCCTAATTTAACAAAAATTTTACCAAAAAATCTGAATACCTTTATTTCTACTTATTATAATTTAATAACATTAACAATTCCTAAATATAGTCTTTACATGCATGTCAGCCAATTAAAATAAATAAACGTAGAGTAGGTCAAGAAGTCTCATTTCATAGATAAAATTTCAAGGACACGCCTAATGCCCTTAGTATTAGTCATATACACCGCACTCTTGGACCAAATATTATGGCCGCCTTAGTTATAATTAATAACATTAACATCGTAATGAGAAGACCATACTAAGCTTTAGTATTAAATAAACAAATAAATAAGAACCTCACCTGTTAATGAGCCTTAGAGAGAGAAGGATGGAAGATGAAAGTAAACAGATTGAAGGAGAGGTAGAACTTGGCAGTGAACTTCACAATATTCTTCAGAACACTACTTTATGCAGTGTCCCTAGCACTCGGCTTCCACTTTTATCTAGGAAATTGTGCATACCTTCCCTACCCTTACCCAACTAGGGGACCACCCCTCTTACTTCTCTGTGCAGTTTTTACCCTGTTGGTTATTGCCGTATTTTGGTGGCTCGATAGGCAGAGGTTTTTCTACTCTGGGGATCGACATAATGAATGCTTAGGAGTAGGTTATGCTGCTATATGTTTTTTCCATATACCTAAAATGGTGTAAATTAAACGCTTAATAAAGCTCCTTATTTAAAAAAAATTATGATACGCTAAATACGTGTTTACAAAGAATAGATAAAGATACATTTTTTAAATATAAAGTCCTAATTTTGGTGAAATTATAGACCTTGTCAAATGCGTATTATACTCTTCGCAGACGCAAGACTGTAGATATCTAAAAAAAATTAAAACTCATGTCCCAAGTGTAACAATCTCCTGTACATTTTTAATTAAATAATAATTGTAGATAAGTATGGTAAAAATTAAAAACAAAATTGATTAAGAATGTCTAAGCAAATAAACAAAGTAGTTCACTTTTAGATCAGTAAAAATCATTCATCATAAAAATCTATTTTTTACTTAAAAATTTTTACAGGACTATTTCTAAATATCTACTTATTGTAATTTTTCTTGCAAAGTTCTGTTAAATTGGTAAACAATCCAACGTAAAATAATTTTTGAGGATATTTATTGTAATCCCATTGAAATTGGGATTTTTAATCTATTATTTAGGTTCGATCAATTCATTTTTTTGGCTAATCCTTTTTATTAAGTTATTATTGAGGTTTATAGAGGCTGGTCCAACGAAAAGTATCACCCCCATTATTTTTTAAACTTTGTTTTGAAAAAAATGCCAAAACAGGTCAATTTTGTTAAAAAAAAAAAATTAACTAACATACTTTTTTTTTAATCCCCTAAGAGGGGTGCCCGACCCGGTAGTTCTATTAGAGATTATAGACTGGTCGGTGACCCCTCTTAGGGGGTACAAAATAAAAAATATCTATGTTAGTTAAGTGTCCCCCTTGGAAATAAAATCGATCTGTTTCGACATTTTATCAAAACATATTTGTTTAGAAAACAAGAGCGGGTTAGATCAATGAATGAATTAGATCAGTGAGTGGGCTAAATCATTTAAAAACACTTCGCAGATAGGTCTTTTTTTATGAATATTTTTTTATTGTTATATAATTACACATTCTTTATGATTCTCTTCGCAGTATATAATTAAAAAGCTGCATTTTTTATTTTATATTTAGATAACCGAAACATTAACAATATAGATAAAACTATAATTTGTCAAAACAAAATATTTCAAAAGGATACTACCCCTAACCTTTACCATTTCAAAAATACATCCTATGTTTTTATATCGAAATAAAATTTATTTAACATGTTTGAATAATAAAGATTTCATGTGATATCAAAATTGTTTTAGGTGTAAAATTATGATAAATCTGTTCCAAACGAATAATACAAAAAACTAGAGAGGTATTAAAATTCAGTGTTAAAAGGGTAATATTTATGGTCTGCAAAGTCGCTAAAGAAGCAAATTCTAATGTTTTTGTTAAAAGAGTCCATGTACGCAATTTCTTCTGGCGTCAGTTTAAAGTCGAAAATATTGATATTTTCAATAATCCTTTTTTTGTTGGTTGATTTTGGAATGACTGTGATATTTCCTAAAGAAACCTGTAAAATAATAAATTTGTCAGATTGATAAATGTTTGCTAGAATTTTACCAAAACCAACAGGATAAGATAAATAATTTGGGAAACTGCATTTAATTTATTGACAGGCGGACAGGCTTAAGGCCACTTTACTTACCAAATAATTAAGGACTACTTGACCCGGCGTTTTGTTGTATTTCTTGCCAATCGAAATAACTTTTTCGTCCAAAATAGTAGGTTTGGGCATGTCTTTATTACCCCAATTGCCAATTTGCCCAAGAGGGCAATAAGCAGTGGCTACAATTTTCTTTTCCTTCATCCACGCAATGAATTTCTTTTGGTTGATATTTGGATTGATCTCGATTTGGTTGACCACTGGGGGAATTCTGCAATTCTTCAATATGCGATCGATTTGGTCGCTGTTAAAGTTCGACACGCCTATGGATTTTGTCAGGCCCAAATCGACCAATTCCTCGAGAGCTGCGTAGGTTTCCAAGTAGTCAGTGTCTCCAAAACCAGCTTTTCCAAGCTCAGCGGGCCATTTTCCGACGTCTCGCTAACAAAGTTAAAACTATATAGCTAAGTGGTACAGTACTTTAAGCATCTTGGAGAATTCACCACCCACAATTCACCGCCGACAATTCATCGCCCACAATTCACCGATCCACAGTTCATCGATAAGACAATTCATCGACAAGACAATTCATCGACAAGTCAATTCACCGCCACACAATTGTTCGATGGGAGAATTCATCGCCTAGTATGAATATTAAATGAAATGATTTTAAACTAGAATGCTTTCTGATAGTGTGTTGGTACATTTTTAGCATAACAACACCGAGAACAACACCTAGTAATATGTCCCTCAGTGTAATGCACACAATTTTGGACGCACTGTTAGGCACCGACATAGCTAGAGTTGTTTATATTTTCGTTTTAGCAGCAAAACTTAACCTAACCTACCTAACCTAATGTCCCCCAGTGGAAAGTGTCCCCCAGTGCTTTCATATAAGTCAGTCTAAAATCCTAAAATTCAAAAAAAAGTATGCATATTGGACTTTACCCAGGTAAAAAAAATCCATTACCTCTATCCTTTCCGTTTTTGAACATTTAAGTCTGCAAATATTCTAGGTAAATAAATATCCAATAAATTTTAATAAAATCATTAGGTAATTATTATCTATAATTATTTTGGTGGCAGGCAATATTCTAAGTAAATAAATTTCTGTTATTTATTTTGTTCATTGAATAGGGTGTATTTGAACTCCGCACAGCCGCTGAAAAACACTTATAACTGCGCCCAAAGTTGAGTTTGAGGAGCGCACATTTTAATCCTTCTACCTGAAAGTCACAAATTGTATTTTCGAGAAATACTAGAAATTAATCTAATTACCTGCCTAATCTTTTTACCTTAGACTCTGGATTGTACCCTTAGGGAACATCGCAGGTTTTTTTTTTTAATTTTAGGGTTTTAGACTGAATTTTATGAAAGCACTGGGGGACACTAGGTTAGGTAGGTTAGGTAAAGTTTTGCTGCTAAAATGCCAAACAGTGCGTCAAAAAAATGTTGTTCATTACAATGAGGGACATATTACTAGGTGTTGTTCTCGGTGTTGTTATGTTAAAAATGGATCAACACAGTCAGAAAGCATTGTAGTTTAAAATTATTTGATCTTCATACAAAATAAAAGTATAAAATATTTTTACTGTCTGCTGTACCTATATCTAAACATCTTAAATTAAAGGATTTTCCTTTTCTTAATGAATAAATAAATAATAAATAAATATCTTTATTGCTTCTAAAATTGATAACTGAACAATCATAGCAATGAAAAAGAGAGAATTATAAAAATTAAAGTAAACTAAAAAATTCTATATACCTACCTAAATATAATAAAAAGAAAGAAATAATCAAAACAAACTGGCTGATAGTAAATAAAAAGAAAAAAAAACCTAAAAAAAACCGACACTTATTCATTAATGGAAACCGAGGGGAAAATCGATGAAGCAAATTGTTTACACTAATTCAACAAATTCTATACAAATTCTACAAATTCTTAAAAAATGGGTACACTAATTCTTCTATTGAATTGCCCCTCGATGGAAACTAAGTAAAAAAGAAAATTTATTTGTATAATGAGGGTAAATGGATTATCTCTCGATAACAAAAGTGTGCGCAGCTCAAACTTATTTGGTATACCTAAAAGGTTGTCTGTGCGCTGCTCCCATATACCCATTGAATAAACTAATATTCATACTAGGCGATGAATTCTCCCATCGAACAATTGTGTGGCGATGAATTGACTTGTCGATGAACTGTTTTATCGATGAACTGTGGATCGGTGAATTGTGGGCGATGAATTGTCGGCGGTGAATTGTGGGTGGTGAATTCTCCGGATACCGTACTTTAAGGATGGTTTTTTTCCTACCTTAAAGCTAAAAGGGCAATGAATCAGATATAGATCTAAGTAGTCCAACCCGAAAGCCTTAAGTTGCTCCTTTAGAATAGGAAGAACGCATTCCTTTTCGTGGAAATTGTTTCCCAACTAAAACACCTTATATTAAATTCAATTAACGTATTTATAATAATAAAAAATTTACTTTACTGGTAATGAATAAATCCTCTCGTTTGACGATTCCTTCTTGAATTTTGGCACGGATTCCCTCTCCTATCTCGTGTTCGTTCTCATAGTACCAGGCACAGTCGAAATGCCGGTAGCCGGCATCAATTGCGTCTTTAACTGCTTGCGTTACTTCCCCAGGAGGACTTTCATATGTGCCGAGCCCCAAAACGGGCATTTTACAGCCGTTGTTTAGTTGTATTGTAGGACTTGCCATTTTCGCGTTTGATTTCAGTTTAAAACGGTACCTAGGTAATAAGTAGTACGTAACTAAATTATATATTATAGGTAAGTCTGGAAAGTGTGTTAAGTACTTACCTACAATTAAATTGTTTCGGTAGAAGAATTTAAGGTTTAATTTTGTGATATTTGCAGAACCAACTTTGTTATTTTTTATAATGTATTGTGGTACTTATACCAGTCTATTTTTTGTTATTATTATATTTCGTTTTTGTGATAAGATAATTATTTGATAAATAAATACAAATACTTATACCTAAGTAGGTATATTTATACATTCACGTTCATTTAAAACTCGTTTAGAACAATAAAAATTCACGCAGATCTTACTTATTGGCCATTTGACTATTATAATAGGTGGTATTTATTTGTGTTTAAACATTAACAGCTCTTATTTTGGGAGAATGGTTAGGTACTTACATTTTTGGTACCATAGGTCCCATTAACATTAAAATGTAACTATACTAGTAATGCACTATTTTAACCCTCAACTCAATTCAGGAAGCGTGAGGTGAGTTGAAATTCAGAAACCGTAATCTGAAATTTGAAAACCGTAAACTGAAATTCAGAAAATGTAAACTGAAGTTCGGATTACTATTAACTCCTATGTAAATGTAATTTTTCGATCTCAGTTTATATTTTTTGAATTTTATTTCACGCTTTCTCAACTTTAGTTGACGGTTTCTAAATTTTAACTTACGCTTTTTGAATTGATAGTTGAAATGGTGTAGTACCTACAAACCATTTTAACTTCAACTCGAAAAGCGTAATGTTCAATTCAGAAAATGTAAATTTCAATTTAGAAAGTATACACAATTAAATTCATTGTTAGTTTTCCAAAAACACTTTCTGAATTGAAGATTACGATTTCCGAATTAAAGGTCCTAATGAAGTTATAAGTGCAAACAACAATCTCAAAAGAAATTTCATGGGCCAACTTAATGAGCCCAGCATCTTAAATACACGGTTGGTAGTTGGACGCTACATGAACCGACATAAGGAAAACCGGACCGGTAACACTAAAAAAAATCACTGATTCTTCTACAAAACTCCGTGAACTTTTTTAAATGACCTTGGAGGCTTTCATGACGAAGTTGAAACGTCAAAAGGTGTTAAAAAAGAAAATCTACATCACGTTATTTTGGTAGCTAATTTTGCAAAAGAATGTTTGCATAAATTTATGTTTATTTTATACTAATATGGAGTCTGTGATAACATTAACAAACCCAAGTGCTTCCAGTGCAGCAGAAAAACCCGTAGGATGTGCTCATTATAAAAGAAAATCGAAGTTTGTGGTAAGAGAAATTTATTTATTTGGCCCACTTTTTGAGTAGGTGTCCTATTTAAAATAAGCTTATAAAGGTCTAATTAAACCTAAACTTGTAGATCCATTTTTGGCAATTCATTTAATCTCATGGTTTCCAATCTAAAATCCCTAGAAAACGTTAGTGGTTAGGTATTTAATTTAAATTTTAATGACTAATAATTTAAATTTATTTCACTTTGATTTGACTTACCCAAAGCTTAGCTTAGTTTAAATTCATTGGGTAAACATACTTTTACTAACACTTCTTAACTTGAAACATGGAAAGAATGAGGAGAGGTTTCTGAATTTAATTAAAAAACATTTGGATCTGTAGGAAAATTTAATAATTTTAAACAGTCTTTCCAGTTTATCTAAATCAAGAACAATAACCAAAAAAAAATGTTGTATTAGGTGGAAAACAAAATCATATTTTAAGAAATTGTTTGTTAGGTCGTAAAATAAATTGCAAATGTTCATATTCAGAGTTAATAAAAAATTTAATGCAATAGGAGTCAGATTGTGTGTTTCATAAAAATTAAAAACCGCCTTCAAAATTGGTGTTTGGTTTGGATAGTCTAAAAATGTAAAAAAAAATAATTTTTGTTCTAGACTCCGTGTTGCAACAAAATTTACACATGCCGATTTTGTCACGATGAAAAAGAAGATCATAGTGTAAATAGAAAAGAAGTAACCGAATTGATATGCACTCTTTGTGATAAAAGGCAGCCAGTTCAAGCAGAGTGCCAAAATTGTGGCATACAATTTGGAAAGGTGAGTCTTTTTTGTAACTACAGTCTTTAAAGCAACTCATTACTCGGTTGTCTTATATTTTGCCTAAAGATAAAAAGGGGGCGCCACCAACGGCACCACAAGTGCCAATCAAAACCTTTAAGTTTATTTGGACTATACCGAAAGTTTCGTTAAGATACGACAAGTGGTTTTGCCACAGTAAATTTATTAGTTGACCTCGCGAGCTGCAACAAAACGTATAACTCTTTTTGGCTTATTCTTTACATGAAATCCCCTAGAAGCTTATTGTCGATTTTTTTTATGTATATTCATGATTGTTCCTCATTCGCGGTTTTGTATGCGAACAGACTTAAAATTCTGAGTTACTAATTAAAGCCAGACTACTTTTGTGCATTCCTAAAAAATTGGGCTTTCCAACAGAAAATATTTTTTTTACATTCACTGTTTATTCTTTGAATTGGAGTCATTTTATTGCCTTAAAATGTCTTAATCTTGCGGTGTGTCATTTGTGCATTTTCATAGCGATCTTAGCATTTTCGGGTTTTAACTGGCGTAAAGCATCCATGTATTTCCGAGACACTCCTGCTTTTGGTAGACCTTTTTAGGATGGGCGCTAAGACTGGTGGGTCCATGTTTGAATTTAAAGAACCAGCAGAAAATTGTCTATTAATGTGGTGGATTGTCGCCAAAGGTAAAAATCAACTTGTCAAGCTATGGTTCTTAAAAAAATTCCATTTTTTCGAAAACTCTCTCATATAACTTAACAAATATATTGTGGTTTAAATACTTCGTATCCTAATAAGACTTTCGGTATAGTCCTAATAAACTTGAAGCATAAACGCGATGGTACGTTGTTTAGGCATGTCAAGGGCGCGCCAGAAAATTGTTAAAAAAAATCTCATATACAGTTAAGAGATATGAGGCCCCAAAGTTCGAAACTTTAAAAGCTTATATCTTGAAGATAACAGCACATATTAAGGAAAGAAATGGCTAAATACAAAGGAACAATCTATCTTAAATTTATTTATCATTTGTTTAAAATGGACAAATTACATCTTTATAACCAATTTAATTTTCCAAAATTTTTATGAAATGAAGCTGTCAACAATGTCATTATATATGCAAAAATATATGCTCAAGAATCTAGATGAGCTTTTAAGATGTATTTTACAAACTGTGTTGCCGAACCTAGAGTGCCTTGATAATTTTGACAGTTATTGTCGCGACAATAACTGTCAAAATTATCAAGGCACTCTAGCCGAACCGAACTTATACAACTTTGTTCGCATTTTTATATAACACAGATGGATTTTTTTTTGACAATTTTCTAGGCATCCCTGAGAATGTCCCAAGAGCGCACTATCGCGTTTATGCGCCATTTTTTGGACACCATAAGTAGGCTGTAAACAATGTAAAATCTGCCAACAACATTTTGACAATGCCCACGGCCTACTTATGGGCCGTTTTTATTTGCTCACCCGATACATATGCAAAATATAAAAGACAACCCTCGTTTTATAATGTCCTGTTATTATACTCTTCGCAAGACTAGGTCCGAAGAGTATATTGCAATCGATCAGAAAATCCTAAAATCGTCAATTTTCGTCGTAGAGCCAAAATTTTTGCAGATTCGTGCGTTTCATGACTTTTTAAGATTTTCATTTTTTGTCCGTCCGTCTGTCTGTCTGTCGGTCACGTTTCTTGTGGTCACGCTATCTCAAAAACCAAAAGTGATATCAAATTCAATTTTTTAGGAAAAATCTACCTCCATAAGAGGAAGAACCCTATTGTTTTTGGCAAGAATCTGAAAACTACAAAGCCCCCTTTTGTGCCCCCCAAATGAAAAAAAAACCGTAGCTCAACTATTATTAAATTTACAAAAAAAATTATTCGACATAAAACATAGGAAATTTAATTCTTTACAAAAAAGTATTCTTAAGTTTTTTTTGTCCGACCCCCCAATTACCCCCCAGTTCAAAAAAACCCTCTATCTCCGTTATTATTCAATCTACAGAAAAAATATTTTTTACAAAATTAAAGAAATTTTAATTTTCCATTAAAAATGTTGATTCATTATTTGTTAAGTTAACTAGTAAGGTTAAAAAACAATAAAATAAACTATTTCAGTAGCAAAAAACTTCTAAGTCCGAATAGTGTCACGCGTCATTCAAGTAGGCCATGCCAAAAATATTTTAAACTAAGAAACAAAAGCAGCTGTCAGAACAAATAACCTCAAATATGTTAAACGTCAGAACTGACGTTTATCTTCTTCGTTAACGAAATTTTTCGTGTTTTCTGTTAATAGTTTGCACTCTTCGCAGAATAAAAAAAAAGGTTTCATTAAAAAAAACAACTATTATCCCATAATAGTTTTCTTGCGAAGAGTATAGTATAGAATGTGTAGCAATTATATAAAATGTTGATTTAGCTTTGATTTAAAAAATATAAAATTACACTTCTACCGAATCCGAATTCTACTCGAGCTACTCATTTGCGAAGAGTAACTTTTACGCGTTTCGACTTCTACCCGTTTCGATTTCTACCCATTCTAGTATTTTAATAACGATTAAAAAGGTTGTAATCTAAGATTTTTTACTTGGTTTGATAAAACTAGGTATTTTATGTTTTTTGTATTTTTAGTACACATGCTTGGAATGTAATTTGTTTGATGATGAAGAAAAAAACCAGTTTCACTGCGCAGGATGTGGCATTTGCAGAATTGGCGGAGCTGACAAGTTTTTTCACTGTGAAAAATGTAATATGTGTCTGCCGGTCCAACTCCAAAATGGCCATAGGGTAAAGAATAAAAATTCCTAGCAACTTAATCCATTTCCAAAGGAAACCCTGTCATAAAACTGTTATTGTATTGACCCAATTACAAAAAAGATCCCAGACACCATCAAGCCCTACGTCACAGTTCACAGAAGTGTATTAAAATACTATCTGTAAAAATTTTTTAGGCAACCAACATTACGGACCAAAGAAAATGGTCATTTTTTTCTTATTTTGTGTTTCCAACATTGGTCTTATTAAAACATAATTTAAAGAAAAATAAGAGAGTTCTTTATTGGTGTAAGAAATGTTCCTTAATATCTTATTTACGATATTTTAATTTAAAATTACCCGAGAATCTACCGCAAGAATTAAAAAATTCCTTATTAATCTGATATGATGATCACCCACCAAGATGTCAGCTTTAAACGCAAATTGCTTGAGAAAGCAACCATATCAAGGGGTAGTGTTTGTTCTAGGTAGTGGAAAAAAACGTAACTTTACAATGGTACTTACGAGACCTCTTGATATGGTTGCTTTCTCAAGCAATTTGCGTTTAAAATTCACATCTTGGAGGGTGCACAACACTAACACATAAACTGTATATTATAGAGTTTTACAATGAACCAAACTTGAAATATTGAATTTAAGACATTATAGTACATATTTATACCAAGGGTTCCCTAAGAAAGCCTTTTATTTTCACAAAATATTGTTTTAAAAAAATGGCTAAACAGACAGAATCAAAATTCTACTTCACAGACAGTTTTTTAATGTAAATCTGTGATCTGTGACGTCGAAGTTGACCGTGTGTATTCCTTTTTTTTTAATTTAATATAAGCAATTATTGATGACGAATGTTTTCATTTTAGTGTGTAGAAAATGTGTCTCGTGCAAACTGCCCTGTATGTCTAGAGGATATACATACATCACGAATTCCGTGTCACATACCAATGTGCGGACATTTATTGCACAGAACCTGCTTTGAACAACTTCTTAAATCAGGCCATTATGCCTGTCCTATATGTCAGACCTCGCTGATGGATATGGCGCAGCTTTGGGGCTTCCTGGATAATGAGATAGAACATACCCCTATGCCAAAAGAATACAGTGATTATATTGTCTCCATATTGTGCAAGGATTGTCATAAGGTAAGTTTAATTTTACATATCAAGGGCTTATAGTAACGGGCGATCCACAAAATGTTACCTCCACTCTTGTCATGCATTTGTAAATTTTCGGTTTTTTACATTGTTAAAACATTGTCGATCCTGTTTTTGACGTTCCCTGTAAGAGTCGAGATGAAATTTTGTGGATCGCACGTTTTGGGTGTCCCAGAATTGGCGCACCACCAGTACCTATGATACGCTGTTTGGATCCCCAAAAAATTGTTAAAAAAAATTAATCTTTTTTTATCTCTGAGAAAAATACGGTTAAAGTTCAATAAATTTGGCAACTTTTTTAACTCAGCAGATCTTGAAGTTTTGGAGTCCAAAGTCAAAATTTTCGTAGGGCTTATAGTATACAGGGTGTCCAAAAAATGGCGCATAAACGCGATGGTACGTTGTTGGGGCATGTCTAGGGAGACCCAGAAAATTGTTAAAAAAAATCATATACCCTCGTAGATATGTTACCCCAAAGTGCGAAACTTTAAATGCTTATATCTTAAATATAACAGCACATATTAACGAAACAAATGGTTTAATACAAAACTAGAGTATATCTTAAACCATTCAACCATTTGTTTATTTATTAAATGGTCGAATTACATTTTTATAATCAATTTAATTTTATAAAATTTTCATGAAATGAAGCTGACAACAACGTCAATAAAATCTAGTGCAAAAGTGTATGATGAAGACTCATAAATGGGATTTTTAGACTTAAAGATTGGATTTTTAGATGTATTTTCCTAGACTGTGTTGCCGAATTTATACAACTTTGTTCGCATTTTTCTCGATGAATATAGCAGATGGATTTTTTTTGACAATTTTCTAGGGATCCCTGAGAATGCCCCAAGAGCGTACCATCGCGTTTATGCGCCATTTTTTGGACACCCTGTTTTCTTATTTTTCTTTAAGAACTTTTTCCCCAATTTAAAAATATATGATATGTTACCTAATGCTTAATTAATTAGTGAAATTTACAAAAAAATAATTTTAAATTGACTAGTGTTACATTTGTTTTACTTAGAAGTAGAACATAACAATAAATAAAAGTCGAGGTTTTCAGTGTTACAAAATTATTCAACCAAAACTTGAATATAATGACTAAAAAAAAATATCAATTTTGTGAATTTTGACACCTAATAACTCCATTATTTTTAGAGCGATGACATGTTAGGGTAAAAGCATTTAGAAAAATATTCTTTTTGACCACCTGTATACTATAGGCCCTACAAACATTTTGACTTTGGATTCAAAAACTTTGAAATCTGCTGAGTTAAAAGAGTTTTTAAATTTTTGAAAAATAGTAATAACTAGAAAAGAAGGGGGGAATTCATAGAGACTCACCCTGTATATAGTTTTCTAAATCAGTTGGTGCTTTCTTGACATCTAAGATGACGAATCCATTCGCGTTTGGATTCGATATCAGCCAATCATAACGTCTCCGTAAGTCACAGAGAAATCACGGAGTCGGTTTGATTGGCCGATATCGAATCCAATCGTGAATGGATTCGTCATCGCAGATGTCAAGAAAGCCCCTAGTATAAAAAAATTATTCTCTTTTTAGGAATGCACTGTAAAGTTTCATTTGATCGGTTTCAAATGCACACACTGTGGATCGTACAACACATGTCGCATAAGTGGTCCTAACAATCCTGTTGGTAAGTTTCAAGTTAAAGCAAAAAAATCTCAGTGCTCCACTGGACTCTCTTTTACTCTTATTAGTTAGAGCAATAATCTATTGAGATCGTTAGTTTCGTGACTTTTATAGTTTTATGGCATCTTTAATTTTCAGTAGTAATATTAAGAGTGCTCTAGACGGGCTATGTCTTCAGTGCTGCCTATTATAGAGGTACTGAAGTCAAGCACGAGGGCCCGGTCACTACTTGGATGGGTGACCGCAGGGAGTCTGAGAACTGCCGTCGCATATCCAAGTAGTGTGAATGAATGAGTAAGTGCATGTGCGTATGATTGGAAAGTGCAGTACGGACCCTGGAAAGTAGTACAGTTAAATTCACAAAAAAGTGGTACACTTTAAAAAAGTGTCAAATTTGTTTTATTAAATTTAGCATTAATTTTTTAATTTCTGGTTACTTATTTACAGTATTCTTAAAATATGGCAAATCAACGAAACAACCATCGGATATATAATTAAATTATGGCAAAATTAAGGTCAAATTTAATTAAACAAATTTGACACAACTTTGACAGTACCACTTTTATGTGAATTCAACTGTACAATAAGCCAACGGCTTCGGTGCTGCCACCTCGTATAAGTCTGGTGAGGTATTAAGCGGACCCAGTAGGGCAGCCTACCAGACTGGGGGGCTAATACCGAGCCGGATGGATGGAGGAGGGTCCCAAGGGTGAAAAAAAAAAAAGAGTGCTCTATGAATATTCGATCATAAAACGAACGAGTGCTTGTTGCATAATAATGTCCCGCGAAAGTAAGGGTATTGCCCAATTATTTACTGAGTGCGAAGCACGAGGTGAATAGTTAAAAGAAAACATCTTTAACTTTAAGGGACATTGCGTATTCAACAAGCACGAGTTCTTTTAAAATCGAAAATGTATTAATAGCACGAGTGCTATTCAACACGATTATTTTATTTAAACACTGAATAACGACTAATAAAAAGAACAATTTTTGACAAAATTAACAAAAAATCATAATTTTGACTTTTATCTAGGTGTTTTATTTTGCTGTCAGTGCTTGTCAACGGAATATTTCAATTCAGGTTGTTGCCAACGGGTAATTACTCGAATAATCGCGGTAAAATGCTTCGAATTTGGGCATAAATCTCTAAGTATAATAACATTTACACCTTTCCCTTCGTACCCTGTCAAACAGCCTACGACGATCGTTAATTAGCATACGGACTCATAATCAAATAATTATTTTTTTTAGAAAATGAAGAAGAACCCGAGGAAGAAACTGAAACTGGATCTGATCCACAAAGCTAAAACATAAATGCTCAAAAACTAGAACTACAAAGGATATTATACAAAGTGGAAGGGAATCGAACACCAAGAATCCAAAATTTTTATTGTTTTTCTGGTTATTTTTATTAATTTTATTAACATAATGCGTTATGACGTTGTTTGTGATAAAACTTAGATATCCACTATTTTTTTGTTTTAATTGAAATAACCCTAATTCAGTTTTAAATAAATAATATATTTTTTTGCACATCGTTTATTAATGAAGCCTACTGTTTAATGCACTCAAAATTTTATAAATGCCCCCATTAATGCATTAGTAATCGCGCATGACATGATTTGGTATTTTATCTGTATTTTAATTTTCTACCACATTAGAAATTTTTAACTCGTTTAAGTTTTTTTTTATTATACAAGTAAACTTACAATGCGGTGATAAAGGCACTTAAACTATGTAAAAAGATCTAATAAAATATATATATGCTTTTAATAAGCTCACTTTACATTGTGTGCCATTTCAAAAATAATTTAGTAAAAAACCGAACCAAATTTTTGTAAAGTCAAAATCTACTGGTTTAAAAAATAAAATCAGAAGTTTTCTAGGGTCAGTAATTTAATCAATAAAAAAAAGTTAGATAAATCTTTTTTGATTTTGTATTTTTTTACAAATAAAATTGCAGTATTACAACAATTAAAACGTCCTATACGACTTATAATAACTTATTTTTACAATCTTACATTGGATCTTATAAATTATTCGTTACTAATAAAGATTTCTTACAACAGTTCTTCCAGACCTGGTCTTTGGGGGCCCCTTCTTTGGTAAGGTTGTCTGTTATTTGAGCGATTATCGAAATTCCTTTGGTTTTGGTAATTCTGGTTTTTGTAGTCTTGTCGGTTGTTCATCATTGGTGGCTTTTGGATTTCTGAGCATAACAACTCATCTAAGCTCTACAAAAAAAAAGAGTTCGCAACACCCTGTAGTAAAATTAAAAATATTTCTTGGGTATGAAAGAATTTTAAATATACTCTTCATTAAATGTAAAGCAACAAAAAAAAAAACGAAACTTACAGTCTCTGAAATCTGCCCTTGTTTCGTAAAAACTTGTTCCAATCTATTAAATTCAAGGGCAACTTCGGAGTTATCTGTTGCCTCAACAGCTTTTTTCACTTTTTCAATGACATCTCTGTTAAAGGTATGCACATTAGTAACTGCCAAATCTTCACTGATTATGCTTTTCATAATCGGAATCGCGTCATCAACTCTTCCTAAATCTGCAAGTGCTGCAACCTGAGAACAATACATTTAGGTAAAGAATTTCTTTACAATGGATCAAACTCTGTACTTACTCTTAAATTTCGAACCGTAACGTAATTTTGATTTCTTGCAGAGGAAAGAATTTCAATTGCAATTTCTGGTTTATTCTGATTAAGCGCTAAACCCGCACAAAAAGTGGTTGCTCTTCGCATTGGAAAATGACCAGCATCTGAAACATCTTTCCACAGTTTAAGTGCAAAGTCCAATGATTCTGAAGAATTCTAAAAAATAAAAATACATTATTTAAAATCAAACCATAAAATAAATATAATTACCAGTTTATAACAAGCTGCAAGAGCGAGAACTATTATATTTCTTGGGAATTTGGTTCCCTCAATTTGTCTATCATAAATAACTTTGTAAGTCTCTAATATTTCATTGTATTTCTGGTTTTCATACAACAAATCCAATAAAACTTGGTAAGACATTAGTTGGTCGAAAAACCCATCCAGTTCTTTAGAATGGAAGCACTAAAAAAATAATAATCAGTTATAGTTTCTCAAAAGGGTGAATAAATTAAATCCATTATACCATGTTTTAATTACTAATATTTAACGAACCTCGTAAGCTAAATCTACTTTGTTGAACGTATAAAAAAGTCGCATTACAACGGGTCCAAAAATATAGCTTCCAAAACGGACTTGCTTATTTTGCTGATTAAACCTGCAATTTGTAAAATAAATTATGATGTTTTAACACAGCTTCGCCAGTATTTCTCCTATTTACCTCTTCATCATCTGCACAACCAAATTTACATCTTCGTCGTTCTTCGAGAGATGAATCATGTTTTTCAGATCTTCGGTAAAAATCATATTTTTAGACTCGTCCAAAACGTACTCCTTCATTTTGTCTTTAAATTTATCTTCAATATTGATCATTTGGTGCGATATTTTTTCTCTTTGATGTTCAAATGTATCCAAACCAAGAGTGGATTTACAGTAGAGACTTCGGACTAGTGTAACTTCTAAAATGGAATCATGTTATTTTAATTCTTTTTTACATAACTTACAAGTTAAAAATACCATGATTTATCTGTGGAATGCATGCATTAAACACTCTTGAGTTCCTAAATAAGAGAGAAGCCGCTTTGCTTGTAATATTTAAAGTTTTTGCCATCATTTTGTATTTTGTTAAAAAGTGTGATCACGAAGTGCCGAACTTGACAGATTTTGAGGTTAGTTCGTTATCGAATAAGAGTAGATCAAGAAAAAAGATCTATGGAATAAATTAAGGTAATTTTACACGCTCGACCGGATAAAATCAAGACATGCGAGCGAGCGACGCTAGTGGACTTCTCGAACTCGACCCCGGTCAATTTTAAGGTTATGGTTATGTTGAAAACATTTTTTAATTATTTTCGCAGTTCATCGCTAAGACTGAAGCGTAAAGAATTAAAAGTTTAAATATTTAAATTATTTTAACAAATTGCATTTCAGCTATTGCAGGAATAATGAGTGAAGGAGACACAGAAGCCCTTACAAAAGTTAGATATGATGGAAGAGTGAAAAAACGCCAATGGGAAGATAGAAGAACCGACAAAGGGGACGGATTGGAGATGAACGATAGAAAAAGACCCAAGGATGAAAATGCGGTTGAAAAAGATGAAGAGTTTCAGCGGATAAAACGAAGAAAGCACGTTTTGTTATTAGGGTACTCGGGGGTGGATTATTTTGGAATGCAGAGGTAAGTTGGTTTACCTAAGCATAAAAACCAAGTAAATTCGACGTTTTTAGAAACCCCAAGACCCGGACAATCGAGGAAGAACTTTTAAAAGCGCTATTAAAAACAAATCTTATTACAGAAGAAGGTTATAACCAGGTTCAACAAATGCAGTTTCAAAGAGCAGCAAGAACAGACAAAGGAGTCTCAGCAGCTAGACAAGTTGTTTCATTAAAATTTCGTACGTTATTCCTTAAATTTAGGACTCAAAACTATACTAAATTGTTTTTCTTTTAGCTGAAAATGTAGACGTTAAAACAATAAACGATGAGCTTCCCGAAGTAATCCGTGTATTCAGCATTAATAAAGTAACAAAAGGATTTAACTCCAAAAGCCAGTGTGATAGCAGAACATACATGTACATGCTTCCAACAGTCGCGTTTGCTTCGCAAACCGAAGAAGTTACACAAAAGGGATATAGAGTTTCGGAAGAAATACTCCAAAATGTTAATGAGGTTTTAAAGTTATTTCTTGGTACGAAGAATTTCCACAATTTTACATCTAAGAAGAGTCCAAATGATCCTAGTTCTCATAGGTATATTAAGTCGTTTGTTTGTGAAAAGCCCTTTGTGAAGGATGATGTTGAATTCGCTGTTTTAAAAGTGCAAGGTAAATTTTAAGGCAACATGTATTATTTCGTACATTTTTAAAAATCCTTTTTATTTTGAAGGTCAAAGTTTTATGCTTCACCAAATACGAAAAATGGTAGCTCTAATGTTAGCAGTTGTACGAAACCACACAACAAAAGACACACTTCTACAAGCATTTGCAAAGGAGAAATTAAACATTCCCCGAGCACCAGGCTTAGGTTTGGTTCTTGAGTTTGTCCATTACGACCGATACAATAACCGGTACGGGGGCGACGGTATGCATGGGAAACTGTCGTGGGAAGATGTGGATCAGGAGGTCAATGATTTTAAGGAGAAACATATTTACCCTACCATCATAAGTCGAGAGATTGAAAATGAGGAAATGGTTGATTGGATTCAGTTTAAGCTACAGAGACATAGGTATGATAACATTTATTTAGATAGCGTGAAATCAATTAACTGGATGAATTAATAATTAAATTTCCCAAAAGTACCATCCATGCCCCAAAATTACTTACCTTCATTTTTCCGAAAATACCTACCTGCAATTTGCTAAAAATACCTTATCGATTACAAAACATATTTCAATTTCATATTTTATGTCTTTATACTTTGAGCCAGATTAAATTAAGGTCATAAACTAACCTTATTATTTACAATGATTGATAAAAAAAACTACTTATTACCGAGTTAAAAAATAGAAATTATTGATTAAAATGATTAATGGAGGCGAACTTCTCGTAAAAATGAGGATTATTTTATTAAAATCCAAAATCACCAACATTATTGGTTTTTGCAAAAAAAAAAATTCTGAAATTTTTGCGAGTTGCACCAGTTTTTAAAAAAAAACATTGCGCTTTTCATGGCTGATATTTTTGCATGAAATTTAAACAACATAGCATAGCAGCGTTCCCTGTAGGACCAAATTAGTTCTTTTTCAAAGTGCTATAAAATCGTTAATATTGATGATTATTTTTTTAAAAATGATTGTATTCGTATTAAAAGAATGTTTCTAAAAATGTCAAAATATATAGGGTGTCTCATTTAAAAATACAAAATTAATGTCATTTCCGCTTAAACCAGAAGTCATACATTTTTGTAAATGCATGTAAAAGAAGCCTAAAAGTCTTCTTAGACAACTGGTAATATTTCAGTTCTGTAGAAAGTATACGTAGAAAGTTATCAGATCGTGCGCTTTTTGCGGGACACACGGTATAAAATGAGTAGCGCCACAGCAATGTTTTTTGATTGGTGGACTCAATTTTTTCTGTGGTTGGGCTCAAAAAATGTTGGTACCAAAAATAGCATTTTTTTGACATATAAAGTTGGCTCCAAAAGAAAATTTTTGTTCTTGTCAATTTATGACATTATTTGCAAACATATAATAATTTGCTCAAAATAATGTTTTCCATTCTGGTTTGCTTCTGACTTCTGAGCATTTACCTATTTCTTATTTTTTACATATCCCCTTAATGGTTCCGTTTATTTGCTATTTATAAAATTAAGAAGTAATGTCAGTAAGCATCTGAAACGACGGATGGTATGACAGATCTCCTAGGTAACCCCAACCAATTTTCGTATGAATACGCTCCATTAATTTCAGAAAGAACCAATTTAGGGTATGGTATGGATGAGGTACCCTTGGTTTGACAAGACACTGGGACACTGTCAAATTTCTTTAGCGAAATGTGACTTTAATTTTGCCATAATTTAATCGTTTCGTTGCTTATCTATATTTTACGAATACACTAACAAACTTCCCAAAAATCAGGAAATTAATGCCAAATTTTATTAAAGAAATTTGACAGTGTCCCAGTGTCTTGTGAAATCAAGTGTATGACATTTTGGTAAACCAAAGTGACAGACAACGGCTTGTAACACAATTCATTCATAGAAAATGATTGTTAAAACTTTCATTTTGGTTTACCAAAATGACTTTCGGACTATTCACCTTTCCCCCCGTTGACCACCCTCGCGGTCGTTACACTTGGGAAACGTCAGATATGCGTCAGATTGACTCAAGTCATTGTGATGCTGGTGGTCATTCAGTTCCCCAAGTATAACGACTGCGAAGGTGGTCGACGACGGGAAAGGTCCATACCCTTAATTTCGGAAAAGGACAGCCTTATTGACAAAAAGAGACTTATTTCATTTCAAGATGAAAAACGTAAAGAAAATAATATTTGGGATAGAGATTTTGATTTTTCTCCTTAAGGGACTAAATTTGTAGTGTCACAACTATAACCGTCACTTTTACATTTTTGGCAGATCGAAATTCTTATTTTGCATATAAAAAAAAATAAGCAGAGACAGTGCACCGAAATTCATGTTTTAAAGTCAATGTATTTTAAGTAAAAAGATACAAGGGACAACATCATATTAAGTTCATCAAAAAAAAGCTTTTAAAAAGGACATTAAAGATATTCTAAAGAAACCTAAAGAAGAGAATTTTTTAACAACCTTAAAACTTATACTTTACGGAATAAAAGTGCATTTTTAACAACATTAGATAATTTATATTTTTAATTTTACATACTTTATTGAAAAGAAAAGCGCGCCGACCCCCCCAAACGCTTGCGTGTGAGTCCAACGCTCTACCATCACATTTTTTTATTTAAATTTGCGTAATTATGCTATTTTAGATGATGATCAATAATTTTCAAAAAATCAGATGCTTAATTCCAAAAGGGACGAATGTTAACGAAATCTTAGAGCAAACGTCCCGTACGTACATGCGCAGATCAAACTATTATATCTGTTAAAATTAGTCCTTTTTTATTCTTTTAAGATAGTTCACACATAAGTCCATAAGGGAAAACGAAAACTGTAAAAATAAATTGCACTGCAGGCTGAGTTGAGTTCAGCTTAGGTTTTTAACTTTTTCGAGTATTTTCAGATGTTGCATTGTAAAAAATATTACGTGTAGGATCACTTTTTATATTTTTATCGATTTAAAGATACTTTTCACGTCGAAAATGTATGCATTTTACTATTTCATAAGTTTGGACATAACACAAATTCTTTTGAAGTAGAGTTGACATTTCTATTCAATATTTGATAAAATTTCCAGTACGTCAACAGTCTATTTTTCAGTAAATTTTTGAATTTATTTTAAATTTCAATTGACTTAATCTGAAAAAGTTGGGCATGGATATGAAAAAATATGGTACCATTGTGATTGTATTTAAAATGCCCAGACCCGAGTACATTTTGTTTTTCGATAGATTTATTAGTTGGTTCATGATAAGCAAAAATATAATCGTCTCCCAAAAAAACGATCATATTTTTGCTTATTACGAACCAACTAATAAATTTATCGAAAAACAAAATGTACTCGGGTCTGGGCATTTTAAATACAATCACAATGGTACCATATTTTTTCATATCCATGCCCAACTTTTTCAGATTAAGTCAATTGAATGATGTAAAACAGGGCTTTCAAGAAGGTCATTTTTATTACACAATTACTCTTTAACGAATAATATTTCGGGTATTTGTTAAGTACCCCCAAAATGTTTATTAATTGGAGAATTCAATTCGATATCAAAAAACATTGTACATGCCCCACATATTTCTGCAGACTTAAATGAACTAGAAGCTGCATTGCGGGAATGAGATGCAAACATATCGCTTTCCTTTGTAGAATAAGGCTGTCCTTAACTAGAGTGCCTTGATCATTTTGACAATTATTGTCGCCCTATAGAGTGACGACATGCATCATTCTTTCTCTGTCATACAGATAACGTCATTAATTGTGATTGTAAGTTGTAATTGTTGTCACTTTGGCTATAACGTTGATGACGTTATCTGTATGACAGAGAAAGAATGATGCATGTCGTCACTCTATAAGGCGACAATAATTGTCAAAATGATCAAGGCACTCTATCCTTAACTATTGTTTTCTGAAATTAAATAGATGGTTTTTGAATAACAACTGTGTGCGTCAAACTTTTAACTTTTTGAATAACAATTGATGTTTGCTGAAATTCAATTGATGATTTCTGAAATTAAAATAATACATATATTTTGAATTAAATCTAGAAAAGATGTAGTCATAGGTAGTGATCTAACAAATTTCTTGTTTTTTTTTATTATATTTATTTTTTTATTTAAATTTTAGGTACGATGTTGTGGATGACAGTAAAGATGATAAAAGTGACGACGAAGAAGATGAGGATGTAGAAGATGAAGATGATTCCAAAAAACTGGAGAAAAGTAGTACATAACACAGGTTAGGTTAGTATATTTTAAAAAAATAAAAATAATATTTACACAAAGTTAGTTTTTATAAAACCTTGAATGAAGTATTAAAACTTGGAAAACATATATCTTATTGCTTATTAGTAATCTTGTACTTTCCAAATAAAAAGCAATTTAAAAAGAATTATTAATTTGATTAACACCAATAAGATAATTTGAAAAATAGAAAATTAGATTGGATTTTAATAACTTACCTATTACGTTTTAAAATTTTACTTTTTGCAATATTATTATTAATAATGCTCATTACACGTTTACTAATTTTTTTTAAGTGGACAAGATTAACCTAATTAATATGTTAAACGTATTTGATGTCCCAATCGATACAGCCTGTTTTTATGCATAACAAAAAATAAATTCAGCACACAATTTGGAAAAATTAAAAAAATTATCTAAATTCTAAACACTTAAAATTTAACAAACCATTTTAAATCCCTAATAAATTACATAGGGTCAGTTTTTAAATTAAACACATATGCTAATGCCTTTATAACTTTAAAGTAAAGGCACTTTTCATATCTTGTTGCAAATAACATAAAAAGTTATTGCAGCAAAGTCTACTGATTTCTACTATTAAATCTTTTTTTCTTATTCCAGAGGTTTTTAAGTTTTTGCAAACATTGGTTATTGTAGACATAGATAGGCGTTTAATTATACCAAGTACATAATGTTATAATAATAATACTTAATTTGCTATTGGTTATTACTTTTATTATTTAATACTTGGTTCATTTGGTAGCTGGTATTTCTATAAACATAGCGCCTGTAGTGTTGAAATTAATAATAATCAAAAAAATGCTGCAAAAACTTGATTAAAGTTACCGTGTGTCTCGCTAAAACGAAACGAGCATACAACTTATTAGTTACAGTTTTTATCAAGTTGAAATTTAGAGGTTGTTAATAATATTGGTCTTCTTCTACAGGGTATCCAAAAAATGGAGCATTAACGCGATGGTACGTTGTTGGGGCATGTCTAGGGGGCCCCAGAAAATTGTTTAAAAAAATCTATCTCATATACCCTAGGAGATATGTTGCCCCAAAGTGCGAAACTTTAAACGCTTATATCTTGAATATAACAGCAAATATTAACGAAAAAATGGTTAAATACTTAAATACAAAGCTCTTAAACCATTCCACCATTCCACCATTTTTTTATTTTTTGAATGGTGGAATTACATTTTTATAATCAATTCAATTTTATACAATTTTCATGAAATGAAGCTAACAACAACGTCAATAAAATCTAATGCAAAAGTGTATAATGAATACTCATAGATACACCCTGTATATGCATTAGCAAAAATCTAAAAATCATATTTTGATATTTCTGTAGATTGCATCCATTCTAATAGTTTTATTTAAAAATAGTTAGCCAAAATTGAGATTTCAGCCATTGAATTTTTTTTGTAATGGAATACCATATTGTCTTTTATTGTTTTTAACAGTTATTAGAGCATGCAGCAAAAAATGTCCTTAAACAACGACAATAAAAATTTCAATTTTGTAATAAATACACCGAAAAAATTTTAAACTTTCCTTGTTTAATCCACAACGAAAGTAAAACTTTTATTTATTTAGAATAATTATTCAATTTTAAACATAACTAAGAAATGGAGATTTAGCGGTAAAAGCACATTAAAGTCAATTTTTAATGGTAATTTTAAAATTTATTAACATTTTCAAACCTTAATTACATACCTAAATTAATTAGTTATGATATAAGATATATTTACACTCTTTTAGAGTAGCAATACCTAATTTAACGCAAGCAAATGATTTGCAAAGAATAGTTTCTACCGGTAATATGGGCTGGCCTATTCTAATTATATTATAAAATGAAACTTTATTAAGTATTCTACTAGGTATGCCAGATATGCGTTATTTCTCATTGTTTATTTTTTAGTTTAACTTCTATTTAATACACAAACAAGATAATTTATACAACATATGTAAGGGAAAGTTTCTTTATTTTTTTGTTCATGATTTTAATGATTTACAAAATCGCATCCTTTCATTATTATTTTATTGGGCCTACTTTTTAACCGGTAAACCTTTATTAAATACTTTAAGTATGTGAACAAGAAGCCGAATAAATCTGTCTCTAATCAGTTCTCTTAAAAGAAACAATTAATCTTTGGATTTTAAGATGTTTAAGAGTGTGTGTAAACAAAAGTTTTTCTTTAGTTTACAGTCGCAGTTATAAAAAGTACCCACACTTAAATAATAAACGTATAATTATCGTCATGTTTCATCATTGAATAAACGAAACGAATAAACAATTGGAAAATTTTTAAAAAGTTGTTAAAACGTCAAAGAATAATAAACTCCAACAGTGATAATTTCGTAAGAATACCTACGCTAAAGTCATCCGCAATGAACAATAGCATTTATTAAGGAAGGGAATAAACTAGAATGGGTAGAAGTCGGAATGTGTAGAAGTTACCCTTCGCAAATAAGTAGCTCGAGTAGAATTCGGAATCGGTAGAAGTGTAGTTTTATATTTTGTAAATCACAGCTTAATTATTTTTTTATATAATTGCTACACATTCTATGGTATACTCTTCGCAAGAAAACTATTATAGTATAATTAATAGTTTCTTATAAAAAAAAAATTATGTAAATAAAATCTGCGAAGAGTGCAAACTATTAACAGAAAACACGAAGAATTTAGTTAACGAAGAGGATAAACGTCAGTTCTGAACTTTAAGATATTTGAGGTTATTTGTTCTGACAGCTGGCCTTGTTTCTTTGTTTGAAATATTTTTGGCATGGCCTTCTTGACCGACGCGTGACGCTATTTGGAAATTTTTTGCTACTGAAATCTTTTAGTTTTTGCTTTTTTAACCTTACTGGCTAACTTTACAAAAAACGAACCAACATTTTTAATAAAAAATTAAATTTTCTTAATTTTTGTGAAAAAGATTTTTTTTGTTAATTGAATAATAACGGAGATAGGAGATTTTTTTGTGGTGGGGGGTAACGGGGGGGTCTGACAAAAAAACTAACGAATACTTTTTTGTAGAGAATTCAATTTTCTATATTTTATGTCGAATAATTTTTTTTGTAAATTTAACAATAATCGAGTTACGATTTTTTTTTCACTTGGGGGGCTGAAAAGGGGGCTTTATAGTACTCGGATTCTTGTCAAAAACAATAGGGTTCTTCCTCTTATAAGGATCGATTTTTCCTTAAAATTTGAATAGGATTGGAAGTTTGGTTCTTAAGATAGCGTGTTTACAAGAAACGTGACATCCCACAGACCGACCGACTACCGACGGACGGACAAAAAATGAAAATCTTAAAAAGTCATGAAACGAACGAATCTGCAAAAATTTTTGCTCTACGACGAAAATTGACGATTTTAGGATTTTCTGATCGATTGCAATATACTCTTGTGAAGAGTATAATAAGAAACCTTTTATTAAGACTCTTATTCAACGCGACGCGAATAGCTAAGTACCCACAATAGTTATGTACCCACATCAGGTGCGTTAAGCAAAATAATCTGTAATTCAAAACATTACTTAGCTAATGTACAAATATTGAAAGAATGTTGCGTTAAAAAATGCAAACAGGACTCACTTAAGTTGTGCCATTTACATTGCAATGAAAGAAAAACTAACTAAACATTTTCGGCTGAAGGGATTAGGTTTTTATTAGAGATGCGAAAATTCTTAAAGCTTTTGTGTAAGGGAACAAAAAAAATTAGAGATAAAAATAATATATAAAAATATTTTCATATTTTTTTTTGTTCTTAAATTTTTTCGTTTTACGTTTAAAAAGTTTATCTAAATTTCTCTGTAATAATTTTACTACTACGCAACGACGCACGCCTTAAGATAAAATATTTTTTTTGGGATTTAAATAATTAGATTTGTAGGTCGATGAAAAAATTAAAGCTGATGAAGATGTACGAACTTCAAAAGATTGTTGCAGCTTTGTAAAGGACCCCTAACAACGAAAGCTCAAGGAATTTTCACCTAAACGAAACTAAATTATACTATGTATGTAAAGGTATGCAGTTTAACTTTACACTTTTGACGGCAAGGGGTCCTACTAGAGAATGATGCATTTTACCTGAGGTATGCATACTATTTTACATATTCGAAAGAAAAGTGCTTCATGACAACCGGGGGCAGTTTGACCGACCGAGAACAAAGCTCGAGGGTGATATTTAACCAGAGGTATGTATACTATGTTATTCAGAATTATGTCTGTTACCATTTCACTTAAAGTTGCCTAAAATAATAAGTTTCAACTGCGTAAACCTACATATTTTTAACAAATAAAAAAGTTTAAAAAAGGGATTGTCAGCCATTTTGACATTAAACGCACCAGCACAGAAATATTTTTATTTGATTTCTTGATTTCTATGATTTTAGGGTTCTAGCAAAATCCGATAAATGGATAAAATATTAACATGTTTAATTTTTTTTCTGTCAGGGTGTCTGCAATCAATGTGCTTTTTTTCTAATGAGAAATAGTTGGGAAAACTTTCTTTAACTTTGAGAATTTTGAAATTTTGTTTATTTTTTTAAATACTCCAATTCAAGTGAAAACTTTTTTACCACTTGAAATTTCTGAGAAACTGTACAATTTATGAACAAACTGCCCAAAAACTCTCTTAATGTACCCCATATTTTGCATTTGACAAAAAACTTACTGCAATTTAGTGACAGTGGTAAGTGACATAAAAATTTTAAAAGAAAGTCTAGTCTTATGCTAAAAAATGGGGCACTTTAGGATTGTTTTTGGCTATACGTAAAGAGTACAGTTTCTCAGAAATTTCAAGTGGAAAAAGAGTTTTCACTTAAGTTGGGGTATTTAAAAAATAAACAAAATTGCAAAATTCTTAAAGGTAATGAAATTACATGCAGTTTTTATCAACACTACCAGTGTTTAACCCATTTTGGGCCATTTTAAAAGCCTAAAAGGGGTCCCAAATTTCAATATGGGTTTAAAATGACCGTTTTTATTACCTTTATTGATTGTACTAATTTCAGGATGGTTGGACATTTGGTAAATATTTTCGATTAAGTGTTTTTAGTCTACTATAAAGGCCATTATTTTCGAAGGGGGGCACTTTTTTAAAAAACTATTTTTACCGCAGCTATTTGCCATATCAAAAAAAGCGAACTATAGGCGGACACCCTGTATTGTATATCTTTTTTTACATCGAACAATTCTATATAGATTTGCAACACCCTGTACGCTCTTATTTTTTCCTAAATAGTGTTGAGTACCCTATTAATACTTAAATAAAAGTAGTGGTTAAAACTTGCGTAGATTTCTTTGTAGATTACGAGTTACATACTACATATGCTATGTTCGGGCCAACTTCAATGAGGCAAGGATTCTTACTTATAACTTGCTTTCCCTCTTCCTCTCATGATGAATCAAATAGAACAATAGTTTAGTTACATACCTTATAGGTAGTTACTCTTAGGCATAGTATTACGTATTGTTCATGGAATATGCATTCATAGATTTATAAGGATTTTAATTGCTATAATGGCTTAGTGCCTTTTGTATGTGGGATATAGATAATTATTGCTCATCATTCTGGCCTATTATTGCTTTATTTGTCGGCACGATGACTCTTTGCATTACTGTAAATTCGCATGCAAAACAAAAAGACTTTATACCAAGAGGTATGTTGATTTTAACTTTGTTTAATTAAATTCTTCATCATCTTTTGCTTCGGTAAAGGATATTTAAAGCACATAAAATGACCATATTTAAACAATAATTGGTTGGGGTTTCCAAGGATATGTGTCATAGCTGCCTTGATTCAAGACGCTAACTGACATAACATCATCACTTTAATTTTGTATATCAAAAAACATGCTAAACTGCTAAAAGGTTTGTATAACATTTACGGGATGTTACATAGTAAATTTAAGATGATTAGGTAATAAGTTTATAATGTCTTATTTACGAAGGAACTTTTAAAAAGGCCGTGCATAAAATAAAATGCGGATTATTTTCTATGCTCTATCCATGGAAGGTATTTTGTGAATGAGTCATTATGCACTTCTTTACCTAATATATGAAATTAACGTTGTAAAACACTCCGAAAATGTTTCAGCTGGTGCAGGGTGCCCCACGTATGATGACCCAACCCCTTATCTCAGGAACTAAAAATGCTAGCAATTTTTTTTTTTCGGAGGATTGTTTGTGATGAACCAAATTTATGTTTTTAGTAATGTTTTACTTTACAGGGTGTTCCATTTACTCGGAACACACATCCACCTCTTTATTTTAAGGATTATTTTGTTAAAAGTCCAAAATCTTCAACTTTTATAGTTTTCGCAAAAAAAAAATTTTGAAATTTATGCCAGTTGCAGCAGTTTTTTAAAAAAATCATTGCGCTTTTTATGGCTGATATTTTTGCATAAAATTTAAACAACGTATAATTAAGATGCTTTAAAAACATTTTTATCTAAAATTTGTCAAAAATCGTAACCGGAAGTGAAAAATCCGCCATTGAATATCGATACAGTAAAACCGGTTTATTTCTGAAAAATTAAATGCAAAGCTATATTTTTTTTTAGCCCATTACATTAATTATTATTAATTAGAGGAATCATTTTTGCAGAAACCTTATTTACCACCTATTTGTAAAATTTTGTGCAGATCCATCGTGATATAATGCAAATTAAAGTTGGCTTTTTGGGGGGCTTCCACGGCAACCCTAAATACTTATTGGTGTGTATTTTGTGGATTTAGCTTCCAGAGTAGATGTTCTACACATTAAAAATCTCAGAAAATCTGGTTGTTGTATATTTTTTGCAAGGTAAAAATCTGTCTTATTGGCCTTAAAATGTATTTATATTATATGATCGAAAACCAAAATAAGGTTTGAAATATTGACACTTTGGACTTTTATTCTATAAATTTATAAAAGCGAGTTGACCCTTTATACAGGGTGTATCACGACGAGTATAAGGCATACGTATCTCAAAAACGGTTCGTTATATTTTTTTCAAATTTGGTATACACAAGTTTTGAGATTGAATGCATCTACCTAAAATATTTTTAACTTTGTGCCACTTCCGGTTATACCGGAAACTAGTGTCAACTTTGTTATTTTAAATGGAACTACATATTTTTTTTTGATATTATCATTCCTTTTAACATTTTAAGTAAACTTTGAAAAAAAAAATTTAAAAAAAGTTTTTAGTTTTTTTGTAATCAAGATTTTTCGAATTTTTTTTACTGTTGTAAGGATTTAGAAGATTGCCGATTTTTCAAAAACTAATAAATGATTTTAATTGCAGTGTTAGCTTACGGATAAATTATGGTCCAAAAATCAACTTTTGTGATTATAAATAAAATAAAAGTTAACCGGAAGTAAGATATCAGCCATTAAACCCAACTCTTTAAAAATTACATTATCTCATTTTTTTTAAATGTAATGCCATATTTTTTTTTATTGTTTCTTACTGGGGTTTTTAATACCTTTCAAATGATGTATCATTGTCCTATACCTATCTCTAATAGTTTTCGAAATAATCATTTATTTTTATATTTACATGCTATTATGACAAAATTGGAGTTTTTATGGAAAAATCCAGTGAGTTATGAAAACAAAATACTATTTTAGAATAAACTTTGAAGAAAAAAACAAGTATCTGTCACTCCACAATGAGTTTTAATGTGGTAAACGTCAAATAGTCGTTTTTTGTTTTCATGACTTACTAGATTTTTCTAAAAAAAACTCTAATTTTGTCATAATAGCATGTAATAATAGAAATAAATTATTATTTCGAAAACTAGTAGAGATAGGTATAGGACAATGATACATCATTTGAAAGGTATTAAAAACCCCAGTAAGAAACAATAAAAAAAAATATGGCATTACATTTAAAAAAAATGAGATAATTTAATTTTTAAAGAGGTGGGTTTAATGGTCGATATCTTACTTCCGGTTAACTTTTATTTTATTTATAATCACAAAAGTTGATTTTCGGACCATTATTTATCCGTAAGCTAACAATGCAATTAAAATCATTTATTAGTTTTTAAAAAATCAGCAATCTTCTAAATCCTTATAACGCTAAAAAAAAAATCGAAAAACCTTGATTACAAAAAAACTAAAAACTTTTTTTCAATTTTTTTTTGCAAAGTTTACCTAAAATGTGAAAAAGAATGATAATATCGAAAAAAAATAGGTAGTTCCACAAAGTTAAAAATATTTTAGGTAGATGCATCCTATCCCAAAACTTGTGTAAACTAAATTTGAAAAAAATATAACAAACCGTTTTTGAGATACGTATGCCTTATACTCGTCGTGATACACCCTGTATATTTGTTATTAGTTTGGACATAACTAAATACATGTTATCTTTCTGGTAAAATGTTTTTGCAAAAAGTTTTACTGGTTCTACTTTTTCATAAAACTAGCACACCAGAATTAAACGTTGTTATGTCATGATTAACATTTTCATTTAATCTTCTTTACTTAAATGGTTCTTTGTAAGTACTTACATGTAGATAATCGCGCCATATCGTGTATTCATTTAAAATGTAAAATGGATGAACTATAGGTATTATTAACACAATCCGACATTTAGAGGATCTCTCAACTTGGAATTATGTAACATTACATTGTTATAGATTTTAAGAAACCTGTAATTTTCTTTAAAGGTGTGCATCAATGCATATAATTTGTTTTCAATTTTTACTATTTTGAGACTTGCAATTGTGATAAAAGATACGATTAAGTGATTTTGATTTCAAAGAATAGAACATGAAATTTTAGAACAAAAGTATTTTCACACACTAAATACCCTTATCTTACTCATTTGCATACCAAAAAAGTGTTCAATTTATAAAGGCCGATTTATACAACGTAACTTTTACTTTACTTCGGCGTACTTCACTTCCACTTAACTTTACAAATTTACCTAATTTACAGATTGCAAAGTTACGTGAAATTGGGAGCAGTAAAGCGCATGTGTCTGAACTCGCGACTTCTGACAATTTACATCTGGACAGTAATTACGAAATATCGCTTCGTACAAAACCTTCATAAGAAGATCTAACAGGTATCGTACGAAGCGATATTCCGTAATCACTACCCTTGACAATAAGGGTGAATATCCCATTTTTGCAAATTTTGCGCATGATGGCCAAGCTCGGGTCTCGAGTTAGTATGACTTTATACGACTTAAAGCTAAATGAATCAGCAAAGTAGCGCTAAAGTGAAGTATAAATTTGCCAATACATTCCCATGTATTTTATTTAATTTTCGGTTAAGTTACGCCGAAGTAAAGCGGAAGTAAAGTGAAAGTTACGTTGTATAAATCGGCCTTCTTTTAGCAATGAAATTTTTCATACAGCTTGCCTCATTTTTTTAAATACAGAGGTCCCCAAAACGAAACTATTTTTTTTACCACATTATTATGTATTTTAAAAAAGTATCTGAAATAAACCTATGAGTTGTTTTCGTTAAAATTAGGTTTCTATCACACAGAATAAATTTCTATTGGTGTTTTCCAAGTCTACCGGCTGACCGGCACCATGTGCCTGTTTAAAATTTGCGGTTGTTACAATAGCATTGGCTATTATTCCGTCAGCCGGCAAGTGTAAAGTAGGTTACTTTTAATTTTACACCATTCGAATAAATTATTTATGATATGAGTAGGTAGATCAATTATTGATTGGCTTGATTCTTGGTTTCATTAATTTGCAGAAATTAAATGGTACACCTTGACGAATGGTCTAAAATTAGTTTTTAATAAGAATTGTTAATGATAATTGTACATTTTATAACAATTGCAAAAGAAGCTAATGGTTAGGGAAAACACTTAATTAATAAAAAAGTGCTTTATTTTCGATTAGTGTCGGACAAAAAAACACGGTTGTGGTGTTTTTAAACATTTCATAACGCTAAAACATTAGATTCCCGTAAAACAGTTTATACAGTGAGAGGCAAAAGTCCCCCCCCTAGCCTTAACTTTTTGAACGGTTCGAGATATTGATTCACAAAAAATTTTAGGCAAATTTTCACTTAAAAAACTACCTTTTGACGGAATTGGATTCTTCAAAAATAATAACCCCCACATGACGCACTGCTGGATTAGTGAGTAAGTGTCCGACTCCTAACCAAAGTGACCTGGGTTCGAACCCCAGGAGTGATCTTTGTATCTCAGGACACCTTCGTTCGAAAGCGAAGTAATGCCGGTGGTTCCGTGTGCGTAAACTCGTGCACGTTAATGATCCGAACCTGAGGCTGGAATTGTCTCGGGTCTCGTTGGAGGCATGTACAATGGGCACAATTAAGAGGCCTAAGTGCATCAACCTTGAGTTGACCTCTACTTAAATCCAGATCCAGAACCCCCACATGAAGGGACTGTGAACTTATTTGTTTTAAATGTAAAGAGGGGTCAAGTGACCCCTCATTTCAAAGGTATTTTCATTATTAACACAATGGTGTTTAAAAATTTAGAATATATTTATTAGCTTCTAAATAAAAATAACAATTGTGTTAAAAAATTCATTAGTAAAAAAATAAAATTATTTAAAATTGGGTAAGGGTGCATGTTTTTCTTTAATTAAAAAAAATTGTAAATTTTTCTTGTTAAAATGTGTTATAACCTGTGTTCCAACATAAAATACAAAACAAGAAATAAGTAGAAGTCGAAACGCGTAGTAGTTACTCTTCACAGATAAGTAGCTCGAGTAGAATTTGAAATCGGTAGAAGTGTAATTTTAAACTTTATTAATCAAAGCTAAATCAATTTTTTATATAATTGCTACACATTCTATGGTATACAAAACTAATACAGAATAATTAATAGTCTCCTATAAAAAAAAATTATGTAAAAAAAATCTGCGAAGAGTGCAAACTATTACCAGAAAACACGAAGAATTTAGTTAACGAAGAGGATAAACGTCAGTTCTGAACTTTAAGATATTTGAGGTTATTTGTTCTGACAGCTGCCTTTGTTTCTTTGTTTGAAATATTTTTGTCATGGCCTCCTAGACCAACGCGGGACGCTATTTGGACTTAGAAGTTTTTTGTTACTGAAATCTTTTAGTTTTTTGTTTTTTTAACCTTACTAGCTAACTTTACAAAAAACAAACCAAGATTTTTAATAAAAAATTAAATTTCCGAAAAAGATTTTTTTTGTAAATTGAATAATAACGGAGATAGGAGGTTTTTTTGTGATGGGGGGTAAAATGGGGGTCTGACGAAAAAACCAACGAATACTTTTCTGTAGAGAATTCAATTTCCTATGTTTTATGTCGAATAATTTTTTTTGTAAATTTAATAATAGTTGAGCTACGATTTTTTTTTTTCATTTGGGGGGCCCAAAAGGGCGCTTTGTAGTGATGGGATTCTTGTCAAAAACAATAGGGTTCTTCCTCTTATAAAGGTTGATTTTTCCTTAAAATTTGAGTTTGATATCCCTTTTTGTTTTTGAGATAGCGTGTTTACAAGAAACGTGACATACACCCTACCGACCGACCGACCGACCGACCGACCGACCGACCGACCGACCGACCGACCGACCGACCGACCGACCGACCGACCGACCGACCGACCGACCGACCGACCGACCGACCGACCGACCGACAGACGGACGGACAAAAAATGAAAATCTTAAAAAGTCATGAAACGCACGAATCTGCAAAAATGTTTGCTCTACGACGAAAATTGACGATTTTAGGATTTTCTGATCGATTGCAATATACTCTTGTGAAGAGTATATTTCCTTTTTTTTATAAAAAAGAAATTTTGGTAGGTTTGGTCGGTATGGAACATGCTATCAAAAAAAATTTTTATTAATTTTTTTAAATAAAAGAACAACATACACCCCTACTTATTTGTAGTCATTTAGGTCTTTTATTGCTATAAGCACAGTACAAAAAAACTACTGAATCTATCTAAAATTTGTAAACACCATTGTCTTGGCAATAAAAATAGCTTTCAAGTCTTTGCATTTAAATAAATTAAGTTGATAGTCCCTCCATGTAAGGGTTATAATTTTTGAAAATACCAATTTAGTCAAAAGGTAGTTTTTTCAATGCAAATTTGTCAAGAGTTTTTTTTAGATCAATATCTCAAACCGTTCAATAGTTAAGGGCAGTGGGGGAACTTCGTCATTTAGTTTTCCACGTATAACGACCGCGATTGTGGCCTACGGCGGGAAATATCTATAGATAACGATTTGCATTTTTATTAAATTACTTCGGTCCTTTTGTGGTGGTACGCGGCATAGGATAAGAAGAATAATTTACGTAACTATGGAATGAGCACCTTACTGACTTGCAGTCAAACATATGATGAAATATTAAGAATATACGACCACTTGCCGGAAGACATTTTTTTCTTTTTGTTGCTACCACGATTTCTCTTTCGAAAGTACCTATATACTTCAACTTGAGATTCAAATTCATACATGTATCGAATTGTTTATTATTTGATTGTCCGTGTCATTTTTATAAAAAGTAAATATGTACAACAATACTTCAAATATGAAATTCTCGTCGTGTTTAAAAAATATAAATATTTATACACTACTAACGATTTTTATTCATCTATTTAATTTTGCTGAAACCCTTAAATCGGTCGATTAGATTGATTAGAAGGGTTAATGCATAGAAATAAAATAATGCTGTGCTGTTGCGTTTGGTGTTAAAACGACTGACAGTTCCTTTATCAAATGTTTTAAAAAAAACCTCTATAGGTATTTTTTCCATTTTTCTTTTATTTTGATGTCTGAATTTTATTTTAAGAAGGACTTAAGTATTTTTTTGCAATATATTAGCAGCATATCTGTTAAATAAGAACCTACAGTAAAAATTAAAAAAAAATGTTTTAAAATATTTGAGACGATTTTTGTATCTAAACGAAAACGACTCCATTCAGATTATTAACTGGCGACCGCAATTTACATAATCAAGAAGAGGAAGAGACCCAAAACTGCTCCAGTTAAATTAAAAACCATGAAAACGGCGATCTTTTAGAAATTTAATTGCTTATTTAAAGCATTACTTTCCTTTAGGAAAGTATCAGCAGCATTTAAATTTAAATGTTAACTGTATGAAAAATCGGAATTTGTGATTTAAATTTTGCTATCAGTTTCTGTCTTTACGCACCGTTAAGATCTCTTTTTGTGTGTTTTAGGTGTATGAATAACAAGCAAACTCGAAGTATAATTACCTTGACTTCACTTAACTTATAACAAAAAGTTACAGAGTAGATAATTTGGAAAATAATGAAATAAAAAATTTTAATTAAAATACCAATGCAGTACAAGTTCAGAAATAGATATGCAGAATTGTTTGGATCATCTTAACAATTGTTAGTTACCTAAATTTAGAAATCATAAATGACGTAATACTTATTGGTATTTAACAGCATTTTAACAAGTGGTTAAACAAGTGTTTGTTAATGTCGGGTACCTATTTTGCATAAAAGTAAATAAATAGATGGGTATTGATTTTAAAATAATTAATTTCATGAAATACTTAACCCAATAGAATATACTAAAACAGTTTAGCAAGGCAAGATATATTTATAACAGACATAAAAAAATTCCAAACACTTCGTTATTACAAATCATCAGTCTCAAATAAATATAACTATAGGCTATATATCTCGTCAAGTCGACATTGAAGACCGCATATTTGAAAAATAGAAAGTTCTTAAAACTGCTGATACCTTATTAATTGATTACACACATTCTGCAAGATCTATACAGGTTGTGTTAAATAAGCGAGAAGAAAAGAGAATCTAAGAGAGAATCTATTTATTTTATAGCTTTCTTATGGCTTCTTAAATAAATAATAAAATATTGGGATTTATAATTAGTAATTATAGTAAACACTAAAATAAAATTAATACCTACTTGCAGCACTAATTTAACATATATGTATAGCTTACGCATTTGGACTTCGACTCAGGGTGTCCAAAAAATGGCGCATAAACGCGATGGTACGCTCTTGGAGCATTCTCAGAGATCCCTAAAAAATTGTCAAACAAAATTCATCTGTTATATTCATCGAGAAAAATGCGAACAAAGTTGCATAAATTCGGCAACACAGTCTAGGGAAAAACATCTTAAAATCCAATCTATAAGTCTAAAAATCTCATCTATGAGTCTTGATCATACACTTTTGCACTAGATTTTCTTGACGTTGTTGTCAGCTTCATTTTATCAAAATTTTGTAAAATTAAATTGATTATAAAAATGTAGTTCGACCATAATAAAGAAACAAATGGTTGAATGGTTTAAGATATATTGTAGCTTTGTAATAAACCATTTGTTTCCTTAATATGTGCTGTTATATTCAAGATATAAGCATTTAAAGTTTCGCACTTTGGGGCAACATATCTCCGAGGGTATATAAGATAGATTTTTTTTAACAATTTTCTGGGGCTCCCTAGACATGCCCCAAAAACGTACCATCGCCTTATGCGCCATTTTTTGGACACCCTGTATACTAAACTAAAAAACGTTTTTTGTAAAACTCGATGTTTGAAATTAATATCCCATTTTCATACAGGGTGTTTTTCTAGACATACTGCAGTTTATCCCAACTATGTGCAAACCAATTTGCAAAAAATTGTTACATCTACAGAAAAATAGTATCGCCGTGCTTTGTCATTCAAATGATAAATTCCAAGATTATGATGGCACTTTAGGGTTTGTCACCACAGCAAATTAAGCATATTTAACGCTAATGAGTCCGAATTGCATTTAACTAAAAGGTTAATGAAGCATAGTGAAATTACCTAATTTCGACATTTTTGCAATTACCTAGAACAATTATATTAATAGAAAGGCATAACGTCAACAATTAAATTCCTATTGTATTTTGAAATAAGTACACAAAACCTATAAAGGGTGCCTGCTAAAATGTTGTTATATCCTTATAACTTGCAATTACAAAGATAAAAATAAAAAAAAAGGTCAAATATGCACCGTTTTAAAAATATACAGTTTTTTTTAGTAAAGGGGAAACAATCTAAATCGTAAGTATTTAAAATACGGTTTTTCACTTGCAACTCGCACCGTAATGCGCATATTTCTTTCTGGGATGATCACTTTCGCGGACATCCTATATACCTTTATTATTTGAAATCATCTTTTCGTTTTAAGGACGCGACCAGAAGTAGTCTTTAAAAATGTTGCAATAACCTGACAGGTAAACAATCTGTTACAACATTTTTTTCAGGTTTAAATTATAAATTTTTGGACATGGCAAATTATTTAAAGACGTTGTTCTTCTTTATTAAAATAATAACCTATAATGTAAGCATCAACAATTGTGCCTGGCGGGTAGAAATGTGAATGAAAATCCTACGAAATTTTGTTCGATTTAAGTTTAATGAGCTCGATATCGATATTACAAAATACGGAACTCCATACTTTTTTTGTGTGTGTGTTAAAATGTTGTGATAAAAAAAACATGCTAAACAATACATATTCACCTTTCCCGCCGTTGACCACCGTCGCGGTCGTTATACTTGGGAAACGTCAGATATGCGTCAGATTGACACAAATCATTGTGATGCTGGTGGTCATTTAGTTTCCCAAGTATAACGACCGCGATTGTGGCCTACGGCGAGATAGATCTATACAAGGTGTCTTATATTCGCAAAACTAGACACAAAATATGATACTACTTTCTACAGGTGTTTAAAAATTGGCGCATAAACGCGTTGTTGGGGAATTCTCAGGGATCCCCAGAGAAATGTAAAAAAAAAACCATCTGTTATAGTTATGGAGAAAAACGTTAACAGAGTTGCATAAATTCGACAACACTGAATGATTGTAAAAATATTTTTTTTTAATTTATCTAGATTCTTGATCATACATTTTTGCAATAGATTTTATTGCAATAATTGATTGGTGTAGACGAAAATTAAGGTTTGTGGGTTTAAAAGAAGGCGTTATAAATTTTTGTAAATCAAATTAAAAGTTTATTAGAACCAACAGAAATAACATTGTGGAAAAAAAGTTTATTTTAGGATACTATTCTATGAATGACTTGTCCCAGTAGATTTTGACCAGAGTGATTTCATATATATTCTATTTTCGTCCTTTGAGCATCCAAACTCTTTTTACATTCACTATTACTAATTTGGCGAAGTGTTACGTAAAGTCCTTACTGCGACGGTTGCTTTCAAGGGTTTGTAAAAATGGATCGAGTTTCTCCACAATCTGCGCATTTAAAAAACAGCTGTGAGTTTGAGCCATGTTTCACCTCCTTGTCAAATGCCAAAAATCCACTGTTAACTTTTAAGGGACACTCATGATTGTTAAGTTCACGAATTTGTCGAATAAAATGGTTTATTTCAACAGTTCGTTTTCCTGTTAGTTTCTTCATTGCATCAGGATATTTTTTTTTGCAAATTTTTTTACATGCGACATCTTCTAAAGAATCCTCTTCACTTGTGGCTATTCGTTTCAATGGTAAAAAAGAATTATTTTCACATGTTTCTTCTTTTACTGAAAGCTCAGAATCATCTTGCAATAAAATTTCTTCTTTTATCGGAAGCAAACAATCGTCGTGATCAATCTCGTCTTTTACCGGAAGCTGTTCTATTAAATCGGAAGCTTGCTCAATATGAATCTGAGAGGTTTCACAACTTTTTTCGGGTATTTGATGATCAACTTTGCCATGTTTTGTTGGGGTTACTATCAGAGGTACTGTAGTTTCGGAAATGGGTTTTCTAGAAAATGAAAATGATTATTTAATACACAACCAGACAATTGTGGTAAGCAGCTGGCTTTTTAACATTTGAGTTTACAATTTTAATGTGTTACTTTTTGAGTAAGGGCCGGTTCTAAATCCTTTTAGCAAATATGCAAATCTAAAGGTTACGCTTCATGCACAATTCTATTTTTTTCGCTACAAAATGATGTGTTAAATAGATAGGTTTTACTTACTTTTTCTTTAAGTGAATTCCTCGTTTCGATTTTTTGGGAAACACCATTGTATTTTGCAAAAAAATTAGTCACAAAGCAAAATCACTGTTTGATTGTTTTAACTGTTATGCTCTACTACTAAGCTCTACATTGTTTATTACATTTTATATGATTAATTTCTCCTCTTTTTGGGGTGGAGCTTAAAACATACCTAGTGATATTAATCCCTTAATTGGAAATGCCTACCCTTTTTTACCTGACCCAATTTTAAGTATAATTAAATTACAATATTAACCCATTTCAGGTTACCTGGAATCCTATTTGCAGTTATTAGCTTTTTAACATCAATTTTAATCTATCTAAGTATTTGTTTATTATTTCAACATTGCTGTTGTTTACAATTTTAATTAATCTGTTATTTTGTAAGGACCTGTTCTGTGGACACCTTTTGTCCCTAGTCGAAACGTCTTTATTTCAGGGCGCATATTTGTTTAACAATTTTTGCAATGCATGTATGTATGCTAATTAACTAATAATTGCATATTTTACAATTCTTCAGTTAACAGGTTTCATAAATTGAAGTACGAACTTCACAAAACTACGCTCTAAGGTAAAGTGGAGAGAGAGGTCTTTGCATTGGAAACCTGAGTCACTTCAGTCACCATCTTGCTTTGCTAGCTTAAGTACGAGCGTAAGTAGGTACCACTCGGCTGCGCAAAATGTCTTAGTTCTTAGTCATTGTGTAACCATACTGTGAAACAACGTATGATGATGTGATTTGTTTAAGCAATAAACCAAATAACTAAGTGAATACTTCTAATAACTACAGTGACATGGGTCTTAAAAAGGCCCTCATGTGTTGCATTTCCCCCTTCTTAGTGTTAGTTTTAGTGAGTTTATGGATTGTACCTAGTAGTACTCATGTAGCTCTTACGTATCCTCCTGCAAGGAAGTATGACTTGGATTTTCTGGATAGTTCCAGGACGAAAGGTCCTTGTGGGATGCCAAGAGGTAAAAATTAAAAAAAATAAGTTAACTTCATGAGAGGATAAGTGTGCAGTAGTACTGCTAAAAGTGTTCTGTATTCAATTTAAATTGTACCCTAAATGTCCGACTGTTTGTGAATGTATTAACAAACAAAATAAACTTTTAAAGACTAGCAGGTTGACTCTTAAAGGGGAATGATTTAAGCAAGCCACCTTTTGGTACTTTTAAGAACTTAAAGCCTTGAATAAATCCCACGAGATGGAATCATTTTAATTTGAGGTTATGTCGTTGTCAAAGCCACTTTACAAAAATAAAGTCGTAACTAACAATGATGAACCCCGTGCATCCGGACGGGTTGCTATTTGATCAGTTTTAATAGTTAAAAAAATAGAATAAAAATCGGCAAGTTGCAAGATTATCTAATGCAAGTAAAAATCTTTGCGGGCCGCTACATTTTAAATGCAAATCTGGGGCTAAGTACCCCTAGTCACTCCGTTTTTTTGAGGGGTACTGTGGCAAATAATTTTAAATTTCCTGCCATTAAGACAACATATGGACTACTTTTTTGTGGGGTAGGTACTACTTACTAAGAATTTAAAAAAATAAAAATACTTTAACTTACGATTTTACTGAAAGCTGCGATCTCGATTTCCAAGCGAGCTTTTGTGCCTTACTTCGCCTATTCCGTTTATAATTATATAGTTTCACCATGCTACAACATAATTTTCAGGTGGATTACGTAACGTTTTTGTGGAAAGTGTTTGTATACTTACATTTTAACAACAGCTCAAAAATTTCGAAAAATTTTTAATAAAAATGTCACTTTGTTGATTGTCAACATTCATTTTTTTTAAATGCCGATAATGCAGAATACGTTTTAAATCTGCCAAATTTACATTTTTCATCAAATTTTTGTCATTTTATGTTAGGAAAAATTGTAGCATCATTCACAACTAAAGTTTAAGAGGAAATGTATTTCTTGCACCAAATAATTATTCTCAATAAACTGAAAAACTAGATGAATACTTTTTTGTCACGTAAGTTTCTTTCTAAATGGTTAAATATAAGCAAAAAAAAGTAGTCACAATATGCAAAAAAAAAAACTTTTTATTTACTTAAATTTTATAATGAAAATGCATTATTATGTATGTTAAAAGTATTTCATCTTGTACTCTAATCTTTTTTCTTGCTAGTTAATACAATTTATTAAATGTGTCTTGTACTCTTAGGAATGATTTTTTAAAGAAGTGCTGTTTTTCCTGAAATTTAGGCACCCAACAATACATTTTATCATAGAATGCGATGAATTTCTTTCGTTTCTGTGCTTACGATATCTGCCGTTAAATTTCAGTAGCATCCAAAAAGTTAGGCCACCCCAATTTGGAATGGTTTTTTCCGAGGTTTTTCTTTGATTTTATAGAATAGTTACTCGTATGATTTCAAAAAAATTGGAAACTAAACTGGTAGAGCGATTTATGTTTTAGTCAAATTTTTAAATAGTGGTACTTAAATTATTACATTTCTAAAAGGACCCCACATTAAGCCCTCCAAGCTAGGTGTGCCACTATAATACACAAGGAAAGGCTAATTTTTGCTTTACTATTACAAATTTTTAAATTAGTTTAAAACTTGTCAGTATTTTTACAACAAACTCTCTACGAAGTACAAATACCATCAGAGAAGTAAAAAAGTGACCAACTCGTACAACAACGTACGTACCTTTGCAAATTTAACTAAATTTTTATTTGTAACAAACGAAAGATAGTTTTATTAGGGTAAAAAATTCAAAGACCGTTAGCAAAAAAGATCTCTAACAGATCGTAATTAAAAATTAGATTAAAAACAAACAATTTTGAAGCTTGAAAAAATATTACATGATGCAGTAGGTACTTAACTGCATGCAATATTTGGTACCTTTATAAAAAAATGTAACAATAATTAGGCTAACAAACCATTACTAATTAACTAACAGTAAGTTTACCATTTAAAAAAAGAAAAAAAAAACGGATTTTCACATTATTATTTAAAAAAAAATTGTACTTGTTATCTCTTACGATTAATATTTAGTAGTCACGGAAGTTGCAATGATATGTTATATAAGTGGAATGCACTATCTAGTCCATTATGTGAATGTGGTAAATCTCCAGAAACTATTAAACATATGGTAAAGAACTGTCCAAACACCAATTTTGAAGGCGACACCAAATGCATTAAATTGGATATCAACCTTGAAACCTCTGTAGTTTTTGGAAATTTATTGTACCTTGTAATCAAACTGGAGTGTGACCCTGGTATGCTGGAGTTATTTTTTTTTAATTTTCTAAGAATCCCTAGGCATGCTCCAACAGCGTACCTTTACTATACAGATGGTGCGCCAATTGGAAAGCGATTGGTCAGGCCGCTTGAACATCGGTCACACGATCACTCAAGTCAAGCAACGTCGGGCTAGGTTAGTACTTGGATGGGTGACCACACAAGTACTAGAAAGGCTCGCAACTTCCTCCTTGTTCTAATCATAATCATAACATCGTAAGATCTGGAGTAGCCTGGCTGCCAAACATAGGGTAACAATACGCAATTCTGGGACATCCTCTATCTTAATCAAAATTTACAAAAAAAACTGGATTTCCAAATTTTCTCATATAGGTTTACATACTGCACAGTTGTATTTCCTGAAGATAATATAATTGGGCGTTAAGGTAAAAATTTAATAATAATAGTGATCTGGTCAAGGTAATCTTGAATTGCATACTATACCTACGTAGAACTAAGAAGATGGCGTAGGTTTTTGTATTTGGAATCGTGAAATGGCCTTCACACGGTTTTACGTTAGATATGTGAAATAATTGTGTTAATCTATAATCAAACCAAACCATTATTTTATAACTTAATAATGCAATTTCTACTAGTGATTGTCATTATTTGCATTGAATATTGATTAATTTATGTTGAAATAACATCAAGAAGTGCAAGAAACTAAAGAACAAAACAGACATGAGATATTTATTTTCTATAGTTGCCTTGAAAAGTTGAAACATTATTACAAAACGGAAATGTTTTAAGTAGAGACATCCTTTTTACGGAACTACTAGGAACACAATTACTTAGCTACAAAAATTATCAAAATTTAAGACATTTGTCCTTTGCTTGGGAACCATTAATTATGTTTGCAAAATGCAAATCATACTTTTTTTTTTAATTTAAACTTTAATAGATTTTTTATATTTGCGTTCTATAATATGCACATTATGAAACCCGAAATTTGGTTTTTTAAAGTTTCTGAATTGCTTCATTATTAAACCCAAAATTTTATTTTATTGGTTGGTTTTCCTGATGCAAAAAGATAAATTCTTTTCTTGCAAGGTACTTTTTATTTACAAATTTTATTATTATAATCAATCGGAGGACATATTTTTTTATAGAGGGAATAACTAGAAGAATTGGAGAAACGATATCAATGGTTACATTTTCTCAAAAACGCCCATTCATTCAGTATTAAATGAGCAAAGTTTACAAATGCCATTATTCAATATGTCTAACTTGAATTATTTTTTACTTCAAAATGTCAATGTTATGCTATAAGGTTGGTCATATAAACAAAATTTCATCTTAAATTTTTAATTCAAATTAAAAATGCTTTTTAATTAATTAAATGAAGCAAATATAAAAAATAGTATAAAAAACTCGTTTTATAAGGCGTTTTTTATCACTTGTCCATTGGAAAACTCGCCGCTGCGCGGCTATTTTTCCAGACCTGGACGCGTGCTAAAAAACGTTCCTTATAAAACTCTATGTTTTAATATACTGTTGTGTTTGGGAGGAGGATGGTAGCCTTTATTAGGGCTATTAAGGAACAATTGTACTTGAAAAACGACTTTAATAAACACACGACTTAGAGCGGTACATAGACTGTAGACATACTAGGGTTGGACTGCTTATGTATACAGGGTTGAACTAACTACATACATAACATTCCCCCACACTTACATTAAACTTACTCTATTTACAAGTTTAACCTTTGAGGTGGTCTAATGTTTCTATTAGACCTTCTTAAAACAACTGGACTATTATAAGTTGGTGTCAAACTAGGAGGAATTAATATTTTACTCGGAGTTCTAGCCAAAGAGTTAGTTTCATTTTCAACGAGATTTTCAATGTCAAGTTCAGAGTTTGAATGAAAACTTTGATCTCCATTTTCAGGGGATAACACTGGTGTTTCGACTTTCGGACTACTTGACGTTTGAACTATAGGCATTGGTAAATAACTATTTGACTCATTTGTATTACTTATTTCAACATTAATTTTATTACTTTTAAGATTATCGGCGTGCATTAATTTTACCTGATTATTAACTAAGACTAGGTAGGTCACTGGACTTAACACTTTTAATACCTTACCGACAACCCATTTTCTCTCTAAAACTATGTAGCAACAGACATTTTCGCCTTCTGCATAAAACTTTGTTTTGACTCTCTTTTTGTTTTCGTACTCTTCGACTTTTTCCTTTGTTAAAACTTCTTTTTCTCTTCCCCCAATTTTTGGTTTAAGCATTAATAATTTTGTTCTAGGTAACTGTTTAAACATCATTTCTGCTGGACTAACTTTTGTTACTGACGAAGGGGTATTACGATATGCAAACAAAAAATTATCTAACCTTTGTTGAATTGACAAATTTTTGTTTTGCTTTTCAAAAATACTTTTTTTTAAAGCGAACTTTGTAGTTCCAACATTTTTTTCAGCTGACCCATTTGACGTAGGGTGGTAGGGTGGCGAAAATTTAACAACAATACCATTTGACATACAAAATGATTTGTATTCATGACTATTAAAGGGAGGACCATTATCTGACACTATTGTTTCTGGAAAACCAAAAATTGCAAAAGTTTGCCTTAATTTTTGTATGACTTCATATGCGTTAGTTAGATTTTTAAACAAGTACACATCTAACCACTTGGTAGTTGTATCAAAAATAAGCAAGAAATTTTGGTTTTCTAGCTTAAAGAAATCTATGTGCAATCTTTGCCAATTATTTGTACATAATTTCCAAGGCGACAACTGAACTTCTTTACCCTTAGCTGAAAATACTTGACATGCCTCACATGAGCCTACTTTTTGTTCTATCTGTGAATCTAAACCTGGCCACCAAACGACTTCTCTGGCTTTTAACTTCATGCGAACAATTCCAGGATGTTGATCATGTAAAATTTCTAGAACCTCATCCCTGAGACCTTGTGGAATGACTACTTTATTACCTACCATTAAACAACCGCTTTCTATACCTAACTCACTTCTTCTTCTAAAATAAGGCTTTAAGTTTTCATCTGAAAGGTGGTTAGGCCAACCTGTTTTGGTTAATTCAAGCACTTTGCTCAAATTTTTATCACGTTTCGTTTCGAGTGCAACATCTTGACTTGACAAAGGTAATTCTGACAAACTATCTGTGGTAAAAAATTTAACATCTAACGAAGTTTCTTCAGGCAATGGAAGCCTTGATAAAGCATCTGCATGACCAATATCTTTACCTTTTCTGTAACGTAACTCATAACTATAACCAGACAATATTATTGCATAACGTTGCAAACGATTATGAACATGAGTAGGTACCCGACTTTCGAACCTAAAATACTTTTTAAAGGTTGGTGATCTGTTTGTAAAATGAAATGACGACCGTATAAAAATTTATGAAACTTTTTAACAGCAAACACCAAAGCTAACGCTTCTTTTTGGACTTGAGCATACGCCTGCTCTGTTTTGGACAACGTACACGATGCAAACATGATAGGACGTTCTTGATTATCAATAATGTGGCTTAACACTGCACCTACACCGTATTGGGATGAATCTGCTGTAACAATAAGAGGTTTGTTCGAATCAAAGAACACAAGTGCTCCACTGTTTAACAACAATTCTTTTGACTTTTTAAACGATTGTTTTGCTTCTGAACCCCACACAAACTTAACATTTTTTTGTAACAAATCGTACAAAGGACGTAAATGACTTGACAACATAGGAATGAATTTTGCGTAATAGTTTATTAGACCAAGGTATGCGCGAACTTCTGTTAAATTTGAAGGTTCAGGTGCATCTGAAATAGCTTTCATTTTTGACTTGACAGGACGGACACCTTGACTACTGATTTCATGACCTAGAAATTGTACTTTACTTGCAAAAAATGTACATTTTTCTTGATTAATTCTGATATTATGCTCTGACAATTTTTTAAAAATTTTTCTGACTTTGACTTGACAATCTTCAATACTGGACCCGGCAATGAGCACGTCATCAAGATATACACTGACATTTGGAACACCCTGTACCACTTGTTCCATTACAGACTGAAATATAGCTGGGGCGCTGGATACACCATAGGGTAATCTAGTAAAGGAAAATAAACCTATGTGCGTATTTATTGTGACTAGTTTTTGTGACTGACGACTAATTTTAAGTTGTAAATATGCATTGCTTAAATCTAGCACTGTAAAAACGGACATTCCTGACAACTTATATGCGATTTCATCAAAGCTAGGCAATGGATAGTGATCTGTACTTAAAATTGGGTTAAGGGTTTTTTTAAAATCCCCACAAAGCCGCAACCCACCAGACTTCTTTTTGACAACTACTATTGGACTAGCAATGTCACATTGGGTTGTAGGCTTAAGAATACCTTCAGTTACCATTTTATTCAACTCTTGCGCAACTGACTCTTGTAACGCAAAAGGCATTGTATAAGGTTTATGAAAAATGTAATTTGCATTTTCTTTGACTACTAAATTTGCCTCATATCCTCGAATAAACTGACTTCTATCAGACGAAAATACATTTGGAAAAGACTTTTTTAACTGACTAATTATTTTGATAGAATCAGACGAGTTTGACTTTGACTCTGTACTTGACACTGACTCTGAATTCGACTCTGTATTTGACATTTGGACTGACTTTTGGAAATTTTCTCTCCAAGTTGGACACAAACTATCTAACCAGTCTCTACCTAAAAGAGGACAACTGCAAAATTGGTTATTGTTTGCTACTCTTAATGGTAAAGTAAAATCTGAACAATTATAGACAACCGACACATTAATTTTACCCATTATATCCAACTTTTGACCTGACACAGATCTGACTTGACTATTTGACTTAACTAAATCCTTATGACTAAAGAACTTATTATAATCACGATCGGAAATCATACTGATTGACGCGCCAGTGTCCACTTCCATGGTTAAATTACGTGACTCGACATTAACATTAAATAGAAAAGGCACTGACCTTAGTTGCTTGACATCCAAGTACTTAACTGACTTGATAGACAACTGTTCCTGATTTTCCTCTTCCTCTTCTTCTTCCTGTGCATATTTGACTCGACTACGGCACACTCTGGACGTATGACCTTGCTTTTGACACACAAAACACTCCCACGACTTTGCTGGACATGTTTCTGCGTCGTGCCAACGACCGCAACGATAACATGATACGCCACTGACTTTTGACTGCGACTGTGACCCTGACTGAGACTGTGACTTTGACTGTGGCTTCGACTGAGCTTGTGGCTGTAGATTTGACTGTGACCTTGACTTTGAACTCGACTGTGACTTCTTTCGACCATAGGAAATCTTCCTGACATCTTCTGACTCGGGACTCCGCATGATTTTTGCCTGTTCATTGGCTAGCTCCATGCTAATTGCCAATTTGTAAGCTGCAGAAAACGTATAATCTTCGGACAGTAGTTTCTGTTGGATTTGACACGACTGTAATCCAAAAACAAACCTGTCTCGGAGGGCTTCATTTAGAAAGACTCCGTACTCACATCCACTTGCTTGATTTTTAAGTCTGATTGAATAACTACTGATGCTTTCACCTGGTTCTTGTTTAATTTTGTTAAAATTAAATCTTTCAGCAATCACTAGTTTCTTTGGAGAATAATATTCCTTTAAAAGGGCTTTGAGCTGAACAAATGACTTGGTATTGACTTCAACTGGACGGGTTAAATCCTTCATGACAGAATACGCTTTAGGACCAATGAGCGTAATGAATAAAGGCACTTTCCTATCCTGAGGGACGTCATTGACTAAAAAGACTTGTTCCATACGTTCCATATACTCATCGAAGTTTGTATTAGGCTCGTATTGCTCAATTTGACCGATTAATGACAACAAAGCCATGTTTTTATTGTTTTTTTAGACGACTTGCTTGACTGACTGACTGATGACAATAAAAACTTATTATTCTCGACTTGACAGTTGACCGACTCGACTTGACCGACTCGACGAACGGACCGTACTATGTACGTGATGCTGTTGACTGCTTCCAACTTTTCCCGACTGACCGGTTAAAAGTGAGGTTAAAAATTGCGACTACTTTTGCAATTTTTGACTAAAATATCGACTTTCCGCGATTCCTTTTTATCTCGTCGCCAAACTGTTGTGTTTGGGAGGAGGATGGTAGCCTTTATTAGGGCTATTAAGGAACAATTGTACTTGAAAAACGACTTTAATAAACACACGACTTAGAGCGGTACATAGACTGTAGACATACTAGGGTTGGACTGCTTATGTATACAGGGTTGAACTAACTACATACATAACATATACTATTTTGTCTTTACTTCCCGTTAAAGTCTCCTTTTAAAAACTTTTTTCTATCCGCAGTTTTATTACGGGGTTAATAATAAAACATGCTGTAAACATGTTTAAAACAATTCAACCATCAACTTCTTAAGATCCATGATACTTACAAGAAGATTAATGCATTATACTATTGTTCTCTTTTTGTACCGGTCTATTAAAAACACATAAATTATGAGAGCATTGTGTTTAATATTGTTGAGTTTACCTCGCAGTTCACCTTTTACGACAAACGAGGAATGCGATTAAACTTTTACTTTTATAATACCGGCAGCATCTAATTTAACGGTAAATTTGTATTTTGGTTGTTAAAGACTAGGCACCATTAAATTCAAAAGCACATCATAAATTAAATTTGTATAGCATTTAGGTAAGTTCTTTGGGTAATCTTTTTTTATTCTAATTACAAAGTTTTAAAATTTACATAGTGGGTGTCTAAAAATTGGGTGTTGTTGGACCATGCTAGGGGATCCCTGAAAACGTGTTAAGAAAAAACCATCTTATAAACTGCTTTACATCAATTGTTAGAAAAATGGACCGATTTGGAAATTTTATTTTAAACATACTTCCGGTTTTTTTCTGATGATAATTTTTTTGTCATAATACCTTGGGACCCCATATTATAACTAGCTGAGTCGAGGCCGGTGGATCCGACTCTTGAGTTCATTTCTTACGTTACATTCATTTTTTTTGTTAGAATCAAAGCGTATCCTGAAGATAGTCCAGAAGGTCCAAAACATAAACACAACCTTTAATGTTTTTAAAAACATGTCCAAAATTTACATTGCATTTACCAGGAAATAATTTTTGATTAATAAAAATTGTATTGAACCATATTGGTATTACCAAGCGTTCAAAAAAAATATTGCGTAAATTCTTAAAAATTTACATTTTATTCTAATTTTTTTTCTTGCTGTTTTAAAAGTCAGGCGAGGTTTTTTCTTCTTAATTTTAATCACCATTAAATTAATGTTTGACCTACGACAGCTTACCATTATTAGACAGAGTATATTATCGATATAAGAGAGGTCTTTAAAGGGCTAAAACATTTTTCAAAATGCAATAGGGACATTCCATATAAAATCGACCAATCATAGTAGCTATTATTTGATTTGGTTTATATTTGGTGGGTACAATCCTTACCTATGGTGAAGGTGGAAATTTTTTTTTTTTTTTGAATTTTCATAATTTTTCTTGGCTTAGATTAAAAATTGAATTTTCCGATTTTGCGATTTTGGAAGATTAAAATTGGTAGTAATTTTAAGTAGACAATAGACACTTATTTTTATTAAAAAATCAGGAGCTGCATATTTGCACTTCTTCCCTACTATTAAGTACCTCAAACTATTGAAAATGATCAAATCATATTTTAAATTCTTGGAAGATTAAAATTAGTACTAGTTTTTAGTTGACAAAGGACACATCTTCTTATAAAAAAAACTTTTATGAACCGCATATTTGCACTCCTTATCTATCAGGCAGCTATGGAAAATGACCAAATATGGAACTAAAAAAAGTTATGTGGGACTGGGTAAATTTTTTTTTTTATATTTTAAAATGTTGTAGGGGTAATAGAGACGCATGAAAAAAAAAATTTGGTTTGTGATTTAACTTCGTTCAGAAGCAGCAACGGTTTTAATATGCTACATTTACACAAAATCGAATCACAAGACCGTTTCTTTTTTTTATTGTTTACTATGTCCTTGGTAACATTTTAACCTAAAAATAAAAAAAGTTTACTCACTCCCACATAGCTTTTTTTAGGTCCAAATTTGGTCATTTTACATAGTTGAAGGGGCTAACTTTTAGGGAAGGAGGGCAAATATGCAGCTGCTAATTTTTTATTAAAAAGAAGTTACCAGGAGTAAGCACTGGACCAAACCTCAAAAGGATTTAAAATCATGCAGCAACTCGAAATCCGAATTTTGGTCGATTATTCATGGAATGGGCCAATATCTTCAATTTATTGCACTCTGAGATTTTACATAAAATGGGATTTGGATCAATAATTTGTTGGGAGTGTACATTGAATTGCTTATTTTGGCACAATTGAAAATAAAATCTAAAGCAAAAATGTATTTTCCCGGTGTTGCCAAACTTATCGAATTTTACCTGATGTATGTTTTTTCCCAATGATTATCTGCACTATTTCTTGTTCTTTGGTTTTAATGGTCATACATTTTTGCAAAACTATTTATTAAAATAAGTCTAAAAAACTCATCCATGAATCTTGATCATACACTTTTAAGTTTTGCATTATATTTTTTGACATTGTTGTCAGCTTTATTTGATAAAAATTCAATTGTTAATAAATAATAATGGTATATGACTATTTTACTCTAACAGATAAACACATGGTAAATGGTAAAATAGTTTTGATGGGTACCCCCCTCTTTAACTTGACAGTTGAGTTGACCCCCTATATTTAACAAGAAAGCGTTGTTGTGTAGATTGTCCTCTTCCGAACAAAATTTTAAAGATCCTATGTATTTGGTTGCATTAAATCGGGTCTAGGAGAATTCACCACCCACAATTCACCGCCGACAATTCATCGCCCACAATTCACCGATCCACAGTTCATCGATAAGACAATTCATCGACAAGTCAATTCACCGCCACACAATTGTTCGATGGGAGAATTTATCGCCTAGTATGAATATTAAAAGAAATGATTTTAAACTAGAATGCTTTCTGATAATGTGTTGGTACATTTTAAGCTTAACAACACCGAGAACAACACCTAGTAATATGTCCCTCAGTGTAATGCACACAATTTTGGACGCACTGTTAGGCACCGACATAGCTAGAGTTGTTTATATTTTCGTTTTAGCAGCAAAACTTAACCTAACCTACCTAACCTAATGTCCCCCAGTGGAAAGTGTCCCCCAGTGCTTTCATATAAGTCAGTCTAAAATCCTAAAATTCAAAAAAAAGTATGCATATTGGACTTTACCCAGGTAAAAAAATTCCATTACCTCTATCCTTTCCGTTTTTGAACATTTAAGTCTGCAAATATTCTAGGTAAATAAATATCCAAGAAATTTTAATAAAATCATTAGGTAATTATTATCTATAATTATTTTGGTGGTAGGCAATATTCTAGGTAAATAAATTTCTGTTATTTATTTTGTTCATTGAATAAACTAATATTCAAACTAGGCGATGAATTCTCCCATCGAACAATTGTGTGGCGATGAATTGACTTGTCGATGAACTGTCTTATCGATGAACTGTGGATCGGTGAATTGTGGGCGATGAATTGTCGGCGGTGAATTGTGGGTGGTGAATTCTCCGGATACCCATTAAATCAGCATTAAAAATTTGAAAAACCACCAAGAATGGAAGTTGCTAGAATAAGTATTTACCAAGTTAGAAGCATTTATTTCATAATTTTATACATTTGTGCACGGCCTGTAGATAATAAATCAATTACATAACTAATCAATAAACATGTTAAAATAAATGTTAATTAATTAAAAAGATTAACACAATATAATATTTGGATTGAACACACCCAGCACCTGCAAAATTATAGCAGGAATAAAGTACATACCACAGTAGTTTGTTAAAAAAATGCATTCCCAAGATATTATTTATTATTCATATACGGATTACTGTTTGCACTATTTACTGCAATTATAAGAACATTGGATAACAATAATAATTATTATTAAATTATTGTTTGCAGTAATTGCCATGGTACATTGTATGTACTAATGCCAACGAACAGATTATTATTTTTGCAATAAATAAATATTATTATTTTTCTTTTAGAAATGCGAATAAGTTATTACCTAGGGATTATTATATTGGAAAATAAATATCATTCTACCCTTCGTTTTATTCACAAAAATGAAAATCGGCTTGTAGAAAATATCAGTTTTATTTGAATTAGAAACGAGTAAACGTAACTTTACTTTAACTTAAAAAACGAAAATTATTTGCAGATACTATTTGACTAAAATAATAAAGAGCTTTGTAAAAACATTTTTAAGTAGAGTATTTTTTTTATTTTATATAGTTTAAAACTAAACTATATAAATATATATATATATTTCCGTACCTAACCAAGATCAATTTCGAAGGAAAACTTCTTCCGTCATAAAAAAAACTAACATGTTTTAGTTTATAATGCAGCAGTTTGTTTTTATCGAGGTTTTTATTCATTGTAATAAAGAAGTAATTTTCTATAAACATTTTATTAAAGTCGAGAAAGTGAATTACAACAAATAGAACACGATATTCTATTAGAATTCTGTTGTTTTGTCATGCTGCATGAATGTCCACCTTATTAACATAACCACTGATGTTGTCTTTCTTTTCTTTCAGGAAGTACAAAGACTTTAATAGCCACAGGAAGCAAATTCAATGTGACGTGGCATTTAGGATATCCACATAAGGTAGGCTTTTTTGGGAATAACTGTTAGTTTGTTGTCCTATTGTTATTCCAGAGGACGTGTTCAAGATGTTAAAATATTGGAAACTTACAGAAATTTGTTTGCTAAAGGACCTCGGTCAATAGTCTTTTGAGTTTCAGTCAATAAAAATATTTTTTATTTGTTTTATTTTAAAAAAATTTGGTTGACAAAAAACTCTAACTACTATTTTTGCGCCTTAATAGTTACAACAGTATGTTACAAATCTTATAATACGACTAGAAGTATACAGCTCTAAATATTCAGACATTTAAGCTACTTCCGCTTATATCGGAATAAGTTACGTGTTCTTGGATCGGAATTGACAAAACAATAGGGTTCTTCCCCTAAACGAAATTGATTTTTGCACCAAATATTGAGTTAATTCATAATTGAATAAACCGTTCTTCAGTTATCGTGATAACAAGTTTCGTTACAGACAGACGGACAAAAAATAAAAGTCTTAAAAAGTCATAAAACGAACAAATCTGCAAAAATGTTTGCTCTAGGATGAATATTAACGATTTTAGAGAAGGTCCGACCAAATGCAATATACTCTTCGACTTTGTCTGCGAAGAGTATAATAATAATAAAAGCAGCAATGCAAAGAATTCAAAACAGTTAAAAATAACTAAACTTCAAAATAAAAATAAATGTTTGGAAAAAATAAGTCCTTAAAACAATGTTTAGAGTATACTCGACGATAACTATTTCTCATTGCTATAGGCTCGCCGACGCCGGGCCGCCCATTTACGTTTGTTGTAATATCGTTAGGAAAACCATATGGAATGAAAGTTTAAGAAACAGTTATTACGTGTATTTTTCTATTCCGAAAGTATTTCCAATGCATTTTATTCTTCCTATAAGTTTACTTTCACAGGCATTTTCCAGAAAAGCTTATAATTATCTTTGACCCAGCTACCTGTTTACTGACCTGACCTCTGTTAGTAATTGGCAAGATTTCGTTATAATTCTTGTTTAGGTTTCCAAACGGATTATAAGTAAATATTATTATTTTAATTAAAAACACAGATATTTAAGTAAATTTTATAATTATTTAAGGATTATCAAATTAACCAACAATTTAAAAATAAAATAAATACCCAAATATTACCTATTAAAGAATTAACTAAGTAATTTCTCCACGTAATAGTTTTTATTACTAATTATAAACAAGCCTAATTAATACCTACATATCATTTAAAAATTAGCAGCTTTCTTTGTAATTATGTAATTAATTATTCCTTTTTTTAATTTTTGTATGGTGTTATTTTATGTGAAAATAATGCCGAGTTTAAAAACTTTCATTTAGGAATTAAAATTTAATTTAGGAAATTTATGGCAGCTTGTAGTGGATTCACGCAAATTCATTTAAACAATTAACATTTAATTTAAAAATTAATTTAAGAAATGTACAGCCGCTTATTGGTTGAATTGACATTGACATTGAATTTTCTCATTTGTCAATGTCATTTGACATCAAATAAACCAATGAGGTGCTGTAAATTCCGTAAATAAATTCTTAATTGTAAAATGAATTTACGTGAATCACGGTGAATCCACTATCATATTGATCCATTTGACATGAAGAAATAAAAAAGCTTTAATGTCAGCAATAGACCAATTACAAACTGCCTTAAATTTATTTATTAATATAGTCAAGGAAACAAGAATACTAGCTAAATAACTAATATAAGTAAATAATCAAAATGCACTTTTGTAGTGTCTTTTAAAAATACACGATCGATTAATAGGTTGACTACTTCAGGTTGATTGCACTGCGTTATTTTTCTTATGCAATGCCAATAAGTATTTATTAGAATTAGATGTAGGTATAATAAGATGGGTGTGTCATGCAGTTTCATTCGCCTATAAGCCAATGTCATGCTAATGTGAATACTTCTTTGATTAAGAAAATTTATTGATACATAAGGTAAAACCTGTATGGAATGTGTATACATATACCTACACCTTCCATGTTGATCAAGTGTGTTGTATACAAATTATAATTAATTTTCGTAAGACTAAAATTACGACACATATGTTATTGCTGCAACTATTTATACATAAATTAGCGATGATGCTGTAGGTCGTTTATTAGCTAGATTATTGGACGGAGAAGTAAAATTTTGTTCTTAATTATTATTACATTGGATTATCAAGGACAGATTCAGAGATTAATTTTCAATAATAGGTTAATCACATTTTAGAAGCTTGTGTTTTTGAAATACTTTTAACAAAAATTTCACAAGCTTTTTTGAATCTTAGCCAATTCACTTTTATTGCTGATAACTAAAAAGCGATACCGTAAGCGAGTAGCCAAACTAATTTTCGTGACGTCACAAAACTGGATCTTCTAGAAAATAAGGCCTCCAGGATTCAAAAAAATAAACATAAAAGTGGTTCGGCCTGATAAAATGAAGTATGCCTTTGCTACGAATCACGTTTTGTCTGCCAAAAAATGTGACATTTCTCTTGTTGGAATTGTCAATACGTGATGGAATCACTGAAGCTAGTTTCCATGGTTTTGATAACTACGAGTTAAAAAAGAAGCAAGAAAGAAGTCATTTGTCGAGGTAATTGTCAAAACGTCAAAGTCATGAAACTAATTGGCTGTATTAGCTTCAGTGACGTCATATTAATATGGTGATGAATTATGAAGCTAACAAAGGCAAAATTGCATCTGGTTTCCATGGTTTTGACAACTACGTGTCAAAAAGTAATTGAAATTCGATAGGATTTTGTCTTTTGTAGGCTTTAAAGCTTAATAGTTAATACTGATATAAAATGATAAAAAAAAGTTTCATGGTTTAAAAGGATTAAGTAGATTCCTTGTTTCTACAACTCATGTTGTATGAGCTCTGAAATCAAATAAAGAAGAATAATAAATTGATTTAAACCCATGACTAATAGTCTGGATACAGGATACCCATAATGAAGCAAGTTTTCTTTTTTTCTGACTTCATGAAAATGAATTCGAACGCATTCCTAATCGGAATAGGAGCGCCAAAATAGTAATATAAAATGAAAACAAATGTTCAATGTACAGTAACACTTCTTAGAGAAAATTTATAACACCAATTATTCGTGCTCCAGTGGCGTATCATTACGAAATAATCGTTATATCTTGTACTTAATCTTACGCAAGTCTGAGATGAAATGCATTTTTAAAGTGAAAAGTATACGCTTATACATTCTTTAGATTAATTTATTAACATTTTAATTAGGATTATAAACATAATTACTAAGTCATAAAATATTTTGTTGTGCTAATAGCTAATTTAAAAAAAATATAACTTTTAATATGTATATTACGTTTATGTATGACGTATTTATCGGTCTGGTACAATGTTACATACAAATAAATTTTTGTTTCAAGTTATCCTAAAGCCGTACCAACGCTTCATTTGTATAATGAAGAATCACAGCTCATGGAGAGTTTATACAGCGTCTTTACCCCAACTTCTTTCCCCTTTACCTCATAGTCTTTACCTCCGAGTTCTCCTAATTAAAAATTATGGTTTATACAACTCTACCTCTTACCTCGTAAGTTTGAACAAGATACATAACCTTTTTAGCAATATGTTTTTACTTCTCGCATAATTTATTGTCTAAAATTGGCCTATCTTGTACTAGGTCTAAAAGAAATTTTTGGTTTATATCTATTTCACTCATTATTATTTTGAAAACTTATAACAGAATTACACAGTTTGTTTATTTTGACATTTTTAAGGTTAGGATAACATGATTTGTTAACCGAGGTAGTTCAAATGTTAAATTCATAGTTTAAATGTTGATTGCGTAGTTCAAATTTTATCGAAAAGAAATCTTACCTTTTAGTCTGTAACCTAAAGATAAAATATTTGAAGTAAAAACTATGAGAGACGGAGGTAAAGACTTTCTGTTTAAACGCCAAATGGCATTCACACATATTTATCTTAGAAGACTATGAGGTAAAGAAGAAAGAAGTTGAGGTAAAGAAGTTGTATAAACTCTCCATCAATGTTGAGCTCATGTCTACTAACGACAGAAATAGAATAGCTACAATTATTACATAACTAGGTACTTTTATAAGTAACAGAAAGAAAATTAAATTAAATTTCTTTAAAAATAATTAACATAAAGTAAGAGGTTTATGAATACTTAAATATTAAACAAGCACTAAAAAAATAAAATATTTTTCTATATACAATTCCGGTACTAACTAAAAACATAGTATCTATACCTGCAAGAATTTTATAAAAATTGATTCCGGTTTTAAAGACTTAATATTCTATTGCGCTATTCTAAATTTATCTATCAAGGCTGAATTAAGAATTTTTCTATAAATTTTAAACATGTTATTTCAATCAAAATACTTCTTGTATATATGTAAAATAAAGTACCAAGTATTACTACTCTTACTAGTTATATCTCTTTTTGCAAGGTTGATTCAGTTAAAACAAAAATCAAGGCAAACAATACTTCTTTTATTTTTTTTTACTGATCCAAACCTTTTTGGTGAAACTTAAAGCAAAGAGAATGAATTTACTAGAGTATCAGTGCGCGAGGTTTTAAAAGGTAGAGGGCCACTCTGAAAAGTAGAGGGCGCTTCAAGCTTCAAAATTTCATGGGTAGATGTCGTTGTTTTTTTATTCTACCAAAAATTAAATCTAGTAAGTGCTCTAAACTAAACATATTATTAGTGTCAAATTGACTTTATTCAAAATAATATTTAAATGATAAAAAAACATGTTTTTATTTAAAATTAAGTGATTAATGTTAATGTTGCCTTCATTAGATGTAAAAATAACTCTAATCTGCTACAACTCTTTAAAATAAAATCAAAATTGAACCCATAAAATTCAAGACTATCAAAATACTCAGAAAAATGGTGTATTTGTGAATGAAATTAGCGGGCAGCGGTTCCTATCCCCAAAAGAAACAGTGGATGCTTTAAATTACGACATGACGACGGCAATTACGACAAGCTTAAATAAATCAAAACTGGAGTTAACTGTTTGAATGAATGCAAAAATTCACCGATCTTGGCAAAAAATTCTTTGGAATGGAAAAAAGAGTAGATCTGCTCAATCTGTTTGTGTTTATGCAACACTTTAATAACAAGCGCGTACGTAAACTTTATTGTAGAAGGAAGTATCAGGAGTTTTTATTACTATTTTTTTTTATAATTGAAGTTTATTTGACATTTTTAAATTAAATTTTAATAAAATGTCATCTATGTACTTGGTGTAAATCAAAATAAAAATCTGTACAAAAACCTAACCTTAAAATAAAATCACCAAAGAAAACTGTAAAATTTTACAGATATCTGAAATACCGCGATTCATGAAAAAGGCCGTCACTGTCAGTCTAAGTTAATAATTTGTCTATGCTTAAAGTAATTTTAACAAATATAGATATGGCATATGACTGGCTATAGCGTATGTTTTTTGCATGTAATTAAATAATGTAAATTATTTCGCAGAAGGTTAAAAAGAAAGACTCGAAAAGTATTAACATGCATCTAATTTTGTTTTTCTCTACAAACGAAAAACCAAATAGAGCTTTGATTATAAAAATCGTGAGGATACATCTCCATACGGTAAATAAAATCTTAAATTGCTTTTAATAGTGCCTAACCTATGTTCTCGTTTTCTTCGGTACTAATACTTGAGCATGTTTGCCCTGAATGCAAAATTAAATCACCCACCTTCTTTGACAACTTAATTCTTGCACCAAAAGCCAATATTCTCACGTTCACATCTTGCGTCCTTGTAAAGAGACCATGAATCAATTGGCCCACGGCTTCTCAAAGTACTACCACAAATTTGGAATGCATTGTATGCAGCGCAGGCAGAACTAGTTCAATACCTCATTCAATACAGGGTCTTACATTAAAGGACCACTTTTACTTTTACAATAGTAATTTACAAGTAGGAACGTTGCAGGAAACATTTTCAACCAGAAAATTTAAGTGATATGTAGTCCCCCAAAATAGGAGTTTACGACTGTCCTCTAAGCGAATATCTAAAGATAAATGATAAAAAATGTAGCTGAAAACATCTTGTCTATATGATGGGTGGTCCAACACTAACAATTTAACCGTTCTGCTGGCAACTTTCCTGCCTTTTAATTATTCTCTGTAAAGAAGCAAGAACCCATGGAGGTCCTTGAATTTAGGACACCCTGTTTACAAGCATAACAAGTGTATAAATTCACCTGCAATAATGTAAAAGCTTTCGAAGAAATACAAGTTATGAAAAAGATTGATATTCAGTACGTATATGAAACGAATATTAGCCCAAAGGATATTACCTCTATAGGCGGGGCAGCATTAAAAGAAGTACCTATACCTCAAGAATGCTGTAATAGGTACTTTCACTCATTCACTGTCTCGTCATTAACTGTGAATAAATTCCTTTGAAGATTGCATACCTACAGGTGTGTGAAGCAATATCCATATCAATTCTACAATTCATCAACGATTTCCTTTGATGAAAAACAATGTGTCGTGATATGTGCAAACCGAAAAGAATCATTTGATTCTAAATCTGATTTCTCTAAATAGCTACCTAATTAATTTAATTATAGTGGTTTCCTTACCTTGGAATGTAATGACCTCGGTCTTGATCTGAATTTTGACCATTTCAACGTAACTTTACATTAAACTGGTGGTGTTATTCTTCCAAAATTAAATCAGCATCTCATAAAATTTGGTCCGTCCGTCACGTCTAACGCTAAGACTGAACAGTACCTACCCCTATTTGTTTGCAGCTATTCTCATTCTGGAATATCATTCCTTATGGAATAAAAAGAGATAGAAAGACATTCTAGAATAAGAATTGTCCTCAAACAAATACGCGTAGCATTTTCTTAGAAAGATAAAATGTATATTTTCAGGTGCCACTTGACTCACAATTTAGAAATACCAAAATCTACTTAGAAGGAATGAAAAATCCGTACTTACCTAATTTAAAAAATTGTTTTGCCTACGATACGTAAAACTCTTGAGTCCAAATCTTCAAATGTATGTAACTGTAGTCTCTATTGTACAGAAATAATGTTAAAATAATTAGCAATTTGCGGACTATTATCACTGGTGGCAAACGTAATTACCGAAAAATTGTTAACACACAGCATGTGGTTAAAAAAAATTGTTAAAAAATGCCACCTACCTGCTAACCCAACCACATTCCCGCTTTATGCCGGCAATTAGTTGTGTATAAAATTAATGAGACTTAGAAAGCAAAACACATTGTTAAACAATTCCCACAAGCAATTAACTGAACCATATTTTTTATTATTGTTCAAGTTAGAGGAAGTTAACCTTAGTATTTTTTTTAATTATTATCTACCTGCATCTGGGATAGTGCAATATTATGTGCAATTTAATGTTTTTTAAAATTGTTTATTACCACATTAACAACACGAGCAACACGACAATGTTAAGGTGAAATAGTTATTCGATCATATGTAGAAAGAATCAACTAAAAACAGGTAGGCGATTCTGATTTCACGATTCGATAGTTCTATCTTCTTCCCTCTAACTATTTTGTACATAAGTCTGTCTTTATATTTGTGTCGAATCGAGAAATCAGAATAGCACTGCAGTTTTTGAAGGTACAAAATAAATAATCTAATTAAGAGCAAGAGCGCATTTTGAAACTGGGATTCGGCCACCCTTGCGCCCGTTTTTTGTTTTTTTGCCACCATGATTTTACAAATTTATGGATGTCTTTTATGATTCTTGTGAAATTATCACTTTATGATCTTTTTTATATATTTTCCACAGAAAAATTTGTACACAATAAACTCTTAAATTGTGATTTTAAAGAGGTTATATCATTGAGTAATGAGTTGGTATACGTACTAAAATCATCTTCTAACAGTCGTTGAATAAAAATACATCCTTGGGGTTTACTTTTTAATAACTTTCAAATGTTCTTCCGTTCGTCCGGAGGTCACCTTATTAATTTTAAGAAATTTAATTTAGATTCCTAAATGTAGAAACATTGGGATAAAGATAACATTTAAAAGTACCTAACTCTATTAAATAAAAAAGAACTTGTTATTATCATACCTAGTTTCATCTTTTAACAAAACTTTTTTGATTAAAATTTAAGAAACACTGTTTAAAAATACTAGATTCTTGTCGACAGCCTTGACCTTGGACTTTTTGTGCTTATTAACTCAGTAGCTATAACCCAACGTAAATAAATACATGAAAAGTGTTAAAAGACAATTAAATTGCAAATTATTTGCAAATATAATGAGAGGTTCTTTTTATAAAATGTTGATTTATGGTAAAGATTACCAACAAAACAACATAAGGAAGCTTTAAAATTAAGTGTTTTTTGTAGGTATGTTTTTTTTATACAACCAAACTTATTTGCAAAAAAAACTCTACCGGATTCTTAAAAACGGTGATGTCACAAATACCATAAAATGTATATAGCATTTAATCATTATATCATAAGCAAATACAACAAATATGTTAGATAACTTATTCTTTTTATTCAGTACCTATAGGTACACTACTTAACTTTACTTACTATTAATTTATCACAAAAAAAAGATTTGAGTACAATAAACGCATGAATAAAAAAGTGGCGCATAAACGCATTGGTACGTTGTTGGGGCTTTCCAGGGGATCTCCAAACAATGAAAAAAAAAATCATCTGTTGTTCATGGAAGAAAATGCGAACAAAGTTGCATCAGTTCGACAACACTGATTGTGAAAATACATCTTAGGTAAAAATATCTATTATAAATTCTTGATCATAAATTTTTGCATTAGATTTTATTTGCATTGTTGTCAGCATCATTTCATGAAATTTTTGTAAAATTAAATTGACTATAAAAATCATATCTCCTAGAATATATGAGATAGAATTTTCTAGCCATTTTCTGGGGACCCCTAGGCTTGCCCTACTTTTATTAATTTATCACTTTTTGCTTCCACCAAAACTCGACGTCTTCGTTTTTATTTTAAATGGAGCAGATATTTTGATAATCTTGATCCGTGGGATATCTGATATCTTTATAAACTAATAATCTGCGCATTTAAAAATAAATAATACTTACATTTTTTGTTTCAGGGTGGTTACAAAATTCAACTTTTAGACGAATTAGAAAGGCCCGTATTAGATCTAACCCCATCGATTCAGGGGTCAGAATTTGTGTCCAGCGATGCTACGTAAGTACTATTTTTTACAATATTTGACAACCTGTTGTACATTTTAGCAATTTTTACTAAAACTTCTCTTACGATACGAACTTGAATCCCTAAGAATAAATCAAGTTAGTAAGGTCACAGCTTAAAACAATTTAGTGGAAAGTTGCTAAAATGAGACACAGGAATTTTTTTTACTTTCTCCGCTAAGCATGTATTTTTGGAAACTGGTTTTTCATTTAAAGTTAATTTACGCTCTTAAAATTCATGGAGATTATTTTTTGAACCGGAACAAAAGAATCATAATTCAAAATTAATTAATGTAAAAAATGTAAATTAATATCTATTATTTTGCTTTTCAGAGCTCAGTCATTTCTAGTCCAATTACCTAATGACTTTACCTGTAAAAACTGTACACTAAGACTTATTAGACAAGCTCTGGAATGGGGACAAAACTACAAATTTTGGTCTTGTGCAGATGTTGACATTAAAGCAAGTAAGTGCACATGCTTTTATCATAATGATTTATTTTGTTGACCTTATTTAAGCTTGTATTTGGATACAAACTGTCTACCTATAATAGCAGTCAGTGCGCTATTAAAGTCTTATTATACTCTTCGCAAGACTAGGTCCGAAGAGTATATTGCAATCGATACGAAAAATCTAAAATCGTCAATTTTCATCCCAGAGCAAAAATTCTTGCAGATTCGTGTTTTTCATCGAATTTTGAACAACTTTGAAAAAATCCGTCCGTCTGTCGGTCGGTCGGTCGGTCGGTAGGGTGTATGTCACGTTTCTTGTAAACACGCTATCTTAAGAACCATAACTTTTATCAAATTCAAATTTTAAGGAAAAATCGATCCCTATAGGAGGAAGAACCCTATTGTTTTTGACGAGAATCCGAGTACAGTAAAGCCCCCTTTTCAGCCCCCCAAATGAAAAAAAAATCGTAGCTCGACTATAATTAAATTTACAAAAAAAATTATTCGACATAAAACATAGACAATTTAATTCTTCACCAAAAAGCATTCTTTAGTTTTTTTGTCCAACCCCCCAATTACCCCCCAACACAAAAAAACCTTCTATCTCCGTTATTATTCAATCTACAAAAAAAAATTATTTTACAAAATTAATGAAAATTTAATTTTCTATTAAAAATGTTGCTTCATTTTTTGTAAAGTTAGCCAGTAAGGTTAAAACAACAAAAATTAAAAGATTTCAGTATCAAAAAACTTCTAAGTCCAAATAGCGTCACGCATCGGTCAAGAAGGCCATGCCAAAAATATTTCAAACAAAGAAACAAAGCCTGCTGTCAGAACAAATAACCTAAAATATCTTAAACGTCAGAATTGACTAAATTATTCGTGTTTTCTGTTAATAGTTTGCACTCTTCGCAGATTTTTTTATTTTTATAAGAAACTATTAATTATCCTATAACTGTTTTCTTGCGCGAAGAGTATAGCATAGAATGTGTAGCAATTATATAAAAAATTGATTTAGCTTTGATTTACAAAGTATAAAATTATACATCCACCGATTCCGAATTCTATTCGAGCTACTTATCTGCGAAGAGTAACTTCTACGCGTTTCGACTTCTACCCATTTCTAGTTTAATGTGTTTAGTTTCACATTTTTTATCAGAATATACAGGATGATTAATTAAATTAAATACTTTTTATATCGGGGATATGTTTTTGCTTCCAAAGGGATAAAAAGTTCCAAAGAAATTTTCTTATTATTAAATGCCATCACTTTACCGTTATGCCAAAAATGGGAAGATCCTGGGCAGACCTATAATTTTGATAATAATTCCAAATAGCATTAGACGCACAGGAATCACCCAAAACCGTTTTTTCGCGACTTTTGACCCCAAATATCTGGTGACGCCGACGTAATAAGCACGGTGATTTTTAGGAATATTAAGCTAGAGATTCAAATTCACAGTAAAAGATCTGTGCTCCTTGAAGCTCGTATAAGTCATCTCCGTTAGGCTTCCGTAAATTTTACTAAATAGCACATCTATATGAGCGCCCCATCGTACTTTAAAACTAAATGTAGTTTTGAAAACTAGAAAAATATGGCTACAAAGAATTATGGTTTTATTTAACTTCCTTTGTGTTAAAAATCTGACTTCAAAATTCAATGTAATTTAAAATTTAACAAGTTTATCCATGGAGCCCACTAGGGGGGGCAAGGCAAGAGATTTTTTTAGAAAAAAAAGTATCGTAAAAAGTTGTTAAGAATGTTATTTTGCACATATTTGCAAAGTTTTGGGCAAATCCAGCAAGACTAAATGTTAGACATAAAAAGGGGGTAATTCAGGGGAGTACAAAAATATCCCCCACTTTAAATGGTTGGGACTTTTTTCTAGATGTAATTATGAATCGAATGACACCATTTGCGTCAAAATCGGCTTATAGTAAAAAAAAGTTTCGCATTTTGGGTGTTTTTTCGGTTCATTACTCGATAAGATGTCTTTTTTTTTAATTTTTGAAGCCGCGAAAGTTTTTGTTTCTACTTTTTCTTTAATGATTTAAAAAGTGTATACCAATTATGTAGAACAAATGAAACAAAGTTTGTTAAATAAAATAATACTGTATAGTTAATGAGAAAACTCATTTGTCTGAAAGTACTTTAATACTTACTTACTACATTTCTAATTAAGTCGTAGTACCTAATTATTCTTACACGATATATCACAAATACTACTTGCATTGGTAGGTATAATGCACTTCTTATGGTTCGTTAGGAAAATACCGCTTTATAATAATTCTTCAGATAAGTAGGTACTTGGAGGTCTATATGCCTATCTTTCTGTAAAGTGCATTATGATTCATACATCCTAAAGCTATTACAAATAATAAATAATTTTTAAATGTAAAGGTAATAGTATATTACTACCGTGGGTGGAAAGGGTTTCATTTCTGTCGAGAGAAAAAGATGGTTTACCAAGGCGCGTAGCGCCGCGGTAAACCATTTCTCGAGACAGAAAGGAAATTTCCACCGAGGTTAGTATACTATTTTATTTACAACTGCTTACGTTTATGTTTAATTTTAAAAAGCTTTAATTTTGCAAATTAATATTATTTATTGTTAACATCTTGGTTAACATGATTATTTTTTTTAAATTTATTACCATGGTTACATTACAATTGCTTGACATCGAAGTAAAAAAATAGTTATTTTTAATAACTAATAAACGTCATTTCTCGCATTATTTTAAAGTCTTAAACCAACTAATATTAAAAAAAAACATAATGTCGGATAGTGATGACGAATGTACAGAATTAAAAGAGTGTGCGCAAAAGGCCGAAGAGGATTTGCTCCCACAAAAGAGTTAAATCCGACTTGTTTTCATTACCCAGGCGGAAAGTAGTTACTTTCCGCCCGGGCGGAAAGTGACAGCTTAATAAAACTAATAAAGTGACATTTTCCAACTTTTAAAAAGTCAGAAATGTCATCATTTCATATGCAGTTGTAAATAAAATTATTTTTTGCAACAAAAATTTGTTTTGTATTTCACATAAGTACAGGGTGTCTCACAGTGAATTCCACCCCCACTTTTCTCAGTTATTTTTGAGTTATTTAAAAAATTTAAAATGCTATCCTGTGACCCATTTCCTATATTTTTATAATATATATTTAAAATTTTAATAGCTCTTTAAATATACCGGGTGTTGCAAAAAATATACTTTTTTCTATAGGAACACCCTATATATTTTTACCATTTTTGGAAGAAGAAGTAATTCTAAGACATATTTATTCTTGAGTTTTTTTTGATTTAACGAAAAATAAGAAAATGGGGACGTCTTATTTTTTTGAAAATTATTATCTTATTATCACGTTTATTTTTTTTTCTTTTAAACTATTAAAATAATATTATAACTCATAATTATTTTAAGCAAAATCTTAAGACATTTTATAACAAATTTTCTAATATTCCCCCCTTATTGTTCAAACATTTTCTACTTTAACGTGGAGTCCAAACCACGACAGTTGCGAGTTTTTTGACCAGTACTACTGATTTGCTGAATTTGATTAGGTATCATGCAACAAATTTAAGCAAGGTGACCAGCTATTCGATTGGTATTGTTGTTAGACAATATTACAATAATACCATGCAGTACATAATCTTCATACTTTCTTATTGCAAAGAAAACACATAATAGATAACAGTACCTATTTTAATTAGATGGACCTCAATAGCCGATACGTCCTAATGCATTTAAAGTACGAACGTTCATAAATAATTGTAATTATCGAAGGAAAGTTAGATACGAGTCTATACTTGTACATTATTGCTTTTATGAAATGCAGGCAATTGCATTCCTGAAATATTTCGCACTACTGTGTGTTACCTACCTAAGAAGTAAATCATGATTAAAATATTTATGCAGAGAAAAGGCAATTTCTACCATGCACCATTGTCAGAACCATTAGATATTTATCTAGTAAACTTATGTTCTGACCCCTCTGACTTGTCTTATAAAATAATAATTTTTCTAGAGAAAGAATTCAGAGAAACATGTAGCAACCACGGAAGGTACTTATTGGGACGTTGCAAATGCGACCGTTTGTACTATGGAACTCACTGTCAGTACCGAGACGAGTGTTGGGAAAACAGCGACTGTGGTGACCACGGAATGTGCATTAATATAGACGCTACAACCGCCCCAAAACAACAATGTTACTGTCAGTTGGGATGGTTTGGTCCCGGATGTAACAAACGTAAGCCTTTCCTTTCTTACATCTGGAACATAACAAATACACAACTTTTCATTCTAGGTTCCCCTGTGAAAACGACCGACATCGACTTCGAAGCTTACACTCACCGAAAACTAAGCGATAACTTCCACCTCTACTGGAGAATTCTAAAAGAACACAAAGAAATAGAAGCGGTTATGGTAGTAAACGGTACCAGTTACGCCGGACTTGGTTGGAGGCCAAGATCCTTGACTAAAAGCTGTAAAAACTTCCCTCTAATCCATCCAACGTTTGAGGAACAAGCCCAATCAAAAGGTTCTGCTAAACCCGAGCCTAGTTCTGAACCTGAACCTCATGCTGAACCAAAAGCAACTTCAGAACCTGAACCTACAGCAGAGCCTAAAGCAGAACCCTCGGCTGAACCAACACCGGAGCCGAAGAGTGAACCAGAACCCACTGCGGAGCCAAGTACCACACCAAAGTACAAATTTAGAAAATCGTTGTATTCCCGAAGATCGGCTTCGCCCAGTATTAGTGTTCCCTCGAAAGCACCAAATGCGGACGTTGTAGAGACAAGCGTTTCTTTCCAAGTTAGCAAAAAGCAAGGTAAGTTGCAGTACACAACATAAACTGCTCGTTAAAAGTTAAGGATATTGAGTGGAAAAGCTTCCGTAGCACTTGTGGATATATTTGTTCAACTGCTAATGATGCATTAGATACTTCCTGGCTTTCTAGCGAAAGTTTATATTTCAAATAGACGGTTATTAAAACGGGATTCAACACTTATAAATTGGCCATATCAATCAGACGTTGGAGTACTGAATCATTCCGAGTGCTCAATTGGCAGCTAGACATTCTTAAAGATAAAACAAGGCAGAGACTCTACTTTTAGTAGATGTATGATTTTTCAGCCGATGATAAAATTCAGATTATCCGCATGATTTCTGAAGTTCAAAAACTTATTAAATTCTTGGCAAAGTTAAAAGACAAACCATACTAAGAGATTTCATTTTCTTACCAAAATTTTTCAAAAGTTGGAAAACCTCGATATCCCTAAAGAGCAGTTCAGTAGAAAATGTTTAAGTTCTTTTTGCACTATTTGCAGCTTTATCTAAAAATTGATATGCTTTCAGGTCGATTTAGAAGAGAAACTGATGGTGAGTTTAAAACATTTTTTAAGGCCTACTTAGTGTGCACTACTAAAAAGTCAATTTTTGTATATTTTTTTCAAAGACACTTAGTGTGCTTATGGTACAATTATAGCGACCTTATTAACTTTGTAGTAAAAAAAAGAATATATTTATTACAGCTACTACTAAAACGGTGGTTGGTATATATGTATGTTGATTTCTTGTAGACTCTCTAGAAGAACCTAAATCAGAACCCACAAAGGACGAGGGTGCAACACCAGAACCAACAGCTGAACCTAACTCTGAACCCGAACCCACCACTGAACCCATTTCAGAACCCACTCCTGAACCTTCCTCTGAACCTGAACCTACTTCCGAACCTATTTCAGAACCAGAACCCACATCCGAACCTCAATCCGAACCAGAACCAACATCTGAACCTCAATCCGAACCTGAACCCACATCTGAGCCTGAACCTACCTCGGAACCTCAATCTGAGCCTGAACCTACCTCTGAACCAAAAACTGAACCTGAACCCACTACAACCGAACCCAATTATAGACGTAAATTTATTCCTAAATTAAAATCTGGTACTAAACCCAGAAAGTTTGGTGGTGAAAAATCAGCAAAGCTTTCCTTAAAAACAACAACTCCTAAACCAGAACCCGAATCTACCCCAGAACCCAAATCCGAACCTGAACCCACAGCCGAACCAAAATCTGAACCCGAACCTACCGCGGAACCCAAATCTGAGCCCGAACCTACTGCGGAACCTAAATCTGAACCTGAACCTACTTCCGAACCAAAAGCAGAACCTTCCTCCGAACCTGAACCTACCTCTGAACCTAAATCTGAACCTGAACCCACATCCGAACCAATATCTGAACCTGAACCTACTGCTGAACCAAAATCCGAACCTGAACCCACTCCAGAACCCAAGTCAGAACCTGAACCCACTCCCGAACCCAAGTCAGAACCTGAACCCTCTAGTGAACCAGAACCTAAATCAAGTAATGCACCGTCAGGAAAGAAAGGTATGGATTCGTTGCACGCACGGTTGCTTTCATTTCATTTTTGTACATTATTTTAAAACTATTAAGCTCATAGACAATTACTTGTTGCACAAAAAAGTTATGGTAGCATTAATATAAATGGGTAAAAGGGTTTGAGAACACCAATCTTGGTCGAACCGCATTTTGAATTTCTAAAAACTCAAAAGCGCAAAAATTAAGTTGCATTCTGGCAAATAAATAAAAATTCATTTAGTTTATGCTTTTTGCACTAAACTTGCGCACTTATACCCTGCTTTTGCACATTTCGATAGGCTTAATTTAATTCTTTTACTTGTTTTGATAAACTTCGAAAAATAAACTATCCACTAAAATAAATGTTTTAAAATATAAAATAACATATCTTAGCCATTATTATAAATTATCATGCTTTTTCTCACTCTCCAGCTTTATCTCAGCAGTTTCTTTTGCCTACAGTCATTTCGAATTAAATTCATGTCAAATATTTGTTAATCATCATCAACATTATAGTACAGTCAATACGTATGTGGACATGAACAAAATTCCGGTTAGGGCTGCCTTTTTTATATCAGGTAACTGGATGTCCAAAGAGTAAAACCCCAAATTGGCGTATCTCTACCTATTCAGAAACGGGCTTATGGCCCCCCAAAGGGTCCTTTCATTCATATAGGATCACGGTCAAATTTTGCAAATGATGTCAAATAAAGTTTTAAAAAGATTTTTGCAAACAAAAATTCCTTCACCCCCTAAATAGCCCCCGAGAGATTACCAAAATTATTTATGAAATTACTGATATTACTTGAAAATTACTGAATTACTTAGAAATTACAAAAATTACTTTGAAATTACTAAAATTACTTGGAAATTACTGAGATTACTTTGAAATTACTGAAATTACTTTAAAATTACTGAAATTACTTGCAAATTACTGAAATTACTTGGATATTAATGAAATTACTTGTAAATTCCCAAGTAATTTCAAGTAATTCCGGTACTTTTCAACTCGTGTTACGCCCCTCAATAGCCCCCAAGGGCCCAAAGAGTAATAACCAATCACGTTGGATTTACACCAAATTTTGCAGATAAATGTAAAATAAGATACTAAAAAATATTTATTAACAACTTTTTTTCAAAAAAAAATTCTATACCCCCCTTAAAAGCCCCATTCGTTTATGGGGCAAAGGAATTATTTTTTGAAAAAAAGTTATAAGGAAATATTTTTAAGCATCTTATTTTGCATCTATCTGCAAAATTTGGTGTTAATCCAACGTGATTGGTTATTACTCTTTAGAGGCTATTAAGGGGGTGAAGGAATTTTTATAGAGATTTTTTTTTTGCAAAAATCTTTTTAAAACCTTATTTGACATCTATTGGCAAAATTTGACCATGATCCTCTATAACGAATGAAAGGGTGCCCTTTGGGGGGCCATAACCCCGTTTCTGAAACAGGAAGAGATACGCCAATTTGGGGATTTCCTCTTTAGACATCCAGATACACCATATAAAAAAGGCGGCACTACCCGGAATTTTGTCGATGTACCCTGATTATTTAGGTCAGATTGACTGTAGTATTAATAGTCTTGCCGAGATAAAACAATGGAAAAAGAAACTACCTAAAATATGCATAATAATACCAAGGTTTACCATTTTAGATGTTCCTCTTAACCCATACACCCCCATTCACGATTTTAACCCAATGGATTGCACCGACATCATTATTGGTTCGGCAAGAGGTACAGCTAGTCGCATAGCTGATTATTACACTCGTGACAGATCAACCCCTCGTATGGATAACTTCTGGGGAGGTAAAAATGATTTAACTGCCGCTATGGGCTTTGAAAAGGACGGTGTTACTACTATTTTGTTCAGAAAGAAACTTGAAGCAAAGGTATAACTCAATGACAATTATAAAAGAAAGATTTTAAAAGTTGTGCTTTAGGAACCATCTGATCATTCTATTGAAGAAGATTTGATGCATGTTATTTGGGCCCGAGGTCAAGAAAAAGGAAAATATGTCCACTCACCCAAGTCTGGAGTCGAGACCAGTAATGTTTCAGTTAAAAACTTCTACAAACCAGACGAACTTAAGTACCATGGTCATGGTTCTCAACGTGGTGTTACGTCCATTAACTTTTTCGGTATGTTTTTTGTAGCATTTATTTCTGAACAATTAATGTAAATATTATTTCCCAACAGAAGAAAAAAAGACGGAAGATATGGTTCAAGCCACTGCTAATGGAGGTACATCATCAGCTACGCAAAACGAAGCAGCTCCACCCAAGTCTCTTTGTGGGGGCGAATGGAAAACGCCTCGTCATTGCAGTCCAGAAAACTTCACCTGTGAATACTCAGCCAAATGGGAGTATCATCCACGTAAAGATGAAATACGGTTCACTATCACAACAACCCATACCGATACATGGACAGGAATTGCCTTTTCAGATGATGAAAAAATGGTAGGACGCAATTGCTTTTTGCTTTCAGTTCCGAGATTTAATATTCAACATTGTTTTAGTCTCAAACTGACGCCATTCTTGGTTGGGTAGACAAAACTGGAAGGCCGTTTTTGATGGACACCTGGATTTCCGGTTACACCCAACCTTTGTTGGATGCTCATCAAAATATATACAATACAAGTGGTAAAATTATAAATGGTGCTACAACTTTATCCTTTACGAGAAAGAGAATATCCAATGACGACAAGGTAAGTTGTTGCCAAAGAGAAATCATGTACATAAATAAGCACGTTTTAAAAGGGAGCATATTTTAAAGTATTATTTTGTTTTAGGATTTATCATTCACAAATGAAAAATGTTTGTTTTTGATGTACCCTGTAGTTGGAGGAGCGTTTAACAGCGTGAATAAGAAAATCAGAAAACATGAAACGGTTCCAACTATTTCAACTGAAAGAGTTTGCATTAAATCATGTGGCAATGGTAGGTTCGCAATCCAACAAAAAAGACTTACACCAATTCCTTTAGTTCCGCTTAAATTAAAAATTTTCCACAATACCTTTAATTGTTTTGTAAATATGTACCTCCAATTTCCTACAAACTTCCCAATTCTCTACCAATCCGCTCAAACATTTCTTTAGTTTGCACATGACTCAATCTTTGTTGTGATGTAATTTCAGATGATCTATTCGATGAAGTTTTAACAACAGAAATGCCTATGATTGGTTACAATGTAGAAGTAAAACTAGTCGAATTGGGAGAAAACTTCCGTCTACCTCAAAAGGATTCCATTCAATACGAAGACTTTGTTAACTCTATAAACGATAATTTCCAACCATTGTTTAAAAAACTACCAGGATACCGAAAAACCCTCATCGAAGGATTAAGAGAGTAAGTTGCTCCAAACATTAAAATTCCGTGAGAATAATAATTTTATTATTTAGGGAGGACAAAAAACTAATTGCCACAATGAATGTTCAATTGGATCAAAATATGGTAGAGAAGGGAAGATCGTTATCAGAAGATTCAGACACCGATGCCAAAATCTTTAAGATTCTGCAGGATAGTGTTCTTTCTGGCAAAGTTGGAAACTTGAAAGTGGATCCTCAATATCTTGTATTTGAACCTCAAAGTTGTAAGTGCATAATTTTGTTTTTGCCATACCTTTGAAAATTAACAACAGCACTTATACTATTGTTTTTACTTGGTACTTAAAATTGAATTACATGCTTCATTAAAGAACAGGATGTAATAAATAATTAAATTTAAGGCGTGAGGCGCTAAGTTTTTGTCCAAGAACATTACAATGGACGGATAAGTAAACCATGGAAACCCAACAAGGCCACGAGTAAAACTCAGAATAGGCAGTTCCGCAAAATCGTTAAAGAATGTCTATAAAGTTCTATATTTATTTTTATCGCACAATTAAAAAAATGACACAAACATAAAGTTTTAAGTTTAACCTTGATTAGTATTTAGATATTACTTTTTTTGAGAGGTGATTTTAATTTGTTTTCAGTGACGTCAAACATTATCCAAGATGCCTCGTCTTCTGAAGACTCCTTTTTCAAGTTTACAGGAATCAAGCTCTACATTGTGCTAGGATGCATCACAGCTTTAATATTGGTAGCTATCGTACAAGCTACTTGTACCATTTACAAAATTACAGGAAAAGCGTCCTCAAACAAAGTAAGTACCAACTCTGATCTTGTGTTTTGTAAAACAGGTTCACCACTATTTTTCTAATTTTTACACTCCATTACATAAACAAAAAAATACTTACTTACTTTTTGCCAGAGAGTGTATAATGTCCAGCTCGACCCGCACTTCTACCACGTAAATGGTACAAATCGCAATCTTCCTTCGATTCCGTACTCTGTTAATGTAGCCTCTGTGGACGGCTCTAGAAATTGGTGAGGGAGGGGCGGGGTGAGTTTTTTGAAAATACGTAGTGATCTGGATTTGGTGTTGCACTCTGAAATTTATCTCCTTACTGTCTCAACTTTGCAAGTGATTTTATCTATTCCTACTTACCAACAATTAATTTTTGAAACCATAAACTATTTTATTATTTCTTAACTTCTTACTGATGTTTATGAGGTCCAAGCACGTCTTAAAAAAATGGGTTCATGCTACTAATACTAAACTTTAACTACGACAAAAATCAATTTCAAAGAACTTGCATGTTGGTTCATTTATTAAAGGACCACATTTTTAACTAATAAATACTTAAATTGTCCAATTCCATCGACGTAAAAGATATCTACAGCTAAAATCACCTCCAAAATTGTTTCCACACCATTAGGAAACGGGTATAACGACCGCGAAGGTGGTCAACGACAGGAAAGGTCTAAAGGGTATCCAAAAAAAGTAAGAAATTAATGCAGGTGATTGGTGTATTTGGGTTTGACATGTGTCAAACCTAAAAGTCAAATTTAAATAGACCAATGGGTTGCCGTAAATTTCTTACTTTAAATGATTCTTACTTTAAATGATTTTTAGATGTGACTTAATGAACTGTGCAATAATCATTTTAATTTTACAAAAATTTCATGAAATAAAGCTGAAAACTATGTCACTATCATCTAATGCAAAAATGTACACTCATGAATCTAGATGAGCTATTAAGATGAATTTTAGCCGAACTTATGCAACTTTGTTCGCATTTTTTTTTTTTGATGAATATAACAGATGGATTTTCTTTAAAATTTTCTAGGGATCCCTAAGAATGCCCCAACAGCGTACCATCGCGTTTATGCGCCATTTTTTGGACACTCTGTAGTGTACAAACATTTTGGGATGGTTACCCCTCGAAAATGGTTGCGTAGCACTGTCGACAGTCTACTCTATGTTCTATGTCATAAAAGTCAATAAAATCTTGCAAAAAAATTACAATGCAAGCGAAAATTTTAATTCTTATATTCATCGACGTTATTTTATTTCTTGCATGTATGGCACTGGCGTTAAGTCTTCGGTATGTTTTACCAGAGTTTATGTTTAATCCTGAACATTTTTCACAAAAAATGGCTAAGAACGCTTGTATTTGCGAAGAATGTGAGGATGTAACTATAAATATTACTATTACTGAACCTACGAGTACTGAACCGTGAATCAATTAATTATATTTAAGAATATCCTGTGAAAAAAATGTAAATTATGATTGTTTATAGTTATATATTTAAGAATTTATAAATTTAAGGTTTTTAATCATTTTTAATGTTATTTACTTTGTACACCAAAGGAAAACTAGTGGGGGGTTTTTTTGCATACAGGCATCCAATTTTCTGGTGTTCTAAGTTATCCAATAAATCTACTTTAACCCCTGAGTATTAATGATTTAATTTTAAATATTGCTTTTGCACATTAACACACATACAGGTTCAAAAATTGGCATAAGAGCAATGGTACGTTGTACCTAGGGATCTCCAAAAAATTGGATATATTTACATACATATGAGGCCCCAAAGTACGAAACTTTGAAAGCTTATATCCTGAAGATATTATACAGGATGAGTAGAAAGTAACGGGTATCGCTTCTAACGGCGTAAATACTTTTCCTAGAGTCTTAATTTTTCTCAGGTCGATTCCTAACTTTTTTTTGCGCATTTTATGAAACTATATAAACTATATAAATCTATGAACCTCTCCCGTTGTCGACCATCTTCGCGGTCGTTATACTTGGGAAACTGAATGACCACCAGCATTACAGTTAAATTCACATAAAAGTGGTACACTGTCAAATTTGTTTTCAGGAAATTTGGCCTTAATTTTGTCCTAATTCCATCATATCCATGATGGTTGTTTCGTTGCTTTACCATATTTTACGAATACAGTCAACAAATTACCAGAAATCAAGAAATTAATGTCAAATTTAGTTAAAAAAATTTGACAGTGTACCACTTTTATGTGAATTTAACTGTACAAGTGTACAATGACTTGAGTCAATCTGACGCATATCTGACGTTTCCCAAGTATAACGACCGCGAGGGTGGTCGACGACGGGAAAGGTCCATATGAGTTTTTAAGATGTATATTCTTTTGAACATTGTTTATGACATTTTTTTAGGGATTCCTAAGAATGCTTTAACAGCGTACCATTGCGTTTATGTGCCAATTCTTAGAAATCCTGTAAGTGAGGTTTTTTATACAGGATGTCCAAAAAATGGCGCATAAACGCGATGGTACGTTCTTGGGGCATTCTCAGGGATCCCTAGAAAATTGTCAAAAAAAATCCATCTGTTCATTCATCGAGAAAAATGCGAACAAAGTTGCATAAATTTGGCAACACAGTTTGTAAAATACATCTTAAAAACTCATCTAGATTCTTGAGCATACATTTACGAGAGCAAACCGTATAAATTTGTAACCTATGTGGTATTTTTAATCAAATTTTGTTCTCTTCTCTTACCATAACATCTTTATATTTGAGTATCATAAGTCTGTCTGACTAAGTTTTGTTTGGAGGAAACAATTTATGCGCGTTTTCTTTCTTAAAGTGGGCCCAGGAATCACCTCCAGATTTTTTTCCACAACATTAGGAAAAAATCCTGTATAATGTACACACTTTTTGAGATGATTGCCCTTTGAAAATTGTTGCGTAACACCACAGACCATCTTACAGACCGTCAGGATGGGCATTTAAATGGGTGCGCAAAAAGGGGCTAATGGGGCTTATCTCTAAGGCCACCTGCGTTTCTTGGCATACATAGACGTACATAGATCTGTCGATTTGACTTTTCAAAAATAACAAATTTCAATTTATGTCAAAATATTTTTTACACAAAATCAAATGAAAAATTGCAAGTAAATTTAAATCCAGTATGATGACTGTTGGAAAGAATAAAAAGAAATCAAAAATCAAAATTGAAGATTATATGCTTAGATAAAAAATTAAGTTGTTTTGTATTCAAAAACCAAATCTATTTTTATAAAAATTTGCCAAAATATTGCGGTAAGTACAAAAAGTAAATCTAATATACGGTATACCCAAGCTGGAACAAATTTATGCGTACCTCTAGTTATGTTTTACATTTAAATTAACTAGGGATCCCAGAAAATTAATAAAAAATTTCAAGGGGCAATTATGTGGTCAATATCTATACACCTATTTCAAAAACAAAACAAATTCCCTCAAATTTCTTTTAATTGCCCTAAATTTCTTCAATTTATTTCAAATTTATTCAAATTTTCCCTGATTTGGTACACTCTTTCTAGTTAGATATAAAGGGCACGAAACTTGCTAATCTTAAAATTTAGATTGACAATAATGACCTAGTGACAATAAATGACAAACTTTATAACCTTAAAAATAAACTACATCGATTTTTTTTTAATTCTACAGCCTACTGCCAAAGAATATAAAATAAATATTCTTTGCTACTGCGATTAAAAAGAGCGCACCCATTTAAATATGCATGCTGTATGTCTGTATATCTGGTCTGTGGTAACACTGTCGACAGTCGACTCTATGTTCCCGTTAATAAAAGTCAAAAATAAAATTTTACAAAATGGCAATGTCAGCAAAAATTTTAATTCTTATCTTCATCAACGTTATTTTATTTCTTGGATGTTTGGCACTGGCCTTATGTCTACGGTTTGTTCTACCAGAGTACATGTTTAATAATGAACATTTTCCGCTAAAAGTGGGTAAGAACGCCTGTGACTGCAGTGAATATTACCCTCCTGGACAAAGTGCAAATACTACTCCTGGACAAAGTGCAAATGCTACTGGACCGTAGATCGATTAATTAAATTTAAGAATTTCCTCTGAAAATAATTTAAATTATGATTCGTTGTAGTTATTCAAGAATTTATAAACTTAAGCTTTTAAGTAATATAAATTATAATGTTATTGTTTAATTTGCTTTGTTTAATCACTGATAAGCTAGGGGGGTGTTTGTTTATAAGTATTCAATTCTGTAAAGATGTCTAACTTATCCAATAATAGTAATTTACATATTAAGGTCCCACGATTGCGGGAACACACGACCTAAATATGTATGACATTTTTTGCACCAAGTACGATGATAGGTTGTCTTTTAAGGACCGAAAGATTTGTTAGTATACGACAAGTGTTTTAGCCACAATCATTCTTTTAAGTTGAAGAATTTTTGAACAAATAGAATTATTGTGACGAAAAAATTTGTATGCGAAATTTTTTGACTACTTTCAAAGAAAATGATTTTAACAACAATGTCTTGCAGAGTTGATTTTTACTTTTGGCGACGATGCACCACCTTAATAAACAATTTTCTGCTGATATGATTCTTAAAATTCGAACATGCACTCATTAGCCTTAGCGCCCATCTCAAGGCAGGTCTACCAAAAACATTAGTTTCCCCCAAAATACATGGATGCTTTGCGCGATTCCGAAAGATGCACAAGTGACACAACGCAGGATTTAGAGTATTAAGACATTCTAAGGCAATTAAATCAAAAAATCTTGCATAAACAGTTAAATGTAAAATAGTAATTTACACAATTAGATCGGAAAAAAAAGATCCCGGATGAGTAGGTGCTTTTTCAGTACGAGCGCTGCGAGTACAGCTGCGTCCTACAAATCGAGGCTTGAAACCTTTTGGACAAATCTCGTATTTACATTTTTTTTTGTTCTTACATAAAATGGGTAAGATAAAATAAACCCTTTTTTATTTTTTAAATTAGGCCAAGATAGTTAGTAAAAAACATAGCAATTCAAGAAAAAATATGCAGCAGCCAGATTTTTTATATCTTTTTGGGAAACGAAATCCACAAAATGATCACAATTAAAAGTTTACGGTTAGGGGACGAGGTAGCCCCTTAAAAAGCCCCTGCTTAATTTACACCAAATTTTACAAAAAAGTGCTAAAGGAAACTCTAAATAGATTTTTGGAACAATGTTCCTCTAAACAAATTCCTTCTACCCCAAAGTGGTCCTCGAAGAGTAACATTCAATCATGTTGGATTTACACCAAACTTTGCAAATACGAGTAGGTGCAAAATAAGGTTCTAAAATACTTATACTTGAAAAAATGTCTCTACCCCTCTATGTAAGGCTCTCAAGAAGATAGTAATGGGCAACACTTGTCATTTTAAGTCCATATGGCTGTCTTTAGGACTCTTGTCTGCAAGGAAAGTCATGCGAGAAATCGGAAAGCTGGCCATGTAAATCCAAAAAGAGAGAAGGAATTTTTTCAAAAATCATTTTAAACTCTTATTTAGCACCTATTTGTAAAATTTTGAGCAGATTCATCGTGATCTAATGTTGCAAATTAAAGGATTCTTTTTGGGGGGCCACCGCCAACCTTAAACTCTTATTGGTGTGCATTTTGTGGATTTCGCTTCCTAAATAAATGTTCTAGCACCAGAGCCGGATTAAGACCTTCAAGCGCCTAAGGCTAAAAAAAATTTGGCGCCTCTTTTATGAATAAAAAAAATATAAAATGCGCCGCAGGCGAATTTTATCCAAAAAATCCCAGGTGCACTAGTTTTGGCGCCTATTTTGGATTTGGTGCCGAAGGCTTTAGCCTACTCAGCCTAATGGCTAATCCGGCCCTGTCTAGCACATATACAAAATCTGGCTGTTATATATTCTGTGCAAGGTAAAAAAATATCTATATTGGCATAAATTGCATTTGTATATTGACACGTCACATATTAGGAACCCTGTAGTTGCACCATTAGCAGAATAGCTGACATTATTTAAATCCACTACACGGCAGAGCAAAATTTTGGTGAATGCTTCAAAAAGGAAAAATTTATCTGATTAGCAGAAAAAATACTTGAATTTTTACAGAGTTATCACAAACATTATAATTTTTGTCCCTTACTTGGGAATACTTAATAATGGTAAATAAAACTAAATCCAGTAATTAATAACCTAATCAGAAAAAATAACCTAATCAAAACTGTAAAAACTCAAGCATCAAGTGAATTATTCCAACAACCATTTTTACATCATTTTCTCTTAATTTCAGGACCATTTAATCTCAAACTCAGCATGGAAGGACTACTCAGCCGCTAATACCAACTACGCCTTCGATGCATTCGACACCGACGAGAAAAAGCACCACATTAAAGCCTCCCGTAGCGGTAACGACACCTTACCCCCTAAAGTAGCCCCCAGAGGAGGTATACAACGCCCCCAAAGTCGCCCACCCAGCGTCCCTCCCATGAACACCTCACAACAAATGGCTATGGGCGACACTAGGTCCCTCCAACGGCCGAGAAATGCACCCAACGTGTCCGCTCACCCTGACAGACATACGTTCTCACTTCCTAGAACGATGTATGATAGGAATCATAGAGCTATTGATGATATGCAACCTGATTTTTATTTTATGCCCTCCCAAAGGAAATATTCCGGAGAGGTTGTTAGAGTTTATGTTGATTATAATAATCAGCCTAAGGGAAATAATAATTAAATTTAACCTCGTTTTATCAATATTTCAAACTTTATTCCACTTTTTCGTTTACTGCGCATGTGCAGAGTTAAAAAAAATACCAATTCTATACCATGGGTAAGTTCAGTTTGTGAGCTGGTTTTCGCACTTTGCTCGATTTTTCGACACATTTCATTATTGTTACAATCTCAATTAAAGAGCGAAAAGCGCTCACTAATTGAACTTTCTCATTGGATCAAAAAATCAAGTGTGAAAAGTAGGTAAGGAAAATTAGGTAGATAACTAATGACACCTTAGGCTTTTGGCGACTATTGTATTTTTTTTAAATATTTAAAATTATTGATACATTTAAAAAATAAATGCAATGCCTTATCAATAATTTACTTTTTTAATCAAAATCATAGTAATCTAAAATTTTAATTTTATTAAAAACTGCTTAAAACCTGTATTATAACAATGTCAAGGCATATAAAAACCATTTTTAAAAATTTAATAAACTTGGCAATATTATAATATTACTCAATAAACACTTGTAAATAAATACAAAACTTCATTTGTTTAAGTAAAAAAATTGTAATTTTTTTGAATTAGCTACTAAAACCAAGCAATTTTAAACACAAAAATTATTAATTATTTGATGATTATCAACTTCCGTATTGAAACAAATACTTTGCATAAATGCCCCAAAAAGCAAAAACCTGACAAAAGATTTCTATTTAATTATTTTGACTCAATAGTACCTACTTACGATATTACTTTTTATTATTTAGTATTAAGTTCTTTGTGTAAATATTCTTATTTTCTACCTTTCTTTCTAGAATACCATCATATTTAGTTTTTAGTGATGTTTAAAATTTGTATGTACTATTTACTGTTACTATTATAAACAATGTATCCGTGTACCTATAATAACGTAATTCTAAATTTTACTTTTCTTTAACACATACTATTTTTAACAAGATTATATTTTTGGAACTCAGGATGCACCATAATTTAAAAAAAAAACAAGCCCTGATACCTTGAATTGTAGTAATACTCATAAAACATAAGACCCTTAGCTAATTTAAAATTTAGCAACCAAAAATATTGTTCTGTAAATAATATTAAATTTTTAATAGTTTTGTATGAAGAAAAAAATATGTTACATAAAACACAATAAATATTTTTTAATCTTTAAAAATAGTTATTTTATTATTAATAATATTTAAACAATAATAAGAGTACTTAAGGTACCAACAAGCGCTATATTAATTTTTTTTTTAAATAAGGATTTTTCCAAACCTTATGCTAAAAGAATGTTAACATTTTTTAAGGCAGTTTAACCGCCTTAACTAATTTAAAATACAAAAATAAATACATCATTGATTGTTTTTATTAAAAATATTGACTATACATTTTAGATGATTAGCATAATAATTAATATCTTCAGATAAACTGTTAGATTATTATTTCTTAAACATTTGCCACACAAAATATTTTCATTTCTTTGTATAAATGTAGTTTCATATTTAATCACAGCGAATACTTCTTAATCACAAATTTAAGAGTTAATATTTAAAGAAAATATCTTAAAAAATTAATAAAAAAATTATTTTATTTCTGCTTAAATATATTTTCTATTTGCTACGATTTTGCGTAATTTACTTACTTTGTATCTTAAAATGTTTCAAAAGAAGATGCAAATGCTTTAAATATTATATTTGGTAGTTTAACCTAATAACTACGTTCTACCTCCTTAAAATAAAAACATATTAATTATAAAATCCCTGAATAATACGTTTAAATGCTTTTGTTATAATGGATGTAAAAGGAAGTAATTACATTTTGTAAAATAAAGTTTGAGTAAGGTCGTCAATTTATTTGTATTTACGAAACGGTGCACTTTTAAAAAACGGTGTCTGGTTTAATCAACTTATTTGGCTCCAAGAAATATGTACTTACATGGTCAATCGGACACCATGCATGGTGAATGTTTAAATACCAACTCGACTTTATAAGTAGAAAATTCTTTGTCCGGTTATGTCCAGGATTGCAACTTGCAAGATGTTTTTGTTTGTTTTCATATTTTAAAGTTTTGCAGACTATTCTAGGTTATTAAAAATGTATATAATTTGTTTACTTTAATCATTAGGATTCTTAAAAATATTGAAAATTAAAGTAGGTAAGTATTAAAGAGAAATCCCTATTTGATGATAATTATTTTATTTAAAAAATACAAATAATGACTAATAAGCCATTTTTGATAAAATGTACCTCAATATGTTTGTTTGTTTGATAATTTTAAAAGATTGCCTTTTTTTAGGTATTTTAATAATGCCTAAAATATTTTGTCATTTAGTAATGTTATGCTTGCATTAAAATAGCATGGCTTACACATACCTAATAATTATATTTTATCGAATTTTATATTTGACCTTCAATATTAATCATACTTTTGCATCATGTAAATGGTTTTTGGTAAAAATAAAAAAATAAATGCAGATTGGTACCTCGAATATATCGCGGTTTACGCAGTAATTGATTTTGAATTTATTGGCTCGTCAAGTAAATCATCATCCGCCGATAGTAAAATATCACTTTCTGAATCTCTCTTTGGTTTTGTTTTTGGTTTCTGCCTTATGGAACGATATTTGATCTTGGCTCTGCGCAGAAGACTGTCTGAATTATTTCTTCTCTTGCTGGGATCTTTGTACATTAAGAAATTATCAGTTACCCAAAATATTAACATCTAAAACAATAAATAACAAAAATTAACTTTTTGTAAAGAAACTAAACTAAAACACTTACATTTACAAAGAATGGAATAATGAGCATGACTAACGCCAATTCCAGTTTGGGATTGTTAAAAGGTGCTAATATAAAATCTTTAACTCTTTCCCAGAAATTTAGCTGCATAAAGAGAGTTATGGACAATTTTATCACAGTCATAAGCCCTACGTATAATCCACATTGAATTAGCCAATAATTTGCATTAGGTGGTTTTCCTAAAATATTAAAAAATTTTAATATTACACAAGATCATTATAGTTTTTGTAAAGTATAAAAAAATTAAAAAATATATAAACAAAAAGAGCTTACCATATTCACCAAAATTAATAGCTTCCCAACCTTTAGTTCTAGCTAAATATTGAGCTAATCTTATTCCTATAAACATAATTAAGAGTCCTAGTGACGAATCTAGTAAGAAATTAATCAGGTACCTAAAAAATACAAAATATAGAGTTTTAGCCCATCGAAATCTCTTTTAAAACATACCAAGTGCAAGGATCGCCCTTGTATTGACCAGCCAACCAAACATTGGCCATATGAATAGCCATGGCCCCCATTCCCTGTTTTGAGGTATCGTAGAACCATATTAGCCACGACCTTCGCTCACTTTTGGGCTCGCAAAAACGCTTCGCTGCAAAACACTTGTTGTAGTTGAAATTATGTTCTGGGTCTCCTGAACTTACCAATTAAGCACGTGAACGCTAAAGCTGCTAAAATTACTTGAATAAACCACCCGAAAAAATCAGTAAGTGCATCTTCATGGCAATGTAGGGCTTTTCCTGCAGGAGAATACAATTCGTGAGGTAGTGTCTTCATACTTGAACTTTCACCTAATTTTCATTATGAGAAAGCAACACAACACAATCACCATAAATGCGTATATCAGCGACTACGATAAGGAAAACAAACAATTTATTGTTGAAACATCACAACATTAGGCCAAAGAGGCTTTAATTTGTTTGAAAATAAAATAACTACAGAATTTTAGAGAGATAAGACAACGAATGACGCATTATAACCTCGAAAGTGTCCTCGCTTGTCAAACCAATGATCGTTTTCTTCTATTTTCTGCTACTTCTAGATCTATGGTTCCCAAACTCCGTGACATATTTGGCGGCCAAATTTAAAACTTATTTTTATTTTCTAACTAAATTAAATTAAAAAAATGTCGCAGTGCGAAATTGATATCATAAAGGGTCGTAAATTGTTAACAAATAATAGGCGTTACGTTCAAGCTGTAGATGCTTTAAAAGAGGCCAGTTTGGTTATTTTTTTGTTTGCTGCGTCCTGGTGTCCCGATATTGACCAGGATATGTTAAAATTACGACAAATTTATGAGGTAAAAACACACATTTCTTTGTTTCCACTCAATATGCGTTAATTTGTTAGAATTTTAAATTTTTAGGAAAATAAAAAAAGAGGAATTGGAATGGAAATAGTGCTGGTTTCTTCAGATGTGGAGAGGGCAAACTTTGACAGTTTTTTCTTTAAAAAATGTGGCCCATGGTTCGCTATTCCCTTCAACGATCAGACATCTGAGTAAGTACGATTTCCTTTTTGTAATAAAATAAGTAAAAGAACCTGAATTTTCAGGGAAATTAGATGGAAATACGGGATTTCTTCAGTGCCATCTATTCTAGTTCTTAAACCAGACGGTACTATAATAACCCAAACTGGTTGGATGGATTTAAAAAGAATTGGTATGGACGTACTTGTCGTGTGGACTGCGTAGTATTTTTTAAATCTTCATATTTTTAAATTTATTCCAAAAAATGTGTACAAAAAACTTATTCATTATAGAAAAGTTTATCAAAAGATTATTCACAGGGCGTTTAAAGGAACCAAAAAGGGTAGAAAAAAAATATTTAATTTATATTAGAGAACTTTTTACGCGGTATTTTTTATTTATTTAAAAGTCAACTCTCCTGGCCTTAATTATTTTATGAAGGTACTTTTGCACATTTTTTTTTTTTAGATTTATAAGTGTACATTTTTGCCCGTCGAGTAGATATTTGAATCCCAAAAATTCAAAAAAAAATGTTTCCACCAATCATTCTGAATTAAATCGAAAAAGGGAGACATTCCATATTTTTTCGTAGCTCCTCTAGTAATTTTTAAAAGAAAACCTCTTTTCATAAATAAAAAAAACTTATTTTCATCTAAAATAAAAATAGCAACAGTAAATCCTTTTGTAAAAAACCCCAAAATTTTAGATTACTGACCAATTTTTTGTTTTTATAATTATTATTTTAGGTCCCAAACGAGGGGCAATTCACCTCCAGAAATTTGTACACTATACTTCCACTTTTCAGGTACTTCCACTATACTTCCACGTACTTCCACTATACTTCCACATACTTCCACGTACTTCCACATACTTCCAATCATACTTCCACAATAAATTATAAATGACGCATGCGCAGAACATTATAACCTCAAATTTTTTGTGTAAATTGTCTATTGATGTGAAAAATCGATCCTTATATTATGACTTTATGAGAATCGATTATATTCGCTTAATAAATACAAATTTATTTATTTAAAAAATAAATTTTTAGCCATTTAAAAATGCATTAAGAATTGAAAAAAATATAAATTGTTAATTTATCTTTTAAGAATTTTTTTAAATTTAGCGCCTACTTTATAATAATTATGTGTTAAAAATTTAAAAAATCAAAAAGCATAAATTTTGTTATTTAATTTAATTATTTTTTGAATTTCGCGTCAATTTTTTAAATAATTGACTGTCAAAAATTAAAAAAAGCAATTTTTTCAAGTTTGGCGCCATTTTTTTAAATAATTGACTGTCAAAAATTGAAAAAGCGCAATTTTTTTGAATTTCGCGCCATTTTTTAATCTAAAAACCTCCATATACTTCCACTTTACTTCCACATACTTTCCCTATACTTCCACATATTTCCACGTACTTCCATATACTTCCACCTACTTACACATACATGTACACTATACTTCCAAGGTGAATTGCCCCTCGGTCCCAAACTAGAGATGTGCCAGAGGTATTTGACCAAGATTTTGACTAGGTATTTTTATCACCCAAATTTGGGGAAATTGGTCAAATCCTAAATATTTTTTTAATCTGCCACTTTTTGCTAAATTTTTAATGTTGTTGTCTTAAGTTTGCTATTTGCTTCATCATAACATTGGCTTAGGGGGATTTATGCGTAAAAATATAGTATTTAGATGACCATGATTTAATTTTTCATATGACATCACCAAGGGTTCTCTTCAAAAGTTTTTAAGAATTTGACCAGAGATTTTGACCATACCAAAATGATTTGGTCATAAGCACATCTCTATCCCAAACAAACGTAAATAAAACCCAATTTTTTTAATAAATGTTTTATTAAAAAGTTTATTCCTCTGGTACTTCTACTGTACCGTCATTTACTTCGTCAATAACATCATGTGGTGCTTTACCGTCAATCGTGCAACCTACAGATTGTGCTGTTCCTAAAACTTCCTTAACGGTTCCAGACAAAGCTCTTGCCATTGAACGGGGTTTCATTTGTCTTGCAATGGAAATTACTTCATCGAAGGTAATGTTTCCACTGTGTTTAACTAAAAAAAACTTATTATTAGTTGTGTGGTTTTTCAAAAGCAATGCTGAATTTTAAGACTAGATTTTTTTTCATGGGATAATGTTTTTGGTATTACTTCAGCATAAATAAAGAAGGGTAATTAATGCACCTCTTTTATAAATTTAATATGGCACATCTGCAGGGGATCCCCAAAACGAATGCATCTTTTAAAAATTAAAAGGGTAGATAGAGAACGAAAAAAAAGACACATGCACTCTACATGTCTTAGGCTAGGGGGCAACTTTTAAAAACTACAGCCCTTTAAGTCTAGTTCACTAAAAATACTTGGACGTATGGTCTTTTAAAAAAGGTGCATATAAAACTGAGACATTCTAGAACATCGCTCACTGTTTTTCTGCTTCTTCCTGTCACGTGGGGGCTCTTTCAAAGCTTTAATGATAAGAGATGCAGCTGAAGGTACTACGGAGATAGCAGCTTGTCTGTTTTGGATGGTAAGGCAAACTGTAATTTTAAGTCCCTTCCAGTCAGCGGTTCCTTTGGCAATGTCATCTCCCACTTTCTTTGGTGACTAAAAATTAAAAAAGAACAATAAATCACTGTTTTATCTGATTGTCTGGACTGGAACTCAATTATGTTTTGTTGATAAAGAGGTTATGTTGACAGGTTAAAGTTTCACTGTTTTTAGCACTTTTCTTAGATTTGAGATACTTACCAAACCTAGGGGACCGATTTTGGGGGCCAACGAAGATGTAGCACCGACTTCTCCACCCACACACCTAAGGTACACTGCAAAATAAAATTGTTTGTTAATCCAAGAGGCTCAGACACAAATTAAGTTTTTAAGTAATCCTCAGCTTACCTTTCTTAACTTCGGTAGGATCGAACTTTGGCGGCATTTTTAGGGCTTATTTAAGTTATTATTTTTCTATAAATTACTTCTAATCCTCCGATGGTAGAAGATTATTTATATTTTCACGTTTCACGAATCCTCCTTTGAAAACGGAAGATATGAAAAAAGGACTGTCACTTGCTGGCACTGTGAAATGTCAAAAAGTCAACACGCCAACTTAACAACGCAAAAGAAACTGTTAGAAAATCCATAGACAGGAACATTGTTTTTGCAAATAATAACGTTATTTTGCAGTTTTGGGGTATATTTTTGATAAGAAATTGATTTAATTTAATTATTATTAATCCAAAAATTAAGTACTTTCTTAAATAAAGCTACAATAAGCAAAAATATTCAATAAAAATCAGCGTTTGTCTATGGAGTCATGATGCCAACCGACTGATAGAAAATTACTAGTACCTGCATAAATAAACATAACCTTACAACTTTAAAAACAACTTTTTTGCTGTTTGCTTTATAAACTGAATTTTTCTTTACAATTCTGTAAATTTAGTGTACACAAACCATGGATGATGAAGCTGAAACTTACAAATTATGGCGAATTCGTAAAACCGTAATGCAGGTAACTTTTATTCTTTAAAACAGAAATGCTTTGGTAGCGTGCGAATTTAACGATTAAATTTGGCGAAATGTTTTAGTTGTGCCACGATAGGGGCTACCTCGTAACACAAGATGAATTGGATCAGACATTGGAACAGTTTAAAGATCAATTTGGAGATAAACCCAGCGAGAAAAGGCCTTCTAGAAGTGATTTAATTGTTTTAGTAGCCCACAACGACGATCCAACAGATCAAATGTTTGTTTTCTTTCCTGATGAACCAAAAATTGGAATTAAAACCATAAAAACCTACTGTCAACGTATGCAGGACGAGAACATTCACAGGGCTATCATTGTGGTCCAGGCTGGTATGACCCCTTCTGCTAAGCAGTCTTTGGTAGATATGGCCCCAAAGTATATCTTGGAACAGTTTTTGGAGTCTGAATTGCTTATAAACATTACCGAGCATGAATTGGTACCTGAGCATGTAGTCATGACCCCTGAGGAAAAGCAAGAATTGTTGTGTAGATAGTATCCTTTTTCTATTTTTTGGTTTTTAAATTTTTATTCAACATGTTTTCATTATTTTTCCTTATAAGAGAAACAGTAAACTTAAAGAAAATATGTTGATGAGGATACAGGCTGGAGATCCAGTAGCTAGATATTTTGGATTAAAAAGGGGCCAGGTAAGATTTGAAGTATTTGATTTCATTTTTAAAAGAAAACATTCTCTTACTGGATACCTAACAATCAAATCAAGAAACTTTATGGTATCGTGCAATCTAAATATTTAACAAGAGTAGGTAAGATTAGTGAGTCTAGTCCTACAAAAAGTCTGTCTTAATCTATTCACTGATCTAATTGTTTTCTTGCTTTTGGTTTTTAATGGGACGAAAATGAGATTAATTTTTTATTAAATTTTAAGCCTGCATCTCCTAACTTATTGACAAACAAAACAACCGGTCAAAAAAAAAAGTAATGAAAGTGAAATAAATTAATCTCTGAAGAGATATTCAGTACTATCTTACTTCGCTATGAACGATCTCTACATTGACTTCACAATGAGTGGGAATAATAATGAACCACCTGACTAACGACTACATAGATTGTTGGACCAATTTGTTATCTTTTCCCACTCTTCACTCCACTTATTGTGACGTCAATGTTGAGATCGTTCATAGCAATATAAGAATAGTTCTGATTTGGTCTAGGATAAATATTTGTGATTTTAGAAAATGTCCAAACAACAAACTTATACGATGGTTATTTAAACTAGCTGAGTCGAGGCCGGTGGATCCGACTCTTGAGTTCATTTCATCCGTTACATTTATTTTTTTGTTAGAATCAAAGCGTTTCCTGAAGATAGTCCAGAAGGTCCAAAACATAAACACAACCTTTTATGTTTTAAAAGACACGTCCAACATTTACATTGCATTTAACAGGAAATCATTTTTGAATAATAAAAATTGTATTGAACTTGCAAACGATGTGACCTTGACATGACCTTGAAATCCTGTCTTTTGGTTATCCATCCTCAAAGTTTGAAACCTATAACTATTGTGATCTTTGAGATAACCGAAGGTAAACTATAAATCGCTTCCTGAAGATGGTCTACTAAGTCCGAATCATAAGAACAATCTTTTGCGTTTTCAAAAACATGTCCAACATTTATCTTGCATAAAACTTAACATAGTTTTTAAATAATAAAAATGCTATTGACCTTTTTAACAATATAACCTTGACATGACCTTGAACTCCTGCCTGTTGGTTATCTATCCTCCAAGTTTGAAACCTCTAACTATTGTGATCTTTGAGATAACCGAAGTCAAACTAAAAATCGCTTCCTGATGATGGCGTACTAAGTCCGAAACATAAGTAAAACCTTTTGTGTTTTCAAAAACATGTCCAACATTTACCTTGCATTTAACTTAACATAGTTTTTTAATAATAAAGATGCTATTGACCTTTCAAACAATATGACCTTGACATGACCTTGAACTCCCGTCTTTTGGTTATCCATCCTCCAAGTTTGAAACCGTTAACCATTGTAATCTTTGAGATAATCGATGTCAAACTATAAATCGTTTCCTGAAGATGGCCTACTAGGTTCGAAACATAAGAACAACGTTTTGTGTTTTTAAAAACGTGTCCAACATTTACCTTGCATTTAACTTAGCATAGTTTTTTTAAAATAAAAATGATATTGACCTTTAGAAAGATATGACCTTCACATGACCTTGAACCCTTGTCTCTTGTGTATCCATCCTCCAAGTTTGAGTTCTCTAACTATTGTAGTATTGGAGCTATGTCAATGCAAACATTGACATTTAAAAACGTCATAGCTCTTTTCCTAGACATAGAATTTTTTTTAAAAAATTTTAACACAAAGGGCTCTCCGAAAGAATATGTTTAAGCAAAAAAAAATCACAATATTTTGGGCTAGATTTTTTTTTGCATGCAATATCTACTAACCTTGACCAGTGGTCAGTATGACCTTGTGGTCATCTTGACCACAAGACTTTGGTATTTACTTATGCCAAGTTTGAACTTTCTATCTAGTACCATAGTTGAGTAAATTACGGTTAAAGAAATTTTTTGCTCCGTACATCCATACATCCATCCTAACATACACCAAAGTGATATTTTTTAATAACATCCCAATGGATGGTCCGATCGACATGATTCTAGTATCAAAAGATCGGTAATTTTTTGTAGCATCTTTCCAACACCCTTAACATTTACGTATCTTGCTTCGTTTAGGCACAGTTTCAAAAAAACATCGATTTTCAGAAATTGCAATTACAATAGTACATTTCCTTTAGAGAAATGAACTAAAAGTTTAAAGCCTAACTATAAGTCAGAAATAGCCTGGAAAAAAAATTATGCAATCTTCAAAATTAAATATTAGATAGAAACTCAAGCCATTTTGGATGTTAAGTTATTTTTTGTCAATGTTATACACTTGCTTTCATAAGATACTGGGACACTGTCAAATTTCTTTGACTAAATTTGCCATTTTAATTTCTTGGTTTTAGGATTTTTTTTAATTTATTAAGTTTATTTGGTAAAACATGGAAAAGCAACGAAACAAGTGAAAAAACCATTATGAATATGATTGAATTTTGGAAAAATTTACTAAGAATTTTGACAGCATCCCAGTGTCTTGTGAAACTAAGTGTACAGGTTGGTCACTTAAAATGGAACCCCCCCTTAACTTTCTTACCTTTTTTCGTTGAAAATTCATAAAAACGGCAATAATTTCGTGTTGAATTGAAGTTATTAAATATTTTAATTGAATTTTATGTAACTCCAAAATTATACAGGGTGTGACATAAAACATACTTTTTTTAAAATGGAACCCCTATACGCTAGGTAAGTATCTCATTTTATCGATGTGCGCGCCACCTACGTGACTATCGATAGTTCCGCATCGCACACTTGACTACGCGTTGTCGTTAGATCATAGAACAAGTTTCGTCACTATCTATGAACTTGACTATCGATAGTTCGTTTTTGGGGGCGCCACTAGAGATACTTATTTAGCGTATATATGGTGTCCCAAAATTGGCGCACCACCTGTATGGTACGCTGTTGAGACATGCCAAGGGATCCCCAGATAATTGTCAAAAAAATCTCATATAGCCCCCGGAGATATGAGACCCCAAAGTGCGAAACTTTAAACGCATGTACCTTGAAAAGAACGGCACATATTCACGAAATATGGCTTAATACAAAGACACAGTCTATCTTAAACTTTATTATTTGTTTATCTTTAAATTGGTCAAATAACATTTTTATAATAATTTAATTTCACAAAATTTTCATGAAATGAAGCTGACAACAATGTCAATATAATCGATGGTATGATCAATAATCATAGATGGGTTTTAAAGTGCCCTTTTCTTAACATAGTTGCCAAATTTATCTAACTTTAACCGTATTTCTCTCAGAGATGAAAAAAGATGGATTTTTTTTAACAATTTTCTGAGGATCCCAAGGCATGCCCCAACAGTGTATACTCGTTGACGCTTGTCTGCAAAGAGCATAATAATAAACCGTTATTCTTTTTAAGTAAAAAACTATTAAAAGGTTCTTGGTGGTAAAGTTTTCTTTAGAAAACACCGGAAATTAACATGCAAAAAATCGACATCATTTTGCCATATACTGAGCCATGCATTAAAGTAATTGCATTTCGTACGTTATCCACCATAAATAAATATTAAGTAAATGTATGCTGGTACCTAATTATAAAAATGCTTTTGTTGCAGGTGGTAAAAATTATTCGACCATCAGAAACTGCCGGTCGCTACATTTCCTATAGGCTTGTCTGTTAATTACCGTTAAGTAGAGTTTCCTTTCTTATAAATTATATGTACATCATGATGATGATTGGATCAGGCTAAGTTTTAAATTAATTTTTTTTCACAAACTGCAACTTTGTAACGAAGCCTTAGCTGCTAATTTTAAGTGTCACATCTTTTTTTAAAAATGTACATTATATCTGCTTATCCCAAATTTTTTGTAAGTCCAAAGTACGCATGTCTTTTTTTCAATAAACTATTTCTGTGGTAGGGAGGCAGAACGGGATAAGTATTTTTGACATTTAAAAAAATGTGTTTTTCGGACACCGAATTTTAATAGAAACATTTAGATATTTACAATTTACATATACGTACTTTGAAACCTATTTTTTCAGCTAGCTTTCCATTATTGCATAAATAAAGTTTAATATTTGCAAGAAAATCATTTTTACAGTGACATGTACAAATGACAGTTTTATACTTATCCCCTTTTGCCTATTTACCACAGATTTATAGAAACTCTTTGATTTTTTTATTAATAATCTTTCTTATCCAACATCCCCAAACTTAAATTAACCTTAAAAAAAAATCTTCAGTCTCTTATAAAATTAGAACCATAAATATTAAACAACCCCTTTTGTTAATTAAAATTATTACGTAAAATGCATTTATTTTCTTTAAAATTGATTATTTTTAGATACGTTAAAAAAATATTATCATCAGTTTTTTAACAAGAATTTAAATATGCAAAAAACCGTAAAAAAAATAACTGGACAGTGCGAGGGGCAATTCAATGAAATTAGGGTACATTTGTTTAAGAATTTGTTTATAAATTTTAGAGTTTGTGAATTAGTGTACACAATTTGCTCATCCGATTTGCCCCTCGAGACAGTGTCACAGACGTTACGCCAATAGTTTATTGCCTATTCTATGAATGTAAAAAAAAATCTATGACATATAACATTAAGTGCCGTTTGCACTGCAATTGTTGGCTGTTCCTTAAAATCTAAGTGACTGTTTTTCATAGAAAGCACCATTTTAAACAATGTCAATGTTACAATTGTCAAACTCTGTTTATGGTTAAGAGTCATTTAACATTAAGGAACACTTAAGAATGTGTGGTGAATTCGGGCATAAGAACATCAAAAAATAACAAACTTTCTAAAGCCATAGGCAACTAGGGTTTCCATTTAAGAAAATACAAGTTTACCTCATAGCGCAAAACTGACTGGGCAAAAAAAAAGGATTTTTATGCAGTTTTAATTATTAAATTATATCTCAACCATCTTCTACAAAAAACAATTTTTTTATTGAAATAATTTTTTAAATCAAAAGAAATTTTAGTCACAGTGGCAACACCGTCAAAATTGCAATAGAATGCCATCAAAAGCAGGCAGGCAAGCTGTAGCGGACCCATCACGTGTGGCGCCCTCTCCCCACCTAGCTAGGCGCCCTTGCCTGCCTGCACCTTGCGCCATGTGGTGAACATAAACAAACGATATTACGCACGCGGGGGTCAATCAGCTGTGTTAGGTGGGGGGCGCATGCGCCCAAGTCACAAACCAGCCTCCCACCGACCGTCGTATTGCTGTCAGTCAGTGAGAGTGTAGTGTCTCGTCGATGGCAGTGGGCAGGCGGATGTGCTGCGCCCGAGGGTTGGCTCTACTGGGGGAGTCTGGCCCTCGCACCCCCGATACCCTGCTGGACATCACGGCCAAGCGTGTGGCCGAAACGGTGCCCTTTCAGCGAATCGAAGAACGCTACGACCGCATTCCCGAACCGGTGCAACGAAGGATCATCTTCTGGTCCTTTCCGAGAAATGAACGCGATATATGCATGTACTCCTCCTTGTCGCGAGTGCCCCCAGTGAATTCTGGAGCAGTGACTTCAGCGGGTGAACCACAAAACTTATCGTTCTGTAAAGGATTAAAACTCTTGGAGACTGGATGTGTGGATAACGTCCTGCAAGTTGGTAAGGGGACTATTTAAATTTATTTATTCAAACCTTTCAACTCAATTAAAATAATAAAACAATGTAAATTTACATTATATCATTATTTTGTATTATACCAGTAAGGTAACTAATTACTTTCCTTTTGTTTTACTAGGTTTTATCTTTACAAACTAACAATACATTTAATATAATATGCTTCACCTTCTACTTACATATTATAATTAATATCATCATGGGCGTCCATACGGGGGGGCAAGGTAGGGCACTTGCCATGCCTGGGATATTTGCCCTGCCTTAAAAAAATCTAATTAGGCAATAAATATTTAAAAGAAAATATATTTGCTGCAATTTTTTACGTCACTTAAGTATAAAAAATGAATTTGTGAAATATCGTTAAAAAATAAATTATAAATGTGTGAATCAAGCTTATCGTTTTACGGTAAGTGTAATTTGAACTACTTATACTAACCATATGAACTAAACTAACCTTACTTTTGCCTGTCATCCTCCTACGAGAAGAGAGACCTGCGCCCTACGTTTTAATTTTAAAATTTGCTTTTTCTGATTTGTAGTGTATTTTAGATTAAGGGGACATAGGCAATAAGTAATAAGTAATAATTAAGCAATAAGTATTATTATAGTGACTGTGATTTTGTTCTTAGTTGATGAAAAGTTTCGTTTATAGTCATTATGTGTTCTATACTTTACTTGATGTTGCTATACTCCTCGCAGACAAAGTCAAAAACGAGGAGTATATTGTGATTGTTTTGAAAATTCTAAAATCGTAAAAAATCATCGTAGAGCAAAAATTTTTGCAGCGTGCAGCGTGCGTTTCATCGAATTTTGACCAACTTTCAAAAAATCCGTCTGTCCGTCTGTCTGAACTCTGTCACGTTTTTTGTAAACACGATAACTTAAGAACGAAAATCCTAATCATGTTCAAATTTTCAGGAAAAATCGTTCCTATTAAAATCTTGGTTGGGATTGTTTTTGAGAGAAATCAGATAATGACAAAGGGGGCTCCAGGGCCCCCTAACTGGAAAAAAATTTATATTTCGGTTATTATAAAATTTATAAAAATTTTTTTTTGGTAATATACAAGCCTTTCCAATTCTTTACAAAAAGTAATCGAAAGTTTTTTTTGTCCGACCCCACATAAGCCCCCCAATTAATAAAAATGCCGTATCTTCGTTATTTTTCAATTTACAAAAAATAATGAAGTTATAAAAATGGAAGAAAATTAAATTCTGTATTAAAAAGTATTTTTTGTTTTTTTTTCTATTAAGTTTCTAAGAAAAAAATGTCCAAAAGAATGATTTTTAGTTATAAAAAGTCCCGAAAGTCAAGGATCGGTCAAGGTGGCTTTGCAAAAAAAAATCAAAACAAAAGCATCTTTCCTCAGCCAAATTAAATCATAAACGTCAGTGTCAGAATTGATACCTATTTATTCTCTTCGCGAAAAAAAATTATTTTTTTTGTTTATTGGAGTGTAAATAGTTTGACCTCTTCGCAGATTTTTTTAAGTAATATTAAAAAAATTTTTTTTTTCAATTTTATGTCTGATTACTGCGAGGAGTATCCTATTAAATGTTGTCATTTTATAAAACATTCAACCCGCTCACTGATCTAACCCACTCGCTGACCTAGCCCATTTCTAGTTTCTTTTTAAGGTTTTTTTTTATTAAAGGAAGTGTTAATATTCTTTTGAAACTTTATTTTGCCTGAATTTAAAAGCAGGCTGAATTGCGATCTGGACAATGCGTTACTTCTTAATAACCGACGATCAGTTGGTCAACTTAAAACTTAACGCAAAGTCCAGAACGTCACTAATAATATCCTAAGGTGTCTAAATTTGCATCCAAAATATGTCAAAAAAATTTTTCGCCTGCGGCGCCATTTTCCGGGGGCTGCCGCCCCCGGACCCCCGCAAGCCCCGTCTTATCATTTGAAACGGACGCTCACTTTGCCATGCCGCATAATTTTCTCTATGGACGCCCATGAATATCATTAGGTATATTAAATTTATATTATAATGCCGATTCGTAATTATAATAGGAGTTTGCTTAACATTTACTGAGGGTTTAACAAATTCAAAATATGGCTTAGTTATCAGTTATTTCTTCATAGGGCAATTATTTTTACAATTTGTTTTGTACAATAATTAATCACAAAAAACTTCTAAAACTAAAGAAATAATTTAGAGTATGGTCAAAATGGCAACCAATGGTTTGGTTGCGATAACGTCAGCATTTCTTTGGTTCATCTTTGGTTACTGAAAAACTCAATTCACAAGTCTACTAAATCTGTGCTCCTAGAAGCTCGTTTAAGTCATCTCCGTTGAGCTCCCGTCAATTGTACTAAATTGCAAATCTACATGGCGACTCCCATCGTATATTAAAACTAAATGTAGCTTTGAAAACTAGAAAAATAGGGCTACAAACGTATTTATTATGTCTCATATAAATAGCATATTTCTTTGTTTTAAAAATCTTACTTCAAAAATCATTACAATATTTTTGTTTTTTGAAGTCGGATTTTCAACACCAAGAAATATGTGATATTTAGTAGAATTGACGGGAGCTTAACGGGGATGGCCGAGGAGATGACTTACCTATACGAGCTTCTAGGAGCACAGATTAGATAATCTGTGAATTTGAATCTCTAGCCTTAAAATTATTCTCAGCTGTATGTCCCAAAAGCATTGATAAGACGCAGTAATTTTGTCGTAGATTTTCGAAAGCCTCTTTTTCGTGGTAAGAGACGCCGATGGCGGAGGGCTTTTGGATGTTGTAAGTCTAAGTTTGCTACGATTGGTTTGTTTTGCACAAATGTTCAAAAATTTGATTGGATTTGAACATGTCAAAAATTATCAGATGAAACTACTAAGTGTAGGTTTTTTTAACCTAGAAGTATCCACTTTTTCAGTCATATCAGTAAATTTTCTCTACCAAGGTCAATCATAATAGCTTATACTTCAAGAAAGTAATTGTTCTCACAGTGTAGGTATAATTTCTTTGACTTTTATAAGGTAATAAAAATAACTATAATGATGTAAAAAACCAAGCAGCATGTTGTTGGTGACATTATCCCATGCTCCTTGACAAAATCAAAAAATTAAAAAGCACTCTCTTTGATCTATATTTAGCCTAAACAACAAGTGACTCCCCCATTGGAAACTAACTAAACTAAGACCACCACTGACTAGAAAACTAGAGGAAGGGGAGTATTTTTTCAAGCATTAAGAGACAGTATAATAATTTATGTCTTCAATTTTAACAAGTGCAAGAAGTAATCTGAAACCAAACTGCCCACGACGATTCTAAATCAAATTGATGTTTGAGTCACAGCCCCTCGCAGTCGCAAGGCCCTCTTTATCTTTTAAGCCGGGCATTTGGCTCCAACATAGTACTTAATGACAAATCATATAAAACATTTCACAAATATGTATTTTTTTAAATTCTGTGTCGATTTAAGTCAATATTAGGTGGCGTTCATTTTTCCTAGATAGTTCACCCCGAGGGGTAATTCATTCCCACTTATTTTTTTCCTAATGTAGGATATCCCAAAATTGCATCACCTGTATGGTACGCTATTGGAGCATGTCAAGAGGTTCCAACAAAATTGCTAAAAAAATCCATCTTTTCTTATCTCAGGAAAATACGTTTAAAATTCGATAAATTTGGCAACTCTGTAAAGAAAAGTGCATTTTTAAACCCATCTATGATTCTCGACCATACCTTTTTGCATTAGATTTTACTGCATTGTTGTTAGCTTCATCTCAATAAAATAAATTGTAGAAATTATAAAAATTTTATTTCACCATTTAAAAGATAAACAATACATTAAATTGCTTCATATAGATTGTGCCCTTGTATTAAGCCATTTTTTTTTCGTCAATCTGTTTTCAAGGTACGGGCGTTCAAAGTTTCGCACTTTGGTGCTTTATATCTCCAATGGCATGGTATTTGATATTTTTTTTGGGATTACTAGTGATTCAGCGATTCATTAGCATACGGGTGATCCGACAATTGTAAGTCACCTTGTATATTCACATAATACTTTGAATTCCTTTCCCAAATTTTTGCAAATACTGCCATAGTTCATTACAGATATCTCTCAAAAATTGGCTTATAATTTTTGTGTTTATTTCTCTAATTGCGTTATGCGTACATCATTTCTCCAAGTATATGGCCTCTTGGCAAACAATATAGTTTCAAAACACTTTAAGACGTATGTAAGTAATCCAAATTCACAGAATCAATGCCAATGATGATACAATTTAATTAAATACCTATCTATATTTTTCGTAATTAAAGTTCTCATTAATTTGATTAGATACAGGATATTGGTTTCTTATCTTTCTATTTATTTTACTTAACGTAAGCATTGTGTTTTCCTTGACGAAATACCTCATATTATGTTTTGGTGGTTTTATTGACCCGAATTCTTGTGGGTAGATTCGGTTGCCAATCTGCATTTTGCTTCCGTCAATGTACAGGATGTTTAAAAAAAAATTCTGATTTTTTGTCAGTTGTAGGCTAGTCCGTTTTTCGTTGTTCGGTTTTTGCTATTGTTTTACCTAATTTTGTTGACAATGCAATGATAGTGACTGATAACCGATAAGGTACTAAAATTTTATTGATTTTAATTTAACAGCAATCTATTCAGACTATAAATTAAAAACGAACCTTTTGACAAGCCTGACGCTATTGAATTCGGTGGCTAGTGTTTTGCCGACTACTGCAGACACCATAGCTGTTAGACTACGCGACCAACCGAACTAATTTTCAAAGGAATGTAATTGACAAGTCCTACAAAAATTGTTGCCATGGCCACGGGTGTATTTGCAAATAACGTGAGTTCTCTTTTATCGGAGAATTTCTCTAACCTACCAAGAGTTGGATGAATACTTAAATGTTTGCACCAAGTACTTACAAATAGTAGGTATTGGCATTGCACCCGTTTTTCCATAAATCACCAACAGCGCTAAGGTTGCCGATAAACCATATTGAAAGAAATTTGCAAAACAGAAGTAAAATCATACAAATACAGAATGTCCAAAAATTGGCGCATAAAGGCAATGGTACGTAGTTATACACTAACTTTCAAAAGTCTTGCACCCCCCCCTTTAAAAACTTTTGCGTTTGCCTGACAGAAATAAAATTTTCTTTAAAATAAACCTTAAAGCCTCTGTGATATAATACACAAGATAGAAAAGCGTTTAATTAATTTTCTTCAATAGTACCATGCGTTTAAAAAAAAAGTGTAAAATCCCTGAAAATTGAAGAAGTGTAAAAATTAAAAAAAAAGCAAACACGGGATTATTAGTGAGTAAGGAGGAGTATTAGTACTCCTTGTTCTAAATAATGCATTCAAATGGTTTCGCATACTTCTAATGGGGCTATCAATAACTTCTAGGGGTGCATTCACCATTTTCTTGCACCGCAACAATTAGACCCTGTCTCTTTTTCGGCGTTTTTTTTTTCGGGGTTTTTTTTTGCAGAAAACTCTTCTGGAGACATGATCTCAAGATGCTCAAAGAAATTCAGGTCTGATAAGTAAGCAGGCCACTCATATCACGCCCTGTAGGAATATTAGGACACGTTTCATACGACGCAGAGTCCCTTTGTCGCCCATAAATGCAAAATTTGGAAAAGAAATATTATGATGAGGATACATTAGGAGACAAACAAAAGTCTTTTCGTAAACTTGTCCATCGATATTGCCAGGGCTATGAATCAGAGCAAACTTTTTGTAAAACATTATACCCCTTCAAAATATTTCAGTACCCGTATGATATGGAGCAACTTTAATTTAAGTATGCAATCAATGGTGTCTTTTTGCATCTTGCCAAACTCTTTAAAGATAATCATTACTCATTAGGGCAAACCTGGACTTACCAATAAGAATCAATTTTTTTCACCAACGAAGCATCTCGATTAAATTTTTCTCTGACCAATGAAAACGGGTTTGCATATAATGTTATGTTAGCATAATAACCCCTACACTAGGATTTCATAAAAAAAAAAACCGAAATTTTGCTTTTAAGGGCGACAATGGGAATCCGCGTCTTATGAAACGTGTCGAAATATTCTTACAGGGAGTGATGTGACTGGCCTGCCAGCTAATCGAACCTGAATTCTTTTGGACATAGTGGGATTTTGTCTCTAAACAAGTTTTCCGCAAAAAAAAAACTCGAAAAAAAAACGCTAAAAAGCAGACAGGGGCTAATTGTTGCGTTGCGAGAAAATGGTGAGTGCACCCCTAGAAGTTATTAATAGCCTCATTAGAAGTATGCGAAACCATTTGAATGCATCATTTAGAACAAGGAGTACTAATACTACTCACTAATAATCCCGTGTTTGCTTTATTTTTAATTTTTACACTTCTTCAATTTTCAGGAATTTTACACTTTTTTTTTAAACGCGTAGTACTATTGAAGAAAATTAATTAAACGCTTTTCTATCTTGTGTATTATATCACAGAGGCTTTAAGGTTTATTTTAAAGAAAAATTTATTTCTGTCAGGCAAACGCGAAAGTTTTTAAAGGGGGGGTGCAAGACTTTTGAAAGCCAGTGTATTTATGGAAAAAAATGGGAACAAAGTTGCATAAGTTCGGCAACACTGATTGTGATCTTAAGAACTCATCTAGATTCTTGGTCATATATTTTTGCATTAGATTTTATTGACATTGTTGTCAGCTTCATTTGATAGAATTTTTGCAAAATTACATTGATTCTAAAAAATAATTTGACCATTTAAAAGATAAACAAATGGTAAAATAATTTTAGATAGATCGTGCTTTTTTATTTAGCCATTTTTTCGTTAACATGTGCTGTCATTTTCAAGCCATACTAGTTTAAAGCTTCGCTCTGTGGACCTTATATCTGCAAGGATATACATATGACATAGATTTTTTTTTAACAATTTTCTGGGGGTTCCTTGACATGTCCCAACAACGTACCATCGCGTTTAAGCGCCAATTTTTAAAGATCGTAGAGTGAGTGCTGTTTGTGATTTCAATCAACAGTCACTTTCTGACAGTGACATGATCACAAAATCACTATTGACAATTCCAATTAGATAAATATCACTTTTTTTGTCAGATATGTAGCAGTGCCTACTTCATTTTGTCAGACCGACGCTTTTTTTTGTTCATTTTTTTTAATCTTTTAGGGCCAGTTTTGTGACGGCAGAAAACTGAATTTTTGTTAGTTTGTCTACTCGATAACAGTGTCGCACAGTTAGCAATAAAAGTGAATATGGCCGTTATAAAATCATTGTCAGAAAAAAATTACAAGGTTCCTTCTAATCCTTCTAACCAATTGCCCTCCACCAAAGTTATGTAGCGGTACCCGACAAGAACGGTTAATACAAATCTGCCAATTTTCTGTAACCCGTTTAATTAATTGGTTTTCTATGACGAGAATAGGTTAAGCAAGCCACTCTCGCGCTTATGATGATTTTCCTTTGTTCCTTAGTACTTAACTAAACATAAAAAATCCATTGTTTCCTTGAAGTGATTGCTCATTAGCTAACAATTTAAAAATCTTAATTAAAAGCATCAAAAAAGTTGTCTATCAATGCATACCTAACTCAGAATACGTGGTACTTATATGCATAAAGCAATGTTTTCAGGGCGGTCTGTAGAAAATCATAAAGTAGTCATTTGTAAAGTGTAGTTTCAGGCGGACCGGGTTGGTCTTTGTTCCTTCCCGGCAGCTTTCTTGCATACACGAAGAATGCCTTACAAAGCCACATGCACTTATTGTTGTCGGAGATGGACTAAAGCTCTAGAAACAGCCACTAGGTCGAAAGAACGATCTCAGCACCGTCTGCTCGTATTTATACCATCAACATCGCATTATGCCAGACCTTCACCGGCCAATTCACATCACATCAGTACTTATTTATATCAGCATTCCAAATATTTTTGCCAAATTAATAAAGCAGTAAAGGTAACTCGATACGTTGCCAGTGCATCTCATTTGCATAATAAAGGTAAATTGGGCAATATAAATAAACTCGTTCGAAGCATTTTTTTTTCGTTTTGTAACTGTACAAGCTGTGCAATTTGTTTAACTACAGATTGGTGAGCATTCTGGCTTTGTTTGGCACATAATTACAATTCCGGGTTTAATTGTTATGCTAAAAAAATGATCATCACCTCCATTTCCAAAATCGGTCTCTCATTGGTTTAATTTTACAATCCTTGTTCGCAGTTAACATTCCTTGATTTTAGCGCATATATGGTTTGGTGGCTTATATAAAGCGGCAAAATTTGTACTTGCGCACTGTTTAATACCATTTGAGTAAAATTGACGATGTATAATCCTTACTTTGATATTAGCAAATCATCTTTTAGTTTCTAAATTAATGTTTTGAAGTAGCAGTTTGAATTTTATGTTCCGTTCTCTAGTTTAGATTTATTCACAGACCTAACCCAAAACAAAACTCGGGGTCTCTTGAGAAACTATAAGTGCGTGCATCCAACCAAACTCGGCGAATCATCAATTACCATATTGGTCAATATTTGATTGTAGGTTGTCAGATAGAAATGTTGTAAAACAATAAATAAGTGTAATCCGAAGCCCGAAGCTTAATCGTTCGTTATGGCAACAGTGTAAAGCCAGCCACCCAAGCTGGCATTTCAGGTGACACGCACGTAAAATAAGTACCATAATAATAAACAATACTCCGTCTCCTTTCAATGTTTTTCACTCTTTGACTCTTAATTTTGTTCAGCAGATCAGTGCATGGTGCATGCCATAACACTATAGATGCCAACAAAATCAAATCAATAAGGGTACTTTAATTTTGGTTACTTGTCAGCTTATTTATGTCTTCATCTGCAATGGATTCAAAGGATCCATCGAATCATCATTCGTTTTCAACTAATCATAAGCTCTTCGTAAGTCGTGAAGAAGTGATGATTATTGATTAGTAGAGAGTGGATACTTGGATCAGTGGAAACTGTTCCTGAAGTGTCAATATTTGGGCATTAGGTGCGTCTACATTTAGTTGAAAGGAGTTTGGAACTCATTTAAGACTGCCCAAAACAACTTTAGTTGAGATCTACTTAGAGCAGCGTGTCCATTTGCAAGTTGCATTTAGCGCGAGTAGCAATTCCAAAATTTCTTTTGGCAGTACTTTTAAGTTCATTGGAGTTATACGATCTTAATTAGCGCGAAATGCTCTCAACAGTGCTCACTAAGGTGAGGTTAGCTCACAAATAGCAATTCGGTACTCTTCTTAAATGGAAAAGTAGCTAGACAGTGATTAACAAGCGTAGAAGAGAAACATTATCAAGACTCCCGTACAATTCAAACACCTAGTAAAGCCATTTTTAAAAACCTACATTTTTAAACTTTATGAAAATGGCTTTGGTTCTAACCTTGGACCTCTAGTTTTGGCACAATCTTCGTTTAAACCCGAACAGTCAAACTAGAGTTACTAGGTTTTTGAATTGTACGGGAGAAGAGTTCTTTAAAAAAATTTTGATGTCCAATAGAATTGTTAGTGAATAACGTATGATGTTAAACTTGCCCATTTGAAAGTAATTTCTCTCCAAAAGTTGCTTGAGTACTGCCAATGAGAGACACTCACGGTACTTGCTTTTAAGTGGATACCCAGATTTTCGCACGAGTTGTTTTTGGGAGTTCTCTTTGTGTTTCCAAGAGTGTCAAGAACGGGGATTAATTACTTTCAAATGAACTTAGAGGCTAATGTCAACCAAAGCGCAAATGTGGAATCACATACAAAAGATACTAGAAAAAACTACCATTGTCATCATCTACAGGTGTGTTAAAAGTATCGTAAGTGTGTGATTTATTACAGTCTTACAGCTATACGTAGGATGTATGACGCTGACCTCGCGATTCGCACTGACTGAGATGTGTAATTGCAGTTGTATCGTCTGGGCCGGTTGTGGGCAAATCATTTCTCCCGATTCTCTCTCTTTCTCTCTCTCGCCAATCTTGTTTATGTTATGAATGCTTTTTGATCTCATTGTTGTTAGTTGAATGCATTGAAATGCAAGTGGGTGGGTGGGAGCAGGAGGTATTTAAATTATCATTCCTTATTAAAAGTACCTAAGCTTTTATGTTTATAGTTTGATTTGAGGTCATTTAAGGTTTCTTAAGTGGCCAATTTTTTTCTGGCATTGTATCTTCTTTAAGTCGTGTATCGCGGAACTTTTATGTCCCTTAAAATAGGATAAAAATAAATTAAGATGGAAATCACCTGAGCAAACTTCAATGTTTAATCTTAATTTAAACTTAGAGAAATCCTTAAAAATGGTCTGTTTTTATTCCTTTGTGTACAATTAGACTTAATACAGATGCTCTTAGTATCAGAATAGAGTACATAACCAAATGGAAAGAAAAGAGGCTATCTACCTACAGAGTACAAGGTGGTTTTACCAGCTGATTTATTCACCTCGTTTCTAAGTAAATACGCAAAAAAGCTTGGTAAAATACCTACCTGCTCTAATAATAGAGATGCCAAACTCGAGAAAATAGTTAGACTTAAAACTTTGTAACGTTTTGGGGATTTATCCAATGGTTTCATTTGGTGCAGAATAAGGATTGCTCTTGCTACATTGTTTTTTTTTAACGTATTTAAGGCACAATCCTTCCATTAAAAATTAGGTATAGTTTTTTTCGGTTAAAAAATGTCCTTTTGAATGTAAACTAACCTTTAAAAAGAGTGTTGGGTCAAAATACAAATAACCAATCTATTCTATAAGTAGTATTTGGTGTGAAGGTTTTTTTATATTTTTTTAATCGTAAGTTAATTAGTTATTTATAGTTTGCTGTATGCTTTTTTAACTTGTTTTTGCGAACAGTATAATGACTATAATGAGACATAACAAAATAAAAAAATAAGGTTATTAAACGTGTTTTTGTTGCTTTAACAGATATCAGAATATGTTCATTTTAAATTAATTATTCTAACAACAAAGAGTTTGTGTTAATTCAGTTTATTGTATTATTCATTGTTATGTAAATTAATACTAATTACCTATACCTACCAATCCTATTACTTACTTTTGGTTGTATAGATAAGCTAAACAGAAATATACAATGATTATTGTACCTATTCATACATATTCTACACTTTTTAAGTAATGAAACCTATGCAGGATTTTTTTCCAAGAATTGTGAATGGTACGCGTTTGTAGCGATGACCAATGTAAAAGTTTGACGCACACACAGTAGTGCTTCAGTTTATGACAAAGTGAATTGTCTAATTGGGAAATGAACATACAAACACGGACACAAATGGCAAGATGGGCAACCAAGGCGTAGGTGTAGACTTTAAAATAGTCAAATATAATCGTGCCAATTTTTTTTACCCATTTGGAATTATTTTTAAATGGGTACTTTAGAATTGCTGTTAGAATCTATGCATGCTACACTGTTTAAGATGCAAAAGAGAATCGTCAGTGAAGATTTATTCTTGGAATGCAAAGTTTAAGGACATCATGTTCGACATCGTAAAATTTGTAGATACTAAATTTTAAACATATTCCATGTCTGGTTATGTTATCGCAAGGTGCAAGCCCAAAGATTTAACATAACCAGATGTAATATTCTTCAGATTTGTTGAATGCCAATACTCAATAGCAAGTGTGTCCCGTTTAGTAGTTTAGTATCTTTGTGAATGCCCCACCCCTGAATGCATACCATAAGAATAAACTTTATATTCTAATGCTCAAATTCATGTCGAACAGACTCTACATCAGGTTTCCGGAATAAAACTTAGACATAAAACTAAATTAGAGCTGCAATGCTGCCACAGAACGTGACTTCGAATGACGTAAAACAGGCAAGTCTAGAAACTTTATCAGTCTTATCTTTATTTTGTAAACTATGCCTCTCTAGCTCTTTTATCATTTTTTGTAGTTGTTTTGGTTATGTCCATAAATCTACTAGCCCTAGCTCAAACGATTATTTTCTTTTTCACGGTTTTTAAACCTTTGTTAACAACACTTGTTCTTTACTGATGTTTTTTTATTTTTTTGAAATAACCAATAACTTGCTTATCTGTGGTGTCAGAGCAAGCGAAATTTCTAGAAAATAAGCATGAGGTGAAGGTAAACCAAACCTAACGTTTGAGTTGCAATAAATGTAACTATAAAAGTTGACATTGAATATAACTAAAGTAGTTTTTGTCAAAAACATATGTTTTCTTGCGGCCATTTTGAATGTTAATAAATTAGCACTAATAACAAGACGTACGACCAGTCGAGATATTAAAACAGTCTCTATTAAACATTTTTATTGATGATGTAAACTACTGCATCCATATTTTGTAGAGCCCTAAATTCATTAGTTATATTTCTTATGAAGCAAAAAGTTTACCTGCTTTCTTTTAACAAAGTAGACGAAATGAAGGTATAATTTTTTCCCGGGCAAACTAATTTTAAACCTCGTCTTAAACGCAGACCAAAAGGTGGTCCTATCGTAGCCGTTTTCATTCCAAATAATTTATCTCTGTTTCAAAACCTATACTTATATTTATCTGCTCTTGAAAGTTAACAATCTTTTTATTTTATTTATTATAACAAAGGAGTCCGGTTTGCGTAGTAATTTAGAGGGCGCTCGGATAATGTAGATTAAGTTTCTCTATTATTTATAATAGCTATTAATAATATTATTTTGATAGCAAAGCAATGAACATACCACTTACGTATAATTAGTATGTCAATTGTTCGCATTTTGATACACTTCAATTAAATTGGGTAGATATAGGTTGAAAAAAATAGCTGCTGGCGCATTTGCATTATCAACTAAATTATACATAAATAAATTGGATGCAAATATTCATCAACTTATATTTATTCCAAAATAATTGAATCATCAGAATTTTTAGTAATATTCAAAATTTGCAAATGTTGTAGATTCATAAATGATAATTTTGCAAGTAGAAATAAATTAAAATGCATTTTTTAAATTAGCATGTAACAAATAAAAAAAGGATGTCTTAGTTGGATCAAAAGTGCCTCTGGAACACTAAAATGAAGGCAATCATGACATTTTACGTTCAGCACCTTTGGTCTTGGAATCAAAATTACGAGGAAGCAATTTTGTACAATCTTTATACGTAGTACCACTGGTAACTTCATTTGAAGAGGCAGCTTGCATCAATTAAATTTGGATGCGAAAAACCATTTTTAAAATATTTTTCCTCTTCTTCTTAAGGTGGCGTTTTGTTCGAATCCTTCCGGAAGAGAAAGATGCTACCGATGCAGCCTTTTGGTTCATTCGAACTATAAAATTTAAAATGGACCGATTAAGTGGATCGGTAGACTCTTCCTCTTCCAAACAAAACGCACTCTAGGTCTATCAACATTCTAAGAAAAACTGTTTTGTACAAAGCACAAATTATCCAAAAGGGAAATCTGGAATAGAAAAAAACATGTTCAGCGATATTTTCAATGATAATAAAAAAGCGCTCTTAAATTTACCACTAACTCTATTCATACAAAATACCAAAGGAACGATAAAAAACCCCAACAAAAACAGAGGATAACAATAGAGTATTGTTTTAGTTGGCTAATCCAACACCTCACACAAACCAGGAGGGTGGAAGCGGGTAGATAGGCACAGGTCCCATAAAGATGCAAGTGCCATAGTTTAGGAGCAAGTATGAGTCAGAGAGGACAAGTATGGAGGGTGTAGGCCTGAGCTCACAGCGGCGTTAGGATGCATTAAACCCAGTCACCCCGGCAATAAAGCCAGAAGGCGTGCTCGTGGAGCGTCCCTTGTGTCCCGTATCCATCGACCACCCTTGGAATATTATTCTGTTTGCCTAGCGCGCCTGATGAAAATAAGGCCTACAGCTGGATTTGCATTAAATCTATCGCATGCCATACTCGTTTATACAGTCCTGCTCGGCTTAATTCAATCTTATAATCCTTCCTCCTGCCTCATTTGGTCGCAGTCACGTTTTTAAGGATGTAGCATTGGTCGCAGAATCATTTATTAAGCTTTCTTGCACATTCATATGGCTTGATCTGAATGATAGTGGCTGTCTGGTGCAGAATCCCCAATTTCGATGAACAAGGTGATATTTTTGAGACTAGAGATGGAGATCTGATTAAGTAATCTTCCTTGGGATCGGTCAGCGTATGCTGTGGGAGAAGTGATGGACAATTGTATATTGTTCCCCCTGCTTAATAGCTAGGCTACTGGATAAGATCCTTTACGATTTAAAAGACCTTCATTTGGAATAAGGAACCAGGAGTGTCTCTTGCTTAGTTGCTTAGCATGGAATCCAAACTTCTGTGCTTAGTAGTCCGTTATCGGACCACCAAGTCGCATACCCATAATAGTCCAAATTTAACCCATAGAGACTGCTTTTAATCGATTTTGTACTTTTTAAAGGAAGAAGCTGCAGTACTTAAAAGTTTATTATTAATAAACATTGTACTCTTGCTAGTGAAGAGTACCTAACATCTTTCATTTTTATTTGATAAAAAATACAGATTTTCTTGCAAAACTGTTAGTTTTCTCGGAAAAACAACAGATGTTAAATAAAACTAGTACTTAGCTGCTTAAAGGAAAAATTTATTACCAACATGCCGGTGTAACGCTTATGGTGTTAAAAATATTTGTTTTTACAATTTTTACAAAATACCGGTAATGTTAAGGTATGTTGCTCCTGACTGAGAAGAATTTTTAAACATTCGGAAATGTAATAAATTATTGTAATATCAGTTAACTAAATCTCCATGTTTCCAAATACATGTACCTTATAATTATTATACCTTTATCCTCTTATTATATCTAACAAGTTTTTTGAACCCAAAACTTAAAAAGCTATTTGCAAGTCAAGTCAGGTTTAGTGCATAATGAATGTGGTTGAAACAAAATAATGAATACTGATGATACCGATAGGAAAAAACAGCTTAAAATGAATGGATTAACAATGAAGAATAAAGGAGAAACATATCATTGTTTTGGTAAAATTAGCAAATAAACCTAGGATTACATGTCATATTAATTCGACGGACATAATTAACGGAAACGGGTTAAGAATACTCTTCGCAAAGTTACTTTCATACATACCAAAAGTGTGGATGTTAAATATGTAATTTGAGAAATTTTTTGTCTAAACTAATTTTTAAAATTTTGTTTGATTTTAAAACACAGACTAATGTCTTAAAATTTCGCTTTGTCGTAAAATCAGTCTCTATTTCAACTATGCTGTCTTCTGCATCCGAAGAATAATCATAACCTTTTGGTTTGCCTGTGTAATTAGTATGGGTCTGGCTGCGATAAATTTACTTTAGATACTTAATTTATGTGTTCTTCTTAGTGTGACTAGTATGAGTCATTGGAATTTAGTGGATGATTCGGCATTCCTTTCTTTAATATTTATGAGATCACATAGTTTTCGTCTCGGTTTTTATAAAATCTTTGTTAGAAAGGGTAACAGACCATAGTTACTGATTTTTAAGCATTTTAATTCGCTAGTGCAGAAAAGCTTTTCATATTTGCGCGAAAGTGGTTTAATTGGTATAAACTGACTTTAAAACAATTGAAGATTAAATAGATACCTATTCCAAAACGATACGACAATTCCATTCATTACAAAATGTACAATCACAACTGTTAGGGCCGTATATTATTGTAAATACTTACCTACCTAAGCTGGCCGGAGATGGGTATTTACAGATATTTGAACCGTCGTCCGACCGAGAGAGCGAGAGACCTGCAGCAGCCCAGCCTATTGCAACTCCATCGTTGAATAAAGGAAATTCTCTAACAATAATTTACCTGACCTTGCTCGCTGCCAGCCAGCCAACTTGATACAATGACTCACTAAAAGGGAAGTGTGATTTGTGCAACGAAACTGTATTACTATTATTTTCATTTCATCTATTTCTACTTTCTTATTCACTCTACCTGTTTCTGGATTATTGTTGGAGTTCGTTGTTTTGTTGCAGTTTTCTTCAGTTCTATTCTTTAGCTCACTTTTGTTTGTTAAAAAGTAGTTCTACTAGGTACTATTTTTTGTTTTAGTTTCTTTAATATTTGTTTTATTGTTTATTTAAATATTGTAGAAATCATAAAAAACATCGAAGGTGGTTTTTATAAATTGACTTGACCGAAACTTTTATATTGGATATTATAACTAACATTTAAAGACGTTCTTATTTCAGCAATTATTTATTTTATTACACCCGTAAAGTGTTCGAGGTCAGGTCAACGCCAAGATAAGAAAGAACATTTAGATTGTAAAGTTAGATGATTTCAATATATTTTTTTCTATCTTAGAGCAAATTCTGTTATCTGTTATCGCCTGGGTCTTCACACAATCAATTTCTCTTTTTAAAACCGACATTATTATTTACCTTAAAGAAACCAAATAACGAGTACTATGTTGTATAACATAATATATGAAAAAAACAAAAATGATGATAATAAAGTCTAAAATTTAGGAAGATAATAATTATGTTGAAAACAGGTAAAAGATATTAGAACTAGAGGATTAGGTTTGTGACTTGTGAGTTGGTTAGATCGATGAAAAGCAATGTTAATGCAATTTGTTTTAAACCACTCGGTTTTAAAAAAAATGTGAATCTTTTTCTAACACATTCATTTGTTAACAAACCCAAAATGATTTCTTCCAAGACTAAACTAAATCTGCTCTTCGGTTTCATCTTCAATGGCTTTGTAGCTTTTATATTCTCTATTTTTTAACTAGTTACCTACTTTGTTTTAACAATTATGGTTACTGAATCTATTTTTGGAACAAGCATATTCTGTTTCGCACAGTGAGGGGCACATGCAACGTGCTCATCAAGTTAATCAAAAGGTCCTCCTACGAGAGGATTGATTGTACTCGTGTGGGACATTATCATATGCTGGCCCTTGCAGCATACATTCATGTGAGTTGTATGCATTCAGGAATTAAATTAATAGGTTCAATGACCCTCTGTGCTAGGGGAACGCATTTTACGATATTCTAAAAGTATTAATTTTCTATTACATTAATAATTATTAATATTATTAAACACTTTTTATTAGAGAATATCAGCTTTATGCCTAGGTAACTTGCAAAAGTGTCCAATTAAATGCTCAAAATTGTTATTAATGAGTTAGTAAGTAATTATTATGATAAAAGAACTTATAAATTTAAAATTTTCCCCACTTTCTATGGCAATAAACTAAAGTCATGGAATGTTTTAAATAATTTTCATTTTAAAAATATTGTTATAAAGTATAATAATTTATATTTATCATTATTTTGCTTGGATACGTATAATTAACTTTAATAGCGTTCATAGGTATTGAATAAACAATAAAAACCATACATTGCATTTTATAAGTTTAGTGTTATTGCATTTCTTTTGAAACTAGTTAGTACTACTTTTATAATAATAATACATACAGACCTATTAAAAATATTCGAAACATTTCTGTAGATCCATTTTTAACAGAATATTACTTTATTCTTGACAGTGCGACGATTACGGATCTAAAATATAGAAACGTGCCGCTGTTGTAATTATATAAAATTATAGTTATAACGGCTTGACAATTTTTAAGTTATCCACTAATGGCATCGGTGGAGTCGATTTTGAAATGTTAGCACAAGGTTATGCTCGTAAAAGAGAGGGTTTAAAATAAAACTGTCTTGACTCGAAATGGTTCGTTTGCGCCTGAGGTGCAGATGATAGTGCGATGGGGTTCCAAATAACGAGCAATCCTGAAAGATCTATCTATAATTACATTATGAAACATCAAAAATTGGTACAACAATCGAAGCAGTCGAAAGAGTATACATGAGATTTTAAGGACCAAAACTATCAAGAAATTTGTACAACAGTCAAAGGAAGCATACATGTCATGCACCTACATTTAGTTAAGCAGGGTTCATTTTTAAATATTGTATTGGACTTTCATCTCACACAGAAGTTATATTTGCATGTGTTAATTACAAAGTAATTGGTACAACCACTTATATCCAATGTGCTTCCTGATAAAGCAGTTAGCTTAGTTCCACATTTGAGCATACCTACAGGTACTTATATGACATGTAAAGTGATATTTGCATCAAGTACTTATAAGTAGGAACAACTTTCAAAATCGGCGCCGACCATCAACGACGTCCACGTGTAATTTATTAAAGACATTTTTATAACCTACATGAATCCCGTTAATACACTCTTATTAATTTTATTTTACGACAAAATGCTGTTATGCCTCGAGAAGAAGTCTAATTTATGATAATTCCTATAACGAACTGTATTGCGCTGTTTCGATCATCAAAATGAGTTCAGACTTTATGTTTTATTTCTGTTTTTCAATAAAAACTTTATGGGTTATGGCATGAAACAGGTTCCTCTCGTGGCCGCTATATGGGCGCCGGTCGTTCTTTCGAGTCTAATGAATTTCAGAACAACACCTATTTATTTCAGTAACGGTGAAACTAATAACTATGCATGAGCCAAAGCGTAGGATGTAGGTGAAACGACTTATGTTGTAAAAACGATCATTTATTTTTTGGTTAAGAGCAAATCGTTATTTTCCAAACCATTCGGTAATTTAATCGAAGAATGTTGATGTTGATAATTTAACTTTCTTTCCAGCTTTAACCCTTTTTATTCCCCTTGGCCTTTAACATTATTGAACTATTAAAGTACCTAAATACGATCTTCTGGTTCAAGAAAAAAAGCATCATCATTAAGTGTTTCGAAAACGTTTCCTTTCTTGGTTTGCCCAAAAATGTTATTACAAAATTCTATCTAGAAGTTAATAAAGATCTTAAAAGAATATTGCAGTGTTCCATACCTCAAGTTTCGTCGAAGGATCAGTCTTTGTTGTTTAAGTTGTTGATGGATATGTTAACTCTGATATCAGTTACTCCAATCAGGTTTTCAAAATTGATATATCAGTGTCGACAAAATTAATTATTCTTCCTTTTTAAATACACCTACGCCTTGGTTGCCAGAGCTTTGGAATATGATATCTTCCTCAATATTTCCTGTTAGTAGAAGAAGAAGTGCTTCTTTACGTGTAGGATACATTTTCTAATATGTAAAAACATGTCCAAATAATCAAAATCTTGTTCAAGAGAATTTTAATCTGTAACAAATCCGAGTTGATATCCACATAAAATTGGACAATGTTTTGGACAAAAGACAGTGACCTGGATTTTCGTTTGTAATTCCACACGTGTTGAATTACCACAATAATCCTTTGAAAATTAAAGCTTATCTCGCATTGGAAGAAATAAAATGGCTGTTTTTATGTTTACTAAATCTATCGTAGTTCCGTTTCCATCCAACTTTTTGCTTAAGTTTTTGACGTAACGATAAAATATTCCAGGTACCTGTTTGCTTGATGAAAAGCATTAATGAAAGAGACGTAAAGTCATAAAATTAAATTCCAAATTTTCAAATTAAATTCTTCATAAAGGGGTAAAGGACAATAGCCAGATATTTATGCTAGAATCTGAATGTGACAATCTATTGTGTATGCCTGTGCTTTGTGAACCTACTACTGAATTATGCTTCAAGTACCTATAGAATTGGTGTACCTACTTTTGGTATGAATACATTGATAGCATTTACAATGGACTAAATTTTCATTCCAAATTAAAATTTTTAAGAATAATTGTCCATCATTATTTAATAGCCCTTTTCTACCTTTAAAGGGGTACAATTTCTGATTCTGATTATAAACTTAACATTGCAATCGATGGCCTATTCGCTGCACGGAATGTGAATTTTGATAGAACATTTTGGATTGTTATGATGTAAATCTTTGTAAACTAAAAACAACCAACAATGTGCAATTTAGTTTAGTTATAAATAATATTTTTGATGTAGAAAATGATAATATGTTTGGTCATCATAATATTACAATCAAAATAAATATTAACTAATTCATGTGTACTTAAAGAACAAACGGAATGTTAAACATTAAAACATTGTGAAATAATAACATTTTACATACAGGATCTTCGTAAAGATGTAGTCCTTAGATCTAAGAATAAAAATAGTTGACGCATCAACCAAACCATAATCTTCATTCAATTGCAACAAGCACTCGTTCATTTAATAATCGAAAATTCATATTACTACTGAATATTATTAAAGAATAAAAGACTTGACTATTTCAAATTTTCGTATACCCAAGGTCTTTTAGGTAGTTAATTAAAGAGATAGAAAAAAATACCAAACCATGTTTTTTGTAGGTCCATAATCAAGTGCAAATAATCTTTTTAGATCATTGCCTTTGTATAAAATTTCATGATTATTAATTAATTAAATACTTACGCCTTTATTTGCAATACCTAATTGTATGTGCTTTAAATATTTACTAAAATCGTTTTTATCTTTTCCAGGTAAGTTCAACAAACCCTCTACATCATCAATATTAAGCAAACGTCCATTACAAATATTTAATTCAAGCGTTCCAAACAGGTAATCAAATTTTGCTTATCCATATCAACAATGTGGTGAGAAATTTTTTTGATTTATTTAGGTGGATATTATGCACCAGACAGGAAAGAAAAAGATTTGGTTTTTTAAATTAATAGCATGGGATGGGAGTATTTTATTATTGTACTAGGTAATAAGTTTTTATAATTAGAACTGTACAAATAAACAAAAATAATTTTATTATTGTGCAGCAATCAACTGACATCCTAGAGATGAATAATAAGCTCGTGGAAACCAAACATTAACTAAAAAAATTGTTTCTTGTACTACTATTAAGTACACAATTTTTAGTTCCAATTTTGTATACCAACCAGCAAACTAAAAAAAATGGTACAAGAAGATTTGTTAGTTACCGATGCGAGTATAGGAAGATCTTGCTTGAAATATTTAGTTTTTGCCCATCTGTAGCATTATCATAAGATACATTTACCTTCTTCCACAAGTTAAAAGTAGCTTCATTTAATTCTTTACTTGTAGGTTTTACTAATAGACGCACATAGTTTGATATTATTTATCCTTCCAACCAAAGCTAAAAAATCCTACAATTTTGTTTGTAAAGTGGAAAGCAACAAGACCACTGCACAATCATTCTCAATGAAAAACAAAAGTTCTAAACAAGAAGCTAGCACTAAGTAGGTAGATACATGCAAACAAAAAGTTGTTATTCATAAACTTGAAGATAATATAATTGTCTGTTAAATATTATAATTGTTTAAAGAGACCAGTCGAGGACAAACGCATGCAGCAACAAAATTTATTTAAAAGAAAATTTAAAACGTTAAAATAGGTTTTTTTATTTTTATTAAAAGCTAAATGTATGGTCCGAATGGTCACCAATGGTTTGGTTGCGGTAACTTCAGGTTTTTTTTGGTTCATTTTTTTTTTAATTAACTTATTTTACATCGTCTGTTTCTGCAACTATGGCTTAATACCGATGCTCTTAGTGAGACTACCCCCAATCGAGAAATTTTGTCGTATCCCTTCCTTTTCCAAAGATGGGTAGAGCTCTTTTACGTGCACATGTGCACACGAGACCGCATCTTTTACTTCGTCTTCCGAACGAAGGCATCACTAGAAACATATATCCCACCAGTAAATGTTACCAGCAGACATTTTTCATGTTTGGATCACTCCCGGCCCCCGGGTTCAAACCTAGGTCACTTTGGTGAGAGGCAGTGATGCTTAACTCGACACCGTGCCTGCTAGCTTGGTTCATTTTCGATAACTGAAAAACTTGGTTTCATTCGGACCAGATTAAGCGCCCATAATGTGGAGTTGAAACCCAAAAACAAACAAACAAAAGATGACCAGAGGCATTACTTATTTTGTAAATAAGAAATACTTATGGTACTCTTACACGCAGATTCTTTTGGCCAGCTTCTTTACTGCTATTGGTTAAAAATTAAATTTATATGTCATTAACGTTATTTTTAACCAATAGCGGAGAAGAAATCGGCAATAAGAAGGTGCTATCGTTAGGCAACCATTACAGGATACAATTTTTTTTATCATAACATAACCGTTTTCTTCTGATGGCAGTTTTCCTTTCGAGACTCCACTACGCATGATCTAACCAAAGTCAGCAAGCTATTTCTGCAATCACTTTAGTTCGCTGAAACTCACTAGATTTTACAAGAGTGGTGTCCCGAATGTAAATTCACTCTGGTTGAAAAACCGATGCCATTCAGATCACAAAATCAAAACCTAGGTTAAAAACTAGGCCATTCGGACCATACTCTAAATTAACTAATTAAAGTTGGTGAAGAAGATCAATTATTTTTATGTTTCCTTACGGTTTATCAATACTTTTGCATTATTTAAAATAATAAAAACTTTGACTTGACGAAGGAATAGTAGAAGTAGGAACAACACAAGTAGCTAAAATTATTATCCTTTTATGCCTCATAATTTAGTTAGAGCTTGTTTCCTATCCGTTGTCGAAAAAAACTTTGAGGGAATGATTTAGTTAGTGGTTGTAATAAATACACAATGACTTGATAGGGGGTGATTTCCAGTGACGTAACTACTATTTTGCCGAACTATGATGAAACGGACAGAAAGACCCGACAGGGTTAGATACCTTGGGGTCCATAGTTGCTCCGCCGCTGGTGATCCTCTACATGGTAACCCAGGAGAGCAAGGATAACAAACCAAGTAGAGAATAGGATACTAGGGGCTGTCGCGGACGGAAGGATGATAATAAACATTTGAAGACTCGTCTCACGTTTTGTTGTACATGAGTTCTAAAAGTTCGTAACTTAACTTTTGCCGTAAAAAGAATCTCTATGCATGTATAGTTCACCAATTTGTTTAAAAAACATTTGCATAAACCCAATTCAAAGCGATTAAGTGATTTCTTTTTTGCTAAATTGTCAAAGAAACCCAATTTGCGAGGATATAAAACATGCTGCTGCTTGTGTTCAAAAAGAGAAAAAGTTTTCGCGATCATCTGGGATTTTATTCCACTTAGCTATGGTTATTAAAATAACTTGAACAGCTTGCATATTCTGTCCAATGCAAATGTATTTAGCTTTTTTTACATCCCAGATCTTGACGCTTCTTCTTAACTACAACATTGGCTAAATAAAGATTCAAATTATGTATTTCAATTAAGTATAAAATATGGTGTGGCCGATATAGCGTGAAGTGATTTATTTTTCCGTTGAATTAAGATGTTCTTATTTGATTAAACACCACACTTATCCAGTATTCGACCAATGTTTATATTATGCATCTTGCCGTTAAAATGCAAATCACTGGAACCTGTATAAGCATAAGTATCTATATAGAAAAGCTTGCATATTAACAAGAACTGACACTGAAAGAACCATTCACATTTTTTCAGTTTGAAAATGGATTATCTTTTGAAAGTAAATCAACCTTAATACATACAAGAAAAGATATTGTAGATTTTCTCTTCAAAAACACGTGTAAATAATTATTTAGTTGCACTATGGCATGATAAAAGAAGATTAACAATGTTGATCATGTAAAACTTCTATTTCTTGTAAACTATAGGACAATATCATATGTGTTATTTTGTAACGTCCCTCAATTTCTCAATAAACAATTTTGCTTATCGCTTTTGTAAACAAAAAGTCATTCCTTTGATTCTTTCATTGAACACATAAAGGTAGTAGGTATTTCAATAGCAAATATCTTTTGAACTGTTTTTTTCTTATTGGGTTTATTGCTCATAAGATATGCTTCTTTTCATAATTTTCCTTCTATAATTCCCATTGGCGCATCAACTTCTTTAAAAATGTTTCGTAATTACCATCTTCATAAAACTTCACATAATGGACAACATTTTAGTACTCGGACTTTACACTCTGCTTTTCCTTTTTTATTATCTTCATCATAAAATATATCTTTGATTGTGATTTTCTTAAGACCAAAGTTGTCCTTATGTGAACAAATAAATATGTAATTCTACCCACCTATATCAAAACTGTCATCTTCAGCAAAAGATTAAATCATTCCATCCTCTGCTAAAGATAAAGTGCAATTGCAATTTGAAGAAAATAATTCTTTAAAAAATACTCATACTTCATACCGGTTAATACTTTTTATAAATTAAAAACTAATCTTCGCAAAATTAACGTGTTGCAAAGACGAAATTGTAAAATTTACGACAGAAGTGGATAAGTGTAAATTAGAGAAAGCTCGGCAAAAGCCGTCAGGGAAAGAGGCAGGCAGGCAACAGTGAAGAGTATTTGAAGGGAACGCCTTTAAACGATTATAGCAGACAGAGCATCAGGGTTGCTTAAAGGGGATATACTGACATACTGAACTTGCAGCTCGGTGGTGTGTTCCATCCCCTTTAGGCTTTGTAATTATAACCAGGGTGTTAATAGCAGGTCAATTTCGTGTTTAACCTCTGATACTTCTTTAAATGTACACTTGCTTTTCTAGCTCTTTCCCTAATCCTTTCGTTTTTATAACAATCAGTGCGATGTTTTACTTTAACATGTAAATTGAAGGGGTTTCGTTTGGTTTTTTAGTTTTTTTACACCTACCTGTATTTTCTACAGTACGTTAAAAAGAGAAAATAATTTTGTTTCTTTAATTATGTTTTTAAAAAATTGGTAAGATGAAAAAAATATTGCTGCCAACTGCGAATATGTGAGAATAATTTTTGTTTTCTAAATAACCATGACACTTATTAGAATAGGAGCTACCAACATGAGAATCCAGATCATTAACGTTGTCATGATTTTTTGATATTATATAATATTTAATGTTACTTTTCTTAATCCAACAAAATGGCAGACCAAACAGGTAGCGTTTTTTTTAAGGTAAAAACATCATAAGTGGGATCGTACTATCAATGTTCAATTATATTTATGCCTTTATTTGTCCACTTGTCCGCCAAAGTTTTGTTTCGTATAAATCATTATATATTTTTTGAGTGATCACTTATTTAGGTATCTAAAGTTAATAATGATAGGAACAAAATGTAACAAATTTTATTATTAGGAAATGTCTCGATATCTAATGTTACAGTTGTATAAACATCTCACTTAAAACACATTACAGTAATTAAGTTTATTCACAATCAAATGTAATATTAAACATTTCTGATCCTTAATGGTTCACGATTCGAATTTACAGATTCGAAGATCTGTGCTCCTACAAGCTTGTATAAGTCATCTGTCGTTGAGCTTCCGTCAATTCTACTAAATTAGAGTGCCTTGATGTCATATTGACAGTTATTGTCGCCTTATAGAGTGACGACATGCATCATTCCTTCTCTGTCATACAGATAACGTCATTAATTGTGATTGTAAGTTGTAATTGTTGTCACTTTGGCTATAACGTTGATGACGTTATCTGTATGACAGAGAAGGAATGATGCATGTCGTCACTCTATAAGGCGACAATAACTGTCAATATGACATCAAGGCACTCTATACTAAATAGCACATTTACATAAGGGCTCCATCAAGCACTTTATCTTCAAATATTTCTATTTCATTCTCACAAGAATCATCAAAATTTTTAATTTTATCAGAAAAAATTTAAACTCGTTTTTCTTCTAAATAGGATGCGTCTACAAACAAATTATAAATTGCTTTAGGTGTAAATTCATTCTTTTTTTAGAAAAGGCGGTGTCTTTTCTGCTTAATTGCCGAACAATATTAAAAAAAAGTTTCTTCTCATTTCTTTGAGTTGATAATAAACATTGTAGATCAATTGAGCGCATATGTTTCGCTAGGCTGAGTTTCGTAAGCACATATGCTTACTCCAGAGAGTTTGTGCATAATAGTAGCAGACAGGAGTATAGTGCCTGCTAGATTATTTATGAGCGCCGGCCATGATGTGATAGAAAGGAAGGTCCCCCTTGCTGCGGGAATTGAATGCTGCTGTAGCAGGAGCAGGGCTCTTATCAAATGGCACACACATGTGAATACTTAATCAGATGTATATCGTGTGACATAAAATGACCATCACTTGGATGCCTCTGGAATCGATATCATTTGATCTATGGTTTCTTCCTAGTCGTGGGAAATTATTATTATACTTCTTACATTTTGAACTTTCTGCCCACCTTTGAATGATAGTCTCTACATTATCTATCCAAATAAAATTATATAAAATACTAACATTTCTTAGTCAGAATCAATTGGCATTAAAATTTGTGTACCAAGCCAATAAATGTTAACAATTCATTTAGAGTATGGTCCGAATGGCAACCAATGGTTTGGTTGCGGTAACATTAATTTTTCTTTAGAGTATGGTCCCAATTTCAACCAATGATTTGGTTGCGGTAACGTCAGGTTTTCGATGGTTCATCTTTGGTAACTGAAATACTTGGTTTCAATCGGACCAGTTTAAGCGCCAAATATGTGACATTCAAACTTCCCAGAAACAAATAAAAGATCTACATTACTCATTTTATAAATTAGAAATATTCTTACCTTCAGCTTATAAGTCGAATTCTTTGCTTCTATTGGTTAAAAATTATATTTTAAATTATTAACGTCATTTTTAAACAATATCAGCAAAGAATTTTGCAGAAAAATGTTGCTCGTAGGACTATCTTTAAAGGATACAAAGAATGCTAATATCATAACATCTTATATATGACAGTTCTCCTTCCGAGACTCTACTACGCATGACCTAACCAAAGTTACCAAGCTATTTCTGCGATCACTTTGGTTCGCTGAAATTTACCAGGTTTTTCAGGAGTGGTGTCCCGTAAATACACTTTGATTAAAAACCAATGTCATTCGGACCACAAAACCGAAACCTTGGTTAAGAACCAAGCAATTGGGACCATACTCTTAATGACAACATAACTCTTGGTGTTGTCTAACAACCAACTCATTTAACTCTAAAATATAAAAGAAAAATCACACAGCAGTATTGATCTAGAACATCAAGAATGCAAAAACCTAAAAGCAAATGCCCAAGCTTAAAATTTTATTAAAAGTTAACGCATCTAATTTTAATAAATTTAAAAGCTGAATATACAAAGGGTGAAAGCATAATGCGCTTGGTCTGCCGTTAATTTACAAAGCTTCCTTAATGTGATGGTAATATATTATATTAAAGCCATATCGGATGCGATTGCGCCATTCTACAGGGTGCCCAAGGGACGAGTTTATTTTAAACCACCCAAGTGTAAAGTAACATGCCTTAAAACCTATATGAAGTACACACCCTGTACCAAAAATGCGACTGCGCCATGTTGTATAGAGGGCGCAAAACTTGAAATAATTTTATAATTTATTATCAAGGATTGCATTATTGTGTTTCGTAAGTCGATTAAATATGCACGTCTATGAGACGTGTGGTGCATAATTTACAAGATTTTAAAGAGATAGTGTAAGGGTGTTAAAAATAATCAAGTTTTATCACATTGATCTAATGCCAATGTATTTTTTTAAGTGGCGACCTTTTTTGTTGAACCAACAGTGCGCAGTTGTTCTGTACAATTTCATTACCGTTTTAAATCATCTTAAATGTAAAGTTATGATAGGTAGATTCATGGGATATTTTTTTTAATTTGTCTGAAATACCTACCTTTTATAAATGACCTACTCCAAAATTGGATTATTTATAAAAGTGACGCACGCAAATAAAAACTTGTTACAAATCGTTGATAACAAAAAGAATATAAAAATTTATAACTACACATAATAAAAAATTACCTATTTTGAACTTGGGTATTATTCAAACTGACGCACGACATAAAAAGCTGGAGTAATCGTTGATCAAAAAAATATATACAACTATTAAAATCATTACTTTCTTAAGTTTTGAATTTATTACTTGCTTAAAGTAGCCCATAACTAAAAAGAAATACCTAAAAATCCATGAGAAAAGAGAAACAAATGCTGCAAATATACTTTTTGGGAAACGCTGCGACCTTTTTTTGGAGTTTTGGGCATGCTAAAATTTTGTAAACTGATTGTAGTTTTACAGACGATGTAACAACCATAGGTTGATATAAAATAGTGATATTTATTTAATACAATGGATTTTCGAAGGAACCCACACCACATAACTCAAGATATGCCTGCCAATGTCCCATAGCCTCTTATTATAAGGGTGTGCAGCTGTGCATACTCACCATCGGGCTAGAATAAGACCGCCATCATTTCGTTGCTAAGACTTATCTTTGGTTTATACAAAAATAAAACTTTGGTACCTTATCTGTTAAGCTCGATTCCGAACTAGCCTATGTTTCAAGATGTTGATTATCTACCCGACATTCCAAAACTGATATTTGATTTTTTTTATGAGCATTTCCCCAAGAATCTTTTACGTCTTATTAATGCCTTGGGTGAAATAATGTGTATATTTATTTGGAATTTAGAGGACTGAAGTTTGTGGTTAATCCAAAAATGGCTTTGGCTTTGACCTTGGACCTTCAGTTTTTGCACAATCTTCGTCCATACGCTAAATAATCAACTCGAGTTAATATGTTTTTAAATTGCACGAAAGATCTCTTAATTCTTCCACTCTAGGTGATACAAAATATGATTTTAAAAACATTCTTAGAAAAATTATTGCTCAAAAATGTATTTTTTCTCTAACGCTAAATGGCCCCCGAAAAGTAATATTCAATCATGTTGAATTTACACCAATTTTTGTAAACATATGCATAATCAGGTTCTAAAAAACTTATACTCAATATTTTTTTTTTTCTAAGAAAATTCCTTCATCCCATTTAAAAAGTGGGCCCTTAGAGATCTAGACATTTAAACAAAAGTACCAAGTATAACTTTTTTAGCACCTGATTTCGCATATATTTGCAAAGTTTAATTGGTAAACTCAACATAATGGAATATTACTCTTTGGGGACCATTTAGAGGGAGAAAGAATTTTTGAGAGGAATAATTTTTTCAAAAATCTTATTTAGCACCTGTTTGTTAAATTTGATGCAGATCCATCTTGATCTAATATTGCAAATTAAACGGAGCCTTTTGGAGGACTACCACGCCAGCTCTAAACTATAATTGTGTGCATTTTGTGGATTTAGCTTCCTAAATAGATGTTCTAACACATACACAAAATCTGGCTGTTATATATTTTTTGTAAGAATTGCTAGGATTTTATACCATTTGTGAGACACCTTTTATATCAAACAAGAAGGTATCATTTAAATCAACGCTAACGTTAAGGTAAAGTGGTTTAGGTGTTGTATAAACCAAGCACAAAACCAAACTTATACGACTTCGTTTCGTTTACTTTTAGTTGAGCTGACTTGCACTGCATGTGCAGTGTTACTCAGGTAAAAATCCCAAAAAAATAGGTACTTCCACTGTAATAACATATCACGTAGGAAGACGTTTTTTGTTCGATTGCAAAGGACGCACCTACAATAGGAAATTCGATATTACTTTGCAATTTTGTGCTCTATTTTTGCTTCTGTTTGCATAGTCACATGAGATTGAAATAATTATTTAGACAGAATGATTTTGGGTTATCTTTGTGCTTTCTATAAAACAAAATTGGATCCGTTGAAACCGTGAAAGAAAAGAGGAAACTGTAATATTTAAAGAGGAGTTTTTTTTTCTTGATAAAACTGGCAAACTTGTTATAAAAGTTTTAGACTAGGATATAAAGAAATTAGACTTTAAGATCGAAATATTTTTTGCTATTCTCAGAGTTGAAACCCACTAAAACTTGGGTCTTAATATTAAGGAAATGTTTCCCAAAAGTCATTCTTTTGTGATTAGCTATACAGTTCATCAATCATTTAAGATTCTACCCAACTGAGAAAAAACTCAATACTCATCCATATAAAAAGTATGGGAATCAAAAAATCAATTATTTTATTTATTCCAGCTCAGTTGATTGCATCCTGCATTCATAAGTTCTCAGTTTTACAGATTTAGACTATACCATCGACTACCATGAGCGAAATCTAAACCTACCACAACTGGTCACAGCGGTTAGTCGTTCTGTGATGCTGATATTTATTCCACACATCTCTACATTTTCATAATAAGTTGCATTTACAACGGTAGAAAAGTAATTAAATTAGAAGATTATTTCACGCATCGAGCGCTGATCGATTGACTGGTGTAAGATCGCTATAATTTAGCACCTTAGACTGGTGGTAGCAGATATTGCTCACAGGATCTTATGTGGGAATGTTATGTTGTCAATATATGTTTGTTCAGTTTAAATATATTTTAAAAGAATATTATGAATAAAGAAAGAGAGGTTGGGGCCAAAAAAGTGAAAGGTACCTCTCGTATAGATCGAGAAAAGAGCATGATCACTCCCACCATCTACCCGACTGACGACCCGCATTGGCCGAATATACGATTTATGTACATGCGCATGAACAACATTGTAAACCTTCAGCCTATCTCTGTTTGTTGCATGCAGATTTCACATTTGACTACTTCTGCTATTCTATTATTAAGGGACACGCATTATTGTCTCTATTGTTATTAGGTTCAGTTAAACTTAATAAAAAGACCAGATATAAGGTTATTTCTGTTCATTTGACTAATTTCGTGTTGTATTTTGTTACTGTTTTTCACTAGCGCATCTATCGACTACTAGACCAAATTTTAAAAAGATTAAGAAAACAAGGTAGTCAAGCTAAATTATAAAAACAAATCCGTAAAATCTGTTAATTAATAAAGTTTCGTAGACATAACGATGTACGCGTTAACCGTATGGATGTGTAGCGACAGCTACATGAATTCATAGATTTACTATCTATGATATTGTTTTATTTTTTAACTAAATTTAAGTATCTAGTAGTCATGTCATTAAATAAATGTCATTCAATTATTATTGTAAATAATTATGTCAATATATTTTTCTTCCAACGAAATTATATTTATCTTCTTTTAAAAATAATAAATTAATCATTTCAACACAACATTTGGTGACCCCGACAACTAACTAAGATGTCAGTTACTGAGGAAACTGTACAGCAAGCTATTGGTGAGGTTAAATCAGTTATGATGGTCCGTTTGAAGTCGTTGATAGAAATGACAAATATTTTACAATTATTATGAAAGGTACTGAACAAAATGTTTCTATAGACCGGCTAAAACCAGCTTTTTTATTACCTTCGGATAATGGTTAGTTTTGTATAGTATTTGATTGTCTAAGGGGGGAGTAATGTAGCGACAGCTACATGAATTCATAGATTTACTATCTATGATATTGTTTTATTTTTTAACTAAATTTAAGTATCTAGTAGTCATGTCATTAAATAAATGTCATTCAATTATTATTGTAAATAATTATGTCAATATATTTTTCTTCCAACGAAATTATATTTATCTTCTTTTAAAAATAATAAATTAATCATTTCAACACAACAGATGCTTTAAATTAGTTAAATTAATTGAATCTCTAAATGGACTATTTTGTTCGCGTTAATTTAAGTAAAATAAAGTGGCGTTAAGTAAATACTTTACTTAAATTAACGCGGAGCAAAACAGTGCTTTTACAGATTTAATTAATTTAACTAAGGCAACGCTATTACGAACTTAGATTATTTGTTGTTGTTAGTTGGTACTTACGAGCATGATTGTGAAGGAAATAGTATACATACCTAAGGTAAATTGCTTCATTCCAACCTCGGACCATCCTCTAGCTTCGCCTAAGACGGTCAAACTGCCCTCGGTTGTAATAAAGCACTTTTCCTTCGGATATGTCATGTTCTATTAAAACATGTGTTTTATACTCTTATAAGTGGGTACTAGGTTCCGGAAATACATTTTTTTTTGTAAATTAATCGAAATAATCGAATGTTTCTTTCACACTGTTATTATCGCTTCCCTACTTAATGTTACGTGGTATTAATTGTAGACGTTACTCAAGCTTCAGCGTTTTGTTATTTATTCCCATTCATTGCGACAATTCATGTTTAAACTATTCTATTCAATCAACAATAGTGAGTAGTTCCAATAGAATGAAATCCTTGCTATACCAACTTGTTTGTTGAGTTTAATGCTGTAATACTATGACTTCACGAGTTAGTCAGCTGTAATACCTCACTTTAGAAATGCATGCTATGTCAATGCCTAAGTCAAGGATTTGTATTTTTTCCAAGTTTCAAACGCTCGTGATTCCATACCGTGATGGTCATGGTAAGAGCAAAAAGTGTAGCATCGGGCATTTTATTACAGAAACAAACTAAGGTAAATGCATCTATCGGTATTCCTCCGAAATAAGAAATCCTTTTAAAATTAAAGGAATCCTTTAAAAATTAAAAAAAAAATATGTAAAATTACTCGAAAATTGCGGATTTCTTTTTATTTATTTTTATTATTTTTTAAGTACTGGCTTGGCATAAAATTGTGCCGATAGGTGGCGTTAGTGGGAAACGGCGACTGCAGTGCTCCAATCGCTATTTTTAGGTGCTAATAACATTTCTTGAATATCAGCATTACCATTTTGCTCTTTCGTTAACTTAAAAGCAAAAACTATATTTTATAATAGTAAAGAAGCAAATAACAATTAAAAAAATAATGTTTAAACTTTTAACTAAGCGTTCTTAAAATATGCCATCACAACTAATGGGTTATAGAGTTAATAAGTCCAGAAAATGAAGAAATGAGGAATGATATATTTTATTTGATGTTGTGAATTTAATTAAATGAAAAGTAGAAGCAAATACGAAGAAAAAATGGATTCCTAATTCCTTAAATTTATTAAAAACAAAAATTTGAATAATACCATTCACAAGTGCCCGTGACGTCACGCTCCCGATCAATACAAGCGCTAGACGTTTAGTCAGACGGATATGCGCATGAGCAGAGCATTTAAATTATATCACATGTGATTTGTGGAGATTGCAAGTGATTTATGGAAAAGCTTTATTGGAAATTACAACTACTTTTCCGAATTAGTCGATCTATAATTGCTTATTCCTGACACAAGCCAGTTGTTCTAAAATGCTTATTTCCTTTTCTAGTTAAGTAGTCATATAAAAATGTAGATAAACCCCACTTTTGAAACCTATTAAAATCCAAAACATGTATAGTATTAACAAAGGCAGTAAGCATGAAGAAATAAATTAAATTCAAATTTGTTAAACCTATCTAGCGTATAACAGAACTAATAAAAGTGCCTAGTAGCTTGTCCAAAATAGTACCAAATCCATAATTTTAATGGCCTTCTAAATTGGGTATATTGGCCTAACTTAACTATAATTTATTGGTAGCTACCACCATGTTTGGAGGCAACAAATGTTTAGGCACAGAATGAAGTAGCATCTATGGAAAAAGGCAATTTAAAACGTACTCATTCGGGAATATTCCCAAAAATGGCAAGAGGCACTTAAACATTTTGCCCATACATAAAGCTATATTGAATACTTAATTCTTAATTTATATTTGCTTAAAAAAGTTCTAAGGTTCATTTAGAGATACACTTAAATTACCGCGAACTTAACGTGACCAAATTAGTGTTCTTAGATTCATTAATTTAACTAATTCAAAGTATGCGCTATGAGAACTAAGTTTAATTATCGGTATCTTTCCAATATAATTTTATACTTTTAAAATTAAAGGAATCTTTTTTTTTACAGATTTTAGTTTAACTTTTTCTTACTAATTTTTAAAATTTTGTCTGATACGATATTGTGCAGATAGGTAGTGGAAAGCAGCGAAAAAGGCCGGAACATATCACGAAATTAGTCAAGTTAACAGAAATTTGATCTATAAATGGGACGATTCGTTATTTTTAAGTAGTGTTAATTTACCTAAACTCCAAATCTGTCTTTAATCTTAATTCTGCAGTTCCAAATTTATTTAATTGCCAAAAATAACATTGTTTAAAAGAAAGATCATAATACTAAATTATAGTATATTTTTTTTATAGAGAGAATTTTTTACCTTTACCTTAAAAAAATTAGTTACTGTGATTGGTTGAATGCTCCGTGAATTTACACTAGAAAAATTCAAAATGGCCGCAGCAAAACATATGTTTTTTTTGGCATAAAAAAAACTTTGGTTATGCTTAACGTCAACTTCTATAGTGTCACTATAACAATCAAAACAAAAGTTGAACAGTTGAATTTTTTTTTAAATGTCAATATCTTGTCACGTCAACATGCCAGTTAAAATTCTTATAAAAGAAAATGTTAGTTTTATAACACCATAAACAAATTTTTAATCCTCTTTACCAAAAAGATTATTTTTCTGGAATTGCTGTTAATGTGGATTGTGCATTTTAAACCTGTGTTTAATAGCTAGGCTGCTTCAGAAGATCCTGCTTTAAGAATCTTTTAAATAAATTAAGAGCATGGGACCGAAAGGGGGACTGGAATTTGAACCATGAACAGGAATTGCAGAATTTGTTTATGCGAAAACTCTCAGGATCTAAACTAAAGTCCCTTCGCAAAAAAGGCGGCCAAATTTTGTATACATTATGCTTCACAAGCGGGGTTTTAATAAGTGGTGATTTTTGCGGATGACGCTGTTTTAATGGTGCTTAAACGGAGCTTATCTGTTCTGCAATTTTATAAGTTTACCGATTGAATAGTTTACAATAATCCACCGATTCTTCTAAGTTGTGCCACTGAACAATTATTTATTTTATTTCATTAAAATTTATTTTATGTAACTACAACCTTTGAGAATCTAATATTATAATTTACAAATATTCTAAAAAGTCTTTCACTGCAAGTTAAATATTTTTTGCGCTACACTCAAATTGTTTTATTTCCAAAATGGCTTGTTCTCAAAGCTGTTTATTTTGCTGTCTGATGTTTCTGCAAAATGGCCAAAATATCCTGCTGCAGTATGAATCGATGTGGCACAATTGCATTGAATTAAAAGGGGCTTCTCATTTCACGTTTATATATAATTTTTTGCCCCTTTAATGCATCTACATAACTAATACCTCCAAGATGATTGAGAATCCCCTTTATGGCCTCTATGGTATTCCCAACCGTTACCCAACACACAAGACACTTTAACAACTTGTTACTCATTAAGAAATAGGTGTATATGGACAAAAACATTAAATTTGTTTTGAATTTTAGTTTTTTGTGACAGATTTGTTTAAATCTTTCAGTTTTGACAAACGTTAGATTTTGAGCTTTGTTCGAAAATACAACAAAAAAGAGTAAAATTACTGAACAAACCCCTAATAGACAACCCAAAAAACACATTTATCGTGTGGTCGGAGTTTCTCTCTATAAAAAAAATGAACTATAGTATTTCTTGCTTGTAGTTTTAGCCTTTTAGCATACAAAATATTTGACAATACTAGAATCGCAACTTTTTTATCTTTAAATCTTTGATGGACCGGAAATGCTACCTTCTGAAGGCGTCAGCTGCTTAATTCCTTCCTTGAATCGGGCAATCAGCCTGAATCCCGTTAGGTGTGTTCAATGCATTCATGAATCTAAAATTTGTGGTTTTGTTTTTTCCTTGTACAGGATGCAGATTTAAGGACATTCTTCGTTTATACGATTTGTTAAACTAAGATAACATGTTATTTTTTCCAAACTTACTCGAAAAAATTTATGCACCCTTTCCGTTCTTACCGAAGTCGCCGGTCGACGCATCTCAGATACGTCCAAATACGTTAGAAATAAATGAGTCAATCTGACGGCTTCTGAGATGTGTCGACCGACCAACGGAATGGGTGAATAAGTCGATATTCTTCGGAAAAGGAATCTTCGGTCCGGGCTCAAGAATGGTCCCGGACCCGAAAAGTAAAAAAACATTACAAACTTGCTAATGTAAAAATACAAATTCTTTTATCTTTTACAAATCCAAGAATTAAGATTATTTCTAAGACTGTCTCTCTATTCAAACAATCTGAAACGAACATAACCTTAAAAACTGCTAAAATTCAGCATTCTTATGCTTTGTTTACATTTAGTTCTAAAAAGTAAATTCTAATAATTTGGTTATCTTAAAGACTGTGGTGTTGCAAATTTATTATTGAATATGGTAAATCGGCATACTTTAAGATAGTTCCTCCTTGATAGTATTTGGGGTATGTTACAGTTTTTCATTTAATATTAAAGCACTTTCTAAAGCCTCCATAAATCATATGGCCTAATTTCATCAACAATATTAAACTACAAAATGAATAATTTCAGTGTTAAACTGTCTTAGAAAATCACCATTACTACTTCGTGCTAAAGAGTTTTTTCTAAAAATTATAGCCTAAATTCGTAAATTACGCGATTCATAGAATGGATGATTTGCACGTAAAACCAGTAAAACATCTTTTCAATCGTGGTCCATTCTTAAGTCGTTTTTACTTTTTTATGGCTCACTGGTGTTTATGGTGTTATACTATAAAAATATTATTGTTTTTCAAAATGTTAACTAAAACAGATAAATGTTAAGTTTAGGCATGATTACTTGTTGTAAATGTTAAACTTTACACTAATAGCATTTCGACATGTTTGGATGTGCCAGTTTCTTGGATTTTTTTTTTTGCATTTCTGATACATCCAATGAACTTTAGAGTCGGGTCGACCCTCAAAAGGCTTCAAATCGAATCTATGTTTCTAGTTCTAGCTTATGTTTACGACGTGTTTTATTTCACCACTTTACATTGGGAACTGTTTTGTTTCCTTCAACAAAAAATCCAAATCACAAAAATTATTTGTTTACAACGACTGATTTCTTCCATATAAAGCACTTGACTGAAATAGTAGGTACCTAAAAGTAACGGCTAGTCATAGAATCAGTCGACGGTCCGTCGTCGTCCCAGCTGTTGAAAATGCAGGTGGAAGAAGCGAGTGAGCGAAGGATTTAGACGAGACGGTTGCGTTATTGTTAGCAGGGCCGTCTTTTCCTTTCAAGATTTCCGTCAACAACTCTTGGATTTTGCTTTGGTATCAACAAGTGTGGAACGAGTTTGTTTTTTGAACTGGTACATATTCCAATAGCCATCCTCTTTAATTTATTATACATTTTTAATTAAATTTTAATTTGATTATAAAACTATACAGGATGTCAAAAAAATGGAGCATAAACGCGATGGTACGTTGTTGGGGCATGTCTAGGAATCTCCGGAAAATTGTTTAAGGGCCGGTTGTACAAACCAAGTTTAAACTTCGGTTTAGCTAAACTGACATTTCATCACAAACAGACTTTGTCAACTACAACATGGATAGTGTCTAAAATTGTTCTTTCTATGGTTATAAGTCAGTTTAGCTAAACCGAAGTTTAAACTTGGTTCGTACAACCGGCCCTAAAACAAATTATTCCATATACCCTTGGAGATATGAGACCTCAAAGTGCCAAACTTTAAACGTTTTTATCTTCAAGATAATAGCATATATTAACGAAAGAAATGGTTAAATACAAAGGAACAATCTATCTAAAATTATTTTACCGTTTGTTTATCTTTTAAATGGTCAAATTACGATTTTATAACCAATTTAATTATGCAAACATTTTATAAAATGAAGCTGAAAACAATGTCATTGTGATCTAAATGCAAAAATGTATGCTCAAGAATCTAAGATGTATTTTACAAACTGTGTTGCCGAACTTATGCAACTTTGTTCGCATTTTTCTCGATTAATATAACAGATGGATTATTTTTGATAATTTTCTTGGGATCCCTGAAATTGCCCCAAGAGCGTACCATCGCGTTTATCCGCCATTTTTTGGATACCCTGTAGATATACAACAAAAAACATTATCATCATGTGTTTGGTTCTTTATCCCTTGTGTTACATTTTAGTTAGAAATGCCAAGTTCCCATGTAACATTCATTAATAACTTTAACTTGCAATATTTCGGTTTTTTGGTTGAATTTATATCGATTATTATTTATTTTATTTATGATTTATACCATCTATCCACGTGCAAAGATGTAAATACAAATTCAGATTTTGATCATCAAATAGCATATTTCATTCGTGGTTGTAGCATCTTCTCCACATTTATTGGGCCATCGATGATCCTCAAAATTTTTGACTCGGAAACAAAAAACTAATTCGAAAGAAAAAAACTAGCATAGACTTAAGGAAAGCATTGTTCTTCTCCATAATAACCAAAATCTATCTATATTTTTTTAAACACACCGTTTAAAGTAAATAGCTTCTTTTAACAAAGCAAAAATTATAAACGTAATTTACAGGTAAAGTGTGATTTTTTTAAAAATGTGTGTGACCTTGGCACGATTTCTTAGTTTTCTTCTTGTTATGGCATGGGAAAACGCATTGATGATGTGTATCCTATTCTATTTAACAAGAGTTGTTGGATATACTTAATTTACGCTTTTTTTTCCCATCGCAACAAGAAGAAAACAGGGAAATTATGCCGAAGTCACACACATTTTTAAAAAAATCAGACTTTACCTAAAAACGATAAATGTATATTGTCTAATATAGGCATTTACTTTAAACGCTAATAATTTTTATGAACTTAGAATCCCACGGCATTATACCTAGGTGTAAAGGTTACACGTGGCAATACTTGTAAAGTTACTTAAAAATTACATATTTTTTTAAACCTGCACAGCGACAGCGAGTTTCCTTTTTGTATTTATCTTGGTCATAAGAACTAGTGTTACTCGAACATTTACGTTAAAAACATCATAAGTGGAATGGTTTTTTTCGTACAAAATAATTGATACTTGCACATACGAGCAATAACTCGTCAGAACTTATTGATGGACCAATCGCAATTACTTGTACGAAAAAAAAATTGATCCCACTTCTGATGTTTTAAAAAACCTACCTGTTAGCAATGCCAGTTTATTGGAAAAAGTAAACAAATATTAAATATTATGTTATGCTTAAAGAATCATGAGAACATTATTCTTAATTTACACATTAAAAATAATAAAGCATAGTAGAGAAGTGGTCAATTGTTTTCAATTATTTTAAGATTTTTTTTTACTTTGGGGGTAGTTTTTACCCCCTATTTATTTTAATTAAACTTACATTTTTTAGAATACTACGTAAAATGCATTAAAATTCACAAGAAAAATTTTCATTTTTTATTTTATTAAAAAATACTTATTTTTTCTGTAAACGAATGAGAATACAGAAAAATTACTCATTGCTCTTTTATAGGCAAACACGAGAAAAATATAATCTTCAATTTGATTGAGAATATTTTTTTTTCGTAAAATTTATATTAACCGAAATATATGCATTTCTACCCTCTATTATTAGATTTCTTTCAAAAGCCCCCATTGAGATGTATTTTTGTGCCAAATCTCAAGTCAATTCAACAACCGTTCTTCAGTTATTGTGTTTTTTGTTACGAACAGACAGACGGACAAAAAATAAAAGTCATGAAACGAACGAATATGCAAAGATTTTTGCTCTAGGATGAATATTAACGATTTTAGAGCCTTTGTATGCGAAGAGTATAAAAACAGTTTAATTTGTTGTTGTTTCATTCGATATACTTTGCACTATAAACTTACCAAATACAAAATACCAAATTAAAACAAAGATTTATTGATCTATTAAATCAAACATACGCGAATGCTTCCAAGAAACACTAACATAATAAGATATTGATATACTACAAATAGCTATGCTCCGCGGTGTTTCAGCTGCGTTCGTATTCTAATTGCATAGCGCACGGCATGTTCCGGTGTCCGGAGTTTCCGTTGCTGCTGCTGAGTCCGGAGCTGTACGAGCAGGGCGTGTGGCCTGTGCTAGCTTAAAGCTGACCTACCATTCCGCGACATATCGCGTGCTATTCACGCTATCATCATTTAATTACGCAATATCAACTTTAATCTTTTAATAGCTTGTGTGGTTTTTGTCACTTTGTCACGTTTACTATTTGTGTAAGTACGAGCTTTAAGCTTTTTTTTTTGGTACTATTTCTTCACACCCTCCTACGACATTCCAGACTATACCGGTCTGGATTCTACAAAGCTTTAGGTTGTTTCTTTTGGAATTTTCGCTAACTAAAAATGGTTTTGTAATTTGTAAGAGAACTCGTCAGTTATGGTTTTTATACCAAACTAAATACCTTATCTTATTTAGCACCTATTTGTAAATTTTGATTTAGATCCATCGTGATCTAATGTTGCAAATCAAAGAGGGCTTTTTGGGGGACAACATTAAACTCTTTATTTGTGTGCATTTTGCGGATTTAGCTTCCTAAATAGATGTTCTATCATACAGTGCGAGGCAAAAGTCCCCCACTGGCCTTAACTTTTGAACGGTTCGAGATATTAATTTACAAAAAATTCTGGGCAAATCTGCATTAAAAAACTACCTTTTGACGTAATTGGATTTTCCAAAAATAATAACCCCCACATGGAGGGACTGTGAACTTATTTTTTTTTAAATGTAAAAAGGGGTCAAGGGAAGGTTATTCTAAACCATTTGGTATAAAACATGGTATCAAAAAAAATTTTATTAATTTTTTTAAATAGAAGAAAAACATACACCCCTAATCACTTTATAGTCATTTATGTCATTTACTGCTGCATTTATTACATAAAACAGGATTTTCGTGCTCAATATTAAAAATCACAGAACAAAAGAACTAATAAATCTATCTAAAATTTGCAAACACCATTGCAATTAAATGAATAGTCCCTCCATGTAAGGCCATTATTTTTGAAAAAACTTATTTATATTATATTTTATAGCTAGTTTTTTTAGTGCAAATTTGTCAAAAGGTTTTTTTAAAACAATATCTTAACTAAACCGTTCAAAAGTTAAGGCCAGGGGGGGGGACTTTTGCCTCGCACTTTATATAAAAAATCTGGTTATATTTTTTGTAAGGTAAATACCTAATTATATTATAATATTATTTATTTTGGCCTAATAAAATTTTTATTAAAAAGACAAGTTATAGGAAGCTTAAAGACATCCTTTCTGAATTGAAGTTTACGCTTTCCGAATTGAAGGTTGAAATGGCGTAGAATATATAGTTTGTTTGGCAATTAAAAACTCTTGTTAGTTATTGAAGAGAATAAAAATTAATTAAACGCATCAATTGCCTTGTAAACAAAGACACGCGTTTGATCAAAAAAGGTAATGTTGATGTACCTTTTTTTCACGAACTATAAGAAGGTAGAGGTACCTACAGGGTGTTGCAAATCTATGGATCTATTAGAAGTATCTGGAGAACCGCCTTACCTAGCGCTCTGATTTTTTTTTATTAATTCTTAGGACATAAAATCTATAGCTCTAAAATATTTTGAAATTTGGGCGACTTCCGGTATAACCGGAAGTCGCCCAAATTTCAAAATATTTTAGAGCTATAGATTTTATGTCCTAAGAATTAATAAAAAAAAATCAGAGCGCCAGGTAAAGCGGTTCTCCAGATAATTCTAATAGACCCATAGATTTGCAACACCCTGTATATGCTCGGATACTTATCGTAAACAGTGGGTACAACCTATGGTTATGGTAAAATCGGTTCCATTTTGGTCATTATGCAGGTAAAGCAGACGTCCTTGACGTGCATCAACTTAAATAACAACCCCCCCATCTTCCATGATCCCTTGACCCCAACAGAATGCTGTATTCTTTTCTTAGTTGCAGTAGTTTAGTCTGTTTAGTCCGTTTGCTGAGCGGAAAAATCGTTCACGTTAACAAAAAGCTATGGCATTAATTTGCTTTATTTCTAATTTTGACGAATGATATACTTACTTAGGGCCCGGTTGTATAAAGATTTAGCTCTGATTTAAACTCATAACCTCTTTGTAAGTTAAAATTGTTTCCAAGCAAATGCAATACAGGGTGTCCCCGAAACATTGCATCTTTTAAGAGGGTAGATAAAGGACACAAAAATGGAAGATACACTCGATATGTCCTAGGCTAGGGAGCATCGTTTAAAAACTACTGACCGTTAAAGGGCGATTTATAGAACGTTACTTTCGCTTTACTTCGGCGTAACTTCACTTTCACTCAACTTTACAAATTTGCCTAATTTACAGATTGCAAAGTTACGTGAAATTGGGATCAGTTAAGCGCATGTGTCTGAACTCGCGACTTCTGACAATTTACACCTGGAAGGTAATTACGGAATATCGCTTAGTACAAAACCTACATAAGAAGATCTAACAGGTATCGTACGAAGCGATATTCCGTAATCACTACCCTTGACAATAAGGGTGAATATCTCATTTTTGCAAATTTTGCGCATGATGGCCAAGCTCGGGTCTCGAGTTAGTACGACTTTATACGACTTAAAGCTAAATGAATCAGCAAAGTAGCGCTAAAGTATAAATTTGCCAATACATTCCCATGTATTTTATTTAATTTTCGGTTAAGTTACGCCGAAGTAAAGTGAAAGTTACGTTGTATAAATCGGCCTTGAATGTTATACAAAGCTTTAGGCTGGTACGTAGAATGTTTTAAACCGGCAGTTTCTTGTTTTTTGGTATATTAGCGTTATATTTGTTAAACATATTGCCACGATAGGAATTTTAGTAGTAGTCAATTTTATTTGGTTTTGCTAAACAGTTGTAAATTAACAACTTCAGGGTCGTGACAATATAAAATTCAGAAGTAATGTCACTTAGCATCTCAAACGACGAGTGGTATACGACAGATCCCCTAAGTAACCCCAACCAATTTTTGTACAAATACGCTGCTCCATTGACAGATTTTACATTGTTCATAGCCTACTTAGGGGCCGTTTTTATTTGCTCGATATAAAGCACTAATTTAAACTTAAAACCGCTTTGTTGGTTGAAATTGCTCCCAAGCAAATGCAGTACAGGGTGTCCCCGAAAGATTGCAAATATACAGATACACTCGACGTGTCCTAGGCTAGGGGACACCGTTTAAAAACTACAGCCCTTTAAGTCTAGTTTACTAAAAAGTAAAAACACTTGATCGTAGATATCTTACAAATGGTTTGTCGCAAAATAATAAAATTTATGGATCATTAACAAAAAAGAAACATTTCTTCTATATTTGTTTTGACATTTGTAGCCTCCCTAGAAATGGCGTTACCACCTGTAGAGTGCATAAAGATTGTCGTAACTTTTTTGTTTCTAACAATTTTAAATTTTTTGTTGTTGTAACTGGTGGATGGGTTCTATAAGAATCGTTTTTATCAGCTGAAGCTGTCGCAAATTTCTTACCTTTAATTCTAAGATTCTAAGTAACGATGACGGTTCATGAACTCGGCAAAAAATCATTTACTTTTTCACACGCTTTATTTGTACGTTCCATGTAGTTTTTGCTAGTTTATTATAATTAAATATATTTCTGGTCTAAATTATTTATCCTTGTTGCCTAAAACGTGTAAGATTATATAATTTTTAAGACAGCTTTAAGTAATTTTAAGAATTTTACTTTAATATTAACAAACTTACATATAATTTTTAATGTTCATGCTTTATAATCTGGTTTCTTTCCACATTATCTTTTGGTAAAATCATATGGTAATTTCTTCATTTTATATTCCACGAACTTTAACGTTTTTTTCAAATTAAACAGGTAGGTACATAAGTGTGTAGCAATGTGCTCGTGAGAAAGAAGTTTTTGTTTAAAAATATCCAGATTCCAGGGGACATAATGCTTCACTAGGGGGCAATTTTTGCTGATTATCTGCGACAAGTACCTTGAAAAAGTTGACCAAATAATGTGATTTCAAAATAGCTAATCACGGTTTTCTATTCTTTAAAATCATCTGAATATAAATTAAGGTTTGCAAACATGTCTGGAAATAGTAGTATAATTATTGTTGCCGTTCCTTTAGTTTAAAATAAATACATTCGTCTGACATGATGCAATTCTAGGTTCATTAATAACCATCATCAGTGCAAACTGTTAGTTATAAATGTTGTAGTAGAAAAAGCGCAGAGCTTTGGACTGTTTTCCAATTCTTGGTAATCTTTGCCCATCACGTTCTGGTATCTAATAGTTCTCGCTGAAACTCTAGATTAGTTCTTGGGTATGCAAGGTACATCCTCCTTGCCTGTATCTAAAGTTCCAGAGAAGATAATTATAAGTTTCCATCAGGGATAATTTATAGGCAGTTTCTTAATAATCTAACGGTCTAAACTGACTTCTAATTAAAATAATTGTCCAATGTGTTCTTTATTTTATAATTAGAAAAGCTGGTATAGAAAACGTAGACGATAAAATACTTGGGTATATTGACTTGATTTTAATACTTCGGTAACGATCTAATTCACATAATTTATTAGAGAATTACCAAGTAATTACTTTAAGTGTAAGTGGTCAAATAAGTTCTTTTGATTGAAGAATCAATTAATTGAACTAAATTACGTTTTCGTGTTTACAAAAATCAGAAACAGACCCATTAATTTAAATCTATATCTAAGTGTGATTATGATAATTGGGTTTTTGCTAAGATTCCCGTTTTCTATAAATTAGAGCACTTAAAGCACTATTAGTATACATTAGGGGACATTGATTCATGATTGGTCGACGCCGACAAATGACAAAAATAATAAAAACGCCTGTACTTACCTATAGTTAATTTTTATTTTTGTTTAATTACTTTAGTTTTAAATGTTAAGTGCTTAAACTAATTTATTGTTTTTGTTACAGGTTTTCACCTAAGCGGGGTTGTAACCGCAGCCCGATCTTCCCCTCCCGCAACGTTGCCTTGTGGTGCACCGGAACCACCACAAAAGTTAAAAGTTTCGGTCAGTTTTGATAGGTAAGTCATCATTATTTGAGCCACAGTCACTATAGTCAGTAATAAGTTTGTTTTACTACAAGCCACATTTATCCATAAAATTAATAAAAAATTCGCCCTTAGATGTCTGAATCCGGCGCAGTATTAATTTCATTTTAAGAATAACATAATATTTTTTCAAACAGGTAGCGTATTTTTATGTTAAAAACATTATAAGTGTGATAGTTTCACCCTACCCTTGGTTTCATAAGATACTGGGACGCTGTCAAATTTCAAATTTGACCTTAATTTTGCCACAATTCAATCATATTTATGATGGTTGTTTCGTTGCCTTTTCATATTTTACGAATATAGTCACAAAATACCCAGAAATCAAGAAATTATTACCAAATTTAGTAAAAGAAATTTGACAGTGTCCCAGTGTCTTGTGAAACCAAGTGTACAAGAAAATTGATTTTTGCACATACGAGTCATTACCTTGCCAAAACTTTATGATGGGCCAATAGCTTCTAAAATATGCTTTCCAAGGACAGAGAACCCTGTAACCAGAATCGCTTATATTACGCAGAAAAGTCTATAGATTAGACTAGATTTAAATTAGTTACTTTACAAAGTTCTGGCGCTGTTTTGGCTTATATATGTATATATATATTCGTATGATTATTAATAAACACTACAAGTCATAGTAGGTATAAGGGTTGGTATGTGACAAATATGAACATTCAAGAATATAATAAAGTTGTAAATAATATAAAAAAGTACAAATAATGTTCTTTTAGGGATGCCCATGAACAATGTTCATATACTGATAAAGCATCTGCTTATGTGCACCTATCATTTTATTTGTACAAAAACACGATCCCACTTCTGATGTTTTTAAAAAAACGCTACCTAAACGCACTGCCAGTTTATTGAGTACAAGTGTTCGATGATGTGTTTTTTTTTGCCAGCTCTCTATCAATATTTTTAATTTGTACTTGCAGAGCTTTTTTATGTAATAAGCAAATAAACAAAAAAGTAACGTAATCCTCTTTAGTTTATTCTTTGTTCCCAAAATAAGTAAGTTATGGTTATGTATGTATACAATGTCAATTTATTACAGGTGTAAAATAACTTCAGTGACGTGTAGCTGTGAAACAAGGGACATATTTTGGTGCCAGCATGTTGTTGCTTTATCATTATATCGGATACGAAATGCGGACAGTGTGCGCCTTCGTGTTCCTATTTCGGGTAAGTAGTAAATTTAAAAATCATTCCTACACAAAAATATTATTCCGTACGTTGTTTTACGGCTGTAATTTTTAATTTAACTGTCGTAGACTGCGCCAATGCCAAAACTTGGCTCAGACGAATTTTTATTGTTTTAGTTTGTACCTTTTTAGAAACTTTTAAATTTTAAGTGCAGATGGCGCCACGTAAATTAACTCTTGGGTAGCGTTCCAAAACGAAGACGATATGGTTAACATTGAGAAACATTCATCTTCTTTTTTTTTATATTTTTGTAATTTTTCGAAATGATTCTGGTACGACACGATAGCTGCCTAGTGCCTGCTGTGGGGGCTTTAGCAAATTTGTCCGATAAAATACTTCCTCAAATTAGCAGGTTTTATAAAGAAAACGTTTTCATTTTTAAAATTGAAGTGTACGTTTAACAATAATTGCAATCACGCAACAAGTAACAACTAACAAGTTACACCTTGTTTTTTTTTATTTTAAAATGTAAATACATATTAAATCGAGGAAAAAATCAATGAGCTGTTTTAACGTACATACAGGGTGTCGTAAATCTATTAGAGAAACAAACTAAGGTACACACATCTATCAGTATCCATTTGAAATAAAAGAGCCCTTTAAAATTAAAGAAATTTGTAAAATTACAGATTTCTTCTTAATTTGTACTTGCTTAGTATAAAATTGTGCCGATAGATGACGCTAGTGGGGACGGCGATTGCAGTGCTCCAATATATTTTTGCAATTTACCTACATCGAAGCTTTAAAAGATTTCGTATTAAGGCTTGGGTTTCAATTTCATAGATCTTCTAATCTGTGCTCCTAGAAGCTCGTATAGGTCATCTCCTATAAGCTCCCGTCAATTCTACTAAGTAGCACATCTACATGAAGCCCCATCGTATATTAAAACTAAATGTAGTTTTGAAAACTAGAAAAATTGGGCTGCAAACGTATTAGGGTTTCATATAAATCGCTTATTTCTTTGTGTCCAAAAATCTGACTTCAAAAACCATTTTAATATTTTTGTTATTGAAAGTCAGATTTTAGACACAAAGAAATAGCCGATTTAAATGAAACCTTAATACGTTTGTAGACCTATTTTTCTAGTTCTCAAAATTTCTTCTAGTTTTTATATACGATGGGGCACTCATGTAGGTGTGCTACTTAGTAGAATTTGCGGGAGCTCAACGGAGATAACTTATACGAGCTTCAAGGAGAACAGATTCGAAGATCTGTGAATTTGAAACCCAAGTCTTAAGCCTCCTTCTTAGAAAAATCATAAGTCTATAAGCAGCAATAATTATTTTGCAAAGAAAATAAGTAAATAAAAAAAAGATGTATTTTTTTAAAGAAATGTAAAATGCTTGTAATTCTTAAATTTAGAAAATGATTGAGGTCCGTAAAGACGTTCGAATAACTTCTAAACAAAATGGTAACATTTTTTAGTAAATAAAAAAAAAGGTTCAATTTTTATTAGAACATGCTATAGGGTTATTGAGTTACCTATTTGATTTTTACTTTGTCGTAACATTTAAATAGTAGGTGGGTAGAAAAGTACCTAACTCAATTCTAAAGGTTAATCATCTTCTTGATAAAGGCCTTTGTGTGCTCTTTATTACCTGCCTAGCACGTTGCATTGATTAATAATTAAATTGAAAATAGAAATCTCGAGTTGAAATTGCTAATTAATAATGCATCATTTGCATATAAAGTAAACCACACCTAGAGCGAGCTTTTTCAAAGCTTTCAACCCATCTATACTTTAAAGTCTCCGCCCCAGCGCTCGGTAACGATTTCATATTAGGGAGTTTTTCTAAGCGCTGCACAGACCAATCGGCGTTCAAAGAGTAAAAAAAAACTATAAAGTTTTCTCGTAAAATTGTAATATAACACTAGATACAGGTTGCAATAAGGGTAGAGCGTATTGATCGCCATTATTTGGTTAATTCTATATAAACGTCTTTCAGCCTCAGAATAGGGGTGAGACCTCTGTTCAACCGCTCCCGAGCTGATAGTACATCCCCTTTAATATCACTTTCAATATTTATTTTAGCCCGACCAATACGAATTGTTGTTGGCTTATCTTGTATTATTAATTTTCGTAAAGTATTTTCCCATGTCTGGTATTATTTATAGGAATTTAAATGTACTATAGCCATATTTAAAGCATTGAATAACTATTTTTATTTTTTCAGAACTCATTAACAGAGAATAAAGGTTATTATTATAATAAACTTATTAATATAAATTCGCAACGCAAACTATATTTTTTTGTAGCTACCTACAGGCAATAATATTTTAGTTTTTTAGCTATTTGGGATTCAAATAACCTTTTGTTATTATTATTAAAAACAATATTATACTTTATAACATCAAAAATAAAGTGATAGCTCTACAATTTACTCGTCCATGTAAATGGTAAAACTTTGCATTTAGTGCAAGTCGAGTTTCAAATTAATATTTTACATTCAAAAACATTTGTAATTCTTATTTGTTTTTAAATAATGTAACATTGCAAATTTTATTTTAATTGCATTGGGCGGTTATTTATCTTGCCGAACAGCTAAATGGATAACCGAGAAATCTGCAAAAAACATAACAGTGTTTTTTGATTTCATGATACTTTTTTGACTTTTTAAACAATCAAATCAATTCTCCCCTTTTTAATTTTATCTTTTAGCGCGGTCGAGAAGTTGTGATACTCCCCCGTATAATTTAAAGAAAACGTAACTTAGATCCGGCAACGTCGCACCCATCAGCTGGCATTCTCTCATAAGCGCGCCTTTAGTAGTTCACATACTCCACGCATTGCAACTTCGTGCGCTCCGTGCTGTCAGCCATTAGAAGAAAACGTCATTTCAGTTGCGCTTGGTGAGGTTAATGAACGAGATTTTGTTGCATTTTTAGTGTTTTCGTTTATTTTAGCTCCATTTTATGGGAACTTAAGAGCACTAGACTGTTTTATTAACATAAATACACCAATGTAGCTTATTAAAATGGATAATAACTTAAATGGTGATGATTTCTTTGATGCATTCAGAAACGCTTCGCTTTCAAATACTAAAAAGTTTTGCTTTAAGAAAACTAAGCCACCAGAAGCAAGTTCGTCGGTGACAAAAGCTGCTGAAACTACATCCAATTATTTAAACAATAAAAGTAAACAAAGTAATATCCAAAGTGAAAGTAAATGTTTAAATGGCGCGAATTCTTCTTCCATAACTAAAAAATTCAGTTTTAAGAAAAATGGCACTACCTCTAATCAACCAACATTAAGCAACACAAATGAAAAGAATACAGAAGATAAGAAACCTCCGAATCCTCCAAAAATTAATAAATTTGCATTTACTAAGAAAACCCCTATTTTAACGAATAATTTAGGAAGCGTAGATAGTCCTGCTACAACAAATGCAACTAAAGAGCCTGCAAAAAGTTTAATTGATGCTGAAAAGCAGTCAAGCCCTAGCAAAAAACGAACATTTACTTTTAAAAAGAACAATTTCGAAAAATCTGTTGGTAATTTGAGCATTTTAAGTTCTAAAGCTGAAAAGCTTTCTAGTCCTTCAAGTAATAAATTGAATCTCAAAAAATATGAACATGATTTAAATACTCAATCGTCATCTAAAACAAGCACGACTGCTAGATTGTGTTGTGAACCCTTATTTAATGGTAAACCAAGTACAATTTCGAGTACAGCGAGTAAGAATTTGTTTGATAATAAATCCCTATTTAATCAAACGAAAGATGATGCCATAACACCTAAAAATAAGAAATTTACTTTTAAGAAAACAGGAACTAGCGCTGGCGCAAGTCCTCTAAAGCTAGCGAATTTTTTTAATGATGATGCTATTGATTTGGATTTAGACTTTGAAGAAAAACCTTTATTTAACTCAACAATCAGATCACAACTTTCTCAAAAAGACCCAACAAGTACAAGTAAAAAGGAGCCAACATCAAAGTCTACTTTTAAATTTAAAAAAATAACTAATGAGGTTGGAGATTCAGTGACAGATTGTACAGAAACACAAACGTCCTCTAGTACGAAAAGTAAACAACAAAGCAATTTAGATGAAATGTTGGGAATATCTTCAAAATCAAACACTAAAGTGACTAGAAGCACGGAAGAACTAGATTTAACATTGAATTCAATTTCTGAATCTATTTTAAGCGCAACCAAAAGCTCCACTGGCTCACCAGCAAAGAAATTTAAATTTAAAAAGTTAACAGTCATTCCAAATAAGGAACCTAATCAAAATTCATCAACCAGCAAATGCAATCATTCATCAACGAGCAAAAGCGATCATTCATCAACCAGCACAAACAATCCTACTAAAATATCTAGCTCTTCAAAACAATCAAACCACCTCAGTATTACAAAAAACAAAAGCGATGACGTCATTTCCGTTGGTAGCTCAATAGCACAAGGCGACTACATGAACGACGATGATTTCGAGGAGTTTCTAAAAACTGCAAATTTCGACAACCTTCCTGAGGTAACCCGGAAAGAAACCGCACCACCAAAAAGCCCAGATTTATTCCTGGACGACTTAAATTTAAACGGAATCGATTGGGACTCATTCGACGGTGAAGCTGACAGCGAAAACAAACCATCCACATCAACAAAAGAGTCAAACGACGATTCTATAACGCATTTATTAGCCACCAGTATTAATCCAGGGTTCAGCGGACGCAAGGATAACTCTGATGAGTTCCGCAGTACCTACCCGCACAGCGAGGTGATGCTTGAGGTTTTGCACTCTACTTTTGGGTTACGGACTTACAGACCGCACCAGAGAGAGATCTGTAACGCTAGCCTGGAGCGGCATGACATCTTCGTGCTTATGCCAACAGGTGGCGGTAAAAGTCTTTGCTACCAACTCCCTGCCATACTTACCTGTGGAGTAACCATCGTGATTTCACCGTTGCGCGCGCTTATAAGTGACCAAGTGGATAAGTTGATAACGTTGGACATACCAGCTGCGCATTTATGTGCGGACATCAGCAAATCAGAGACTGATATTATTATGAACCGGTTGTGTATGCGCGAGCCCGATATTAAGCTGCTATACGTTACTCCAGAAAAGTTGAATGCTTCAAAAGCTTGCGTGGATGCCATTACGTCGCTTTTTAAACGCGGGAAGTTGGCTCGGTTTGTAATTGACGAAGCGCACTGTCTTTCGCAATGGGGGCACGATTTTCGGCCGGATTACAAACAGTTAGGGAATTTGCGGCGCAACTACCCAACTGTCCCGATCATATGCCTTACTGCTACGGCTACTAAACAAGTAGAAAACGATGTCATTAACATATTGAAGCTGCGCAACGTTAAGACTTTTATACGCAGCTTCAATAGGCCTAATATTAAGTACGAGGTTGTACCCAAAACAGGAAAAAGCGTTGTAAAGGAAATAGGCGATTTAATCAGAGCAAAGTTCAACAAGAAGAGCGGTATTGTCTACTGCTTGAGTCGCGACGACTGTGATAAACTAGCGCAGGCTTTGCGCCAAATGGGAATCAAATCTTCCGCTTACCATGCTGGGATGTCAAACACGGATCGGGAAAAACAACAACGTCTGTGGATGCAAGACCAGTTTCATGTGATTGTGGGAACTATAGCTTTTGGTATGGGGATTGATAAGCCTGACGTTCGGTTTGTGATACATAACTCAGTGCCTAAGTCTGTGGAAGCGTTCTATCAGGAATCTGGAAGGGCTGGACGAGATGGAGAGACGTCTTATTCGTTCCTGTTTTACAATTATAGTGATGTAAAGAGATTGCAACGACTTATGATGTTGGAGAAGAGTCGAAATAGCAATGCTTTGGATGGACATTTTGAAAATTTAAAACAAATGGTAAGTAAACTAGTAAAGCACAACTTGTGGCTTCGTATTTATTTGTATACTTTAACGTAAAACGAAGTATATTAATTTGAGCACTATGAACTTTTTTTTACCTAAATTAAAAATAAATTTAAAATTATTTTGATTTCTAGTTAATGAGATAAATTTGTTAATTACTTTTTATTTACTTAAACGTTTTAAATTAAATTAAACTAAAGATAAACGAAAGTCTACAAATTCTCAGAAATAAGCAGTTTTTGAGTCTTTATCAATTAAATAAAGTCAAGTTATAGCTTTTTAACTTGTTATACAATATTTTTTTTTTACCAAATATTCAAATCTTTCATTTTGGATTGTTTTTTAATCGAAGGGGCTCTTTAGAGGCTCCAGCACAAAATGATAATTGTTGCCATATATCAAATACTACACTTTTTTAAACAATATAGGGTCTCAGAATTGGCGCACCACCTGAATGGTACGTTGTTGGGGCATGCCCAGGGATCCCCAGAAAATTGTAAAAAAAAATCCATCTCATACACCCTCGAAGATATAAGGCCCCAAAGTGCAAAACTTTAAACGCATATACCTTAAAACAACAGCACGTATTAACGAAAAATATGGTTTAATACAAAGCTGCAGTCTATCTTAAACCATGTCACCAATTTTTCTTCTTTTAAATGGTCAAATAACATTTTTATAATCAATTTAATTTTACAAAATTTTCCTGAAATAAGCTGACAACAATGTCAATAAAATTTTATGCAAAAGTGTATAATCAAGACTCATAGATGGTATTTTTAGATTTATTTTCCTAGACTGTGTAGTATTTTTTAACAATTTTTCTGGAATCCCCAGGCATGCCCTAACAACGTATCATACAGATGGTGCGCCAATTCTGGGACACCCTGTATTGTCTTTGGTGAATGGTGGAAAACATTTCTGAAAATTAGGATTTTTTTTTTTTTGATAAAATCAAGAGGCCTTTTAAGTAATTTGTTTACACTAAGATCGCTATAATAAAAGATAGAGACATCCCTGGGGTAAACATTTTCATCAAGAGGGCTGGGTAATTTAGTCCAATTGTCAAAACAAAAATTTTAGGTTGGGTGATAAACAAATGTCATCACAAAAATTACCTGTCAGATTTGTGAGTTATGTTAAATTTTACTTTTATAAAGCAAGAACAACTACAAAACTAATATTAAACTGTTTAATTACAACATTTACCTGTGCCAGTACCTCATTTGTGAATTTACCAAAATTTCTCTTAAAACTTCGCTTGGATTCTACGACAAAATTTATATTGGGAGTAAAGTGTTTTAATATGCTTTTTTTATCGTCCAGAAGAAAAATATTTGTGTAAATGCAAGTAAGGTAATTATAATTACTGATTCTTAATAATGTATTGAAATAAGAAAAGTTTTTTAATTAAAACCGTGCACACATAATGTAATTTGTAGAAATATGTTTAAACACTTACCAATTGTCAAAGTTTTAGCAAAATTAACACTTATTTTAGATAAAAAGGAATATAAAGCATTCAATAAATACTAAATAACTGGATTCGCACGTAAAGTAAGCACTGTGTTTTTGTATTTTGTAAAAAAACCATTTCTTAACAGGGGTAATTGTCTGTCGCGGAATACAAGCGGATTTTAAAAGAAATCCTGGTGAATTCACAAGTATTATGTGCTGGCACAGGTAATTTTTGTAATTAAACAGTTTTATTTAAGTTGTGTAGAGGTTTTTCATGCGTAAAAATGAAATTTATATTTTACACACTAAAAAAATTCGATCTGGCGTTTGCATCAACTGACAGATGTCTTATTTGACAGTTGGACTAAATTGCAAGGCCTACTTTGCGAAAGCCGCAGATGTCTCTACCTCCTTTTAGTCCCTTAGTTTACACATGTTGATTTGTTGTCATGGCAATTTCCCTTCAAAAATAACTTTAGCATGTTTCGTGCTTTTTTTCTGAGTTCAAGATAATTTTTTGAGTTTTATCAGTTATGGAATCTTTAACAATGGTAAATTTATAGCTAAAGCAAATAGTTCTTTAAAAATGTAATCAGTTTTTGCTGCTTAAAACAAGTAAAAATCTAGTTATTAAACTTTTGGCCAAGGTATTCAATGCGATAATTCCCAAAACCATTTTTGGCTCTACTAAACAAAAACTTAACTGACTAAATTATTGTAAACGACCTTTAAATATTGTATTCTCTTATCAGGTTTCATATTGCGAAAACGTGGTCGACTGCAGAAGATACCTCCAACTAATCCACTTGGGCGAATCATTCGACCGCAGAATATGCATCAAAAACAAAGAAACAACTTGCGATAACTGTTCAAACTTAAACAAATACAAAAGTTTGGACGTTACCGACAAATCCAAAGAACTTTGCCAGTTAGTTCGCGATTTGGGCAGCAGAGAAAACATCACAATGCTGCACGTTGCTGAAGTCTACAAAGGCTCTAAAGCGAAAAAATTACTCGAGAAGCAACACGACAAGCATCCGTTTTACGCCAATGGGAGCACGCTGGACAGATCTGATATTCACCGCATTTTAAAGTTGCTAGTCTTGAAAGGAAATCTCAGTGACGTATGCACGTACACAGGCGATTTTCCCGTGGTTTATATCAAACCAGGTCCCAAGATTAACATGGTAAATACACCAGGGTACAAATTGGAAATACCTGTTCATAAAGGCGTCAGTGTTGCACCCAAGCCAAACAAAACGCCGAACGTTGAAAAACCTTCCAGCAGTTTCTCGTTTGATTCCACTGAAATCGCGTCCGACGAGGAGTTTTCCAAGAACACCACTAATCCTAAACCGTCTACCTCAAAGGAAACCGTTAAATTAACCAAGCTGCAAGTATCAAAGATACAAGTTCAGTGCCACGAGGATTTACTAGAAGAATGCAGACGCTTAGCGCTTGAAAAGAACCACACTTTGTCCGGAATTATGAACCTATCTGCTATTAAAAACATGGCTGACATTCTACCAGACAACACCGAGGACTTTATGAAAATACAACACGTTACAAAGGCCAACTACCAAAAGTATGGCGAGTTTTTCCTAAACATCACCCGTAAATATCGCAAACAACTTGATGCGCTTAAGGCCCCGCCCCCTAGCTTAGCTAAGGCTAAAGCCACGCCCTCTGGGTCACAGATGACAAGCGCAGATGATGATGACTGGTGGTACAGTTCCCAAACTTCCAACCCTGGTGGTAGCGGCGCAGGTGGAGTTAAAAGAAAATCAACTTCAGGGTACAAGAGAGGTGCTAAGAGGTACAAAAAGGCTTATAAGAAAAAAGGGGGCGGTGCTAGAACTCCTAGGAAAAGGACCACTCCTGCTAAAGGCAAAGGGAAGGGCCAATTGGCGCTCATGCCAATTGTTCACCACAAATGATTGTGGGCTTTTTATTTATTTTGTTTTTTAATTACATATTTTAAGTAAGTACATTTTAAAATTTTGTAAATTTGTTCATATCCCAATTTATATAAAAATGTTCGGTGCAAATGTTTGTTTTCTTTGTACTGATTAGATCACCCCACATCTTAAATGTGTTTCTTCACTAATAAAAAAGGACCTAACAACAAGTAAATCCACATCATCAACGTTGACATAATTTTTTGAGAATTAAATAGTATTTAATATTACTTTTCTTAATCCAACAAAATGGCAGGTCAAACAGGATGCGTTTTTTTTATGTTAAAACATCATAAGTGGGATCATTTTCTTCGTAAAAGAAAATTAATATTTGCACATGCAAGCCATAACCCTGCCAGAACTTTATGATGGGCCAATCGCTTTTAAAATGTGCTTTCCAAGGACAGAGAACCATGTAACTAGAATCGTTAATATTACGCAGAAAAGTCTATAGAATATGACTAATTGGCAGTGTTATGGCTCATATGTGCACTTATCAATTTTGTTGTAAAAAAAATCAATCTCACTTCTGATGTTTTAAAAAACGCTACTTTTTAGCAATGCCACTTTATTGGATCAAGTAAATAAATATTATAGTATAGGAGCTATCAACATGAAAATTCACATCATTAACGTTGTCATGATTTTTTGATATTTCATAATATTTAATATTACTTTTCTTAACCAACAAAATGGCAGGCCAAGAGGTAGGGTTTTTTTTAAAGGTAAAAACATCATAAGTGGGATGGTTTTCTTCTTGCAACAAAATTGATTTTTGCACCTTCGAGCTATAACCCAGCCAACCCTTTATGATGGGATAATCGCTTTTCCAGTGTGCTTTCCAAGAACAGAAAACCCTGTAATAAAAATTTCTTATTTTACGCATAAAAGTCTACAGGTTACACAAAATTAAAAATGTTTATTTCATAAATGTCTGACAGTGTTAAGGCTCATATTTGCACCTATTATTTATTTCTTCAAAAAAAAATATCCCACTTATGATGTTTAAAAAAAACGCTACCTGTTAGCGCTGCCAGTGTATTGGACAAAAGTTAAGAAATTTTAAATGTATCCACAAATCAATTAATCATGACAACGTTCGATGATGTGTGTTTTTGGTTGCCAGTTCTTGTACATGCTCAAAGAATCTATCTCTCTATCTATAATCTTTAAAATAAGAAAGTTAATTTTACAAGTTAGAATTTATTCTGCTAAAATATTTTAGAATCTTTAACCTAAAAAAGTCAAGGGTAATTCTGTTATACAAGTGGCGCCATCTGCAAGACGAAATGTAACTTCCCCACTCCTTTAGTGTATTTTAAATAACACATTTACAATTTCAGAAACTTTACTTCAAATGGATAGGCAACAACTACAAAAATTCGTTCAGTACCTGATCTCAGAACACCACACAGAAGTTCTTCCAACAGCACAGAAATTAGCCGATGAAATCCTGCAGCAAAGATCGGAGATTAATCAAATACCTGGTGCTCCCGATCCAACAGCGGGTGCGTCTGCAGATGATGACCACACGTGGCATCTGGACGAAGAACAAGTGTGCGAACAAGTCAAATCCTACCTCTCCAATGGCGCTTATTACAATGCTAATAAGCAGCTTAATTCATTATTTTCAAAAGTAAGTTTTGTAAATAATTATTTATCAAGTTCTTTACTGATAGTAGTGCATTCACAAAAGTTATCTGAAAACATTTTACAAATGACTCTAAAAACTAAGAGTATGGTCCCAATCGCAACCAATGGTTTGGTTGCGGTAACGTCAGGTTTTCTCTGGTTCTTCTTTGGTAACTGAAAAGCTTGGTTTCGTTCAGACCAGTTTAAGCGCCTAATATGTAAATGCAAACTTCACAGAAAGAAATAAAAGATTTACAGTGGCATTACTTATTTTATAAATTAGAAATATTTATAGTACCCTTACATGCAGCTTCTCTGCCGAATTACGAGCTGCTATTTGTTAAAAATGAAATTTACATGTAGCACCATTTTTAACCAATAGCGGTAAAGAAGTCGTCAGAAAAAGCTGCTTGTAGAACTATCATGACAGGTAATTTTTTTTTTTTCCATAACATATTTTATCTGACAGTTCTCCTTTTGGAACTCTACTGCGCATGACCTAACCAAAGTCACCAAACTATTTTTGCGATCACTTTGGTTCGCTGTAACTTACCAGGTTTTTCAGGAGTGGTGTCCCGTAGATACACTTTGGTTAGAAACCAATGTCATTCGGACATTTTGGTAACTGGAAAACTTGGTTTCATTCGGGCCAGTTTGTGTGCCTAATATGTGACGTTCAAACTTCACAGAAACAAATAAAAGATTCACAGTGACATTATTCATTTTATAAATTAGAAACACTTATAGTACCCTTACACGCAGCTTATTTTTGCCTACTTCTTTGCTGCTTGGTTAAGAATGACATGTACATAGCGGCAAAGAAGTCGACAGAAAGAAGCTGCTCGTAGGATTACCATTACAGGTTACAAAAAATTCCAATACCATAACATTTTTCTTTTGACATTTCTCCTTTCCAGACTCTACTACGCAAGTCCTAATCACAGTCACCAAGCTATTTCTGCGATCACTCTGGTTCGCTGAAACTTACCCTTTCGATAATAACCCATACCATTCGGACCTTGGTTATATTATCTATAATCCACAAAACCGAAATCTCGGTTATAAATCAAACCATTGGAACCATACTCTAAAACTTTATTGTTATATTGCAGGTTAGGGAAATGTTACGAGCACAAGATTCAAACGGTGCAAGAATGTTGACGCTAATTACTGACCAGTTCCTATCAGACCCTAGGCTACAAATGTGGCGAAACCAAGGCGCACCAATCACTGATAAATGCAGGCAACTTTGGGATCAACTTGGTAAGTCCTTATCCCAAAATAGTCCCACTAAGTTTTCTTCTCGAAAACAACATTTTCTCTATACAAGTTTTTTTAACTAAATACATGTTTTCTCTTTATTTTTAAGGGTCATTATGGGTGTGTATAGTCTTAAATCCAAATTGTACAAACCATGAAAAACAGCAATGGAAAGTATTGTTGGAAAAGTGGACCTTGATAGATGTGTGCCCTCCTGAAAATCCCGATTTTCAATTGCAACAATCAAACCATCATTCACATAGAGATTCTGTAAGTTTTACTTAAAGGTAGATAACAATAATAATAATGAAACAATTGATTTTTGTTTTCTTAATATTTAACCAAGTTCGAACATTGAGAGTAACATAATTCATTTTAAAATAGTGCAAGACATGTAGAGATCTAACTCAATGTTTTTTTTATTATAGTATAATAGCAGAGACAGAGATCGTCACTATCACAACCGTGACAGAGACATGCGATACGCAGACAGAGAACGTGACCGAAGAGATCGGAGGGATCGAGACAGAGAACGGGAACGAGATAGGAATAGAGCCGAATATGATTCTTCCGATAGTTCAAGTACCAGCGATGACGACTCTACGTCTTACTGTCCTGTAAATAATAAGAGATTACGACTGTCAGGGAATAATTCTAAGTCAAATAGTCATTCGTTACCACGTACAATTTTTCATAGGTAAGTAAATAATTTGCCGAATTTATCACATGCTGTGTGATTTTGTATTTGTTATTAGATATTTGGAAATGAGATTCTAAGACCATAGATATCTAGTTGAAAAAATAAATATAAAAGATCAGTTTTCTTATATTCAGCAAAAAAATAAATAATTTGTTTTGTTTTGCAGGGCCTTAGATGCAATTAGTATGTCCTGGGACAACATGCATTTAAAAAATATTTTGTCAAGTGATACGTACTGTTCACATGTTCCTGATAATGCTAGTTCTGGTAATTTTAGTTCACAAGGGCAGCCATTATGGAACGGTAAGTAAACAAATTATTGCTAGTTCACGCAGTTTTTTAACTTTTTTGTAAAAAATAGTTTTAGTGAATAAGAAAGAGTTTGGTCACTTTTCATAGAGTAAAATGAAAAAATAGTGGTTCAGGAACTTTCAAACTTAGATGGAAAGATTCGTTCATGAACGTAACAAATATTTTGTTAGAAAATAAAAAATATTTTAATCCCAAAAAAAAGTTATTGTTGTTCAAAGAAGAATTACAAAAATATACCTTAAGATATTAGAAAATAAAAATGTGAGTGTTATTGTTATACAAGTTTTCAAAAAAAGCGCATACTCCAAACATTGATTTCTCATAAAAAATTATCGTTTACATTAAGATTTACATAGAAAGTATTAAGAGGAATCATTATTAACACAACAATATCATATACGTTTAGGATGTTAATAGTTTTTTTTTAATATAATCATTCAATATTTTGACGCGTTACATAATCTATATTCAAAAAATTGGCAGAATTTATGTACAAGATTTTTGGACCAACTTTTAAACTTTAACAACAGCAAATTAGCATGAGAGTTAAGTCGTTATTGACAATCTTTGAATGGCCAAACTCTTTCTTATCCACTAACACTAGTAAAATTATGGCCTAAAAACTCGTATATAAAACTAGGCACCAATAAAAGTTCCATTCTTAATAATAGTAATAGAGCTAAGATTTTAAAAATTTATTTTTACCTCGATTTTTATTTATCACAATTATTGACTGAAAAACTGTTTCCAGAATCAATTCCATTATGCGCTGCCAGGGTAGACTCCCTCCGATCTCACGGGCACCTAGAGGCCGCCCTTCGACTCGCCGTATCCGTCGTACGAACAATGAAGCAACAACAACAAGAAGCGCAACGTAAATGGCACACCAAAACCATGAATAGTCAACCAAATACCTCAGGAGAAGCTAGTTGTAGTGGAGGAAGCAGTGGAAGAGGTGGTGGAAGCAGCAGTAGCTCGTCTCCAAACAAAAAGACTGATCAAAACTGTAAAACGAAAGGGTGCACATCGAGATGCACGGGGAACTGTAACGTTGGGTCGCAGAATTCCACGACGTCTGTTAACGCACCTGCGAATACTGATATGTGGGTGGGGCATCCTCTGGATCCGGTGGGATGCTTGTTTGATACCTTAGCGGAAGCATCCATTGTGCCTGATGATCTCCGGTCGAGAACTCCAAGCTATTTAGGTAAGCGTTTTTGTTTCAATAGGAAAGTTTTGCGCAATGGACTAAATGTAAAAAAATATTGGATACATAACTGAAAAACTTAAAAGCTAGGTCAATATTGTCATAAAATTGGCGCAAAAAATCCATTTGTTATACATATTCATGAAGGAAAATGCGAACAAAGTTGCATAAGTTCGCCCACACTGATTGTGAAAATACATCTTAAAAACTCATTTAAATTCTTTATCATACATTTTGCATTATTCACTTTTTCCGTTGAGGTACTACTTCGCGGTCGTTATACTTGGGCTTACCAGCATCACAATCACTCAAGTCAATCTGACGCATATCCGACGTTTTCCAAATATTGACAATTCCAATAAGATAAATGTCACTTTTTTTGTCAGACATGTATCAGTGTCCACTTCATTTTGTCAAACCGACGCACTTTCTTGTTCATGCTTTTTAATCCTTTAGGCGGTGGCCGTACGGTATAGTCGCGGGGCGATGTATCGAAGGCTTCCTGTCGTTGTGAGTTCGAATCTCACTGCCACTGATGGAGTGTGGCTAGACTCTAAAGGTGGTACCAGGCTGGTTGTGTCCGTGTTTACCTATATGTTATTTCCCTATTGGACTATTACAGTCGTAAAAATGGGGGCACTACTGCGTGCGTCAAACTTTTTTTTTAATAAAGACCGCGAAGGTGTATCTCAACAAAAAAGGTGAATATGTATTTATTGACATTGTTGCCAGGTTCATTTCACAAAATTTTTGTAAAATTAAAATTTGACCATTTAAAAAATAAAGCATTGCTAAAATAATTTTAAACAGATTGTGCCTTGGTATTTAGTCATTTTTAGCGTTAATAATGTAAGAAGTTTCGCACTTTGGAGGCCTCATATCTGCAATAATATATAAAATACATTTTTTTAAATTTTCTGAGGATTCCTAGGCATACCCCACGAACGAACCATAGCGGTAACACCCTGCAGACGTTTGTGTTTCCTAAAAGGACACTTTCTTAAGTGTCAATTCTGTATGCAAAATGTTAAAAATTTAATAGAAATTTCCATACAAAAACCTCGGCAAAAAGTTTTTGGGCAGGGTAATCGTTTACTATTTTGTTGAAATAAATAAAAAATCATTTCATAAAAGCGCTGTTGTCGATATTCCTTTTTTATACGAATTTTACAAACATAAGGCGCTCTCTCTCTTTCTTCTTAAAAGACTTTTAATTTATTTTTTGTTTTACAGATTTAGTAGGAATGGAAGACCAACGCAACAATATTAGGCCACGTTATCATCATGTTCCAGTGGTAGGATCAAGGGATAGATCAGAAACGTATTTAGCGTTAGCTTTTGAAGTAGCGTTAATTGGTCTAGGACAACAAAGGATAATGCCTGTCGGACTTTATGCTCAGGTAAAAACACAAAATTTTACACTTTTATTTAAATTGCATTTGCTTATAATTTCTACTACAATCATTTGCAGTAGTTGATTCAATTCTTTTGCTGAAACTAAAATTAACTAAGCTACCTTATTTTAAGGAAAAGGCATGCAAGCAAGAAGATCTCCTTATAGCCAAACTCCAAGAAATAGTCCTCGATAACACTCTAGTCGCCGTCCTACGCAGACAAGCCATCATTCTCCTAGAAGGAGGCCCTACCTCGGGTCTTGGTATAGGCATTCATCCGGAGAGCATACCAATGCACACCTTTGCGCGGTTTCTCTTTCTGTCGCTGCTGAACTACTACCCTGACTTGGCGTATGAGGTGGGACTAAGAGCTATGAGGCTGCCGCTGAAGGAGGATCATGAAGATAGTGATGATCTTGCTGGAAATGTGAATAATAGTTTGATGCGGTCGCCGAGGTGGTTTACCATGGGACATATTGAGACGCAGCAGTGTGCTTTGAGTTCGACAATGCTGAGTGAAGCTAAAGGTAAGATTTTCTTTATTTTGTGTTTTGTTATAGTGTTAACGCGTTTGCTCTCGCTCGCGGTACAAAATCTTTTTATTTTAAGGCATTTTCTAGACGAATCAATTTAATTTCAAGTTTCAAAACCCTAATTTAAATTAGATATTTGGGTTAAGATATTTATTTTTTATTTGACTAAGCATTTCATTTGTCGATTGTTGACTTGCCAGGTAAATGATTACAAAAATATCTGACGTAAATCAGATCTACTTTTGGAATTCGTCAAAATATAATAAATAATAAATCACAAAGTTAAAAACTCAATCTATGTCATAGATAGATTAACACCAAATTGTTGACTAGTGATTTCAGTTACCAGTGCAACGTCAATAACATGATAGTTAACGATGTTTCAATAATGTAAAAATTTGAAAGTTGACTGCTCCATGGCAAGAGTCGGGGTGAAATTTTGTGGATCGCATGTTATAGCACAAATATAACAAAGAACAACAAGCAACGTAGCAGCTAAAACGTTTGTATGATATTCACGTCGTTCATTTTAGATAATTAAAAAATGGCACAATGTCTCATTTTAAACTGACTTTTAAGGCATTTAAGTCCTTGCATAAAACAAAATGCGGATTATTTTCACAACTTATTTGTTATTTGACTGACTGTTTTTAGCGATTGTTGATTTGCCAGGTAAATGTTAGCAGAAATATCTAAAATTTACTAAAATCAATTGACAGAAATATCTGACGTAAATGAAGGGCCCATTTTATAAAAGTTACAAGTCGACAAGAGAAAATTTTTACAAATCTCTAATACCAGGAGCCAGCGTCATTGACGTCACTGACGCTGTCACCTGCTATTTGAGACTTGTAAAATTGTTCACTTGTAATTTTTATGAAGAAGATCATTTCATAAAACGAGTCGACAAGTGTAGAAATAGCAGAAGACAACGTCATTGACGTCACTTTCGCCATTTGGGACTTTTTTTTTCGTCTTGTCAACTTGTAATTTTTATGAAATAGGCCCCAGCTCGAATAAAAAACACGTCTATTGTAGAAATGGGTACTTCGGTCGCTTTAGTGGAAAGTCCTTTTAAATTAAAAAACTAATCATTTTTACCAGTTAATTTGGTAAACTACCTTTTTTACCAGTAAATTAACAACATATTTTTTGGTATTACATTTTTTTATTTGATTTTATTACATTTTAAAGTTTAAAGACTCTAAAAATTGAATGTTTTGTTTCAGGAGATGTAATGAGACTGAGAACCGTATTAGAATCATCACAAAGACATATTCATAGTTCGTCGCATTTATTTAAACTTGCACAAGATGCCTTTCGTTTCGCAACGCCCGAGAATGAACCTAGACATCCAACCCTTCTAAGCGTGGCATTTGAATTGGGACTTCAGGTAAGATTTTTAATAGTTAAAATAAGAGAAAATCATAAAAAAAAGAAAAGCGTATTAAATGCCTAATACACCATATTAGTGATGACGAAATATGAAGCCAACAAATACAAAATCGCATTCTAGTTTCCATGGTTTTAAAGTTTTGACAACTACGTGTCAGAAGGTAATGGAACGTATTCGTACAAAAATTTTGTTGGGGTAACCTAGGAGATCCGTCATACCACCCGTCGTTTCAGATGCTGACATTACTTCTGAATTTTATATTTTTATCAAATATAAAGCTAATATACCAAAAAACAACAAATTGCCGGTTTAAAACATTCTACGTTCCAGCTAAAAGGTTTGTATAACATTTACGGAATGTTTTACAACTTTAATTCTTCATAATTAGCTAAAAAAAGGCATAATGGCTCATTTACAAATGTACTTTTAATGCAAAGTCCGTGCATCCAAAAAATATTTTAAACATTCACGGAAATCGTTTTGTAAATGAGTCATAATTTTCTTAGTTTACCTAATTATAAACAATTAAAGATGTAAAACACTCTCTAAATGTTATACAAACCTTTTAGATGGCACATTAAATGTTTTAAACCGACAGTTTGTTGTTTTTTTGGTATATTAGCTTTATATTTGATGAAAATATAAAATTCAGAAGTAATGTCATTTAGCATCTGAAACGACGAGTGGTATGACAGATATCCTATGTTACCCCAACCAATTTTTGTACGAATACGCTCCATTGTTGAAGTAATTGTTAAAACTTCAAAACCATGGAAACTACGATGCGATTTTGTCTTTGTTGGCTTCAGTGACCTCATACTAATATGGTGTATTAGTGCAAAATTACGTACACGCACAAAGTAATTCTGTTTCTAATTGGTGCATATGTTTAGGTTATGAGAATGACATTATCATCTTTATACTGGCGAAGAAGAGAGACGGTACGATGGCTAGTAACATGCGCCACAGAAGTGGGAGTAGACGCACTCATATCCATAATGCAGAATTGGTATCAGTTTTTTACGCCTACTGAAGCCACAGGACCAGTTGCTACAACAATCATGTCGCACAGTACGATCATGAGGCTTAACCTCAATTTCACACAACAGGAGGAACTGTCAAGCTGCGCAAGAACGCTGGCTTTGCAATGTGCCACTAAGGTAAAACATGAGTTTTTTTTTTGTTTTAATTGCAATTGTTTAGATTTACATTGACATTAATGGGCGTGTTTGATGAAAAAAATGTATTTGCTTAATCGATTCCTCTTATAACACTTTGGTGTTTTGCAAATTTTTAGACTACACAAGTCTTTACTTTTCGAGAAAATAAATAAAAAATTTAAAAATCGCATTAAATTGGACCAGCTTTAAAAGCCATTTTTCTCCTTCCACCTTTTTAAATCTATAATTTTACTTTATTGTCAAAGTGACATTTTCCATTTTTTTACTTAATTTATTGTTTTACTTACATTTTAGGTATTTTTTATTAACGCCACGATAAATAAATCAAAATAAAGATAAAAATTTCACATTTTAGCCAATCTGTCACTAAGCGTTGACTTAAGGAACATAGAAAAAAATACATTTACATATGTTGCTAAGCAATGTAAAATACCTTAAAATAGTGGGGATAGTGGGGATAGGGAAAGTGCCCCAAAAATTTAAAATTTGGAGCTCTAGAACACCTAAACCAGCCACTAGATAAACACGAGATTTTTAGTGAAAGCTCATGCCCAAGTCTACATTTTGTTATTAACCAAAACATTAAACTTTGTTAGTTGTGAAACTCGCCCACTGTATTTGTCTATTAACGTCTTTAAAAACCCTGTATATTTTTAGGACCCACCAAATTGTGCCTTGAACGCCCTTACCCTGTGCGAAAATGAAGCCTTGGCCTTCGAAACAGCGTATCAAATAGTGGTGGACGCAGCTTCTCACATTATGACATCTTCCCAACTCTTTACCATTGCAAGATACATGGAACATCGAGGTTATCCTACAAGAGCTTATAAACTGGCGATGCTTGCTATGAAAAATGTACATCTTGCATACAATCAGGTAATATACATTTAATAAATACAGATCACAGATAGACTCTCTAATAAATTACAAACTTTAGTGAAAACTAAAGTGATTTGTTTTAGATTAGTTTATAATTTAGAACAATATCTTGGGGTGTAACAATTTGTCTATTGCATTATTGTTGTATATAACTATCATTTTGTTTATTCTAGGACACTCACCCAGCAATAAACGACATCCACTGGGCGTGCGCACTGAGTCATTCCCTTGGTAAATCCGAACTCACCAACATGATCCCACTCCTCGTGAAAAACGTGCAATGCGCTACCGTACTCTCCGACATCCTGCGCAGATGCAGCATGGCCGCGCCAGGCATATCCTGTCCCCACCCTGCGCCTCTAGACAGTGTGAAGCATCACCACTCGCATAGAAGTCGCAGCTGCGCGCCAGGCGCTATCAAACCATTATCTTACGACCGGCCACCATTAAGGCAACTTCTCGAGGCCGCTGTCGCAGCGTATATTAACACGACGCATTCCAGGCTGACGCATATTAGCCCCCGACATTATACGGACTTTATCGACTTCTTGACGAAAGCTAGAGATACCTTTGTGCTCGCGCACGATGGGCATGCGCAGTTTGCACAGCTTATCGAGAACATGAAAGTGGCGTACAAAGGAAAGAAGAAACTTATGTTTTTGGTTAAGGAACGGTTTGGCTGATATTTTTAGAGACTTTGTGTGTTGTAACTTTTTACTGAATAGGTTAAATTATCTTAAATAGAGTTGTTATCTAAAAACGTATTCCTATCGAGATTTTTCTTTTGTTGTAATTTATTAAAAAATCGCAAAAGTGAATGGATAAATAGACCATATTCAAACAAAACGTTTTGTTCGTTAGCATCTTAAACGACGGGTGGTATGACATATCCTTGCAAACCCCAACCAATTTTAGTTCGAATCTGGTCCATTATTAATTCATTAGTTATTAATCAAACCGTACAACTTTGAAATCATTTACGACTTATTTTTAACATTTGACTGTTCCTATCGTTTGTTGCTGTTGACTATTTTTTAAATTTTGTATCTTTTTGTTGGTTTAAAATTGTAATAACCGCGGCCAAAATGCAATAATTATTTTTGGTTTTTTTGTTTTTTATTCATTTGTTTTGTACAACTAACGTCTTTTTTTTTTAATAGGCGTATGATGACGTAGCAATATTTTTATACTGTATTAAAATTATAGAGTTAGAAACGGACCCTGTATAAATAGCATTAAGCGGTCTTGACATCAAAAGTTCGTTTGAGATGATTGTAAAAATTAGTGTGAAATAATTAAAATAACCGACAATATTGAAATTTCAAACCTTTACCCATTTTATTTTTATATTTATTGTATTTCATTAAACAATTCAACAGACTGATTTTTAAATGTTCAATGCAAACTTTTGTATTTATTTACCTAGGAAACAACTGTTGTATTGTACAGTAGACAGTACACAAAAAAATTATACAAGTTTGCAGATGATCTCATTAATGTTTATTTTTTTTAGTATTATTTAATTTAGTAAATAATTAGTAGGGCAGAAAAATTGTCATTAATAGATACGCAATATTTTGTATCATTTGCTAAGAGTTTTTCAAAATATTTAAAAAATAATACATTTACGTGCTTTTAAACAATAACTTTTTGTCTGATTTTTTCATAATTAAATTTCTTTTTGTTTGCCAAAGATCTCTTATTATTCACTATTAATTGTATAAACTTTTTGTACATAAATAGTACAGTGATTTACCAAAAGACATTGTTTTGGACATTCATGGATCAAATATGTGGCTAAAATTAATAAATTACATAATATTTTATGGAATAATGTAGTGATGTTAATTTACCGGTCAAAAACGTAGTTAGCCAAATTGACCGGTTTTTTTACCGGTAAAAAATCCGGTCAAAAATGATTTATTTTTTTATTTCAAAAATGGATGTATTTTGCCTAGGGGATTCTAAAATGACCAAATACTTGTAATTTTTTTGCCCACATTTACCAAAATTTGTAAAAAACCTTAAAAAATCAAAATGTTGCTATACATTTGTCTGCATTGGTAATTACATATAAAACTAAGATAACCTTCGCAAACTAATTTCAATAACTTAATTTCTCATTCGTCGATTTTTTTATTATTTTTATTTTAGGTTTTTAAACAAATAAAAGTATAACTCACAGAACCCCCCTTAAAAAAAATCAAAAATTGACATTTGACAGCCATTTCTTCTTCTTCTTACAATTGTTTTAGCTTTAGAATCATTTTTAGCCAAATTGACCGGCCAAAATCATTTTTGACCGGTAAAAAAACCGGTTAAAAATCCGGTAAAAAATCCGGTAAAAAAACCTTCTCACAACACTAGAATAATGTTTTGCGAGTTAATAAAATTTAATTTTCATATCATTATTAAGGGTTTGACAGTAAAATTTACAGTTTATAGCCATGACATTATATTTAAATTTAAAATTGTTTATCCAGTTAAAGGTTTTTTCCCCTTAATAAAAATAACCGCGTAAAAATGCTTCTACATTTGCAGCATTTTGATTTAAAAGACTGTCGCTTTCTGTAAATAAAAATCTATCAATACAAAAGATTTAAAAAGAACGAACTCTTAATCTCTAAACTAAAAGCAATTTATTTTGAAAACCTCCATTCTTGTTTACGACTAAGCCGTGTGGTAATGTAAAAAAATGTATTTTTTTCTTACAAATACATTGTATAAAGTTTTTGTACAGACATACGGCAATATTTAGTATTAATCACAAGAAAAATGTAAATTTCTGCTGCCAGTGATTTAAGTAGGCATGCAGAATTTATTTTTTGATTAATTAGCCTGTGATTTTAATGTATTATTTATGTGTCCAGTGCCACAAAATTGTTTTAGTTTTGTCTTATACATTTTTTCATAAAATATTAGATAAATAAGTTTCATGTAAATATTTTGACCTTAGTAAAATTTGGTACTCATTCCATTCCAATGAATTAGTTTTAATTTGTTTGTCTTGTGTTTTGTGCATATAAAATAGAAAAATTGTACATATTTGCCAAAAATAAGTAAGTTCATATTTGTTAAAATTAAAAGTCTTATTTCATTCGGTATGTCTATGTAGGTATTGATAATTTATGTTTATTTTTATGACAAATAAAAATATTTGTAATTTCATATGCGTTGTCTTTTAAAATTCTCCTTATAACAACCCTTAATTAAAGTTGAAATTGGTATAATATTTTTATAAACGAATAGGGTTGTTTTAATTAACAATCCCATATAGGTATGACTATTTACCATCAAACGGGATGGGTGTATACAAATGGTCAATAAAGCGCTAAAAAAGAGATGCACCAGTCACCATTTTAGGTGAACAATGAACATTGCTATTTATACAGTTAAATTTTTTATTGCCCCCCCCCCCATCTTAACTTTTGCACGCTTGAACGATTCAATATTTTATTTGAAACTTTAGTTTCTTTTATATACATTAAAAACTAACTTTTAACATTGAGTAATATAATCCTAGGAGTTGGTAAAAAATATTCATCAAAAATGTGGGGATAGGGGGTGCCTTTATGCAAAAAGTATTAAATGGAAAGGGGGGTTGACCCCTCATTTTAATTTGGAAAATGGTTGGACTCAAAATGGCGACTGCAGCTCATACCTATTTCATTATTTCGTCTGTTAGAAGGTGACGATAGAGTGTAAGTATTGGTAATATAGTCACATTCTAACACATTACTAGGAAATCAGCCTAAACTGACAGAGGTCAATTCCAGTTACAAGAAAATGAAGAAGAAGAAGAAAAATACGTTAGAAGTTTTGTTTGGAATTTTTGTAATATTGTTATTGTATTGTAGAATTTTATTTATTGTATTATTAGGGGATTATTATACTATTTATTGAGTCGTTTTTATGCCAAGAACCAAAACATGTATCTGCAAGATTTAAAAGAACTTTTGGAGAAAGAGAAGTCATTAGTTTATGAAGAAAAAAAGAGGTTAGGATTAATTAAAGAAGAAAAAACTCAGGTAAAGCTAAAATACTAGCAAGCAAATTATTAATTTAAGATGCACATTAACTCATAGTTGTTATAGGTAGTATCCCAAGTCTCTAAGAATGGTTAAACGTAAGTACTTGCGGTACTTAAAAAACATTGGTGTTGTTGATTTGATACAAACAAATTAGAGAGACCTGGAAAAAGTTATTCTTGAATTCTTAGATTTCTAGGATTAATAAAACTAGGGCAGCTTGTTCTTCTGCATCTAAGCTAGCTTTAAAAAGTACCTTAAATTATTTTGCGTAAAATTTTAATTATATAAAAAAAACAAATCAACCACTTTTCCATCGCATTTCGCCAAAACAACAGTATCTACGGTAAATTGTTAATTCTACTGAGCAAAATTCTTGTTTTTTAGTCTTTATTTACAAACATAAAAATAGATTAAAAAACAAGAAGAGATGAATATTCAGAATATTGAATCAACAGGTTCTGCATTTTTCAAGGGCCTTGTAACTAGGGCAATTGCAAAGTGGATGCAGCCAGTATAATATTCACAAAGCATTATTCTTTTTATGTCAAGAGATCTAACGAGAGCAAAGTGTTGTTCAGATCTATTGTGCTTTTTTAGATTCAGCAAATTAATTATGTTTTGCAGCACCCCTAGAGTGCCACTTTACTAGATTGGGCGCCTTTTTAAAAATAGAAAAGAAATTCATGTTTTTTGTGTAATTATAATGGAAACCATGAATAATCACATTGTGGTTATATTTATTATCAATTTGCAAAACTATGGGGTAAATAAAAACACTTATTGGGAATTAATAATATTGGTTTTTCTTGAACCATATTCAATTTCAAACATTTTTTGGATAGTTTTTATAAAATATTTTGCATTACGAAGGCTACACGCCTAATGTCGTATTATAAAAATTAAAAATGTTGTTTTTGACACCATGAATTTAAATGCCTTAAATACGCCGCATTAGTGATGACGAAACATAAAGCCAACAAAGACAAAATTGCATCCTGTTTCCATGGTTTTGAAGATTTCAAAAGTGCGTGTTAAAAAGTAATGGAGCGTATTCGTACAAAAATTGGTTGGGGTAACCTAGGAGATCTGTCATACCACCCGTCGTTTCAGATGTTAACTGACATTACTTCTGAATTTTATATTTTTATCAAATATAAAGCTAATATACCAAAAAACAACAAACTGCCGCTTTAAAACATTCTAAAAACCAGCTAAAAGGTTTGTATAACATTTACGGAATGTTTTACAACTTCAATTCTTTATAATTTGGTAAAAAAAGGCATAATGACTCATTTACAAATGTACTTTTAATGCAAAGTCCGTGCATCCAAAGAATGCGGATTATTTTAAACATTCAAGGAAATCCTTTTGTAAATGAGTCATAATTTCCTTTTTGTACCTAATTATAAAGAATTTCATTCTCTCTCTAAATGTTATAGAAACCTTTTAGATGGTACATAGAATGTTTTAAACTGACAGTTTGTTGTATTTTGGTATATTAGCTTTATATTTGATAAAAATATAAAATTTAGAAGTAATGTCAGTTAGTATCTGAAACGACGGGTTCTATGACAGATCTCCTAGGTTACCCCAACCAATTTTTGTACGATGTTCCATTGCCGAAGTAATTGTTTAAATATTAAAAACTCGGTCAAAACCATGGTAACTACGATGCGATTTTGTCTTTGTTGGCTTCAGTAACGACGCACTAATGCGACGTATTGACTGCACAATGTTTTTTTAGCCCCATTTTAATTTATACTTAATAAATAGCAAAAAAGTTGCTTGTTTCCAATTACCCCAAATGTTATTAAAAATCAAAAACCCATCCGTCTAAAAAAAAAAACAAACAATTTTTTGAAATGCAAAGCGAAAATAATCGAAAAATTACCAATTTAACTACTGTATGAAAATCAAAATAATAAATTTGTATTTAAAAAAAAATATGTTAATCTAAAATCAAAAATATCAAAAAAGTACCCTAATAAAGACGAAAGTCAAATTCTTGCAAATTTTTCATTTCTATCAATTTCTTTATTCCATCTTATGGCAAAACATTTATACTTTTTCAAGGCTAAAGCTGTTTAAAAAAATAATCATTAAATTTTATTGAGATGAAATACAAACTAAACAAAAAGTTTTAAACAAAAGTCTAATTGACCAGTGACCGGAAACACGTCATTGATATTTTCTCTCCCAAATGAAAATGGGGAGTGACGAAATAGAGTGTGACCTTGTTTTCTATTGATTTTCCCGCAGCCAACATGACGGCTTAAAATGTAAGCGAGCAGTTTAAACCCTTATCTCTCGCAGTTCAGTTTCTCTCTCCACTTTTATTACGTTCATTTTGCTAATCATTATGTGCAGAGATTTCGTAATTTCTAAGTAATCCCGTCTAAGACTTTTTTTATTACAGAACAATGTTAATGTTAAGGGAAATATCGAAAAACATTCTGTGGGGGATGACAAAGAAAATGTAGACTTGCTTAACATTCAAGATTTTTCCAGTGTTAAATCGGTTGATGTGTTGGATAATTCACAGGTGAGTGACTTTTTTAGTTAAACTTAAACAGTCTATTATTGAATTTATGTCAACAATAAAATAAGAACCCAACATGCCAATTTTTGCATAACATCAATACACTAATATGATTTGGTTAGTGGCAATAAAATAAAACTAAAACTAAAATTGTTGAATACGCAAACTGTTTTACACAAGTCTACAAGATCAATAATTCAATAATGGTATTTGAATCTTGTTATTTTGTTAAAAGTTAACCCAAATTAAAAATACAATTCAAAATGGGCCAAATTTCTGAATGAAGGACATGCGTGACGTCATTTATACTTCCTTTACAATATGTTTCTAGTATTGTGTTATACTCTTCGCTAATAAGAAAAATACTATAATCACTTTAAACCGAAAACCGGCATTCTAATAAATATGTAGAGCAAAATTCACTTTTTAAGTCTTTTGTGAATTTTTTTTTGTTCTAATACCCTAAATACTATTTGCAATAATTTTAATTTAAAAAGCAGAAAATTATACCATAAATATTTTAATTAATTAATCGTTTTTTGAAATGTTTTTTAAAATAACAAAAGGAACCGCTAGCAAACAATTTAAAATTTATTCTTCAATTTTACTCATTTTTGATAATTAGGTAAAAAATGCATAATCTCATTTACAAAGGAACTTTTAATGCAAAATCCGTGCTTAAAACAAAATGCGAACTTTTTTACACATCTATCTATCTATATTTCAAATCATTATGCACAAGCTTTTTTACCTAATTATAAAGAAGAATTGGCGCACCACCTGTATAGTACGCTGTTGGGGCATGTCTAAGGGTCCCCAGAAAATTGTTAAAAAAATCTATTTCATATGCCCTAGGAGATATAAGGCCCCAAAGTGCGAAAATTTAAACGCTTGTACCTTAAAAACAACGGCACATATTAATGAAAAATCTCGTGAAAAATAGCTTTATTAAATTCACAGTCTATCTTAAACTATTTGTTTATGTTTTAAATGGTCAAATAACATTTTTATAATCAATTTAATTTTACAAAATTTGTAAGAAATGAAGCTGACAACAATGTCAATAAAATCTGATGAAAAAGCCTCAATAGTATATTACTACCGTGGGTGGAAAGGGTTTCATTTCTGTCGAGAGAAAAAGATGGTTTACCAAGGCGCGTAGCGCCGCGGTAAACCATTTCTCGAGACAGAAAGGAAATTTCCACCGAGGTTAGTATACTATTTTATTTACAACTGCTTATGTTTATGTTTAATTTTAAAAAGCTTTAATTTTGCAAATTAATATTATTCATTGTTAACATCTTAGTTAACATGATTATATTTTTTAAATTTATTACCATGGTTACATTACAATTGCTTGACATCGAAGTAATAAAATAGTTATTTTTAATTTTCAAAAAACGTCATTTCTCGCATTATTTTAAAGTCTTAAACCAACTAATATTAAAAAAAAACATAATGTCGGATAGTGATGACAAATGTACATAATTAAAAGAGTGTGCGCAAAAGGCCGAAGAGGATTTGCTCCCACAAAAGAGTTAAATCCGACTTGTTTTCATTACCCAGGCGGAAAGTAGTTACTTTCCGCCCGGGTGGAAAGTGACAGCTTAATAAAACTAATAAAGTGACATTTTCCAACTTTTAAAAAGTCAGAAATGTCCTCATTTCATATGCAGTTGTAAATAAAAATGTATGATCAAGAATCATAGATGGGTTTTAAAATGCACTTTTCTTAAGAGAGTAAATTTATCCAACTTTAACTGTGTTTTTCTTAAAGATAAAATAAGATGGATTTTTTTTAACAATTTTCTAAGGATTCCTAAGTATGCCCCAACAGCGTACCATACAGGTGATGCGCCAATTCTGAGACACCTGTTTAAAATTGAATATGAAAAACACTCCGCAAATGTTAAACAAACCTTATAGTTATATAAGCGTTATAAATATTTGGTAAAAGTATAAAATAATAAAGTAATTATAGTTAGCATCTTGAACAACGGGTGGTATGACATATATCCTTGGATGCCCGAACTAATTTTTTTACGAATATGGCCCACTTTACTTTAAATAATTAGACAAAAAAGCTGCATATCACAAAGAAACTTTTAATGCAATAGTCCTTGCTAATTGTTTTACACATCTATGGATGTTTTTTTGTAAATGAGTTATTATGCATTTTTTTCGATCTAATTACCTAAAATTAATGATTGAATGTTTTTTGATATCTTTTATTTGATAAAAGTATGATGTTAAAAAAAGCTGGGTTAATTATCTAAAAAACAACCCGCAAAGATTAAATTTCAGCAGTTTTGATTTCTAGAATGTTCCAGATAAAATATTCATTTACAATCAAAAGCAAACTCTCCTCCTTTAGACATGCCTATGAATAAGTAACGATGTGGAAAATTTACTAATCATGCATGATGCGAGGCAGACTCAAGCTTTTTTCATGACCTAATTTTATATCCACTTCTATGTTCTACTTTCTGCTGACAAACTCAAAAACAAAACTATACCGTGTGTCCAGTAAGGGCTCCCGACTCCCTACAAAAAGTCGTTAAATTTTAAAATGTTTTAATTGCTTTTATTGATTGTCCTAATTTCATTATGGTTCAACAAACCATTTTTTAAATATGTATTTACGTGTATGTAGTGTTCCCTTAAAAAGACCGTAGTATTATTAGGAAATTTTACGTTTTAAGCATTATTATTCTGTGTAAATTGACATAACCTTCTTATTGTAAATAATTTTTTTATTTTAGCCTTTGTACACTTCCAAAAATTCAGATGTTGCAGGGACTGAATTAAATCTTAAGTCAAACCTTCCTTCCACTGTAGAAGCCAAAAAGAATAAATTTATTGATGAACTTGAAAATTCTGATAATCCTTTTCATAATTCACAATCGGTTAGAAACTTTTTTGGAGTCCTTTGTTCTTTCATTGCATTTTTTTTATTTTTTAGCCCACGTATGTTCCAAAAAATGTACCCATTTTAAGTAGAAAGGCTTTTAAGCAATCATCGTACAATATAAGCAAAAATCAATTTATTAATAACCTAGAAAATTCAGAAAATCCGTTTCAAACTCAAAAACCAGTAAGCGAAGTTTTTTATTTTTTTTTTAGCATATTTTTTTTTTATTTTTTACAGCAGGAAAAAACCCAAAGATATAGTTTACCAAATAGTTTAAACTCTAATTCCGTTCCTTTGTTAAAAAGTAATGATAATAATTTAAAAGAACCCGTTAACGCAGAAAATAGTCTTGTAACTAAATCGGTAAGAATTTTTTTTTATCGTTTTTTTTTTCAGTAATATTTTTATTTTGTTTTAGCAACCCCATTTGCATGCTTTAGAAAACAATTTGGCGGAAAAATCTGCCTTGGAAGTTGATAAAAAAAATTACATAAAGAAATTAGAAAACTCTGAATATCCATATTATAGTAAATCGGTAAGAAATCATTTTTATCAAAAAAAAAACTACAAGGAAATTTTTGAATGTCAACAATATTCAAATTTTGCCCACTTAAATAGCCAGTCGATATTAATTAACAGGAAAAAAAAATGTTGTCTGTGTCAATCCTTTTTAAAAAATGGAAAGTAGTTTGTCATAATGTCGCTTTCCCCACTTTTTTTTAAGCGGTAGCCCCAGTTTATATTCAAAATGAAATACAATAAATGTATTCCAGGGCATTCATTGGTGGAAACAGGCTGCCTATCTTAACAGTTGCTCATAAAAAAAAACGTAAGCAACTTTTTTTTCAGAATGATGCCTCTAAATGTGCAATGCTTCGTTTTGGGGAATTCAGCCCAAACAACCCCCAACTAAGGGTGACGGCAGCGCCTTATCTTGGCCTGGGAGAGTATGAGCAACAAAGAAACTACTTTGCGCAGAAGAGACGGGCCGACTATCTAGATTATTTATCGCAGGTAAAAAACATTTTTTACAAAAAAAATAGGCAGATCACCCAAAAATTATTCTTCCTAAACACTTTTAACACATTGGAAAAGTTGTAAGACAATCTTCAATGATTTCTTTTTGTTTAAAACTAAGAACCTACCTAGTTAAAACATAATTTACAAAAAAAGTTAAATTTTGGTTTCTTTTCACCATGTTTTAGGGCACAAACAACACCTCGAAATTTATGTTATGAGCTATTACATATTAATTAAATACCATCTGAAACTCAAATTATCTAATAAAAGATATTTTGTTATTTTTACAGCAGAGTAACCAAACAAAATCCGCAACTATTAAAAAACCAAACATTTGTAACTTGTCGCCAACAAATGATTCAAAGGTTTGCAAAGGGGTGCAAACTGATATTCAGAATGTTAAACTTCCTTTAGTAAGTGTAAAAAAATAAAGCTTACATAAATACATAAGAGCATGTTCTACTAATATCCTAATCCAATTATGCAAAAAACGAATAGAAAATTGAATGTTCTACAATGTTCGGCATTAATAAAATCTACTACTACACAAGATTTTCTTAACAAATAATCTTAAACAGAAAATGTTATGTAGTATTTTTATGGATTACCTATTTTATTACCGAAATATGCAAAGTTTTGACATACTGTCTATTCACCAGCGTTAAGGGACACGTTTTATTGTAAAATTCGAACAATATTTATTGTTATTTTTTTCTTGATACATTTGGGGTTTCAGGGCCAGGTTCGGATATCTACTCGATCCTTACCCGGAGCCTACTTCGGATAGAGTTACCCGTTCGGAAATATTAGAGTTCTAAAAAGGACGGAGCTTGGGGGCGGGGTTATCCTACCCTACGTCGTTCGATATATTTAGGATAGCTTACTCGGATACTACTCGATGTATCCATTAAATTTGGTTGGGTAGAAGTTATCCAATCTTGAAATTCTGTCAATTATCATATTCATTTCATTAACATAACCTATGTTTTCTAAATACCGCCGCGCCAATTCACTTTTATTGCTAACTATGCGTCACTGTTATCGCGTAGACAAACTAACAAAAATCCAGTTTTCTGACGTCACAAAACTGGACCATCTAGATTATAAGGCTCAAAGAATTTAAAAAAAATGAACAAGATAGAGCGTCGGCCTGACAAAATGAAGTAGGCATTGCTACATGTCTGACAAGAAAAGTGACATTTATCTAATTGGAATTGTCAATTCTTTGTAAAAAATGCATATGAAAAACGAAAAAAGGGTAAAAAGGGCGTTCGGTATTTTACTCGAGCATTATTCTGCCACGTCTCAATACGATCACGTGACACCAATATGACGTATCCTATCCGGATAGCCTCCTATCCTAGGATAGAATATCCGAACCTAGCCTAGGAAAAATAAAATATATACTGTTTTTTTTTATCTAAAAATGGACTTTTATCTATTTAATATGTTAGGAAAAAAAGCTAACATACCAACTAAAAAAAAGATACAAATAGTATCTAGTTGCATGAAATTACAGTATGTCTTAATTTCGCATAGATGCTTGAACACTAAAAAATTTTTTATAAAGCTTTATAACACTTGTGCCAATTATGTCATGGGATTAAATAAGCAAATAATTAATAATAACAATGGGTGTGGCTTAGAGGGTAGAAGACGGACTACTAAACTAAGGAGAGTTACTAGGGTTTGAACCCCTAAAATTACTGGTGGGATAAATGTTTCTAGAAATGAAGACGAAGTAAAAGATGTGGTCTCGTGTGCACATGTGCATGTAAAAGAGCTCTATCTATCTTTGAAAAAGGATAGAATGCGACAAAATTTCTCGGTTGGGGGTAGTTTCACTCAGAGCATCGGTATTAAGCCATAGTTGCAGAAACACACCGATTTAAACTAAGTTAATAAAATAAAACTAAAAATGTCCGGTTACTACGTTGACTGTAGGTTTTCGTTCTTTTTTATCCTAAACAAGGTTCGTTTAAAAATGAAAGGATGTTTCTGGAGTAGAGAGTGTGCTCTGGGTGTACACTGAGTAGACCAGACAGCTCGGAATCTTATGCTTGACTTGACCCGGTATACTTTGGCTATGGCCTAAAATTGTACATTTTTGTAAATACAAGCAACATCACTTGTATATTATTAACACATTAAACTATTATTACTAACAAATATAAATTTATTATTTAAAAGGAAATCTAAAATATGTTTATTTTGTATATTAATGTGTTAATTTTGTTTTAGATACAGCATGATTCGAGTCTCAGATTACGATCGGAAAGAGAGCTAGGATTGTACTTTGAAGACGAAGATAGAACATACTTACCTGCCAAAAACAAACAAACATCTTTTTCTTCAGTTGATCAACGGTTAACTAGTGCACAAAATGCCTTATTAAGATCCGAAATGGACAAACCAAAGAGTATATTATCAAATAGGCGAACTGGAAGTCCTCGAGGTATGACATTTTCTTAGTTTAAGTTATATACAGGGTAAAAAATTGGCCACGTCTACGGCGATAACATATTTAATATGAATTTGACAAAGAAGGGTTATAACTTGTAGTAACTTTTTTTTTAATTTGGAGCTTTAATAATTAATAATATAAAGTAAGAGTATGTACCCTGTATGTGCAAACTGTATTTCGTTTCTCTGAAGAAAAAAAAAATAGTAGATTTTATTAGTAGGAGTTGAAGTGATGCTTTGTGTGACGAGGCAGAAAGATTGTTTGGCGAGCAAAACAAGACCGTGTAGTAAACGATACTTTCTCTTAAAACATCAAAATTCAATAGTTTTATAATAAATTTAATTTACTTATCTTAGTTGACTTTTATTTCTTTTTAAAACAAACGTCATTAAAGTAATGTTTTTTTGAAATTTGAAATTATGAAAACAAATAATGATGTGGATTTTCATGTTGATAGCTCCTATACTATTAAGAAAACATTTTTTGGTAGAGGCAGTAAACGTTACTTTTACTGCCGCCGCGCCGGCACTAAAAGTAAAACTCTATGATATATTTCAGAAAAATGATACCTTATGCTCGTCATATGCGTCACTAAAGTGATGTTTTTTTGACGTTTTAAGAAAAAACAGGTTAATGTCATGTTTTGATTATTAAAATTTGGACTTGTGAAAAAAACCTGCTGGACAAATATTTTAAAGGCACATTTAATTTTAATACCATTGTTTCTTGTTATTTTAGATCGTCACTTATCTGAACACTGTTACACACCAACTTTTATGGATGGCTTTAGTTTTCAAGAAACAAGATTAGAAGGAAGAGAAAGAGTAAGTCTTAGCTTGTATAATCTTTTATATCCATTTCAGAGCAAAAATACTTTTGATTAATTTATTTTGTGACTTTATTACTATTTTTGAGCAACCTTTATTTTGTCTGTCCGTCTGTCTGCAACGTTAATTAGATAGATTTTTTTGGTTTCAAATTCAAAAATTGATTTTAAGGTTTTTCTATCGAGCACTTTCTGATAGATTTGCACCATAGTTTTATAATAATTGTATGCAACTTTTGTGAAAATTTCAGCAATTTCTACAATCTAGTTCTCTTTTTATCAGATTTTAAAATTTGCAAATTTTAAGCAGACTGCAACGTACCCTGTTTCTTGAGATATTTTTTATCAGAACTCAGGCCCCTTCTGATAATTTTTTTTAAAATTTTGTATACAACAAGGAAATACCTGGACATAAAACATATATATTTTAGAAACAAAGTTACCGTCTAGTAACTGAAAAAAATGGGCCAAAAGATACGTTTTTGAAATTTTTTTATTGAATTTAATAGCGTCACTGTTTTTCTGATCAAGGCGGGCGGAATCTCAATGTCATTTTTGATCTGATATGTCACTACTTAAACAAAAAATTTTAGAGGGCCGTAACTAAGGGGACAAAATCGGACACATGTTTATATGAACTTTTTTTTCTTAAAATGGGTCCATAAATCATCACTTAAATTTGGTAATAATCGAGGTTATAATGTTGCCTTTTTGTTACAGGAAAGAAGTAGTCAATTAAGCTATCAGCGAGAGTTAAGGTCTCAAATTGATGAAAAGCGAAGATTACAAGCTCTAAAGGATGATCAGGATAGAAGAGAACAAGAGTTGGAAAATCATAGATTGGAACAGCAATTGCTTCGGATGCAAGAAGAGGCTATGATCGATGATCAAAGAAAGAATCGAAGAGATGAACAGGTAATAAATTAATAGGAGAGATTTATAAACCGCGGCCACCGTTTCAGAATTGTTGGTAGGAAATCAAATACCATGGTTTTTTAGAATATTATTATTGCATTCCCTACTGGTACAATAATACGTCGTTGGGGCATTCTCAGATATCGCTACAAAAATGTTAAAAAAAAATACATCTGTTATATTCATTGAGAAATATGCGAAAAAAAAATACATTAATTCCACAACATTTAGTAAATTTTTTTGCACATATTTTTTTTTTGTAAAAATACATCTTAAAAACTTATCTAGAATCTTGATTATACATTTTTGCATAACATTCTATTGCGACCTTGTTTTCAGCTTAATATTATAAACTCTATCTCTAAAAAAATGTTATTTGACCATTTAAAGGATAAACAAAGTTAAAATAATGTTAGATAAATTGTTCCTTTGTATTTAGGCATTCTTTTTTTAGGGTCTAGGAGAATTCACCACCCACAATTCACCGCCGACAATTCATCGCCCACAATTCACCGATCCACAGTTCATCGATAAGACAATTCATCGACAAGTCAATTCACCGCCACACAATTGTTCGATGGGGGAATTCATCGCCTAGTATGAATATTAAATGAAATGAGTTTAAAATACAATGCTTTCTAATAATGTGTTGATACATTTTTAGCATAACAACACCAAGAACAACACTTAGTAATATAGAAAGAGGAAATAAGAAAATACAAAGTATTTCTCAAAGCCATCCGCTTATGAGAGTGTTTTAAAAACACTACAAAAAACTAAAGTGTAACAAGTACACATTTAGTACACTGATCGGTACTTTCGTACCATCACAGTAGTAGATTTTTTTTTACCTAGTAATATGTATCTCAGTGTAATGCACACAATTTTGGAAGCACTGTTAGGCACCGACATAGTTAGAGTTTATATTTTCGTTTTAGCAGCAAAACTTTACCTAACCTACCTAACCTAATGTCCCCCAGTGGAAAGTGTCCCCCAGTGCTTTCATATAAGTCAGTCTAAAATCCTGAAATTCAAAAAAAAGTATGCATATTGGATTTTACCCAGGTAAAAAAATTCCATTACCTCTATCCTTTCCGTTTTTGACCATTTAAGTCTGCAAATTGGGTATGTCTGCAAATTGGGTGTCTGCAAATAAGAGGACACGGGCAATATTCTAGGTAAATAAATATCCAGGAAATTTCAATAAAATCATTAGGTAATTATTATCTATAATTATTTTGGTGGCAGGCAATATTCTAGGTAAATAAATTTCTGTTATTTATTTTGGTAATTCTTGTTTATAAACTAATATTGATACTACTTAGGCGATGAATTCTCCCATCGAACAATTGTGTGGCGATGAATTGACTTGTCGATGAACTGTCTTATCGATGAACTGTGGATCGGTGAATTGTGGGCGATGAATTGTCGGCGGTGAATTGTGGGTGGTGAATTCTCCGGATACCCTTTTTTTATATGTGCTGTTATCTTATCTTTAAGCTATACGCGTTCAATGTTTCGCATTTTGGGGTCTCATATTTTTATGGATGTATGACATAGATTTTTTTACAAAGTTAACATCTCACCTTTAGAAAAATTGTTTGAAAAATGTGAACCAGGTGAAGCCACCATTGGACACCGTGTTTCGTAGTTATTGCTACTTATCAACAATGGGTAGGCATCCGCTAGCACACATAATTCAAACAGTCACTAGTCGTATACAGGGTGGTCCAAGCAAAAGTTTTCACCCCCATTATTTCCTGAAAGAATTTGTTCTGGAGGAACTGCCGCGACACGTCATTTTTTTTTTGGAGGGGGACATCTAATTAGAGTATTTTTTAATTTTTTTGTTCAACCCTCCAAGCGGGGTGATTACCCCATTAAAAATTTCAAATGGCACTACGGGTCAAGTGGGGTCTTATTTGAAAGCTACAATTTTTTTCTTTTCAAAAATAAAAATATTTTCAAAATCGGGCGAAAGTTTTTCAAAATTTTTATTTTTTTGAATTTTAAATTAAATCATATTTTACGCATCTTAAGAAGAAAATGCTTAGACAGGTCGATTTTCTTTTGAAGAAGAACATCTAACAACATATTTCTTAAATTTTTTGTTCAGCCCCCTAAGCGGGGTAACAACCCCATCAATAATCTTTAATGGCCATTCTGGGTAAGTGGGGCCTTATTTGAAAGCTATAATTTTTCTCTTTTCAGCAAAGTAAAAAATTTTAAAATCGGACAAATATTTTTCGAAATTTTGTTGTTTTTTTTTTATTTTAAATCTAAAAGTAAATTTAAACACCTAAAAATTTTGATTTTTTAAGAAATTATTCTTGAAATAACATTTTTAATTTTTTTTAAGAATAATTTTTTAAAAAACCAAAATTTTAAGGCTTGTAAATTTACTTTTAAATTTAAAATTAAAAAAACAACAAAATTTCGAAAAATATTTGTCCGATTTTAAATTTTTTTACTTTGTTGAAAAGAGAAAAATTGTAGCTCTCAAATAAGGCACTTACCCAGAATGGCCATTAAAGATTATTGATGGGATTGTTACCCCGCTTGGGGGGTTGAAGAAAAAAATTAAGAAATATGTTGTTACATGTTCTTCTTCAAAAGAAAATCGACCTGTCTAAGCATTTTCTTCTTAAGAAGCGTAAAATATGATTAAATTTAAAATTTAAAAAAATAAAAATTTTGAAAAATTTTCGCCCGATTTGGAAAATTTTTTTTTTTTGAAAAGAAAAAAATTGTAGCTTTTAAATAAGACCCCACTTGACCCGTAGTGCCATTTGAAATTTTTAATGGGGTAATCACCCCGCTTGGAGGGTTGAACAAAAAAATTAAAAAATACCCTAATTAGATGTCCCCAACCAAAAAAAAAATGACGTGTCGCGGCAGTTCCTCCAGAACAAATTCTTTCAGGAAATAATGGGGATGGAAACTTTTGCTTGGACCACCCTGTATATACTTAACAGTGAGATCGATTCTTAGGAGAGATGTATACAGCGCGGTATACATCTCTCCTAAGAAACGATCTCATGCAAGCCTAGCATGCCTAGGGACCTCCAGAAAATTAAAAAAAAATCTATGAAACAACGACATCTAACCATGGCCACGTATGACCTACAATAGTACAAAGTTTACATCTCACCTTTAGAAAAATTGTTTGAAAAATGTGAACCAGGGTTTGGTTGGGTTCTCCCAACATCGTACCATCGCGTTTATGAACCAATTTTTGGATATCCTGTTTATAAGTCCTATATGTCAAATTGATGGATATTGTCGCTTTATAGAGTGGACCAATGCCATACAGTATCTGTATGACAGCGATGAAATGATGCATGGCGCCACTCTATTCACTTTTATTGCTAACTACCGACACTGTTATCGAGTAGACAAACTAACAAAAATGCAATTTGGTGACGTCACAAAAATGGACGATCTATAGATTATAAGGTCTAAAGGATTAAAAAAAAATGAACTAGAAAGTGCGTCGGCCTGACAAAATGAAGTAGGCACTGCTGCTACATGTCTGAAAAAAAAAGTGACATTTATCTTATTGGTCAATAAAGCGTCAATTGTCTGTAAATTTGACATCTAGGCACTTTAATTTACATCTCTTGTTAAGGTAACTTTTAGTTAAAGTTACTTTTAAAGTCGATTTAAGCTATCGTGATTGACTGAAATGGACTTTAAAAGTAACTTTAGCAAAAAGTCCCTTTACTAAGAGATGAAAATAACGTGCCTAAATACTACTATTAACAACATTATTTTATTTTAGATGCGAAGACATAGTGAAGATCTGCTGCGTCGCAAGCACGAGTTACAATCCCGCCATGGCATGCGTAAGCATACGGACTCTGAGAGCAGCGTTTTGCTCGGACCTCGAAACTCCACCACAGCGGCCTCTAAAGCTCTATCGCATTATTCCCCTCCTGTGTCCAGACGCAGCAACCCGCATTCCTTTACACTAAACCTCCCCTCTAGTTCAGTGTTCGCCGAACCCCTCAACAGGTATACTCCCCCTCGTTACGACAACCACCATCATTATCGACGCGACACTCTCAATCGAATGGACCTTCTTAATTCGTACGATACTTACGATAATAATTACGGTAGATACAATAACGCGTTTAGTCGATTCGATTCGTTAAGTAGAATAGATTCGTTAAGCCAAAACGAAAGCAGCACGTTAAGTCGGATAGAGTCATTAAATATCCGGGATAGCTTGAGTAATGTTCAACGTAGACACAGTGCTACGCAGCAAGATCTCAGTGTTCTGCGGCGAAGTCCTAAGTTGCATAGACGAAGTAGTTCTAATAAGTTTGATGATAATCTTCCTATTCCAGTGTTAAAAGCACACTCGCCAGTTGCCAAAGAACTTAAGAACTCCATCCCGTTCAACTCCAGCCGGCATGGATCGGACATCTTTAGAAAAATTGAAGACAAGTGGCAGGTATGTTTTAATTCCCCAAATAAAGTCAATTTTGTATGAGTGTATGACAAATTTTTAATTTTATAATTTTAAAGGCCGATTTATAGAACGTAACTTTCACTTTACTTCCGCTTTACTTCGGCGTAACTTAACCGAAAATTAAATAAAGTACATGGGAATGTATTGGCAGATTTATACTTCACTTTAGCGCTACTTTGCTGATTCGAGACTCGAGACCCAAGCTTGGCCATCATGCGCAAAATTTGCAAAAATGAGATATTCGCCCTTATTGTCAAGGGTAGTGATTACGGAATATCGCTTCGTATACGATACCTGTTAGGTCTTCTTATGTAGGTTTTACGAAGCGATATTCCGTAATGACAGCCCAGGTATAAATTGTCAGAAGTCGCGAGTTCAGACACATGCGCTTAACTGATCCCAATTTCACGTAACTTTGCAATCTGTAAATTAGGCAAATTTGTAAAGTTAAGTGGAAGTGAAGTTACGCCGAAGTAAAGTAAAAGTTACGTTGTATAAATCGCCCTTAACTCCGAGTCCGCACATAACTATTTTTGCATTAGAATCTAAATTCAAAAATTTGTAACCGGTAAAACTTAGCATCTTCTTAATTTAAAAGAAGCATATTGCAGTACATTCTTTCATACACGCGTGTAATTGACAAGCTGATGTCAAAAACGCGTTAGTAATCAACAAACTAATATCACATTACTTTCGACTTTCGTTTTCACCACATGCCAAGTGAAAAATATGTAAATTTATTCACAATCATGTATGTAATGCTTACATTTGTAAAGTCTTAAAAATTTGAAAGTAGCATATTACAATTCCTCCTTTCATACACGCGAGTAATTGACAAGCTAATGTCAAAAACGCGTTAGTAATTGACAAACTATTGTCACATTACTTCGACTTTGAACTTATGAAATGCCCACCGCTAGAAATGTCAAACTTTTAGCTAAAACATTAATTTGTTTCCGCCGCCTACTTAGTGAAAACTAGGTATGTTTACGCTTTTTGTTTTAAATTTATACTATTTTAAGCAGTTTTAAGTGGGTATTTCAGAATAAAAAAACACCTGATACGTGATTCTGATGAGCCCCAATAGGGCAAAACAGCTGTCAATCACTTCAGGTTTGGTAGGTGCATACCTTTAAGAAATAAAGAAAGACTTCTTTTATAACTTGGCGTCCCGCCTCTAGGGTCGACAGTGAATTATATCGGGTATTTCAGACATGATTGTGAATAAAATAGTATACATACTTTAGGTAACATGCTTCATTCCAGCCTCGAGCCCATCGCCGCCCTCGAGCTTCGCTCTCGGTCGGTCAAACTGCCCTCGGCTGTAATGAAGCACTTTTCCTTCGGATATGTAATGTACTATTCTTAAACATCAAAAAACATTACTTTATTGACGTTATGGCGAGCATAAAGTAGTTCCTTTCTGAACTATATCATAGAGTTTTTGCTTTCAGTGCCGGTGCGGCGGCAGTAAAAATAACTTTTACTGCCGCTATCAGAATAATTTATCTTAAAACGTCAAAAAAACATAACTTTAATGACGTTTATTTTAAAACAAATAAATTCGATTAAAATAGGTAAATTAAATTTATTATAAAAGCACTGTATTTAGGCGTTTTAAAAAAAAGTATCGTTTACTACACGGAGAAAAGTGACTTTGTGTGCCTCGGCAGAATTGCCTGTCTCATCCACAAAGCATCACTTCAACTCCTAGTACTAAAATCTACTATTTTTCTTTCAGATACCAGCAGTACAAAAAAACATACTAAATCATAGTGATATGTTAAAGGATGGTCAAAATAAAAGTATTCTCACTCAGTTAGGTGCTATTAGAATGCAACTTCAGCAGGAGCAGTTGCGAATGGATGAAAGTTTGAGGAAAAGAGGCATAACACAAAATAAGGCTGTTGACTTTCGTTAAAATTTAACACAATTTACATCGAGTTATTTAAATTCAGTAATAGTTATTTTATAAAAAATTGTTAGAACTCATCTTTATATTTATATTAATTAAAATAGATATAGATCCGTTACTATCAATACCTTTATTTTATTTATCTAAAACCTTCTTTTATGTACATTTATAGAAGCAATCTACCGGCATCCCTGAGTAATAAGAAACCCCTTTAAAATTACAGAAATCTTTTAAAAATCTGTACAAATTACTGTCTTAGGGTATAGTCGGTAAGTCATTTTGGTAAACCTAAGTGACAATCACTTTCTAAGAAATCAAATTGTGTAAATCGTTCTCTCACTTTGGTTTACCAAAATGACTTACGGGCTATACCCTTAGTGTAACTTAAAATTTTAGTCTCTCCCGCTTAAAGCCAATCATTTTCGAATGGTGACACATTTTTTCAAAAGCTTTTATGAATTATCTTTTTGAAGTTGTAAATTCCTGGTGAACTCTTTCCAAATAAAATAAGCAATACTTTAGTAATAATGTTGACTTATATGTTTATTAAATAAAATAAGAAAAATACATGAAATAATGTTAACAGTCTTTTTCGATCATTAAGTTCATAAAAAAAGTCTACATTAAAATTGTTATAAAACATTTAACTTAAGGTGCATTCAGGAACTATTAAATTAAGAAATTAAGTTAAGTGAATAGCTCTATGCTAAACTTCGCCGAGGATAAAATAAACACCATTTCATTTCAAATTAAGAATTAATTTAAAAAATCTACAGCAGTTGATTGGTTGATTTGACATTGACATTGAAGTTTCTCGTTTGTCAGTGTCGAATCAACCAATCAACTGCTGTAGATTTCTTAAATTAATTCTTAATTTAACTTAATTTCTTAATTTAATAGTTCCTGAATGCACCATTACTCATAGACGCCAAATAATTTAAAATCACATCCCAATACTTCTTGTTTAACGTAATATCGTATTTACATAAAAATAAATTTTAACAAATTTGAAAACATATAGCTTGACAAAGTGTGATCCCCCTTAGACTGGGTTATTCAAATTTTTTATAAATCTTTTTTGGAACTTCTTATGACGTTGTTTATTTTAAATTTTTAAAGGCATACAAAATATTTACATTTTTTTTTTATTATAATTATCGAGTAGTCAAATAACAAAAATCACTTTACCGACGGCACAAACAGTGACCATTCAGATAATAAGGCATTAAGAATTAAATTTTTATACATTTTAATTGGCTAAACTAATAAAAGAAATGGGCAAAACCAAGTTAGGCATCATTGGGCGTCTTATTTACATACGCAAATACATTTTTTTTTATAAAACAAATTAACTGGTTTCCTCAAACAAATCCTTAACAAGCTCCTTTTTATTGACTTTACCCATGGCATTTTTAGGTATTTCCGGGACTAGTTTTAATACAGTAGGTATGGAATACTTTGGCAGTTTCTCCGCGGCCCACATTCCAAGATTTTCAACCGTTAACTCCACAGCAAAATCCGTACCTTCTTTTAATACTACCACCGCGGCTATTTTCTCACCGTACTGCTCATCCGGAAGCCCTAACACAGCGACATCTTTAATATCAGGGTGACCTTGAAGCAGCGTTTCAATTTGTAGCGCGCTTATCTTGTATCCACCTGATTTAATAATGTCCACACTCTTGCGCCCCATCATCTTGAACTTTTTGTGCTCCGCGACATACTGGCAAATATCACCAGTCTTAAAAAACTGATCACTAGTAAACTCCTTTTTAGTAGCTTCTGGTCGGTTGAAATACTCCTTAAAAACGCTGTCACTGCGCACGAGAAGCTCTCCTTCAATTGCGGTTTCTTTAAAGATGTCTTCGCGCCGCTTTAAGATTATTTTACCGTTGGAGTTAGTGCACTCCAGCAGTGTTGTGTAAGAATCCTTTGATTTGTTTTCGGCTATGCGCACTGTTACGCCCGGTAATGGAACTCCAACAAAACCAGGTTCTCGTTTGGTGTCGTATAAATTTGACAAGCACATGCCTATTTCAGTCATTCCGTATCTGTAATAAAATAAAGAAAATTTTATTGGAAACAATAAGGAAATTTGAATACCAAAATATAGTATAAAGTCAGTATAAACTCAAAGTAAGGAACAAAAAGAATGCATTCTATCTTCTGCTGAAGTCTGAAGATGGCAACAGAGCAGTCGGAATCTTGCTGTGTTGGTTTTTCAGGATGTCCCAAAATTAGCAATAAACGCGATGGTACGTTGTTGGGACATTCTCGGGAATCCCAAGATAAATGTAAAAAATATCGATCTGTTACATACTTGAAGAAAAATCTGAACAAAGTTGCATAAGTTTGGCAACACTTATTGTGAAAATACATCTTAAAAACTCATCTAGATTCTTGATCATATGTACATTTTTAAATAAGATTTTATTGACATTTTTATCAGCTTCAATTCAAAAAAAAATTTTGTAAAATTAAATTGATTAGGTTTAGGTATACAGGGTGTCCCATTGATATAGTACATGAAGTTAACCACATATTCCTTGGACCAAAATAAAAAAAAAAGTTCATATAAACATGTGTCCGATTTTGCCTCCTTAGTTAGTTACAGCCCTCTGAAAAGACCCTAAAAAATAAGTTTTTTGGAATATTTCCGAAACGAATAATTTTTTCAAAAAATTTTATAGGACCTTTTTGATTTATCTAATTACTAGAAATATTTTCTCACTTGTAAAATTTTGAAAAAAGTGTTTATACAGAGGATTCTTTGGAGACTGTAAGTTAAACAAAAGTCAAAATGAACATATGTTCATAGGATCTTTTTTTCTTATTTTGGTCCAGTGTACTATATCAATGGGACACCCTGTATATACCTCATAATGATTCCCGACAATCTGAGATGTCATTTTCCGACATCTTACAGCGAATATTTTGCATGGTGCAGAATATGCACAAATATTTTGCTGACAGTACATTTTGACTGATAGTTTTTCGTTTTTATTGCAGAATTTAGTAAAAAAATGCGTTATAATCCGTTTAAATCGTTATGTTTTATCTTTCAGTATATAATCTTGACATATGCCAGTCGTGTTAAATATTTTTTTAGAACATATTTTAAGTTTCCTATGGAAACTTTTTAAATTTTACTCTACTAACTTGTAGCAAGTTGGTATCGTAAAATTGGCCAAAAAATTTCCATAGGAACCTAAAAATATATTCAAAAAAATATTCACCACTTGTGGTATTATATCGTATATCTAATGATTATAAAAAATAATAATGTAATTTGACTATTTAAAAGATAAGGGTATACGAGATAGATTTTCTGCGAGACATACCTTAACAACGTGCCATCGCGTTTATGCGTCAATTTTTGAACACAATGTATTAAAAATAGTAAAATACCCACCTTTCTAAAAGTTGGTGCCCGGAAATATCCAACCACTTTTCAAAAACGGGCAATGGCAATGGCGCCGATCCGCTAACCATTAACCTAACTTTGTTCTTAAGCGTATTTTTAATGTACTCCACCATTTTAGGATCCTTCTTAAACACCTTTTCATACTCAGATATCAGTTTGGAGTATATTGTCGGTACGGCCATGTAAACGGTTATCTTTCTGTCATCTGGTTTCGCGTTGACACCAAGCAGATGCGTCCAAACTCTGTTGGCGTTAAATTTGGGCAACATAATTGTTTTGGCGCCTATGGAGAGGGGACTTAGAAGGGCATTTATAAGACCATGAGTGTGATGAAGCGGTAGAGTGTGGAGAATTACGTCATTTTGGGTCCATTTCCAGGCATCAACGAGCGTGTTTACTTGGCTGATTATGTTTTTGTGGCTTAGAACGACACCTACAAATAAGAAAGAGTTTTTATTTTGCCGTTAAAATCTTGTAGCTGATTTAATTGAATGTCGAAATAATTCCAAATTGATGCCTAAGTGCATCAACCTTGAGTTGACCTCTACTTGAATCTAGAATTCCAAAAAGTTCTGCCCCCATTTTCCCAACGACACAAGGCGTGTTCTTTTATTCGATACGCCGAATATCAGAAGTATCTCAGAATAAAAGACACGTCTTTAAAATCTGTGGCCAAAAGAAATAAGGGTATTAAAGTGTATTTGACATATAAAAAATTGTTTTTTAATTAGTGAATTCTAATAATTATATTCATATATTTACGGCAAACTCATTCAGCAATTATATTGTAAGAAAACGATTTCTTTTCTGATATTTACAAATTACATTCTTACACTCATGGTGCCCTTTTTTCTTTCGGCAACAGAAATAAAGCATAATTTTTAATATAGTTAATAATTTTATTTCGCAAAATTAAACAAGAAATTCAATTTTAGACGTTATTAATGACATGTAATTTGGCGGTCGATGGTCTTTTGAGTTTAACTCAATAAAGATATTTTTTATTTTATTTTTATTTTTTAAAAACGGTTTGTAAAATGAAATGATCAATGAATAATAATTTTTGATACACCAGGAAAGTTATACAAAATAAAGCGTCAAACTCTGAATTTTTTGGAGCTGGCGGGACTTTTGTAAAATACCTTTGTTTTGATGTTATAAAAGTTTTCTCAAAAGTCACCATTGATATCATGTGAGCGTAACTTTACGTCCCCGCGTAAAAAGTTACGCTTACATGATATCGCCAGCTCCATAAAATTCCGAGGTTGATTTTCTATTTTTCTGGTTTATAAGGGCTATTAATAAAACGTATTTAATTTAAAAAAAAAACGGATAACGTAATAAGTTAAAAAATATTGTCAACAATAGGTAATTTAAAAAAAATTAAAAATCTTATTTTGCATGCAGCTTTAAAAATTCCAAATATCACCAAAAATTACACATTCTACGAGAAAGATTAGTAATCTTTTGTACAAAAATGCATTATGTATGTATAATGTTAAGGCTAGAGTTTCAAATTCACAGATTCGAAGATATGTGCTCCTAGAAGCTCCTAGTCATCTCCATTGAGCTCCTGTAATTTCTACTAAATAGCACATCACTACGCGAAGGCCCCATCGTGTTTTAAAACTAAATGTAGTTTTGAAAACTAGAAAAATAGAAAAATAATATAATGATTTTTGAAGTCAGTTTTTTGACAAAAAGAAATAACTGATTTAAATGAAAGCATAACGGAGATGTCTTTTACGAGGTTCTAGGAGCACAGTTCTTCGAATCTGTGAATTTGAAACTCTAGCCTTAAGGGATTTTTCGCTTATAAGTATTTTTTATTACCTTTGGGATTTCCAGTAGTTCCACTAGTATACAATATAACTGCATTGTTCTTATCATAAAATCCGGAAGCATGACCTCCTTCCAAATCCGATGTTCTCTTGACAACTTTTTGAGCAGCATTTATTTTCATTTTCTCGTCCAAGACATAGAGTCGAGTGTGCGAGTTTTTGGAAACTCTAGTCATAAGATCTGCATATTCTGGAGATGTTATTATAAGCTTGGATTGGCAGTCATTTGCATAGTACAGGAGCATATTATGCGGATGCAGTGAACTTAGAGGTACAGCTAAAAAAAGGAAGATAATTGAAGGTATTTCTATTTGATTAAAAAAAATGGTTTAATACAAAGCTACAGTCTCGGCTACAGTCTATCTTAAACCATTCCACCATTTGTTTATTTTTTAAATAGTCAAATTACATTTTTATAATCAATTTAATTTTGCAAAATTTTCATGAAATGAAGCTGACAACAACGTCAATAAAATCTAATGCAAAAGAGTATGATCAAGACTCATATGCCTCGTTTACATTGGGATAGTAAACGGGATAGTAACTATCAGACAGTAACTATCAGATAGCTAAAGTCTGATTTTTTTAAAAATGTGTGTGACTTCGGCATAATTTCCCAGTTTTCTTCTTGTTGCGATGGGAAAAAAAAGCGTAGATTAAGTATATCCAACAACTCTTGTTAAATAGAATAGGATACACATCATCAATGCGTTTTCCCATGCCATAACAAGAAGAAAACTAAGAAATCGTGCCAAGGTCACACACATTTTTAAAAAAATCACACTTTACTAACCGAGGGGCAATTCACATACCCAAATAGTGTACACCACTTCCCCCAAGAGGAATTCTTTGTAAAAAATTCCCAAAAAATTCCCCCAATTCCTAAAAAATTCCACCAATTCCCAAAAAATTCCACCAATTCCTAAAAAATTCCTACAATTTCCCGAAAAAATTCCCCAGAATTTCTCTTAACAAAACCTTTAAAAATGCATTACATTTTAAATTTTCAGAATATTTGACGCAAAATTTAAACTTATGGTTATTTTTGGCAAGAAATTCAAAAACATCAATAGGTTTTGCGGGAAATTTCAAAATTTTGGCGCCAAATTTAAATTTATTGTTAATTTTGGCGCAAAATTCAAAAATATCAAAAAGTTTTGGCGGGAAATTTTAAATTTATGGCGCAAAATTCAAAAACATGAAAAAGTTTTGGCAAAAAATTTCAAATTTTTAGATAAAGAATAATCGATTACTGGAAACTATGATCACAATTACATTAAATATTTAAAAAAAAAAATGCAATCGATTACTTTTGGAAGTAATTATTCCCAATATTCAATATGTATTGACCCTACCCGTTGAGGTACATCTTCACGGTCGTTTTATTTGGGAATAGGGTGACCATCTGGAGCCGCATAAACGTACTTAGCATAGCACTCTCTTACTGTTAGAATGTGGTTATGCTCAATTTTTGAAAGTTTAATGAACTCGTTCATTGTCTAACTGGTGCTGCCACAATAAATTTAATTAGACCGTAAGCTTTGTATATTACCTAGAAATTTCTTAAAAAAATAGCTTTTATTTTCCAAAAAATACCTCTAATTTCCCAAAAAATTCCTAAAACATTCCCCCAATTCCCAAAAAATTCCCCCAATTCCTCCAATTCCCAAAAAATTCCTCCAATTCCCAAAAAATTCCCCCAATTCCCCAAAAATTCCTCCAATTGTGTACACCAATTTCCCTAGTGAAACCCCCCTCGCTACTAACCCAATGTAAACACATTTTTTCAGTACTTGTCTGTTTACTTGCTAGTACAAGTACTGAAAAAATGTGGGACGGAGGATTTTTTTTGACAATTTTCTAGGGATCCCTAAGAATGCCCCAAGAGCGTACCATCGCGTTTATGCGCCATTTTTTGGACACCCTATATACAAATAGGGAGCGCTACCAACAGCATCACAAGGACCAAACAAAACCTTTAAGTTTATTAGGACTACCGAAAGTTTTGTTAAGATACAAGAAGATTATTGGTGTGTATTTTGAAACTCAAATTTTAAAGTGCCTTTAAAATTTTAAACGGCCTTTTACGTTCACGTGACACCCTTTAAAATTTTAATTTTTAACGGAAAAATTACAGAATACACCGCAAATTCGAATTTTTATAAGTAAATTCATGGTTGATCATCATTTGCGGTTTTGTATGCGATTTATAAAATTCCATTGCCGAACAGACTCAAAATTCTAGGTCACTAATTAAAGCTTGGCTAATTTTGTGCCTTCCTAAAAAATTGGGCTGTCCAACAAAAAATAATTTTTTTACATTTATGGTTTAACTGTTTATGTAAGATTCTTTGAATTGGAATCTAATTGTCTTAATCTTGCGGTGTGTCACCTGTGCACTTTCGGGTTTTAACTGGCGCAAAGCGTTTACGTATTTCCCGGACACTCCTGTTTTTGGTAGACCTGTCTTAGGATGGGCGCTAAGACTGGTGATTCCTTATTTGAATTTCAAGAATCAGCAGAAAATAATCTATTGAAGTGGTGCATTGTCGCCAGAAGTAAAAATCAACTCGGCAAGACATTATTGTTGAGATAATTTTCTTTCAAAGTAGTCAAAAATGTTTGCATAATAATTTTCTCGGCTCCATCGCATTATTTCAAAAACTCTCCAACTCCAACAAAAATATTGTTGCTAAAATACTTGTCGTATCCTAATAATACTTTCGGTATAGTCCTAATAAACTTATTGGGTTTGTTTGGCACTTATGCCGACGTTGGTGGTGCCACCCATTTGTCTATATGAAAAACATAAAAGACAACAATTTGGTATGTTTCGCACCCCAACTAATAAATTTTAAGTATTTTTTCGTTGGATAGGGGATGTGTGGGTTACTTCCCTTTAAAGGTCCATGTACTTCTAGTAGCGATTGACGTTTCGTCTCTTTATTGAGGCATTTTCAAAAATCGGATCTATGTGTACATGTTACAGGTGTAAGAACTTAGCATTCTATCATGAAAGAAGACTTGGTGTTAAAACATGACAAACGTTTTCTTACGTGTAAGAAAACGTTTGTCATGTTTTAACACCAAGTCTTCTTTCATGATAGAAACAAACGTTTTCTTACGTGTAAGAAAACGTTTGTCATGTTTTAACACCAAGTCTTCTTTCATAATAGAATGCTAAGTTCTTACACCTGTAACATGTACACATAGATCCGATTTTTGAAAATGCCTCAATAAAGAGACGAAACGTCAATCGCTACTAGAAGTACATGGACTTTTAATGGTAGTAACGCACACATCCCCTATCCAACAAAAAAATACTTAAAATAAAAGAACAGTATGTAAGTATGCTACCTTTTACATAATGTAAAATTCGTGTAGATACCTACATACCTAACAAGATTTAATTGATGTTTGAAGTACCTAAATAAAATACCATAAATAAATATTAATTAATTAAAAATGCTTACCTATTTGGCCAGACATCCAGATGGCCCATAAAGTCATAACATAACTGGCATCGTTGGAGCACAAAAACAGCACTCGCTGATTTGTAGAACCCTCCAATTCACTGGAAATTTTGTCCGCTAATTCCTTTGCCCCCATAAAAATATTCGCAAACGTGTAGCTACCAGATTCATCTCGTATGGCGACTTTTTCAGCAAAATTTGGAGCAGTCCGGAAAATGGGAGTCACCTCCCCTAGTTGAACTTTTAGTTGGGGGTTGATTTGAGTGTTTTGCAACCGGCGTTGCAGTTGAAAATTAACAAGTCTTGTGATAACTCTTAAATTTTTACCTAACACCGACATGGTTAGGCGCCACCAAACACCTCACTAAAAATTATGCGAAATAAAAAACAAAACCGAACGGAATGTGATTACGTATGAGTTGTTTTGGTGCATTTTTAAATAAATATAGATTGTTATTCAAAAAATTTCAAGTATTGCGCTCTCAAACATGCTTCGCCCGGTGTTGACGAAGCAGATTGCAGCGGTGACATTCAGTAAATACGTTGGTAAATGTTGTTACATAACTTACCGGTTTAATAAGTGTCGCAAATTGTATTTTGGAAATTGCAAATTAGGTTTATTTTTAACCGCACAACAAATATTTATTAAACGCAAAAGAAGACGCTACCAAAGCGAGGTTAAATACGAAATGTCAGTATGCGTACGTCACGTCACATGACAACTTTATGGCACGATAGTGGATAACGATAATCTAAAAAATAAGATAAATATGTTTATTTACATTTTATCTTTGCATCGAGCATATTTGCTCTTTAACGTCTTCAATTTGCTGTCCGGATTTTATCATATTTGTAGCTTGATAATCCAAATTAAGAATCAACGCTTCCAGTTTTTTTAAGTTTTTCTCGCTGTTATCTATCAACTGCTCTTGCACTGCAAAATTTCTTGCTGAATGCATTAGGATCTGCAGATAGGAACAAGAAACTGTTATTGCCTTTTATACATTACTTAAAAAAAGGGTTTATTTTACCTCATTACTCTTTGAACCTCTGGTAATTTGACGAGCCAAGGAGGAAATGTTGTTTACATTCACTTGTACTCTGTCTGCTAACCTTATTTTAGAGTCGGCAAATAAAGATTTTGCACTTGTACTACTAGCGGATGCCATTATTTAATTTTTATTAATTTTTAATGAATAAATCGATTGATAAACAACAAAACGATAAAATTAGACACTGTTTAATGATCCGCTAGTCGGATTCAAATATTAAAATTAGTTTAGATCCGCCTACAAAATCTATAGATTAGTCATGTTATTTTGCGTTATGCAATAGCTTATATTATATTTAAAAGCAAATTATTTATTAACCATTGTAGAGAGTCAATTTGCAAACAGACTAAGCTATTAATCACAGAGCTTAAAATTACGCGGACTTCCGTATTGCCTCGCCTACCGGTGCTGTATCCACTTTTATAAGAAATACTTTTGAACTAAAACGTGTGTTTGGTCTACAATTTTACCCTGTTGCCGGATTTCTTGCTTAAGCAGCTAACTTCACGTTTGCTAATGTCAAATAAAACGGTCGTTTCTGTCATTTGTAGTGTCTACTTTAAAATTATAAAATCGAATTTAACGGAATGCTGCTAGTGTTATAGGATGTTTGGGTGTTTGTAAACAGTTTTTAATAATAATAGTAATGTTATATTTAATTAAGTTGTGATATATATCTTAAAAATGGATACAACTGTTTGGGAAAGCGTTCTCATTGAATGGGTAAGTTTAATCTAAATGTATGGCATTGTTTTGGGCCTAATGGGGCTTATTTGTTTTAGGTTAATTGCCTAAAATTAAGTAAAATAGTTGTATGCTTAGATGATTTACGACAAGGGGATTTTTTCATTAATATCCAGAAAGTAATGTAAGTAAGGAATTGTTTATTGTAAGCAGTTTTTGTATACGTTAACGTTTGCAGCAAAAAAGAATCTTTGGATACGTGTTTGAGCGATGTTTTGTTCAATTTTAATGTTTTGTTTAATCAAAACTACCCCAATATACAATGCGCATGGGGCGAAAACCTAAGTATTATGTGTGAACGCGAGCTGAAGCTTCTTACAACTCTTTTAATGCATTATACATGTATCTTCGATCGGAGAGATGTTCTAACATCCCCTTTATGCCATTCACTATCGCAAGGCACTCAGATTTGCATAAGGAATTTTCTGGAAAAAGTAACGAAAGATGTTAGCCAAGAAAGATTAAATGAAATAATTGGGCATTGTATTAAGCTAGACAAGAAACATTCGAACGATGATCAATGGTCGAGTGAGGGACCTTACTTAACTAGCCCTTTGCAGAATTTGCTAAAGACACCTGTTCCTAAAACTGCCCGGTTGCAGAAGAAAGATAGAGAAATCGGACAGTTAAAATCGGAACTAGAATTAGAACGGTATGAAAAAGTTGATTTGCAACAAGAGCTGGCTAGTTGCACAGAGAAACTTTCAAAATTAGGTTTGTATTTTTGCGTAAAAGATTTTCATATACTCACACCTTAAACAATTGTTTTTAGAAAAGCAATTAGATCAGAAATGCCTGGAAAATTCACGTCTTAAAAGCGAAGTATTAGCATTGGAAGAACGAACCCCACCCAATTTTCAGGACAAAGATTCAAGAAAAATTCAAAAAATATTGAAAGAAGAAATAAAAAGTTTGGAGGATTACATTCAAAAAATTGAGTTAGAGGGGGATACAATAAGAAAGGAAAGAGACTTGACAAAGGAACAAGTAAGTTTTAAAAAATTAGTTTTTTTGGTATCTTTATTAATACTTTTTATTTATGAACAAAATATGTATAGCTCTTCATTAGTAAGAAAGAAGCCCCTATAATTTATTTAAGATAAAACCGAGGATAAAACTTTCTAACTGAAAAGGCACCTTTAAGAATCGTTATTTTTATTTAATCTATTTTATTTCTAAATGATTTTTTATTTCTTGTGTCTCAGGTTACCAAATTAGAATCGCAATGCGTTATTTGGCAGAAAAAGTTCTTTGAAGTTGAAAAACTGCTAGAGACTTGCACCGAGCGCAGCGTAGTACAGGAAAAGGAAATTTTAAATCTTCAGAACACTTGTGATGAATTAACAGCTTTACTGGAAGAATATAAAGATAAACAACCCGAAAATGACAGCTATATTTTTGAGACTCTGCAGGTAAAAACTTAAAACACTTAGAAAGAGCATAAATTCATCAAATTTATCTCAGAAGAAAATTTCATTGATTTATTTAAATGTTATCTTAAAACCTAAATTAGCCAATATTGTTGAAATTCATTTTGTTTTTTTAACCTTACTTAGGACTTTATGAACTCGATGAACTTGTTATTAAAACTTAAAATAACAAATTGAATGGAGCGTATTCGTACAAAAATTGGTTGGGGTAACCTTGGAGATCTGTCATACCAGTACCACATGTCTTTTGAGATTCTAACTGACATTACTTCTCTTTTTTATAGTTTTATCAAATATAACGCTAATATACCAAAATACAACAAACTGCCGGTTTAAAACATTCAGTGTACCATCTAAAAGGTTTGTAGAACATTTAGAGAGTGTTTTACTTCTTTAATTCTTTATAATTAGGTAAAATAGGAAATTATGACTCATTTATAAGAGGATTTCCGTGAATGTTAAAAATAATCTGCATTTTTTGGATTTTGCAACAAAAGTACCTTTGTAAATGAGTCATTATGCCCTTTTTTACCTAATTATGAAGTTGTAAAACACTCCGTAAATGTTATACAAACCTTTTAACTGGTACGTAGAATGTTTTAAATCGGCAGTTTGTTGTTTTTTGGTATATTAGCGTTATATTTGATAAAAATATAAAATTCAGAAGTAATGTCAGTTAGCATCTGGAACGACTGTTAGTTTGACAGATCTCCCAAGTAATCCCAACCAATTTTTGTACGAATACGCTCCATTATTATTTTTCAGGCACAAAGTCAACCAAAAAACGGCCCTAACTCAAACTGTGAAGATTTGGCAAGCTCTGTTGTGGAAGTACAACTACTGGATATGAAGAAACAAAATGAAGAACTGGAATCGCGCATAAAAGTTCTTCATGCAAATAATGACGAACTTATGCTAGAGGTGATACATTTTGTATTTAATGGTCTATCTGGGGGGTTAGGCGTTCTTACTACCAAGCTTACTAGCCTTTCTCGTAGAATTTGTAATTTTTGGTGATATTTGGATTTTTTGAAGCTGCATGCGAAATGAGATTTTTTATTTTTTTAACTTACCTATTGTTGACAATATTTTTCAACTTACAATTAAATCTGGTTATTTATTAAATTAAATACGTTTTATTAATAGCCCTCAATAATTATCATTCATTGCTCATTTCGTTATACAAGCCGTTTTTAAATAGCGTCAACAAAAATTAATTTCTTGTTTAATTTTAGGAAATAAAGTTTTTGTAATGGACCATATTTGAACAAAAGTTGGTTGGTGTTTCCAAGGATATGGACATACCACCCGTTGTTTAAGATGTTAACTGACATAACGACACCAATTTTTTTTTAAATATAGTCCATTCTGTATCGAAAAAAGACCCTTTTCGGTTTATTTTAAATGGCCTTTAAAAAGTGATTGCTTGGTTAGGAAATTTTATGACGTTATGTGAAAACAAATTAATTAATAATAAATTATTCATATGTGATGATAATAAACATTGAATTTTTGCTCTTCTTTTTACCTAAAAAGACCAAAAAAAAGAAACTTTCTCCAGTAGATAATAGGAATTTATCTTTTTAATTTTCTGCTTTTTCGCTATTCGTACAGTGTATCTATCCTAAATAATGAGGGGACAACGACAAAATTCCGGGAAGGGCCGCCATTATAATATGTTATAACTGGAGGTCCAAAATAAAAAACCTATTGGCGTATCTCTACCAGTCTTGGCCCTTCAATTCGTTATGTAAATTTACGGTGGAACTGTGCCAAATTTTAGAACTAGATGTGAAATATAGTTTTAAAATGATTTTTGTACAAATTCTCCTCAGATAAAATTCCTTCACCTCGTAAATAGCCGCCAAACACTAATATCCAATTACTAAATTTTGCAAATAGGAGGCTATTTAAGGGGTGCAGATTTTTTTTTCACAAAAATCTTTTTAAAACCTTATTTGACATCTAGTTGCAAAATTTGGTGCATTTTCACCGTGATTTTATATTATGAATTAAAGGGCCATTTGGGGGCCATAACCCCATTTTCAAGACAGGTAAAGATATTATAATGGCGTTCCTACCCGGAATTTTGTCTATGTTCAAATACGGATTTACTACCTTATTAAAAACATGTTAAAAGAAAACTATTTAGTATTTATCATATTTTAAAACGAGCTTGGTAATCATTGATCATTTCTTTAAGTAAAAAAAAAATTAAACGTTTTAATTTCAGAAAGCATTAATTGCAATTAAGTTCCGTCAATTTTATTTCAGAACACAAAAAGAATTAAATTGACTGTTTCTGAAATTAAATTGGGATTCTTTAAAGATTTCTGAATTACAATTGATACTTTTTGAAATTTAATGATGGTTTCTGAAATTATGTTACATTCAAAAATAAATCTAGAAAGGTGTAAAGATATTTTGTTATTTTCTAGGCGGAAAAAACAGTTGCAAGATTAACAGAAACACAAAAACAGATTGACCTTGCCAACGTCCTTGTAAAAGAAAAAGAATCTGTTATTCAACAACATTTGGAGGAACTTAATAAAGTTAATCATGAGCTTAAAGAAATAACACAAACAAGTAACGATTTAAAAACGAAATTGACAGTATCAAACGACAACAATATTAAAAATACCGAGATAATTAATCGACTTAACGTAGAAAAAGACGAACTTCACAATACTAAAACAATGTTGGCAGAAAATTTACAAGAAACACAAAAAGAGGTTAATAATCTTAACGAATATATTTCAACACTAAAGGAGACAATTTCGTCGTTGGAAAATGAATTAACAATTAAGCTTCAAGAGTCTGAAGTTTTGCGCGAAGAATTATCTAATGCTAACGAATCTATTAAAAAGTTTAAGAGTGAAATCACACTCAAAACTGAAAAATTGAACTTTTTACAAACAGAAAATGCAAAATTGGAATCTCACATCAAAACGTTTGAGGAAATAATATCCCAGTACGAAAGCGATCTTACAGAATCTAAAGAAGACAATTCCAAATTGAGGAGCGAACATGAATCATTAAACATTGCACTTACTTCATGTCGAAATGAAAACGAAAGGTTAGTGCAACGTGAAAAAGAGCTAACACAACAATGTTTGGAGTGTAACAAAAAAATTGAAAATCTTTCTCAAGAAATTCGACGTCTTAAAGATGATCAGCAAAATTCCGAGGACAATTTAAGAGAACTTAGTGCGGTAAAAACAAATCTACAGCTCAATGTCAAGGAATTATCTGCTGAAAATAATAAACTTTTTCAGAAAATTCAATTACAAAAAAATCACTTTGAAGATGAAAAGTCAGTTTTGGTGCTGGAAAATAATGCGTTGATAGATGAAAATCAAACATTTAAAACTGAAAATGAACAAATTTCAGAGAATCTGAAAACAATTCTTAAAGAATTGGAAAACGTTAAAATTTTGGCAAAGGAACATGAAATGAAATTGATTGAGGAAATTAAAAATCAAAGAATTAAAATTGAAAATTCGAATACTAAAGTTAAGGATCTTTCCCAAGAAATAAAACATCTTACAGCTAATTTGCAAAACTTGCAAGACAGTTTTGAAAAATTGAGTACATTAAAAAATAATCTGGAAGAACAATGTGAAAATTTGTCTAGCGAAAATAAAAGACTTCTTCACGAAATTAACGACAAACATACAACCATTGAACACTTTGAACAAGAAAAGTCTAATTTACTATCGAAAAATAATGCTTTGATTGAAGAAAATGAAACATTTAAAACTGAAAATGAACACATTTCAGAGAATTTAAAAACCATTCTTCAGGAATTGGAGAATGTTAAAATTTTGTCAAAGGAACATGAGAAGAAGTTGATTGAGGAAATTGAAAACCAAAAAATCAAAATTGAAAATTTCATTATTGAAGTTAAAGATCTTTCCCAAGAAATAGAACATCTTAAAGTTAATTTGCAAAACTCGCAGGATAGTTTAGAAGAGTTAAGTACTTTAAAAACCAATTTGGAACAACATTGCGAAAAATTGTCTACCGAAAACAAAAAACTTCTACACGAAATTAACGACATACAAACCACTTTGGAACAAGAAAAGTCAATTTTAATGACGGAAAATAATGCTTTGATTAAAGAGAATGAATCATTTAAATCTGAAAACCGTCAAATTTCTGGAAATTTGCAAAAAACCGTCAAAGAAGTGGAACACGTTAGAAACTTGGGAAAGGAACATGAAGAAAAAATAACTCAGAAAATTATAAACATCGAAGATACATACAGTGTACTAGATAAATTATATAAAAAACTCTTTGAAGAACACAGCCAAATTCTTGAGGAAAAAAAACAACTTGAACAAAACCTAATCCAAATTAAACAAAATGAAGAACAAAGAGAAAAACAGTTTACTGAAATTTCGTCAACATTAAAAGAACTAAACCAAGAGTACTCTAATTCCAATAACATGATTTTCAAACTTGAAAGTGAAAGCAACTCGTTGGTCAATTCAGTTCAAAATTTTGAATGTTTAGTCAAAAACCAAAAAGAAGAAATAAATAAACTAACTCAACAAAACTTAACAATGGAAAACACAAATTTAACTCTAGCACAAAACCTAAAACAGTGCAGCGCATTCATGGAGAGTCTATTAAAAGATCAAGAAAGTTTCAAAACTGCCGTTACTAAAAATATTACATCTAAAAGTAATAAAATTGTAAGTCTTAACCAAAAAATAAACATAATTGGTGATCAACTTCAAGAAAAACAATTCAAAGAAAAAGAACTAAGTGACATTGTTGAGCATCTTACTAAAGTTCTTGAGAAATATCAAAAAGAAAAAGCAACTCTCCAGGAACAGTTTAACTCTGTCCAACAAGACTGCAACAAAATGTATACAATGGTATCAGCTAAAAATCAAGAACTTAATTTAATAATTCACTCCATTCGCGAAAAGAAAAGACAAACTAATAACCTGATTGAACAACTTCAATTAAGCGTTTCCGATTGTTACAATAAAGTTGAACAAATAGCTACTAGAATTGATTCTTTTGAAAATCTAAGTGATTCGCCCGAATCTACTGATGTAGAACTATCTAAACTGGACGACTTTATCAATAAGATCAACGATTACATTATTTATTCAAATGATATGCAAAATTTATATCTGAAAGAAATTTCTGCTCTTAAAGAAGTGTTGGCCGAAACTATCAACAATAACACGAATCTTATCGAAGAACAAAAGGAGTTCAAAATTGAAAATGATGCTCATGTTACATCATTAACTGAAAATTTACACAATTTAGTTCAGAAGTTTAATGAAATGGAGATCAAATATAAAGAATCCTTAGATGTAATAGCTACGAATGAAGAAACAATAAAAGCACTTGAAAACATTAAAAGCAAACTCGAACAAGACGTTCACAATTTTAAACAACAAATATTGCACAAGGACGAACAAATTAATAATCTTCAAGTTAAAATTAACAAGAAAGATTTTATTATAAATGAAAACGCACAAGAAATAGACACTTTAAATAATAATTATCAAAACTATATCCTTAAGACAGAGTTAACTATTACCGAATTAGAAACTAAGGTAAAAAATGCGAATCATGAAATAAAGTTGTTGACAGAGGATAACTTAAAGCTAAATAAAGTAATTAAAGTAGAAATGAAAAATCACGATGATGAAAATAAAACATTTGAAGAAAACCTAAATTCTAAAGTGCAAAATATTCAAAATTTGGAATCTTGCATAAGAGAGTTAGAAAGTAAGAATGAAATTCTTGCCAAAGAAAAGTTAATAAATGCAGAACAAATGGAAATTGTTAAATGTGAGTTAACAGACTTCAAAAAAAAATCAGAAACAACTTATGCTGAACTTGAAAAGAATGTACAAAACCTAAATAACATTATAGAGCAAAACAAAGCGGAAAAACTAACATTAGAAAATATGACTACAAAACTTGAAAACGAAAAGAAACATATTTTGGAAGACATCACAAGTTTAAAAGCAAAACTAACAGAATCTGAAGAAAAGTATGATCTTCACAGCAAAACAACCAAAGATCAATTAAACACTATCACAGTTAATTATGAATCTCTTCAAAAAGATTTTATCCAGAAACAAAATGAGATTGCCCAACTACAAAATCAAATTTCCGAACTTAAAATAAATAACGCAAACCTAAAAATACAAAAAGATGGATTTGAGAACATGCTTCATGGCAACAAAGAAGATAATCTAAAAGAATTACAAAGAATTGAAGCTCATTATGAAAACGTTCTCGAGGAGCACAAGTCAACTTTTGATAATTTGAAAATGATTAATGAAAAAGTTTCAGATGAATTAAACTCTACCAAAATTGAAGTTCAAAATTTACACGACAAAGTGGAATATTTAACTAAAGAAAAACAAGAACTAGAAGTGGATTTGAATGAACTAAATTTTAAACTAACTAAAAAATCAAACGAAGTAAGAATGTTGGAAGAGAATTTGTTGGAACAGGAATTAACTCTAGCGGAGTCAAAAGGAGTAATTGATGAAAATTTAGGAGTGATTAAAAGTCTGCGTAATAGAAACGAAAACTTACGCATTAATGTGGATGCATTGGCAGAAGAATTAACCAAAGTAAAGCAAAGCAGAGACCAGGTTCTTGAATCACAGAAGAAACTCATAGAAGAAACTGAAGGAAATATTTTACGCGCGCATGAAAACGCAATTGAAGTTAAAAATCAGGAACATAAACTTAAGCAAGAAGTTGATGCCAAATTAACCAAAGAAATTGAAACAAATAAGTCCCTTAATATGAGGATTTCTTCCCTTGAAAGTGAGATTAACAAATTACAAATTGCAAACAGTAACCTAAGCGAGGATGTGGCTTTTAAAACTAAACAAATAACCACAAAGGAAACCCAATTACAAACCCTAGAAACGGAGCTACAAAAACTTAAACTATCTTACGCTGAAAAAGAAATACTTCTAGAAAATGAAACACATAAATTTGAAACCCTAAAAACTGAATTTGACAATATTATTATGTTATTACAACGTATAACCGAATTTGATGTTCACAATTTGGACGATATTGAAAACATGGATAATCAGTTAATTATAAAATTAGCCGATAAAGTACGGAGCTTACTAGAACAAATTGATTTGTTCAAAAAAGACATCCTGGAGTATGAAACAGCGAAAATCGATTTTGAAACCATGTTACAAAAGTTGGAAATGGAAAAGCAAAACCAAGTGGAAATTTCCAAAAAAATAAAAGTAAGTCCTGTTTATTATGATATTTTAACGTTCTCATTTAAACAATGCTTTTTTTTCTAGGATGACTACAACACACTTCTTATGAAATATGACGAACTTCAAAACGCAAAGACTACTGAAGTTGAGAACGAACAAAAATCCCTGCAAGCAGTTAACAAAATAATTGAATCCTATCAAAGTATAAAAACCAAACACAAAACCTATAAAGAAAAAATACAACTCCTTTTAACCCAAAAGGGAACACTAGACAGCATTCTAACCAACATGCGCCATAATTTAGCGGATTTACAAACTAGTCTCTTTATAAACAATGGCAATAAACAAACGATTGAAAGAAAAGAAGAATTAGATATAATATCAGATGATATTTTTAAAGTTTATAATAAGTACTCTAAGCAAATTAATGACTTGCTTTTTGAAATGACGTACGACTACGAACGGAAAGTTGAGTCCGTTTTTATCAAAACTGAAACTAAAATTGAAAATAACAATAATTTCAACATGGAAGAATTTATGGACAAGATGTCTGATTTAACAGACAGGGCTGTAGACGCGGTGGAACAAGTTAAAACACTTAGAAAAAGTGTTGACTTAAGCTCGAATTCTATAAGAATTACAGCACCAAAAGAAAACATTTTGACAAGCAGCAACAAATCTAACCTAAGCATAGACAACCTAAAAGAAAATGAATGGAAAAAGAAGGTTCTTGCCTTAAAACAAAAGCTTACACTGTCCGAAAACGCGAAAAGCAACTTGGAGAAGAAAATCAAGCAGCTGAGAGAAGAAAACAAAAAACTAAGCGACCGCCCTGACTCCCTAAACAATGATGCGCATTATAAAATGTTGCTGCAACAACATTTGCAGTCAAAGGACGAGCACGAAGGAATATTAAAAAATTGCACCTCGCAATATGAACAATTGTTAAAAGAATACAACGACTACAGAGAAAACACAAAGAACGTTGTGGTGAAGCAGGAGCAACTGTCGCCATCTAGCGACAAAACCAAACTCGAGATTGAGCTTACCAAGTTACGCGACGCCTACAGCGCAGTCGTGGTGGAGCACTCGCGTACCGAAAATGAAAACTTGAGTCTTCGACGTACAATCGAAGAACGTACTGCGCAACTAGGTGATTTTTCTTTGATCAAAGAAGCATATGACAAGTTACTAGAGGAAAATAGTAAGCTTATGACAGAAGTGGATACTGTAAAGTACAAAAGGTCAAGGGATAGAGAAGAATACGTTCGTTTGCTGAAAAAGGAAAAGGATGAGTTTGAAAGAAAGGAGGCGAAGCGAATACAGGAAATTAGGGCGGAGTATGAGTCGAAACTGGAAAAAATGAAGGATAAAATGGTAATTATATTTGTTGGACTTGTTTTTTCAAATTGTAAGTTTTGATGTTTTAGATTAAATTATACCGAGATGAGGTAAACAAGGAGATGAACAAAGTAAAGATTGAACAAAATGAAAACGTAAGTTTATGTACTATCGTGGACATGGAATATAAAACGATTTTTTATCAGTCACCTTCGATTTTTTGAATTTTATTCTATTGTGAATGGGGTTTTTTATGTCAGTTTTTGAATGTTATTTTGACAACAAATGCGTCAAAAGTATTTTATTAAAATAAATTATGTAAAATGTGCTGCCAGCGAGAAAAATAGTAAGAAGATATTTCCTATTTTAAATAATTTTGTTTTAGGATAACAATTAGGCTCTAATTCTCGTAAAACATCAGAGAAATGTTTCTTGTTAATGTTCACTTCGCATAAAACTTGAGATGTTTAAGCCACTATTTTAACTATATTTACAATACAAAAATTGATCATTTTAAATTCCATGTCCACGATAGTAGTTTCAAGGCTCTTAAAGAGATAGCAAAAAGCAACAGTCGATACTTAGGTACAAATGGCTCTGTTTATGACTTTTGTCTGCAAGAAAACTCATGCAAAAAATTAAAAAGATAGTCATGTGGACCCAAAATGTCGGCTGTTAGCATTGGTCACTTTTTAAAATGCGAGTTTTATCTTTTGTTAATTAAAAAAAAAAACTCTTTATAAACCAAATCTAGTATTCTTTCTGCCGTCAATTTAAGGGCCATTATTAATATCTCACTTATCTTAAGAGATACAAGGTCGATTAAATGAGGCAAAGTTGCCTATTTCAATGCCCATTAGCCTTCCGCAAACAGAACTTAATTATCCTAATTGTTTTTCCGTTTAAAACATTCTCCAACGTTTCGTTTGCAAGAAATTATCATCATGCTATTTTTTTCTTGTATGAGATTAACTAAATGTCTATTTAAACATTATTTATTTAAATTTTTAACGAATGTTCAGTAGTAATAGTACGTGTGCTCTATGAATTTTTGATTATTAAATGAGCGAGTGCTTGTTGCATAGTAATGTCCCGCAAAAATAAGGGTGTTGTCTAACTATTTACCGAGTGCGAAGCACGACGTTAATAATTCAAAGAAAAAACCCTTACTTTTAAGAGACATTGCGTATTCAACAAGCACGAGTTCTTTTAAAATCAAGAACACGAGGGCTATTCGACACAATTATTTCATTAATAAATACTACTTACCCAAAAAAATAATATTAATTTAATTTAAACACTGAATAGGACTAACCAAAAGAACAATTTTTGACAAAATTAACAAAAAATTATAACTTTGACTTAACTTTTGGTAAATTAATTCGCTGTCAGTGTTTGCCAACGGGATATTTCGGCTCAGGTTGTTGCCAACGGGTGATTTCCAGTATAATTTGCAGTAAAATGCTTTAAATTTTGGCATAAACTAATTGATATGAATGAAATAATCATACAAAATTTGACACTAGCAGGATTTATTTGGCAAGCAATTAGATTCTGGTAAAAAAAAACGACACCTCTTTATTCCATAATTATTCCGTTTCAGACCTCTCTAGCAAACACAGTGGACGATTTAAAAACCAGATTATTCGAATCAGATCAACAAATCCACCTTCTTGAAAAGGAACGGCAAATGCTGAAAAACAGGATCGAGTCCTACGATCGCCAACTCCACTCATCGCGAGAGTCTCTCGCATCACTGCGCAGTAACTATGATGCGCAGTCTCGGGCAATGACCAGAAGTAGTGTGTCTAGCAGCCAAATACCCAGTCGAGGCAGCAGTAGGGATATAATGGAGAACAAGTCGATAATGCAGCGGACTTCTAGTCTAAGTGGGCGAGGGACGCAGAGGTTTGCGGAGGAAATTGCAAGAAGGACGTCTACATTACCAGCTAGGTCAAGGAATGGTATGGATGATAGTGTTGTTTCTAGAAGGATGTGCGATGTTCCTGATAGCATAGGTAACTTTGGATAGAATATTGGATTCTATAGTCTTCGTAGTACTACCACAGACTAGATATACAGACATACGGAATAAGGATTTAAATGGGTCAGGGTGTACTCTTTTTAATTGCAGTAGTAAAAAATGTTTTTTTAATACAGAATTGAGATAATAAGTAGCGCCATTTTTTCAAATATTAGCGGGAAATTTGACAATTCCAGAAGGGAAATGTCTGTAGTTCACGTAACGTAAATTTGCTTGTTTACATATGCCAAACCTAACTTTTAGGTTAAAATTGCACGTTTGTGTAAACAGCCTTTACTTACGTTACCAAATTGTGAACAGACTTCCCTCTAATGGAAGCTTTCCCACTCTACTAATAGGTGGACATAGACATCCTTATTATCACATTCTCAGCATAAGTACAGAGTGTCCCAGGATGAATTAACCCCCCCCCTTTTATCGGTTATTTTAAAGTTATTAAAAAATTTTAAAAACTTATTGGTTGTAACTCGTAATGAATTTTTTAGTTCCTAAGATAAACCTAATATAGTTTAAATATACCGGTTGCTTAATGATTGATTGATTGATTGGACTTTGACTAATGTCAAAAATTATTTACCAAATGTGATCAAGATCTGAAATAAACAAAATTTAGAGGGTGTTATGTTTTCGATTGTATTGGCGGGTGGAGAAAAAAAAAGTGCGTGTTTTTTTTTTTCAACAGAGGTTGACTGGGAAGATCCGCATTTCGATATCTTTTTTGTTTTTAAAATACATAGAAGCCATTTTTTCCCTTTTGCTGTTTTTAAGGGGTTGCCGTAATTCCCTTATTAAGTTATTATTGATTATTTCCCTACTGTCATTTACTGTAATCTAAGATGTCATGTTTTTAAACAAGCCTAGCTAGCTTAAAAATATTCACCCTACATCTTGATTATTTGGCAGCTAGCTTTTTAAAGACATTTTTAAAACATTTAAAAAGGTTCTTGTTTAATAAAAACTGACTCGCGAAATAATCTTGACATAATTGTTTATCAGTTTTTTTACGAGAATTCAAATTTTCATTTTTTTTTTTAACAACGAATTGTGCGTTACCTACTAGGCGAATTTGTGTTTTTTTAAATGCTTATAGTCTACTAATTTTATGACATTTTTTTTTTTAATTTTTAGGAGAAAATATTCAAATGGAAGATGAGGAAGAAATGTTTAATAATAAGTATTTAACCGATCTCAAGGATGGAAAATGCGTTCTTCCGCCATCTGGAAGGGAATCAACAGCCAGCCGTTTATCCGAATTGGCATACAGGAATTCTCTTGTACCACCTCATTTGAAATCGTCATACCCTGGCGAAACACAGTTTTGCAGTCCCACACATTTTAAGGAGGATGAAATAAAGGTACTTAAATTTATTACTTATTTGCAAATGAATACTTAGGAATCTAAAAGAAATAGAGACGGTCAACTCCTACATCACAGACCACAGATCCACATTAAAAATCTGTCTGTGAAGTAGAATTTTGATTCTGTCAGATTTAGCCACTTTTTTAGAATAATATTTTGTAAAAATAAAACGCCTTCTTAGGGAACCCTTGGTATAAAAATGTGCTATAATGTCTTAAATTCGATATTTCAAGTTTAGTTCATTGTCAAACTCTATAATAAACAGTTTATGTGTTAATGTTGTGCACCCTCCAAGATGTGAATTTTAAACGCAAATTGCTTGAGAAAGCAGCTATATCAAGAGGTCTGGTAAGTACCATCTATTCCCTAGAACAAACCATACCCCTTGATATGGTTGCTTTCTTAAGTAATTCCCGTTTGAAGTTGACATCTTGGTGGGTGATCATCATCATCATTTTGACAACACTGGTATGCCTGAGTTCTTTCCATGGTTTTCCTCGGCCGCGAAGTAAATGCCAGAAGAATAAAAATCGGCCATGGACGTGAAAAAATGAACATCACTTTAACCTTTTGGAATTTAACAATCTTCCATTTTATAATGTTCATTGGTACCTATTTTTGACATGTATTTATAATATCATACGAATATATATATATATATCATCATCATTAGATTAATAAGGGATTTTAATTCTTGCGGTAGATTCTCGGGTAATTTTAAATTAAAATATCGTGAATAAGATATAAAGAAACATTTTTACATCAATGGGACCTAAAATACTCCCTTCTTTTTCTTTAAATAATGTTTTAAAAAGACCAATGTTGAAAACACAGAATGAGAAAAACATGAACATTTTCTTTGGTCTATAATGTTAGTTGCCTAAGAAAATTTTACAGTTAGTATTTTAATGCACTTCTGTGAACTGTGACGTAGGACTTGACCGTGTATATTAGATGCTCTCTAAGAGATGTTGTCTAAACTCTTAAAAACAATACTTTAGTACCGTTTCTACTTGAATATTTTTAGTCTGGTCACATTGGTCTGGACGATAGCCATTGCAAACTACTGCCAAATGAGAAACGGCGAAAAGATTTTGGAACAACATCGTACAAAAAACCAGGTCCCCCAACTCCCAGCAAAAATGGCGGCCGATTATCCCTTCAAGGCAACGAAGTTCATCCTATTCGGGAAAGCACCGAACCCAAAACTCCAAAAAGATCTACTCCAAGTAGAATTCGCGCTCTGTTTAGTGGACGAAATATAAATTCTAAAGCAGAGGTAAATGTCCAAATAATATTGTAAAAAAAGATTTAATCGATTTTAGATTTGGTTATTTAATAAAATAAAAGGGGCAAAACATCGATCTGGAATAAAAATCTAAAATGTTAATTTTTCTTTTTTAGGAACAGAAAACAACACCAAAAGGCAATACAAGACGTCTTAGTAATATTTTTAAGAAACCAAAATAGCTTTTTGTTTCAATTATTTTTATTTAACATTTTAATATAACTTTATATTTTTGTTTGTGTAACATATTTTAATGATTTTGATTGTTCGCTTTTTATATTATAATAAAAAAATGCTTTCGCTTAAACTTTGTAAATTATTTATTTGGACTTAATAAAATAAGTGTGTAAATTAGCACATTATTTTGGATTGGTTGGACATTTGGCCGGATTGTTTTTATGTATCACAATATTAATAATAATTATAACGAAGCATGAACGAGTCTAAAAGAAATCCCAATTTTAAAGTTTATGGGCTAGATTCTTGGTCCGGCGTCCGACACGCGTAAAAAAAGTTAAAAACTTCACGCACCTTTTAAAATTTGTTGCGGCAACACCGCAAAAACAGCCTAGTTGGAGCTGCTAACTTCATCGAGGACGCACGCACGCATGTTTGTTGTTGCATTTGCACAAGCATGGTCGCCGGTTGTTGTTCCTACATTTTAATGGCGATTTTGAGTGTTTTTTAAGTAAAATAATTATAATAATGTGATAAAAACTTGTGCAAACATGGGTAAATACTTTACAGTTAACGATGGTTTTGTTAAGCCAAGAAATAAGCTTCAACACCAAAAGTTAAAAAGCAAAATCGATGTCCTTAAAAAACAGAGTGATTTGACTACGCAAAAAATACCTAAAAATGCCATAAACATCAACAAGAAACGTAAACTGAGAACACTACCTCGTGAGGATGCTTTAGGCAGTTCATCTAAAAGCAAGAAGAGAAAAAAATTGTGTAATACAATAAATGATGAACTATGTGATAAACTAAGTGAAAATGAAATTGAAGAACTTGAAGGACAATTTGACCAAAAGACGGATGATAGAGAATGCGTTTATGAAAATGATTTAAAAGTGTTAACTTTTCCAGAGGGTGAAGTAATTGACTTATTTTATGCCGATGAATTAAAAAACACGTATGAAATCCTAAAGAGAACAGATTGGCTCTTTCATGTTTATGATGAAATTGCATTGGAAGGTTTAGATGGCATAACTGTAGAAGGTACGAAAAATACCAGATATAATAAGTAATGTTATTCTACGAGGTAAAAACTTCATGGAAAATTTAATTTTTTCTTTCGTATTGACTGTATCTGATAACTTATTGATTTATAAGAGTTACCGATATTATTTTCAACTCTTGTTAAAGTGTCTGCGAGGGGTTAGTCTGGGTCGAAAAATCTGTACACTTTATTTCCCATGTCATGATTTCCCGTTATTTCCCACGACTCTCCGTGTTTTTCCATGATTTCCCGTGATTTCCCAAAATTAATCGTATCAACACGATGTATTTTTTTTATAATCATTTAAAATGATTTAATTTAGGCTCTAAAAAAAAGGCAGGTATTCACAAAAGCCGCTATTTTGAGTCATCATGACCATCTTTCCAATTTTAGTCATGACTTTCCTTGAAGGTAAAAGTCATAAAGATGGCCATGTGGACACTAAATGGAGACTGTTACAAATACCTTTCTTTCTTTAAAGCCTTATTAGTTTAATCTTGGTGATTAGGGGTGTCAACAACCAATATCCAAATCATTTTTAAAGTTTATTATTTTTACATTAGCAATAACGAAATGAAAAATAATTACCCGAGTAATAAAAAGTAGTATTTATGAACACGGCTTGTATATAATAATATACAGTGTGTTCAATTGAGGATTAGACACCCCCCATAACTTTCTTAATATAGCAAATATATTTATAAGAAAAAACAGGTCAATTGAGTTACAAAGGGGTACATCTAAAAAATATAAAATTGATTTTTTTTTCTTTAACCACCTGTTACCCACCAACCCCAACCTATAATTTTTAAATTACAACCCCTATCTTGCGATACCTCATTTGAAAGAGAAAAAAATAAGCTTTACGATGGCGGTAAAAATACTAAAATCGGCTGACCCCTTTTTGAAATAATAAAAGTCCCTTTTTCTGGCGATAACTTTTGATCGGTTTGTAATATTTATTTCTAATTTATTTTAAATAACTGTGTAAAAAAACACTAATTTTTAGCAGCAAAAAAATAATAAAATAATCTGCAAAAATAATTTACCTAACAACAAGTTTGAAATGGGCATCATTATTGGTTTAACAAAAATAAAGTCAATAAGGTAGCTATTTCTGCAAAATAGCCTTTCGTTTTCTTTTTTCAAAATAAATTCTTGAAAAAAAAAATCCAACAAATTTTTTGTAAATTTTTTATAACCTTCGCATAGGACATAAAAATACCTTTAAAATGAGGTGTCACATGACTCTCCTTTTATTTAAAAACACAAAACATTTTTTTAACCCTTGTGCAAAAGTAAAAAAAAAATAATTTTGTGTTGTTAAAAGTTAGTGTTTTTTTTAAACAATTATTTAAAATTTTTTAGAAATAAATATTACAAACCGATCAAAAGTTATTGCCATAAAAAAACACTCTTATTATTTTAAAAAGGGGCCAACCGATTTTAGTTTTTTTAACGCCATCTTAAAGCTTATTTTATTTCTCTTTCAAATGAGGTATTTTTTACATATTTCGGCAAAATTATTTTCTCAGAATTATCTATTTCTTAAAAAAAATTCATTGAAAAGCGAGTTTGTTTTTTTGGGATGCAGGGATAAACGGGTATTCGGACAATAAAATACCACTTTACTTGTACCAAAGAGAATGAATTTACTAGAGTATCAGTGCGCGAGGTTTTAAAAGGTAGAGGGCCACTCTGAAAAGTAGAGGGCGCTTCAAGCTTCAAAATTTCATGGGTAGATGTCGTTGTTTTTTTATTCTACCAAAAATTAAATCTAGTAAGTGCTCTAAACTAAACATATTATTTATGTCAAATTGACTTTATTCAAAATAATATTTAAATGGTAAAAAACATGTTTTTAATTAAAATTAAGTGATTATTGTTAATGTTGCCTTCATTAGATGTAAAAATAACTCTTATCTGCTACAACTCTTTAAAATAAAATCAAAATTGAACCCATAAAATTCAAGACTATCAAAATACTCAGAAAAATAGTGTATTTGTGAATGAAATAAGCGGGCAGCGGTTCCTGTCCCCAAAAGAAACAGTGGATGCTTTAAATTACGACATGACGACGGCAATTACGACAAGCTTGAATAAATCAAAACTGGAGTTAACTGTTTAAATGAATGCAAAAATTCACCAATCTTGGCAAAAAATTCTTTGGAATGCAAAAAAGTAGATCTACTCAATCTGTTTGTGTTTATGCAACACTTAAATAACAAGCGCGTACGTAAACTTCGTTGTAGAAGGAAGTATCAGGAGTTTTTATTACTATTTTTTTTTATAATTGAAGTTTATTTGAAATTTTTAATTTAATTTTAATAAAATGTCATCTATGTGCTTGGTGTAAATCAAAATAAAAATCTGTACAAAAACCTAACCTTAAAATAAAATCACCAAAGAAAACTGTAAAATTTTACAGATATCTGAAATACCGCGATTCATGAAAAAGGCCGTCACTGTCAGTCTAAGTTAATAATTTGTCTATGCTTGTACCATTTACCAACAATAAAATGATAAAACCAAAAAAATCACCAACAATGAATTCATAAAACACATGTGTTTTTGTCAAATTACTTAAGCATTTATTTCTTCTCCTAATACCTTAATTTTCGGTTTCTTATTTTAAATTTTAAAGTATTGATTAATGATAACCTATAAAAACAGATTTAAATTGATGGCTTATAATTAGATAAAAAATGAATTTCAGAAACAATTTTTAAAATCAAATTTATAATTATTTCCCATAATTTTTCGTTATTTCTTATGATTTCCCGTGATTTTCCATAATTTTCCGTGATTTCCCAAACTTTGTACACCTATTTCCAGCCAGGCTAACCCCTCGAGTGTCTGTTAGCAAAACTTACTTTTAAAGCCATCGTGATTGGCTTAAATTAACTTTAATAGTTATTTAACCAGTAAGTGTGTTAATAAAGGCGATTAATAAACGAGCGGTTTTGACAAGCGAGCGATCAGCAAGCTTGTTAATAAGTGAGCTTATTAATCGCCATTTAACATTCGAACTGGTTACAATGCTTTTTCGCACTTCGTATATTATTATTTAATAAATTATAAAATAAAAACAGTTATGTTACCAACTGGCACAAACAATGCGTCAGCCATTTAACATTATTAAAGATAAAGAAGAAGAAGAACAGATACCGAACTTTTGTGAATTATGTTTATAAAATAATGTTATTTCCTTAAATGTGGTAAAAGGGCCTGCTTCTCAGTCAATACAACGGTAAATATTAAATTTCTATTGGTTTTTGTTGCTTAAACCGTAATTAAAGCTAATTTAACATTTGCCGTTTAGGAACATAGATAGTAACTTAGAGCATAGTAAAGCGTTGCTATGGTCGTCGTCGCTATGCATTAATAGGGGTCATTAATCAACGATTTGGAGTGCGTTAATGAATGTCTTTAATAAACGAAGTGCGAAAAAGGTAACTTAACATGAGATGAAAATAATAGGGCTTACTCTAATGAAATTTAAATTTCACAGATTATCTGTGATATGTAACGTAGCACTTTCCGGGGTCTATTTAACGTTATTTTTTTAGCCCTTTGGACTAGGTTAACTGGATGTTTTGACTATCCCTTTGAATTGGGAGGAATGGAGGAAATTTTGTGGCAAGCTATTTGTTACAATAAAAAAATGACTTTTTATCAACTGGAATTTCCTAGAGCGAAACTTGAAGTTGTGAGTGCTGACATGTGTGTTGATTCTGATGGCCAGGTTTTAGAATGTGTAAGTTGAAAACGAGATTAATAAACCAAAAATATTTAATATAAACCTACATAGATTGCGTATTGTACTAATGCTTAATATAAAACATGGGGATACTACTGAAGCTGCCATCGCCTTATTTTGTTAATTTTTTAATGGATTTCAGGTTTTTCCAAAAAAAGAAATATATCCTTATCAAATGGTAAATACAAGTGGTGTTATGGGATCCTGTTCTACTTTTGAAAATAGAGTTGATGTAACAGATCAAATTAGATTGTTGACTTTAAAGGAAACCCTTAAAAAGTGAGTATATTTTTGCCATTTATTTAAAATTAATAAAATTTATACATCGCAAAATTCCGTTATGGCCAGGCAAAATATTTACTTACAGCCTATTTTATTCTGAAATAACGTGCGATCCACAAAATTTGACGTCGACTCTGGCTGTGGAACGTCAAAAATATGACATTCAACAATGTTTTAACAATGAAAAAAATTGAAATTTTACAAATGCATGGCAAGAGTCGACGTCTAATTTTGTGGATCGCACGATATTTAGTTATATTAGAGTGCCTTGATAATTTTCACAGATATTGTCGCTCTCTAGAGTGATGCCATGCATTATTCCATCCCTGTCATACAAATACTGTCATCAGCATAATTAGCAAAGTGACAACAATGGAGCTTATTCGTACAAAATTTAGTTGAGGTAACCCCACGAGGTCCAAAAAAGGAAAAAAATCTGTCGGTCGTAGTTCGGATTACACGTTAAGCAGGAGGTTCCCTCTGTTCCTAATCCGGGCAAGGTACTTGAAACAGGACCTTAGAAGTAGCTTAGGCTATGGAAAACAAAAATAGGGTTACAATACATTAATTAAAAAAACATTCTACGTACCAGCTAAAAGGTTTGTATAACATTTACGGAGTGTTTTACAACTTCAATTTTTCATAATTAGGTAAAAAAGGCAGTTTGTTGTTTTTTGGTATATTAGCTTTATAATTGATGTCAGTTAACATCTGAAACGACGGGTGCATTGACAGATTTCCTAGGTTACCCCAACGAAGTTTTGTACGAATACGCTCCATTGCAATAATAATAAGTGATAATAATAATAAATCGTCCAAATTTATTCAAACAAATTTTGACAGTGTACCTCATTTACGTGAAATCGACTGTACATACCATATCTGCAGTTATACAGGACGTCGCGAGTTTGAGGGCCACCATTGGATTCTCGATATCTTAAGAAATACAAGGTCGGTTAAATGGAGGCAATCTTGCCTATTTTAATGACCATTAACCTTCCGCAAGCAGAACTTAATTAACTTTTAAAGCTTTTCAGTTTTATTTAAAACTAAACAAGTGCGGTTAATTGGCTGCAGCTTTTTTGTTTTTTAAGAAATGTTTTTAAAACTTCCACATTATTCAGACACTTTTTTACAACTACTTACTTAGTGTTAAGAGCATTAATTGATCTCCCATTAACAAAAAATAGCATAATTATAATTTTTGGGGAACGAAAATTTGCAGATTTATTTTTTAACTTTGCTCCTATTTAATCGACCTTGTATCTCTTAAGATAAGCGAGATCCCAAAGATGGCCACTGAATTCGGGACGCACTGTATTTAAATAAGCTCTTTTTAGGTATGGAAATACATTGGTAATAGTAGCACATCAAAGTGCCCGTAACAAAGCTCTCATCAATGAACTAGCGGACCAAAGTCTGGAACTTACCGATCCAGAGTACGGAATGTTGGAGCGTGTAGGCAGAGCTAGAAAATTCGGAGAGGTGACGCAAGGAGCCAATTCTCTTCAAATGATTGTAAAAGATCCACGCTCCTTGTTTCACTACCGAAGACAATTGGAGAATAAGCATCTAAGTGTATTGACGCAGACGTTTGCAGTGCGGAATCTCTCGGCTGCTGTTACCAAAATCGGGAAGATAGTACATCTAAATAGGTAAAGTAGAACGATTTTATTGTACTTTTTATCTTAGTTTTTTTGGACAGAGTTTATTTATCGTTGTTGACGCCAATAGACACGGTCAAGCCCTACGTGACAGTTCACAGAAGTGCATTAAAATACTATATGTGAAATTTTTTTATGCGACCAACATTACGGACCAAAGAAAATGGTCATATTTATCTTATTCTGTGTTTCCAACATTGGTCTTTTTAAAACGTTATTTAAAGAAAAATAAGTTTTCTGGCTCCCATTGGTATAAAAATGTTCCTTTATATCTTTTTTAAGATATTTTAATTTAAAATTACCCGAGAATCTACCGCAAGAATTAAAAAATACATACCTTATTAATCTAATGATCAGGTTGACCCACCAAGATATCAGCTTTGAACGCGAATTGCTTGAGAAAGCAACCATATCAAGGGGTATGGTTTGTTTGAGGTAATAGAAAAAAATGTTAATTTTACAATGGTACTTACCAGACCTCTTGATATGGTTGCTTTCTTAAGCAAGATGTGAATTTTAAACGCAAAATTCACATCTTGGAGGGTGCACAACATTAACACATAAACGGTAATATTGAATTAAATTAAAGCCTTTTATTTTCACAAAATATTGTTCTAAAAAAGTCGCTAAATCTGACAGAATCAAAATTCTACTTCACAGCCAGGAATGTTGATCTGTGATCTGTGACATAGGAGTTGACCGTGTGTATTCGCTACAGACTGACACCAATTAGAAATACTGTTAAAGTGCTTGTTAGCTAAATTTACCTTTAAAGTCAATTTTAGCTAATTTCGATATTTTTAAATTAAAAGTAACTGAATTCAATTTTTTGCTGTTAGATTCTATCACATACGCAAATCCAAGATTATGGGCAACATTGAAAAGGCTGTTATGATTTTAAGACAAAAACCTGAGTTTCAAATGGCTTTTCAGGAAATGTCGCACATTTTGGCGCAGTATGGGATTCGATCAAAAATATTTAAACATCCTGACTTCAGGAAGTATATTGATGCCAGCATTGTAAGTCTAAGAAGTTAGAACCAATAGACCCTGTCAAGCCCTACGTCAGAGATCACAAAATTGAAAATTACATTTGACGAGTTTCAAAACTACTTGGATCTGATTTACGTCAGATATTTCTGTCAAAGTTTACCTGCCAACAATTAATTGGGGAATTTTTCAGCCAAAAATCAAATAAGGGTATAGACCTTTTCCGTTGGTCCGACATTCATTGTTAGATTTGACATAAGTCATTGTGACACTGGTGGTGACCACCTGTATTACAAATGATTTATGTCAAATTTAACAATGAATGTCGGACCAACGGAAAAGGTCTATAGTCCGTAAGTCATTTTGGTAAACCTAAGTGACAGTTTTAACAATCATTTTCTATGACAACAAATTGTGTAACAAGTCGTTTTCTGTCACTTTGGTTTACCAAAATGACTGACATCTGACATAAATTAGATCTAGTTTTGAAATTCGATGACTATTACGGTGTTTTTTTTTTAATTTAAACCGAGCACAGATACATTATTCTGACTTTAAAAAGGGGTTATATATTCCATTTTGTAAAGTAATTCCAAAAATTTATTATCCGCTGTCAATAACGCAAATTCACCATGATGTCAACTAAATGTAAGTTTTTTAAGATATCTTACATATCAAAAGTAATGGTTACTCCTCGTACAGTAAAATTTACATGCTTTTCTATTCAAATCAGACCTTTTGATATAATAACTAGTTAGATTAATGTAGTACTTGACGGGGTTTATTCAGAATTCATGTAAGAAACTTAGCACTTGTGTTATTATACTCTTCGCAAGACTAGGTCCGAAGAGTATATTGCAATCGATCAGAAAATCCTAAAATCGTCAATTTTCATCGTAGGGCAAAAATTCTTGCAGATTCGTGCGTTTCATGAATTTTTAAGATTTGCATTTTTTTTCCGACCGTCGGTCGGTCGGTCGGTCTGGTGTATGTCACGTTTCTTGTAAACACGCTATCTTAAGAACCAAAACTCCTATCCAATTCAAATTTTGGGGAAAAATCGATCCCTATCAGAGACAGAACCCTATTGTTTTTGACGAAAATCCGAGTACTGCAAAGCCCCCTTTTCAGCCCCCCAAATGAAAAAAAAATCGCAGCTCGACTATTATTAAATTTACAAAAAAAATTATTCGACATAAAATATAGACAATTTAATTCTTCACCAAAAAGTATTCTTTAGTTTTTTTGTCCGACCCCCTAATTACCCCCCAGCACAAAAAAATCTACTATCTCCGTTATTGTTCAATCTACAAAAAAAAAAAATTTTTACAAAATTAATAAAAATTTAATTTTCTATTAAAAATGTTACTTCTTTTTTTGTAAAGTTAGATAGTAAGGTTTAAAAAACATAAACTAATAGATTTCAGTTGCAAAAAATTTCTAAGTCCAAAACGCGTCACGCGTCAGTCAAGAAGGCCATGCCAAAAATATTCCAAACAAAGAAACAAAACCAGCTGTCAGAACAAATAACCTCAAATATCTTAAACGTCAGAACTGACGTTTATCCTCTTCGTTAGCAAAATTCTTCGTGTTTTCTGTTAATAGTTTGCACTCTTCGCAGATTTTATTTACATAATTTTTTTTTATAAGAAACTATTAATTATCCTATAATAGTTTTTTTGCGAAGAGTATACCATTATAGAATGTGTAGCAATTATACAGGGTGTCCAAAAAATGGCGCATAAACGCGATGGTACGTTGTTGGGGCATGTCTAGGGAGCCCCAGAAAATTGTTAAAAAAAATCTCATATACCCTCGTAGATATGTTGCCCCAAAGTGCGAAACTTTAAATGCTTATATCTTGAATATAACAGCACATATTAACGAAACAAATGGTTTAATACAAAGCTACAGTATATCTTAAACCATTCAACCATTTGTTTATTTATTAAATGCTCTAATTACATTTTTATAATCAATTTAATTTTACAAAATATTCATGAAATGAAGCTGACAGCAACGTCAATGAAATCTAGTGCAAAAGTGTATGATCAAGACTCATAAATGGGATTTTTAGACTTATAGATGGGATTTTTAGATGTATTTTCCTAGACTGTGTTGCCGAATTTATGCAACTTTGTTCGCATTTTTCTCGATGAATATAACAGATGGATTTTTATTTTTTTTTGACAATTTTCTAGGGATTCCTGAGAATGCCCCAACAACGTACTATCGCGTTTATGCGCCATTTTTGGACACCCTGATAAAAAATTAATTTAGCTTTGATTTACAAAATATAAAACTACACTTCTACCGATTCCGAATTCTACTCGAGCTACTTAGTTGCGAAGAATAACTTCTACGCTTTTCGACTTCTACCCATTCTAGTTTTATTTTGTTAATTGTAATTTAAAATTTATCCCACTTAAATCTTAGTAAACCTATTTTTAAAAGATGCTCTGTAGAATCATTAAATATTTTGCAGTTTTGTGATTATGCAGAAATGTACCCAAATGCTCCACCCAGTGAGACATTATTAAAAAACCGAAAAGAGAGAAAAGTACGCTTAGTTCGACTAAAAGATCCTTATTTAAATGTTCGAACAAATATACCTAGTCAAGAACCAAATTCCGATGATGAAGAAAATGGTAAGGCAACAAATAATGTTCAAATCAAAAAACTTTGTTGTCCCGTAAAAACTTTCTTATAGAAATTGTCTTTTTTTAGAGGACTTAATTTTGGGAACAAAATTTCTAAACGTGGATTTTCAACAAGAAGTTTTTGCTATGATTCTTTCTAAAGGAAGTGAAGGAATTTCAATAGGAGAGATGGAGAAACTTTTAAACATCGATTTTTATACCTTACGAGGTGCTGTAAGAAAACTGCAAGCTAAAAACATTGTTGATGATAGAAAATTTGATTGTGGAAGAACAAAAAAAATATGGTAAGTAACTAAAATAAGTTCTGGTTTACAAAAATATAAAAAATTTAGAAATGAACCAACATTTTTATCTCCTTTTGCCTACACGGGTTCCCCGAAACATGTGCATCTTTTAAGAGTGTATATACAGGTGTCCAAAAAATGACGCATAAAAGAGCCCAGGAAAATTGTTAAAAAAAATCTATCTCATATACCCTCGAAGATATGATGCCCCAAAGTGTGAAACTTTAAACGCTTAAATATCTTGAAAATGACATCACATATTAACAAAGGAAATGGCAAAATACAAAGGCACAATGTATTTATAATTATTTTACCATTTGTTTATCTTTGAAATGGTCAAATTACATTTTTTTTTATAATTAATTAAAGAATCTACATAAGTTTTTAAAATGTATTTTACAAACTGTGTTGCCGAATTTATGCAACTTTGTTCGCATTTTTCCCGATGAATATAACAGATGAATTTTTCTTGACAATTTTGTAGGGATCTCTGAAAATGTCCCAATAGCGTACCATCGCGTTTATGCGCCATTTTGTTGACACCCTGTAGAGGACGAAAAAATATAAAAATACAATCGTCACTCTCTAGACTTGGGGGCACCGTTTAAAAACTACCGCCCTTTAAGTCTGATTCACTAAAAATATCTTACAATTTGTTTTGACATTTGTAGCCCCCTAGAAATGGAGTTACCGCTGATAGAGTGTATATAGATTGTCGTAACTTTTTTGTTTTTAACTTTTGTGATTTTATTTATTATTGCTGGTAGATAGATTTAATAAGAAACTAGAAGTTATAAAAATATTACTCAAAACTTCTCGCTTAACTGTAAATGAAATTAAAAAATTTTGAGGAACAAAAAAGTTACGACAATCTTTATACACTCTACCAGTGGTAACACCATTTCTAGGAGGACTACAAATGGCAAAACAACAAGAAATGTTTTTATTGCCGTTAATTGTTCCATAAATTTTATAATGCTCGACAAACCATTTGCAAGATACTTACGTTCAATTATTTTTATTGCACTAGGCTTAAAGGGTTGTAGTTTTTAAACGGTGCCCCCTAGACATTTCGAGTTTATCTGACTATTTTTTCGTCCTCTATCTACCCTCTTAAAAGATGCCCTCGTTTTGGAGACACTCTGTATTTAACATTTCTTGCAGCTACTTTGCGCGTTGTTTTTCTACGATGGACACTACAACATATCAAGAAAACATTGTGCAACATTCACTGTCAAAAGATGCAATCCACAATATCCTTGAGGCACAAATGTTGTGTCCTCTCTATAATCAACAAAACGAAACAATGGAAACGGAAAGCAATAATTTTCTTGACGAAGACGACACCCTGTTCTTCATAGAGTTTGAATCATTTTCTTGCACAAGCTTTGTGCAAAAGAATAGCCTTGCAATAGAGCTTCCCTGGCAATCGAGCTGGGAATTAATTTTAGAACAAAATTATGAACCAAACGACACTTTTAAAACTTATCCTATTGCTGGTGGGACCTTTAAAAAGACGAAAGCACGCAAAGATTGCACTGTTGATATAACAAAATTCAAAATAATTATAGAGACGGTGTCAAAAAATTACCACGTTACAAAGGCTCTGATTGATGCCTCGTTGGGAAGATTAGTAGATTTTCAGAATATTCCAGGCGTTGACGAATTTTCTAAAGCAAGTCTGCAACTTAAACAAGAAAAAACAACACAATCACCCGAAACAAACCAAAATGAACAACCGTCAACATCACAAATTGAAATTGACTTGCCGCTTAAAAGGGAACGCCTCGATATACTAATGGGTTCTGACCCTAAAGTCGTGTACCATAAAAAAGGTGACGACGGTTTATCCACAACTGTAATAGTTTCCACGAAGTTGCCCATCGCCTATGTGGAAAATGCAAACGTTTTTTCCAAAACTAAAAAGTTTACTGAAACATTCCTGGCAAGGACTAATCTTGTTCTTGGGCTTATAAATAAACATGAAGTCGTTTTTGAAATGTGTAGTTTGTATAACGCAATCCAAGATACGGAGCAAGGGTAAGATTTCTAAATTAAAATTACAAAGCATTTCCGTTTTTTTGTCATACAGAGATTTCCAAAACGAGTGCATCTTTTAATAGGGTAGATCATTACCAGCAATAAAAACGACCCTTTTACACTTGCTTTGACATTTGTAGTCTCCCTCAAAATGGGGTTACCACCGGTAGAGCGCATTAAAAATTGTCGTAAATTTTTTGTTTCTGACAATTTTCAATTTTGTAATTCTATTTATTGTTGCTGGTAGATGGGTATAATAAGAATCTTTATTATCCCTTAAAATTTCTTGCTTAACAGTAGATTTGAAATAATAAATTAAAAAGAGGCTTATTGTACTCAATATTTTGCTAAAAACTAAATAAGAAACTTACTTCAAGCAACAATAAATAAAGTTATAAAATTGTTAAAAACAAAAAAGTTACGAAAATTTTTAATGCACTCTACCGGTGATAACCCTACTTTAAGAGGGCCTACAAATGTCAAAACAAGTTTAAAAGGGTGATTTTTATTAATGATTCCATCAATTTTATTATAAGATATTTAGGGTAAACATTTTTTAGTGTATTACACAAAAAGGGCTGTAGTTTTTAAATGGTACCCCGTAGCCTAGGGCTTGTCGAGTGTATCTATCTATTTTTTTTACCTTTATTTACCCTATTAAAAGATGCACTTATTTCGAGGACACCTGTATAATTCCTGTTTTTTCTTTTGAGATTACATGTTTTTTTTTATTTCTTTTAGAACTGGAAGAGTATGCAAACGCTCAGTTGTTCGCATACTAAAATTGTTAGTTGACGAAGGTTACATAAAAGTCTTTAAAGTTATTTCCCAACTGCATGGAACTGCTAGGTCAAAATGGGCCTTTGCTAAACCTTTTATTGATGTGAATAATTCGACAATGATGAATTTTCTTGATAAAGTGCATTTTAAAATTTTTACTCATTTAGGTAACTACAAGTTTTTGTTTTTTACATTTATTCTTTTATAAAACAACTAACAACTTGCTAATCCTCGCTATTAAAAATTCATTTTCTTTTTCAAAAAGTCAAGAATTTTAATTCTTATCTCAATTATGCCGTATTTTATAGGAAACGAACATCGAGAAATGCTTCCTCGAAAACTAATTCTCAAAAATAGAAATGCTTTTCCCGTTAACGACATGAAAAGCAGTACACGAGAACTAATAAGTATGATGAGGCAAAAAAGTACAACTAAATACAAGCCTAACAGAAATTTTGGAAAAAGACTTGGATATCAAGCAAAGATGGTTCGAATGCAGGTATAACATATAACAATAACCATAAAACCATAGTTGTTTGCTATCTTTCTTTGTTGTAAGAGAAACGTATTAATCTATCTTTGTCTGATATAACTATGGTTATAACTAGTGATGTTAATTTACCGGTCAAAAACGTAGTTAACTTAATAAAACGTATTCGTACAAAAATTGGTTGGGGTAACCTAGGAGACCTGTCATACCACCCGTCGTTTCAGATGCAAACTGACATTACTTCTGAATTTTATATTTTTATCAAATATAAAGCTAATGTAACAAAAAACAACAAACTACCGGTTTAAAACATTCTATGTACCAGCTAAAAGGTTTGTATAACATTTACGGAATGTTTTACAACTACAATTTTTCATAATTAGGTAAACAAGGGCATAATGACTCATTTACAAATGTACTTTTAATGCAAAGTCCGTGCATCCAAAAAATGCGGATTATTTTAAACATTCACGGAAATCCTTTTGTAAATGAGTCATAATTTCCTTTTTTTACCTAATTATAAAGAATTAAAGATGTAAAGCACTCTCTAAATGTTATACAAACCTTTTAGATGGTACATAGAATGTTTTAAACCGGCAGTTAGTTGTTTTTTTGGTATATTAGCTCTATATTTTATAAAATTCAGAATGTCAGTTAGCATCTGAAACGACGGGTGGTATGATAGATCTCCTAGGTTACCCCGACCAATTTTTGTACGAACACGCTCTATGAGGTTAAGCGTGCTTTAGGAACGCAAAAATTAGCCTTTTGTTTGAATTTTGCATTTTTTGGTTTTTTTTTCGTACTACTAGTTTTTGAAGCCGTTGGGATAAGATGGTATCGTTGCCCAAGTTAGATACCTTTCACTTCTTTGGCCTCAAGCTCTCCTTTTAATCCCTTGATACTTTATTAGTAGATATTTGTTCATTATGTTCTCCCTTAACACCTTGTGTGAACTTGATAAAAATACCTTAACTTTGCAATCCTTCTTAAAAATATATCAAGTAGTAGTTTAGAATTAGTTTTTTCGAAAGTTTCGTATGCACAAAACTTCTTAAATAAGCCAATTTTTGTTTAAAATTTTCTCATAATATCCCTAGGGCAGCAAATTTTTCCGGAAAAAAGTCGAGACCAACTGTATATTTTAGTAAAACTAAAAACTTACTAAAAAATATACAGTTGGTCGAGACTTTCGGAAAAATTTGTTGCCCGAGGGATATTTGGCAAGAGTATATCCCGAGTTAGTACGTATTACGATAAAATAAATAGACAAGTCAAGATTGTGAAAGATAAAATTTGTATTAACATTGTCAAATTTGACAGCCGGGGATTTTCCGCGGAAAAATTTGCCGCCGGCAATTTTTCCACTGTAAAACGTCATAAATGACACCTCAGATCACTATATATGACAGGAGGGATATACTCTACTAAAATTGACAAATTCATGGCTTAAAGCCCTTTTTGATGTCCTCTTAGAAAATATATTCTTCAATGGCTATTTTTTTAGGTGCTTCATGAGCTTCTATTTTATTTAATCTACGATGCAACGCGGGTGGACCAATTATCAAAAGAAGACGTAGAATTAGTTTTTAACCAACTAGATTTTGAAGACATGGAAATTCCTCCAATTTATGGAAAGGGCATTAATTGGAAAATGTTTATTCCACCTTTACCTCAGTATGATAACAACTTCAAGAATGGCTGGGTGCTTGTGGGAGATCTTATTTTACGATTTCCGTTATCATTATTTGTCAAAGTAATGAACATTACTCTGGAAGTACCGGAACTGTTGGATTACGTCAATCATCCTGTTAAACAGCATTACTTGGTTAAACATTTGCCGGTTCATATAAGATGTGCTCTTCTTTTGAAGGGAAACATTACCAATTTATTGGATCTTGTTTACAAATTGTGTTTTATTGGGTTAGTCCAACTAGGTAATAAAACTTATAAAATATTTCATAAAAAAAAAATCAATAAGTTTAAAAATATTTGAAAGCTTTTAAGGCTAAAGGTTGAAATTCACAGATCTTCTAATCTGTGCTCCTAGAGCTCCCGTTAATTCTACTAAGTAGCACATCAACATAAGGGCCTCTTCGTATATTAAATTAAAACTAGAAGTACAGTCAATCTGTTCTAAATAATGAGGGGACATTGACACAATTCCGGGTAGGGCCGCCATTATAATATGTTATAACTAGAGGTCCAAAATGTAAAACCAGAAATTGGCGTACCTGTCTTGGAAAAGGAGTTATGGCCCCCCTTTAATTCGCTATGTAAGATGAAGGTGAAACTGCACCAAATTTTAAAACTGGATGTCAAATACGGTTTTAAAATATTTTTTGTAAAAAAATTTCTTTACCCCATAAATAGCCCCCAAAGAGAATATCCAATTACGTTGGATTTACATAAAATTTTGCAAATTTTTTTTTTTTGCTGCCCTGGAATTACCTTTGTTGGATTTTCAATCAGTTCTTTGTTGCCACTTATTTTTACACATATCAGTAACAAAAATAGGCCGATGAATAATATAGGGTTACAAACGTATTATGGTTTCATATAAATCGGTTATTTCTTTGTGTCAAAATCTGACAAAAAACAAAAATATTGCAATGATTTTTGAAGTCAGATCTTCGACACAAAGAAATATGCGATTTATATGAAACCATAATACGTTAATAACCCTATTTTGCTAGTTTTTAAAACTACATTTAGTATTAATATACGATGGGGCCCCATGTAGATGTGCTATTTAGTAGAATTTACGGAAGCTCAACGGAGATGACTTATACGAGCTTCTAGGAGCACAGATTAGGAGGTCTGTGAATTTGAATCTCTAACCTTAATGAGAATCAAATTTGACATTTGTCAAACCAAATGTAAACGTAACATTGGTGTGACCTTAGAAGAGGGATTAAGTATCTATGCATGGTGCGACCATTCTAGGTTTCCAAATTTCTAAAAACTCTGAGAAAGTATAACCTTATATTTTAATTTTTTAGGACCCCATTCTTTCAGAGAAAAAGAAAAAATATTTGTATACTTAAACCGAAATACTCACCTTCTGGATACGTCTACAAGTCTGCCTGCATACCATAAGGTATCTCAAAAAAATTACGATAAGCACCAATTTAGCTTTTGGAATTCATCCGATGTTGAGGAATACTGGCATAGATTATGGACCATAAGTATGAACACACCTTTAGGTCAGAGGCTCATAATGCAAGGAGAAACAGTCACCATTGATTTCTCTCATAGCAAACCTGAATTGCTTTTAGCTTTGGAGTCTCGTACACCAGAAACAGTTGAATTAAATGATAACGGGTAAGATTGCTTCATTAAAGCTCTATTTGAAGATACTTAACTCCAGTTAAATTAAAGCGAACATAACGTGACAAAATTAGTGCGTTTGGAGAACCCATTAATTTAACTAATAGACACGGTCAAGCCCTACGTCACAGTTTACAGAGGTGCATTAAAATACTATTTGTGAAATTTTTTTAGGCAACCAACATTACGGACCAAAGAAAATGGCCATTTTTTTCTTATTCTGTGTTACCAACATTAGTCTTTTTAAAACTTTTTTTTAAAGAAAAATAAGGGACTTTTTTAGGTCCCATTGGTGTAAAAATGTTCCTTTATATCTTATTTACGATATTTTAATTTAAAATTACCCAAGAATCTACCGCAAGAATTAAAATCCCTTATTAATCTGATGATGATGATCACCCACCAAGATGTAAACTTTAAACGCGAATTGCTTGAGAAAGCAACCACATCAAGGGGTATGGTTTGTTTTAGGTAATAGAAAAAAATGTTAATTTTACAATGGTACTTACCAGACCTCTTGATATTATTGCTTTCTAAAGCAATTTGCGTTTAAAATTCACATCTTGGAGGGTGCACAACATTAACAATTTAACTGTATATTATAGAGTTTTACAATGAACTAAACTTGAAATATCGAATATTAAGACATTATTGCACATTTTTATACCAAGGGTTCCCTAAGAAAGCCTTTCATTTTCACAAAATATTGTTCCAAAAAAGTGGCTAAATCTGACCGAATCAAAATTCTACTTCACAGACAGTTTTTTAATGTGGGTCTGTGATCTGTGACGTAGGAGTTGACCGTGTGTATTCAAAACATCCGGTTAATGCATCAATCGGAGTGTCTCCGAAACTTTATTATTACACTGATTTTACAGATTTGTTTATGATTTTTGATTTAGCTTGTCATTTCCAACTCTTTAAAATTTGGTCTAGTAGCCGATAGATGGCCCTAGTAAAAAACGGTGACAGAAACCGACCCACAAAATTAGGCAAATTAAAAAGAAAATAACCTCTACCTTTTGATGTTCATGGGTATTAAGTGGAGTTAATTTAATCTTTAAATGAGATTTCAAGTTTCGTATAATTCAATAAAATAAATTCTCAAAACTGTCTCCAGTTTTTAAACTGTTTTGTCCTTTTTAGAGATATTCCTGGCGATCGACTAGGGGCAGGCGGTTTAGATTCTGCAATGTGGGTTCACCTGAAACGAAACTGGCTAATACAAAAGAAACACACGCCTGATCTGGCCGAGAAAAAAGTTAAAGAATTAAAAGCAAAAGTGAAGCCAATTAAACTTATAGATATTAAACATGAAAACAAGGTATTTCTTCCACCTAAAAACCAAAAAAAGGGAAAAAATATGACTATAAAGCGATTTGCCTCTGGAAAACAGGCATCCTTTAAAAGAAAGATTTTACCAAGAGCTAATTTAAGGCATAGATTGTTGACCAGAGAGTTGGATGCAGTTGATTTGGCTGCGATAAAGAAAATAGGCAGGAATAATAAGGTATAATTGTTTGTCTATATGCACAAACTTCAAAATTCATTACAAAGGAAGATAGTTATTATACTCCTCGCAGACAAAGTCAAAAACGAGGAGTATATTGTGATTGTTTTGAAAATTCTAAAATCGTAAAAAATCATCGTAGAGCAAAAATTTTTGCAGATTCGTGCGTTTCATCGAATTTTGAACAACTTTCAAAAAATCCGTCTGTCCGTCTGTCCGTCTGTACTCTGTCACGTTTTTTGTAAACACGATAACTTAAGAACGAAAATCCTAATCATGTTCAAATTTTCAGGAAAAATCGTTCCTATTAAAATCTTGGTTGGGATTGTTTTTGAGAGAAATCAGATAATGACAAAGGGGGCTCCAGGGCCCCCTAACTGGAAAAAAAATTATATTTCGGTTATTATAAAATTTATAAAAAATTTTTTTTGGTAATATACAAGCCTTTCCAATTCTTTACAAAAAGTAATCGAAAGTTTTTTTTGTCCGACCCCACATAAGCCCCCCAATTAATAAAAATGCCGTATCTTCGTTATTTTTCAATTTACCAAAAATAATGAAGTTATAAAAATGGAAGAAAATTAAATTCTGTATTAAAAAGTATTTTTTGTTTTTTTTCTATTAAGTTTCTAAGACAAAAATGTCCAAAAGAATGATTTTTAGTTATAAAAAAGTTCTAAGTCCCGAAAGTCAAGGATCGGTCAAGGTGGCTTTGCAAAAAAAAATCAAAACAAAAGCATCTTTCCTCAGCCAAATTAAATCATAAACGTCAGTGTCAGAATTGATACCTATTTATTCTCTTCGCGAAAAAAAAGTATTTTTTTTGTTTATTGGAGTGTAAATAGTTTGACCTCTTCGCAGATTTTTTTAAATAATATTAAAAAAATTTTTTTTTTCAATTTTATGTCTGATTACTGCGAGGAGTATCCTATTAAATGTTGTCATTTTATAAAACATTCAACTGATCTAACCCACTCGCTGACCTAGCCCATTTCTAGTTATTTTTTGGCAAACCTGAAATGATATTTAATATTTTCATGAAATCTTTAATTTGCTCAATGATTATTCAATATTCTGCTAAAAGATGGTAACTTCTGTGTAATGAAAGTTTCATAAAATGAAAAACGGTAGTTAATTTGTGTATTGACCCTTTTCGTTCGTACCGAAGTCGACGGTCGACGCATATCAGATACGTCTAAATACGTCAGAAATAAAAGTGTCAATATGACCGCGTCTGAGATGTGTCGACCGACGATCGGAATGGGTAAATACACACGGTCAAGTTCTACGTCACAGATCACAGATCCACATTGAAAAGCTGTCTGTGAAATTAGAATTTTGATTCTGTCAGATTAAGCATAATTCATAACTTAAGATATAAATTAACATTAAAGTTACAATTCACAAACAAGAAATTATGGGTATTTATACTCATAGTTTTTTCGTGATGTATTACCAAGTTTATTGTTTATTTTAGTTATACAAAATATGTAAAAATTTGTGAATCAATAAACTTATTATTATTATTATTATAATCACTTTTTCAAGACAATATTTTATGAATATAAAAGTATTTCTCAAATGTCTTAAATTTGATTCAAGTTTAGTTAATTATAAAACTTTAAAAATGACAGTATATTTGGTAATGTTGTTGCCCCTCCAAGATGTGAACTTTAATCGCAAATTGCTTGAGAAAGCAACCATATCAAGACGTCACATAAGTATCACTGTAAAATTAAGATTTTTTTCTATTACCCAGAACAAACTATACCCCTGTCTGATGTCTCCTGACATCTGGGAGGCTCATCAAAAAATTATTTTTAAATACTTACAGGGAAAAATTTATGCTGGGAATCTTAAAATATGGTAAATAAGATATGTATTGAGGAACATTATTACACCAATGGGACCTAAAAAATTCCCTTATTTTTCCTCAAATAGTGTTTTATAAAAACCAATGTTGAAAACACATAATAAGAGAAAAATTACCATTTTCGTTGGACCGTATTGTTGGTTGCCTAAAAAAATTTCACAGACAGTATTTTAATGCATTTCTGTGACGTAGGACTTGACGGTGTCTTTAGTTAAACTTACTGATAAAATACTAGGATGGGTAGAAGTCGGAATGGGTAGAAGTTAAACCGCGTAGAAGTTAGACTTCGCAAATGAGTAGCTGGAGTAGAACTCGGATTCGGTAAAAGTGCGATTTTATATTTTTTAAATCAAAGCTTAATCAATTTGTTATATAATTGCTACACATTCTATAGAATACTCTTCGCAAGAAACAATTACTAGATAATAGTTTTTAAAATAAAACAATTTTTTTTATTTATCTGCGAAGAGTGAAAACTATTAACAGAAAACACGAAGAATTTCGATTACGAAGAAGATAAACGTCAGTTTTGACGTCTAACATATTTAAGGTTATTTGTTTTGACAGCTGCTTTTGTTTCTTTGGTTGAAATATTTTTGGCATGGCCTTCTTGACCAAATCGTGACGCGATTAGAACTTAATAGTTTTTTGCTACTAAAATCATTAATTTTTTGTTTTTTTAACCTCACTGTCTACATTTACAAAAACAAACAAACATTTTTAATAGAAAATTTAATTTTCATTAATTTTGTAAAGAATATTTTTTTTTAGATTGAATAATAACGGAGATAGGAGGTTTTTTTTTGCTAGGGGGTAATTGGGGGGTCGGACAAAAAAACAAACGAATACTTTTTTGTAAAGAATTAAATTTTCTATGTTTTATGTCGAATAATTTTTTTTGTAAATTTAATAATAGTCGAGCTACAATTTTTTTTTAATTTGGGGGGCCAAAAAGGGGGCTTTGTAGTAATCAGATTCTTGCCAAAAACAATAGGGTTCTTCCTCTTATAGAGACCGATTTTTCCTTAAAATTTGAGTTTGATATCGCTTTTGGTTTTTGAGATAGCGTGACCACAAGAAACGTGACAAACAGACAGACAGACGGACGGACAAAAAATGAAAATCTTAAAAAGTCATGAAAAATTTTTGCTCTACGACGAAAATTGACGATTTTAGGATTTTCTGATCGATTGCAATACAGGGTGTCTCAAAATGGGCGCCCACGGACCCCGAGGCGTGGTTGAGGAACACAAACGATATACAAAATCAGAAACAAAAATTATATTGGGGGCCCCATTTCAAAAATATGGGGCTGTAAACTTAGCAAAGTTTGGCAACACTGTTAGTTTAAATCCGCTTAGTTTAAAAAAAATCAAGTTAGTAGGTGAGCAAACATGAAACTTCAACTTGACATTAGGAAGTAGGTTAATGTTTATTTTAATTTTTAAATTTTAAAAATACAAAATAGTTTGAATACCTGAATTTTAAACTTCTTTCTTTATAAAATGTTACAAATTAATAAAATCATATCGTAATTGTTAAAAACTAATGTAGGAATGTTCGAAATAACAACAAAACTGTTAAAAATTACGGCCATAAAAAAATAAGTTTAGACTTTTCTGGTAACACATCAATTATTGTTCCTCACGAGGTTCTTCATTTGGTGAATGATAGTAATTCTGCATTGGGGCTAACATTGGAACTTATTTCATTCAAACATTACAAATTTCTGATGCTGCTCCAAACTAAACACTTTTACCATTTGGATCAAATCCGCTCTATTCTCACAGGAATTTTATAGGGGCACTTAATGCTGTGGATTCGTATTACCATATTTCTTGTCAGTAAAAGGAACCATTTAAAAAAACTTGAATTAAAAATTGACGCAAACAATAAATTAATGACACTTATCACTGATAAATAAAATTTATGCTCAGTTTCCCTTAGTTACGAGCATGGCAACTTTAATCAAAATCAAAAGGTAAGACAATGTTGCCGCATAGATTTTGGGGTAATATTCTAAAAATTAAAATTCATTTTTTATGGGAAATAAACATCATTGGACCGAAATTTTGCAATAAATAATTGGTTTTAGTCCCTGTCTTTCAATAATTAAGTAAATTATGTTTTATTATTACTTAAGAAAGTCGCTATAAGGGTGCAAAGTTTGTACCTTTAAAGCCCCATATCTTTGGAATGGGCCCGCACAAAAAATTTTCGTTACTGATTTTGTAAATCGTTTGTGTTCTCCTACCACGCCTTGGGGTCCGTGGGCGCCCATTTTGAGACACCCTGTATACTCTTGTGAAGAGTATAACAAGTAACACACAAACCATACAGATTTTATTTTTTGCTTTAGATATCATGGACGCATGCTGAAGATAAGATACTTACTTTGGCCCGAATCGCAATTGAGCTACTCTGTCCTAACGAACGTTCTCCATTTTTCCATTACCGCATTGTACGGGATTTCTTGCACGCGATTATTCCCCAGAGCAAAACCAAAACTTCCCAAGCGTGTAATCGTCGAATTAGGATACTTTGTCGTAAGTCCGGTGTCTACAAGGATATGATTAACAATGCTCAAAGCTTAATGAACATTTCGTTTATCAAAAACTATTTTGGTAAGTCTATTAATTATGCCAAATTTTTGTTTTTTTTTTTAACCCCAACCAGACTGTTAAATGAATAATTGTTTAACGTAATTTTAGGTAATCTTATTGGCACGATGAAATCTAGCGACAAACAAATATCGATGGCATTCTTATTCTTACTTTCATATCTGCATAAAAACATGGGTCAAGTCGATCTGATTTTGGGAGGCCATACCGTTACTCTTGATTATTTTTCCCCACAAAACAAAGAACTCTTTGTCCCTTTACTAGTGGACGAAGAAGAGAAAGATCTAAAAGTGTACAACGACCCCCAAGATGAGGGCTTTATAAAGCAGGAAGTTATAAAATCCGTAATTCATAGCTCGCTTAATTGTGGGTCCTTAAATCCAAGATGGGCGTACCAAATTTTTAAAATATATCAATTATTTCCTGATGAAATCATTAGAAGAGCGGTCGTTTCGCTAAAGACTTCGCAACTTATTTCGTTCGTGACAAAAAAACGAAAAGTAAAAACTCTACTAGATTTGGCTCCTTTCCGATTTTCCAATATGTACGTTTACATGCATGCGTCTACATTTTCCGCGACGTCATTTCAGAATGCATTTAAAGTTTATGAGCAGATTATAGTTGGAGACGAATGTGTGCCCGTGCCTAGTTCCCGATATGGTTACATATTGGCGCATAATGAAATCGCATCGTTTGAACCAAATCTAAATTACTCTTTCAAAATACCCAAATCGGCGTTTTTGCTTAATCCCAAAATAAAAGACCACACTGAGGTTATAAACGAATTATCCAGACGCTACCACGAACTTTTAACTCGTGCAAAAAGTGATAAAGAAATACAACAGTCTGAAGAAATAACCAAAAATATTTCAACGGGACAATCAGAAAGCCTACCTGAAGAAAACCTGGAAAACGACTTATTTAATTTGAAAATTTTCGTCCATAAGTTAATTTACAAAATCCCTTGCACAATTAACTCAAGTATTAATTTAACCTTCACCAAACTAATGGATGAAAGAGATCTCATTGAGATAGACAAGCACCTCGAAAGTTTGATTGCCGATTTGAGAAACTGTCTCTTAAACTTACTTAATTTGCGGTTAACCGAGCGAATGAAGGAACTTCAAATGTTTATTACTCGTTACAAAAGCAACCGATTGCTAAGAGACCCGTTTAAAATAGAACTAAAAACAAAACTAAGAAAAATCATCTTTGTCATTTACTATTACCTAAAAAAACACTGCTTAACTAACTTAAGTACGATGTTCAACAAAATTACTGCGATCGAAAATGACGCTTTATCAGAAGAACTTAACAGATGGTTGGAAGAACCCTGTTACACAAAAGAACCAGCCAAGAAACAAATCGAATTCGACGATTCATCAAATCTTATATTTTACAAGTATGGTTCAAAAAAAGATTGCTCTGAAATGTCTGATACTCAGGACGTTGATGATGATTCTGTACCTAGTTTGGAGATAATTAAGCGCGAAATAATGGTTGAAACTCCGATTAAGAACAGAAAGATACCTTATATTACTGATTTGGTCGGTTTGCTTACCAAAGAAGAGTTTTTAGAACCTTCGTTTGATGATGAAAAAGTAGCTGAGTTGAAGAATCACTTTGTAATGCAGTATCCTCGTCTGGAATCTGTACGTGTTATGAATGTTGACAGGATAAAAAGCCATGATGTTGTGAAATTTATTGAAGAGTCGAAGGATAAAGGCAAAATATCCGAAAAAATGATGAGGTGAGTATTTAAAATAGACTGAACAAAAATTACGCACTGATCGGTCTGAATTAGGGTATAGTGCCTTGAAGAATTGACAGTTATTGTCGCCTTATAGAGTGACGCCATGCATCATTTTTTCTCTGTCATACAGATAACGTCATTAATTGTGATTGTAAGTTGTAATTGTTGTCACTTTGGCCATAGACAAATTAATAACTTAGACTGACAGTGACGGCCTTTTTCATGAATCGCGGTATTTCAGATATCTGTAAAATATTACAGTTTTCTATGGTGATTTTATTTTAAGGTTAGGTTTTTGTACAGATTTTTATTTTGATTTACACCAAGTACATAGATTACATTTTATTAAAATTAAATTAAAAATGTCAAATAAACTTCAATTAAAAAAAAAAAATAGTAATAAAAACTCCTGATACTTCCTTCTACAACAAAGTTTACGTACGCGCTTGTTATTTAAGTGTTGCATAAACACAAACGGATTGAGTAGATCTACTTTTTTGCATTCCAAAGAATTTTTTGCCAAGATTGGTGAATTTTTGCATTTATTCAAACAGTTAACTCCAGTTTTGATTTATTTAAGCTTGTCGTAATTGCCCTCGTCATGCCGTAATTTAAAGCATCCACTGTTTCTTTTGGGGACAGGAACCGCTGCCCGCTTATTTCATTCACAAATACACTATTTTTCTGAGTATTTTGATAGTCTTGAATTTTATGGGTTCAATTTTCATTTTATTTTAAAGAGTTGTAGCAGACTAGAGTTATTTTTACATCTAATAAAGGCAACATTAACAGTAATCACTTAATTTTAAATAAAAACATGTTTTTTTACCATTTAAATATTATTTTGAATAAAGTCAATTTGACATAAATAATATGTTTAGTTTAGAGCACTTACTAGATTTAATTTTTGGTAGAATAAAAAAACAACGACATCTACCCATGAAATTTTGAAGCTTGAAGCGCCCTCTACTTTTCAGAGTGGCCCTCTACCTTTTAAAACCTCGCGCACTGATACTCTAGTAAATTCATTCTCTTTGCTTTGGCTATAACGTTGATGACGTTATCTGTATGACAGAGAAAGAATGATGCATGGCGTCACTCAATAAGGCGACAATAACTGTCTATTCTTCAAGGCACTCTAAATTAGGGTAGGTGTAGAATTTTTTTAGCTGGTCATTCACTGCTTGAATACCTATGTATAGGGTGTCCCCGAAACGAATGCATATTTTAAGAGGGTAAATAGAGGTCAAAAAACTAAACAGAGAACATTGGACATAACTAAAGTACCTATATAATAGACATAACCTGGCTAATTTAGAAACTACAGCCCTTTTTGTCTAGTACACTTAAAAGATTTAAACGTAAATATCTTACAAATGGTTTGTTAAACGATAATGAAATTGATGAAATCATTAACGGCAATAAAAACAACCCTTTTAAACTTGTTTTGACATTTGTAGCCCTCCTCAAAATGGGGTTACCACCGGTAGACTTTTACGTAACTTTTTTGTTTCTAACCATTTTGTAATTCGATTTTTTGTTGTTGGTAGATGGGTTTAATAAGAAACTTTTTTGTCACCTAAAACTGTTCACCTAACAGTGCCGCTTTGAAATAATTAATTAAAATGGGGATTATTTTTATTGGCGTTAATGATTCCATCCATTTCTAAATGGTACCCCCTAGCCAGGTGATGTCAAGTGTTCTCTGTTTAGTTTTTCACCTCCATCTACGTTCTTAAAAGATGTTTCGGGGACTCCCTGTATAATGTAAAGGTTTTTTTTCGTTAATAAATATTTTCATTATTTTTATTTGTTAAAGCAGCTGCTTGTTGTTTTTGCTACATTGCGATATATTTTATAAAAGTACGAAGGTAATGACGTTATATCGGTTAGCACTTTAAACGACGGGTGAGACATATCCTTGGAAACCCCAACCAATTTTTTCTCAAATATTGGGCTGAACTTATGCACAATGTTATGAATAACTTGAATCTACCTAATTTTACCTATTGAATTGTGTTTTTTTTTAAGATTCTTGATTCAAAAAGATGCAAACTTTAAAGAGGCCATTGATTGTTTAAAAAAAATGGGTGGAACTCGAGAAGATGTTATGTTGTTAAATACAATGGTGAATTTTTTGCACACTAAACAAATATTAGGAGCGACTGGTCCAGAAATAAAGGTAAGTCATAAAGTTTGACATTTCTAGGGGTATAAATAAAAGGCCTAAAAATGCCAGATGCATAAAAATAAAATATATTTTATGCATTTTTTAATATTTAGTTTATACAACTCTTGCTAAGAAATGTAAGTAGTCTTCTCTTTTTTTTCTTAAAACGTCAAATAAACATAACTTTTATGACGTTTGTTTTACAATAAATAAAAGTCAACTAAATAAGTAAATCAAATTTATTATAAAACCATTGTATATATAGAAGTTTACTACACAGAGTCAACGGCGCACTCAGGATTTCGTTTAGGAGGATGCTAACAGAGAAAAAATGACCTAAATGTATCGCTGCAGGAAATCCGGGGAGAGGCAGTCCCCCGCCAAATGCGCCGCAGGCGAAATTTTTTTATGATCCGTCGGCTTCTGGGGGGGTGCTATAGCACCCAAGCACCACCCCTGGGGTTTAGGTACCCCTAAGCCTTTTCCCAACTCAGAAATGTCTTGCGCCGTAGTGCAATGATTACCTAAAACCTTCCTAACTTAGGTAGTCAACTTTGGGCACCCAAAGCTCTACCCAACTATTCAGTGTAGTATTCTAACATATAAAACAAGAAATAAGTAGAAGTCGAAACGCGTAGTAGTTACTCTTCACAGATAAGTAGCTCGAGTAGAATTCGAAATCTATAGAAATGTAATTTTAAACTTTATTAATCAAAGCTAAATCAATTTTTTATATAATTGCTACACATTCTATGGTATACTCTTCGCAAGAAAACTATTACAGGATTAATAGTCTCTTATGAAAAAAATCTGCGAAGAGTGCAAACTATTAACAGAAAACACGAAGAATTTAGTTAACGAAGAGGATAAACGTCAGTTCTGAACTTTAAGATATTTGAGGTTATTTGTTCTGACAGCTGGCTTTGTTTCTTAGTTTGAAATATTTTTGGCATGGCCTCCTTGACCGACGCGGGACGCTATTTGGACTTAGAAGTTTTTTGTTACTGAAATCTTTTAGTTTTTGTTTTTTAACCTTACTGGCTAACTTTACAAAAAACAAAGCAAGATTTTTAATAAAAAATTAAATTTCCATTAATTTTGTGAAAAAGATTTTTTTTGTAAATTGAATAATAACGGAGATAGGAGGTTTTTTTGTGATGGGGGGTAAAAGGGGGGTCTGACAAAAAAACCAACGAATACTTTTCTGTAGAGAATTCAATTTCCTATGTTTTATGTCGAATAATTTTTTTTGTAAATATAATAATAGTTGAGCTACGATTTTTTTTTCATTTGGGGGGCCCAGAAGGGGGCTTTGTAGTGATGGGATTCTTGTCAAAAACAATAGGGTTCTTCCTCTTATAAAGGTTGATTTTTCCTTAAAATTTGAGTTTGATATCCCCTTTGGTTTTTGAGATAGCGTGTTTACAAGAAACGTGACATACACCCTACCGACCGACAGACGGACGGACAAAAAATGAAAATCTTAAAAAGTCATGAAACGCACGAATCTGCAAAAATTTTTGCTCTACGACGAAAATTGACGATTTTAGGATTTTCTGATCGATTGCAATATACTCTTGTGAAGAGTATAATAAGAGCTTGCATTATTTTTAGTTGATATTTCTGTGTGCTTTTTACTCTAAAACATGAATTTTTAAGAGGAAGATGATGATGAGGTTAATTTGTATTACTTTAAAGAAAAATCTAAATATTACAACAGGAAGCAATCGAAAAATAATATCTATATTTAAATTTTGCTACTTTTGTATTTGAAAAAAAAGTTAGATCAATTTTATTTTTTTCAAAATTTTGCCATTTTGTTTTTCAAACTTTTAACAGTTTTTGTTGCTAATCTCTAAGGATTATTAAAAAAAGTCCAAAAGAAAAATTTTCATATTTTGCCAAAATACTGCGATTTAGGTAGAACATTTTGTAATATTATTGCGGCAAATAAATTTGCATTATTGTTTTTTTTAATGTTCCGCCGAAGGTAAATTTTTAGAGAAAAAGTTACCCCAACGTCAATTTTAACTTATATTATAGATTGGCAAAGGTTTTTATCATGTTGCTGAGATTTATCGCTTTGTCGATTCTCAGAGAATTTTTTAAGAGTGATATCACGCCATAAAAAATAATAGATTAAACAAAAAAGAAGTAATAATTTGGTTTAAATTGTTAAGCTGAAGCATATAACTAAAAAAATAAAAGCATATTCTTATTTTTCTAAGGATAAGGAATGGAAATAATAAGTAATACAACTAGCAATAAAGCTATGTGGTATGCATCGATACCAATAGGTACCTCCATAGGTACTGATTTTTAGGTTATCTTTTTAAATTTGGAAGCGCGCACCCTCACGGACTAGAGACTTCGTGCCCTAAGCGTCTACCTACTAAAGCAGTTGTTGACTCCCAGCGGCGCAAGACAATTTAGTTCATTTCTCTAAAGGAAATGTACTATTGTAATTGCAATTTCTGAAAATCGATGTTTTTTTGAAACTGTGCCTAAACGAAGCAAGATACGTAAATGTTAAGGGTGTTGGAAAGATGCTACAAAAAATTACCGATCTTTTGATACTAGAATCATATCGATCGGACCATCCACTGGGTTGTTATTAAAAAATATCACTTTGGTGTATGTTAGGATGGATGGATGGATGGATGGATGGATGTATGGATGTACGGAGCAAAAAATTTCTTTAACCGTAATTTACTCAATTATGGTACTAGGTAGAAGGTTCAAACTTGGCATAAGTAAATACCAAAGTCTTGTGGTCAAGATGACCACAAGGTCATACTGACCACTGGTCAAGGTTAGTAGATATTGCATGCAAAAAAAAATCTAGCCCAAAATATTGTGATTTTTTTTTGCTTAACATATTCTTTCGGAGGGCCCTTTGTGTTAAAAATTTTTAAAAAAAATTCTATGTCTAGGAAAAGAGCTATGACGTTTTCAAATGTCAATGTTTGCATTGACATAGCTCCAATACTTCAATAGTTAGAGGACTCAAACTAGGAGGATGGATACACAAGAGACAGGGGTTCAAGGTCATGTCAAGGTCATATCTTTTTGAAGGTCAATAGCATTTTTATTATTAAAAATGTATGTTAAGGTAAATGCAAGGTAAATGTTGGACATGTTTTTGAAAACACAAAAGCTTGTTCTTGTGTTTCGGACTTAGTAAGCCATCTTCAGGGAATTATTTATAGTTTGACTTTAATTATCTCATACACCATAATATTTAAAGGTCTCAAACTTGGAGGATGGATAACCAAAAGATAAGAGTTCAAGGTCATGTAAAGGTCATATTGATTGAAAGGTCAATAGAATTTTTATTATTAAAAAGCTATGTTGAGGAAAATGTAAGGTAAATGTTGGACATATTTTTGAAAACACAAGGAGTTGCTCTTGTGTTTCGGACTTGGTAAGCCATCTTAAGGAAACGATTTTTAGTTTGACTTCAATTATCTCATACACCTTAATAGTTAGAGGTCTCAAACTTAGAGGATGGATAACCAATAGACAAGAGTTCAAGGTCATGTCAAGGTCATATGGTTTAAAAGGTCAATAGCATTTTTATTATTAAAAACCTATGTTAAGGTAAATGCAAGGTAAATGTTGGACATGTTTTTGAAAACACAAAAGGTTGTTCTTGTGTTTCGGACTTAGTAAGTCATATTCAGGGAATTATTTATTGTTTGACTTTAATTATCTCATACACCATAATAGTTAAAGGTCTCAAACTTGGAGGATGGATAACCAAAAGATAAGAGTTCAAGGTCATGTAAAGGTCATATTGATTGAAAGGTCAATAGCATTTTTATTATTAAAAAGCTATGTTGAGTAAAATGTAAGGTAAATGTTGGACATATTTTTGAAAACACAAGGAGTTGCTCTTGTGTTTCGGACTTGGTAAGCCATCTTCAGGAAACGATTTATAGTTTGACTTCAATTATCTCATACGCCTTAATAGTTAGAGGTCTCAAACTTAGAGGATGGATAACCAATAGACAAGAGTTCAAGGTCATGTCAAGGTCATATGGTTTAAAAGGTCAATAGCATTTTTATTATTCAAAACCTATGTTAAGATAAATGCAAGGTAAATGTTGGACATGTTTTTGAAAACACAAAAGGTTGTTCTTGTGTTTCGGACTTAGTAAGTCATCTTCAGGGAACGATTTATAGTTTGACTTCAATTATCTCATACACCACATTAGTTAAAGGTCTTAAACTTGGAGGATGGATAACCAAGGGACAGTAGTTCAACGTCATGTCAAGGTCATATTGTTTGAAAGGTCAATAGGATTTTTATTATTAAAAAACTATCTTGAGTTATGAAGAAATAGGATTGATAAAATCGGCGTTAGGATACTGTTAAATGTCCCAACCCAGGGAGCTAGTTCACGGAGAGTAAGTGGACTGTATGAATTAAAAATGGTGGTTGAAAATCATGTGACCGTAGATTTTGTTTGACAACCAACTCCACTTTTATCACCTTGGGGTGCTAGTCTGCGTAGCACTAGACTATGTCTAATAAAGAGTTTATTGAAATTTGAAATAAAACACTTCTGATTAGACTTGTCACATTTATTCAAACGAAAAATGAAAGTACGTAAGATGCGTGAACACCTTGCGTACACGAATGTTAACACCGACAACCTTCCACGTTGAAAGTTGGATGAGCACTGGCCAACATCATGTCAAAAGTCAAAACCCACTACGATTGCTCATGCGCAGACCGTTAAATAGAAACAAAAGAATGAAACCAAATTAGCAACTGCTATTTCCTGTTGCTATTCAAAATTACGCGCGTTACAATATAAGAGATTTAACATGCCGCCCGCCTTGAAAAAATATTTTTCAACAAAAAAAATAAAAACTAAAAAACATGAACTTATTGTTAAAAATAACTCTAATTTTAACAAAAAAAACTATAAAAAACATGTTAGGAAATAGGCAAAATACAAATCTTAGAAATGTGACGTTTTATTACACCATTCGATGTGCGAATGTCTACAACTCTTGATACATCATCATCACCTTTGTAAAGATTTATAACTCTACCTACTTTCCATAGTAAAGGAGGCAAATTATCTTCTTTAATTAACACTAAAGAATTTTCTGACAACAATGAGGAACAGTTTTCCTTCCATTTAACACGTTGTTGTAAATGATGCAAATATTCTTGAGACCATCTTTTCCAGAAAGATTGAGTTAATTGTGAAATTAATTGAAATTTATTTAATCTGGTTGTTTGAACGTCTAGGAGATTAGGTTCAGGAATATTAACAAGTGATGTTCCTATTAGAAAATGACCTGGAGTTAAAGGGTTTAGGTCGTTTGGATCATTAGACAACGGTGAAATGGGACGGGAGTTTAAACACGCCTCAATTTGGCATAAGACTGTCGAAAATTGCTCAAAAGTTAAATGAGAATTTTGCACAACTCGTTTTAAATGATATTTAAAAGACTTCACCGCTGACTCCCAAAGCCCTCCCATGCTAGGGGAATGTGCTGGAATAAAATGCCAGTTTATATGATTGTTGGTAGCAAACGAGATTATTTCGTCATTATTATTGACTAAAAATTCCCTAAAATTGACCATTTCATTGTTTGCTCCAACGAAATTAGTACCATTGTCTGAGTGAATATGTAATGGAAGTCCCCTTCTTGATATGAATCTTTTTAATGCATTCAAAAATGTGTCAGTACTAAGATCCGCGACCAATTCTAAATGAATTGCTTTGGTTGAAAAACATACAAAAACACAAACGTATGCCTTGATCAATTTAGCATTTCTCAAACTATTAGCTTTGATTAAAAAATATCCTGCATAGTCTACACCACAATGCATGAAAGGCCTACTAGGAATGAGCCTATCCTGAGGTAAGTTTCCCATTAAATTTGTATGAGTTATAGGCTTGTTTTTATAACACACCAAACAACCATGCAAAACCTTTTTTATTGTGTTTTTTGCTGAAATGATCCAAAATTTCTCTCTGATAATATTTAACAACAACTGAACACCAGCATGTAAATGTTTATAGTGATAATCTCTGATGAGTAAAATTGTAAATGGATGCTTGGATGGTAAAATTAGTGGATGTTTGGCGGAACTATTAAGATGGGAATTTTGAAGCCTACCTCCAACTCTCAATAAACCGTCATTATCTAAAAATGGAGACAAACTTAGTAGTTTAGATTGGTTGATTTGTCTACTTTTAGTCTTTAAAGCATGAATTGTTTGAAAAAATGACTCTGCTTGAATTAATTTGATTAAAATCTTTAAAGACTCATCTAATTCTTCTACTGTAAGACTTTCAGATCGATTAAAATTTTGCTTTTTTAAACTTTGCTTGAACCTATAACAGTATCCTATTACTCGCTGTAATTTAGAAAATGAAGAAAATTTGTTAAAAATGTCAAACTGATCTTTAACGTTTACGAGATTACAAAAAACTAACTTTTTCTTCTCTAGTTCAACATCAGAATAAATAATCCTCGGTGGAGCCAAATCACCCCGGAACCGTTGTTCTAAGCCCAGCCACTTAGGTCCAAACCACCATATTGAGGCATTATTTAATTCTTTTGGGTTCATACCCCTTGAAATGATATCAGCAGGGTTATCTTTACTGTTAACATAATGCCAATCATCCTTGTTCGATAACTGTTGAATTTCTGACACCCTGTTAGCTATAAATGTTTTCCATTGACCTGGAGGTTGTGCTATCCATGCCAATGTTATTTGTGAGTCACACCATAAAAATGTTTCCTGAATGGATATGTCAATAATACTCTTAACTTTTTTAACTAATTTTGCTAGCAATACAGCTGCACAAAGTTCTAGTCTGGGTAAAGTGGTAACTTTTAATGGGGCTACTTTTGATTTAGCGCACATTAAATGAACGTTACAAATGTCATTTTTTGTGATTCTGAGGTACACACATGCGCCATACGCAACTTCTGAAGCATCTGAGAAACCGTGAATTTGAACACTGTCTGGATCACTAACGCTCATAAATCGTGGTACCTGAATAATTGATACACTTTGCAAATCTGCTTTGATTTGCTGCCACAAACAAAAAATATCATTAGGAAGAGATTCATCCCACGAAACGTTTAATTGCCAAAGTTTTTGAAGTAAAATTTTGGTTCTAATTGTAACTGGACCAATCAGCCCTAATGGATCAAAAATATGTGCTATAGTTGAAAGAATTAAACGTTTGGTGACGCGATCTGATGAATATCTTTCTAAGTGGATATTATACGAAAAAATGTCATTTTTAGAATTCCAAGTTAATCCTAATGTTTGCGTTGACTCACTGAGATTTAAAATAGTGGATTGATCTTGATTGTTTGACTGAATGTCTGATAAAACTTGAGGATCATTCGAGATCCATTTTCTGAGCTCAAAACCTGCAGAAAGTAAAATTTGATTTATCTGAGTTATTAGAACTTTTGATTCTGAAATTGTGTTACTACCCGATAATAAATCATCTACATAAAAATTATCTAGAATCATTTTACTAGCTTTTGGAAATTCTGTTTGAAATTGATACGCTAACTCCTGCAAACATCTTATTGCCAAATAAGGTGCCGAGGACGTTCCATATGTTACTGTGTTTAAACAAAATGCTTGGATGTCCTTGGACGGATCATCTCGCCATAATATCTGCTGGAAAACTCTATCATCTGGATGAATTAATATCTGTCTATACATCTTCTCAATGTCTGCTATAAAAACGTACTTGTATTGTCTAAACCGAAGTAAAATGTCAAAAATATCTGTTTGAATTTTTGGACCTATTAATAACGTATCATTTAAGGAAAACCCTGAAGATGTCTTACACGAACCGTCAAAAACAACACGTAACTTTGTGGTTAAACTGGTTTCCTTAAAGACCGCATGATGTGGTAAAAAATATTCTTGTGTAATATGTTCAGAATCTACATTTAACGACATGTGATTTAACTCTAAATATTCCTTCATGAACGAAGAATACTTTGTATTTAGAGAATTATCTGAATTTAACCTTTTCTCGAGGAGAAGAAACCTTTTATGAGCGATGCTTTTCGACTCACCTAACTGAATTTTGTTTTTATTGAAAGGCAATCTTAAAATAAACCTGCCATTTATGTCCCTGGAATGGTCTTTAAAAATATCCTCACATTCTTGTTCATCCGCTGTTAAATATTTTTGATTTGTGGAGCATTCTTCTAACTCCCAAAACTTTTTTAATGATTCATTTAGATCCAAAGTATCATCACTTTTTCTAACTAAATTGTGACATGTTAATAAACTACAAAAACCATTGAATGGTGATGGAATGATTCCAGTAAAAATCCAACCTAGCCTTGTCTTACGGACACTTAAATTTTTATTCAAAACAATTTTCCCAACACAAAGTAAATCCCAAAACAAGCTTGCTCCCAACAAAATGTCAATTTGGGAAGGTTTGTTAAAATCTGGATCAGACAAAGTGATATTATTTGGAATCTTGAGTTTTGAAATATCAAACTGAAAATTTGGTAAACTTTCTGTGATATTTTCAACTATTAAAAATGACGCTTTAAATTCCAAATCATTAAAAATGTTCCTACAATTTGATACTACCATGTTTGTGATTTCAGAATGTGACTGATTAATTCCTGTGATTGGAATTTGTATTTTGTTTGTTATTAAATGTAATTTGTCAACTAATTCTTGTGTTATAAAATTCGATTGAGACCCACAGTCTAATAACACTCTACATTTATGAAATTGACCATTGACGTCTGAAACTAGCATTGTTGCCGTTGATAATAAAACATTTTGTAAATTGTTTGATTTTACATGCATATTTTGCGAAACTGGCTGTGTGCCATCTGCACCCTGAATTGGATTTGCATTTAAATTTGTATTTGAATTTATATTTGTATTTTGATTTTCATTATTTTGTGAAATATTTTGCCCTTGTGGCTGACTTAATTGTGATTGTGATTCAATGTGTAATAAAGTGTTATGTTTTTTGTTACACTTTTTACAAGTTCTGCCTTTACACTCTGGCACGAAATGATTTGAATTTAAGCAATTCAAACATAACTTGAGCTTTTTGACTTCATTTATTTTATCTTGAACTGGCATATTCAAGAATTTTGGACAACTATAAAGAGAATGATTTGGTTTGCTATTGCATACTTGACAATTTGTGTTTGTCGCAAAATATGATTGAAATTTGTTAGGCTGATTTGAATTGATTTTATTTGGATTCAAGTTTTGATTTTTGTTACGTTGTTGAAAACTATGTTGTGATTTGTTATGTTTATCAAACTCTAATGATTCTAATACTTGAGATTTCTTGTTTAAAAATGATAAAACTTGCTCTAACGTTGGTAACTTGTCACCATCAATGCTGGATTGCTCTTTTTCCCACTCTTTTTTGGTGTAAAAATCCAATTTTGAAGTTAAAAGGTAAATGAGTAAGGAATCCCAATGTTCTACAGGTTGTTTTAAATATTTTAGAGCCTTTAAATGTTTGTTTACGTTGTTAACTAAATTTCTGTAACCTAAAGATGATTCTTTATTTACTGTTTCGAGTTCAAAAAGGGCTCTAATATGATTTAAAATCATTAACTTGTTGTTATTGTACCTATCGTTTAGCAAATCCCAAGCAATGATATAATTTTCATTCGAAATCTGAATGGACTGGATGATTTCTAACGGTTCTCCCTTTAAATATGAAATGAGATAATGAAATTTGTGAACTCCATCAAGATTTGTGTTATTGTGGATTAAAGAATTAAATGTACTTAAAAATGGCAACCACCCATCCAAAGATCCATCAAAAATTGAAATGTTTATGCTAGGTAACTTGACATTGTGAAAACTGCTAGATTGATCAAGCTCAACTTTTGGTTTAATAGTCACTTCTTGTTTTAGTATATCTCTGGCTTTTCCTATACCCATAAAAAATTGACTTTCAAACTCAATTCGATCTGCTTCCTGATCAAAATCATTAGACATTTCAAGTTCCCTGAGAATAGAATTATAACTTTCCAAAAAATCTTCAATTTTCGACACTCTTATCTCAAGTTCTCCTAAACTGTTTGTTGTAGGATTAAATCTATTTATAAAAACATTGAATCTTTGTAATTGTTCTTCAAGAAGTAACTTTTGCCTTTTTAAATTTTGAACAATGGCTCTTTGTTCTTCTAAAAGAATTTGTTGCTCTAAAATACCTTGTGGATCAACCATTTTAAATCAATTTGTGTTATAACAAACGATAAAAAAGAAAATGTAAAACGTTAAAAACGAATAAAAACGATAAAAACAAATAAAAAACGATAAAATGTTTTGTTTACAACTTAAAAGTTAAAACTTGCCGCGCCCTCTGTTGATGACTGGCTGATACTGCTGTACCTTCTGACAAGCGAAACTGCCTGCCGAATATGCAAGGCCAACTGCCCGCTGACTGCGTTGTGATGCTGGTTGCGCGGACTGCAGAAGATGTGGGAGTTCTCCCGCTCGTCTAGCTGCTACGCGTCGCCGCTTCACTGTACTGGTAGCACGTAACTATTTGCACTAAAAGCACTATGAAAAATGATGCTGGAATTGTTGCTGGCAGATGCTCCAAAATGTAAATGTTCGCTTGCAAGCTGAGCAAGAATCACTCCCCACGACTGTATGCCAATGCACTGAGCGAAGCTTGATGCTTGAAACTGTGTAAAATCTTGATTTTTGCTTATAAGCTGAACAAAAACACCCCCAAACGACTGTATGCCGATGCACTGAGCGAAGCTTGATGCTTAAAGCTGTGTAAAATCTTGATTTTTGCTTATAAGCTGAACAAAAATACTCCCCATACGACTGTATGCCGATGCACTGAGCGAAGCTTGATGCTTAAAGCTGTGTAAAATCTTGATTTTTGCTTATAAGCTGAACAAAAATTCTCCCCATACGACTGTATGCCGATGCACTGAGTGAAGCTTGATGCTTAAAGCTGTGTAAAATCTTGATTTTTGCTTATAAGCTGAACAAAAATACTCCCCATACGACTGTATGCCGATGCACTGAGCGAAGCTTGATGCTTAAAGCTGTGTAAAATCTTGATTTTTGCTTATAAGCTGAACAAAAATTCTCCCCATACGACTGTATGCCGATGCACTGAGTAAAGCTTGATGCTTACAGCGTGTAAAAAACTGCAACAACCCACACGATAAACAGGATGAATGATGATTATTCTATGACGAGTTGCACAACAAAACTGATGAAGGACCCGCTTCGATGGACCATGAAAAATGTTGGTATAAATCCGGTGTGAAGGACCATGAAGAAATAGGATTGATAAAATCGGCGTTAGGATACTGTTAAATGTCCCAACCCAGGGAGCTAGTTCACGGAGAGTAAGTGGACTGTATGAATTAAAAATGGTGGTTGAAAATCATGTGACCGTAGATTTTGTTTGACAACCAACTCCACTTTTATCACCTTGGGGTGCTAGTCTGCGTAGCACTAGACTATGTCTAATAAAGAGTTTATTGAAATTTGAAATAAAACACTTCTGATTAGACTTGTCACATTTATTCAAACGAAAAATGAAAGTACGTAAGATGCGTGAACACCTTGCGTACACGAATGTTAACACCGACAACCTTCCACGTTGAAAGTTGGATGAGCACTGGCCAACATCATGTCAAAAGTCAAAACCCACTACGATTGCTCATGCGCAGACCGTTAAATAGAAACAAAAGAATGAAACCAAATTAGCAACTGCTATTTCCTGTTGCTATTCAAAATTACGCGCGTTACAATATAAGAGATTTAACAAGTTAAATGCAAGGTAAATGTTGGACATGTTTTCAAAAACATAAAAGGTTGTTCTTATGTTTCGGACCTAGTAGGTCATCTTCAGGAGACGATTTATAATTTGACGATTAGTCAAGTCAAACTTAAAGAATGGATAATTAAAAGACAAGGGTTCAGGGTCATCTAAAGGTTTTATGGTTTAAAAGTTCAGTATAATTTTCATTATTCCAAAACTATTTTTTGTTAAATGCAATGTAAATATTGGACATGTCTTTAAAAACATAAAAGGTTGTTTTTATGTTTTGGACCTACTGGACTATCATCAAAAAAACGCTATAATATATATAATTCTAACAAAAAAATGAATTTGTACCTAAGAAATGAATTTAAGAGTCGGATCTACCGGCCTCGACTCAGCTAGTTAATTTGGGTATACCTACTTTAAGAACCACCTTACTAGGGATACCTAAACTAGCAAAGCGATGTAAGCGGGCATTAATCTACTATTTATATAATAATAATATATTATCATATAGATATCTTGTAGTGTTTGGTCCGAATATGTCATAACATTGTATGAAGAAATCGTTAACCATATTTGACTAGACAACATTTTTTTCTAGGACCAGTTTTCGAATTACCCAACAACCTTTGACCTAACAGTATTTATAAATGTGTTAGTAGAATGTTACGTTATTATTCGAAGCGGCGTATCAGTCTTCAGATTTGTCCATTATGAGTTTAGATTCCCATGGCTAATTGAAACGTTTGCTTTGTCAGTTTATGAAAAACAACTTCTTCAAAACACGTCTGAAAATGAAACCCTACAGCAGATCCACCAATCCATCGATCAAAGACTTTTGTAAGTTTGACATTAGCTCTGTACTATCGTGGACATGGAATTTAAAACGATTTTTTATCAGCCACCTTTGATTTTTTGAGTTTTACTCTATTGTGAATGGGTTTTTTTATGTCAGTTTTCGAATGTTAATTTGACAACAAATGCGTCAAATGTATTTTACGAGGTATTTTATTAAAATAAATTATGTAAAATGTGCTGCCGGCGAGAAAAATAGTAAAAAGATATTTCCCTTTTTAAATAATTTTGTTTTAGGATAACAATAAGGCTCTAATCTTCGTAAAATATCAGAGAAATGTTTCTTGTTAATGTCCACTTCGCATAAAGCTTGAGATGTTTAAGCCACAATTTTGACCATATTTACAATGCAAAAATTGATCGTTTTAAATTCCATGTCCACGATAGTACATGCCAAATTTCCAGTTCCAAACTGTGCACAGGTTGCGTACATCAGAAAAATAAAGTCTTGCGCAGAATTTTAACACTTGCGGATTGCCATACTTAAAATACCTGGTGTTCATTTTAAAACTTCCCAGATGAATTTTTAACGTCCCATTCTAAAATTTTAAAAATTTCTTGGAGCCGTCAATTTGTGATTAGAGGGGGACCTAATAATATGTCATAGATTTTGATACTGAGTGAGTCGCCACCTAGCGTGGGGGGTTCAACTTCGAAGTTTTTAAATGTCAAAAGGGGTCAAGTGACTCCTTATTTAAAAACACTTGTCACTTTTTACACCAGTATAAAAAGATAATTAATCTGTCAAAAATAATTTAGTAATTATTATTCATTCGTTTTTATAAGTTTTATAACATTTTTAAAAAATGTTGGTGGTCTCCAGGTAGATAAATTTATTAAAAGCTTATTAAAAAAAAATAGTTTTAATCATTTTTAAACATTAAGTTTATGACTTTCTGATAAACAATAAATTTTAAAAAGGTATCTATTTTTATTTAAATGGTGATTATTTTTCTTTAAATAACCTTTTAATAAATTTGTCTACTTGTAGGTCATCAAACTTTTTCAAAAATGCTCTAAAATTTTAAAAATTCAAAAATACTGACAACATTTTTTTGACAGATTTTTTTTTTATATTTGTGTAAACATTGACAAGAGCTTTCACATATTGTAACACTTAACCCCTCTTGTTATTTAGAAATTTTGGGGAAGCACCTCCCCAAGCTAGGGGACGACATCCTCAGTCACTCAAAATCTATGTAATATTATGTCCCCCACAAATCAAAAATTGACGGGTCTGAGAAATTTCTTAAATTTTAGAAGAGCAAGTCAAAAATTTGCCTGGAAAGTCTTAAAATGAACACTCGGTATATTTGCGAAAAATGGTTATCGTAACTTACCCTATTTCTGAAATGTGGTGTTCTAAAAATATAAAATGTTTTTTTCTTACCCTTAAGGTGGAACTCGGTGGTAGCGTAGACAATTTTTAAAATCAATTGCTATCTATTTTGTGGTTTGAAAGTTTGGCAATACGCCATATTAATGATGACGAAATATGAAGCTAACAAAGACCACATCGCACCTTAGTTTTCATGGTCTTGAAGTTTTGACAACTACGTGTCAAAAAGTAATTGTCGAAGTAATTGTTAAAACGTCTATACCATGGAAACTACGATGCGATTTTGTCTTTGTTGGCTTCAGTGACGACACACTAATATGGCAATATTGACGCCATCCGCCATTCCATCTCTCTTATACAGATTCAGGGACAACATCTGTCAATTTGACATCGAGGCACTCTAATATAGCGTATTATGTAAATAGTTAAAATTTTCTAGAGTGCCAGGACAAAATGACGTTCGGCGATTAGATGTCATTTGTTTATTTTTTGTCTGTTATATTTTTCCTTGCAATTTTTACTAATTTAAAGGTACAAAAAAATACACAATTTAAAACTAAAATAAATGTTATTTTCTAATTTTTAAGAATTCATAGCTTGATTTCGGTAATTTTCAATTGCCTTGAATAACTAACAAAACAATGGTAAAATACATATAAATAAAATTATGCAATCTTATCTTTCAATTAACTTCTTTTTTGAGGCCTCCTAAACTAGGAATGCGTAATAATAAATATTTTTTTTTTTGGTGTTTTTAGAAAAACAGAAAAACTTCAAGTAATTATGATGCCCTGGATACAAGTGGATGGTAACCTAAATCAAGCTCTGTGGGAAAAATGGTTATGTTTAGTTCTCTCTCATTGCTTGGACAATCCGTGCATTGCTTTAAAATCATTGTGCAAGAAATATTGCTATTTAAAACCTGTTGATATTTATTACATTTTGGAGGTAAGTCCTATAGATCTTTCCCGCCGTTGACCACAATCGCGGTCGTTATACTTGGGAAACTAAATGACCACCAGCATCAAAATGATTTAAGACAATCTGACGCATAGCTGACGTTTCCCAAGTATAACGACCGCGAGGGTGACCAACGGCGGGAAAGGTGAATAGAAAATAGTTTAAAATGTTTTTAAAATCTGGCACGTCACGTCACGTCAATTAGTATTGACGTCACATGAAGTCATCAAAAACAAAATCGCATGCTAGTTTTCATCATGTTGACAACTACGTGTCTTTATTAAAACGTTTGGAAACGCTTTTGTCTCTGTTGATTACAGTGACGACACACTAATGCGGCGTATTTAAAATTGGGTTATTAACGTTACAAAAAAGCCACTAAGTATTTGCCAAAAAATAATGTATTCTGGATGTGTAAGAGACGGGAATTAAATAATTAAAACAAAATGTTTTATAAGGTTGACTTTGACGTTCTCAAAAAAATTCACTTCTATTGCTGACTAAAGCGATACCGTTAGCGAGTAGCCAAACTAATTTTCGTGACTCTCGTGACACAAAAATGGACCGTCTAGAAAATAAGGCCTCTAGGATTCAAAAAAATAAACATGAAAGTGCGCCGGCCTGATAAAACGAATCACTTTTTGTCTGCCAAAAAATGTGACATTTCTCTTGTTGGAATTATCAATAGCAAAAAATACCTGTCAAAAACACTTGTTTCTGTTATTTGATATCCAGTGTGAACGCCGATTTGATGTAAATCGAAGAACTAGTTTAGTTTATAGAGGTAAATAAACCACTAGAGATCCAGCACCCCTGTATAACTGGGTGCGCAAAATGGAGCTTATGGAGCTTATCTCTAAGGAAACCTGCGTTTCCAAGATTTATAAAATCGGCTAGCTTTGACTGTTTGATGGATGACAGATTTATGTCAGATTATTAAATTTTATTAAAAAAATTTCATAATGGTAAAAAGTGGCAATGTGTGGCAATTTTGGCGTTGTGAAGCTAGTCAGAAAAAATAATACCCCAAAACTATTTAAATTTCCTAAGAACAAACACCTTAAAAAAAATTGTTGAAAAATTGCAGTATTTTAGTGCAGAGGAGGCATAAAAAACATTGAATTATGTTTGAATTTTGCAAAATATCTTCTAAGGACAATATTCGCGTGCATTGTGAGATGAAATTGCTCTAGGTAATGTTATTGTGATTGCTATTTTTATTGGTGCAAACTTAAACATAAGTCGTTTACACATTGCGTTTTTACCAGCGAAGAACAACTCATTATTTTAAATGTAGATATTCCCTTAAACTTGTCCGGTTTCAGTGGCGAATTTAGTGCTTCCGCAGACCCCGCGGTGGTCCCCAGAGATTTAGGAGCAAATTGGGGACCCCGAAATAAAAGAAAATAAATACAAAAATGGTGCTTTAAATGTTAAAAATTTAAACAAATTGCCCGCGGCAAAATTTTTACGATCACAAAAAAGTTTGTGCGGGGGGCCCCACAAAATTCACATACGCCCATGCGGTTGCGGCCTATTGTAAAGGTTTGCTTTATGCAATTAATGCGCCAACCGCATTTTGAAAGAAACGCAATGTGTGGACCGGGAATATCATGAATTTTTTCATGATGACAGCAGGCAGTAGACTTATCACTCTAGTTATAAATTAAATTGACATTTATGACCCACATTTGTACTGACAAGTGTCAATTAACGCCAAACTTTATAACCTTAAATTTAAAAGTCACAGATTTTTTTTTAAACTTCTAAGGCCTTCTGCGTTTAAAAAAAGCGCACCCGATAAAAGCCCCGCGCTGTGTATCTATATATACTTGATCAATGTTAATATTAAGCCTTTTGAGGTTACTTTTTTAGAATGCAAGGCGCTACCCAAATAAATGGCGATTCTAAAAAAGTGTCTTTAAATAAAAAATATTGTAATTTTGATAAAACTGAGGATTATAAAAACTAACTAGCGAGAGAACAACTAAATTCTTAGTCTTAATTCGCGTATTTTTTAGGCACTCCGAGACCTAAAATGTATCGATCTGCTGGCACAAGAAAACATTAATGTTGATCTTTTTTCCGAACAAACCACCACAAGTTTGCGTAAGTTCATGTGTTATTTAAGTTTTAAACTTGAACATAAATTGAGGTTCAACTAAAATAACTTACATTTTGTATTCTTTTTAGGTTCTGCAACGTGCTTGGATAATTTTGAGAATATATTTGTCGAAACCAATAACATTTCATCGATACGTATGGGTTCTTACATTCATATGTCTAATACTAATTTATCGTTTGTGTATGCTTAAATAATTTTATTAGGTACAGCATAAGTCATTATGTCAATCATTTGATTGTATTGTAAGTACAGGGTGGGGCACTTAGAATGGAACTCCCTCTTAACTTTTTTAGGCATTAGCTTCGTGTTAAATTAAAATTTTTAAATATTCAATTAAATTTCATGTAACCCCAAAACTATACAGGGTGTGACATAAAACATACTTATTTTAAATGGAACACCCTATATATTTTTGGATATTTTTGAAGAACTTTTTAAAATTTTCTACGAAAAAAAATAAAAAAGTTAAGGGGGGTTCCATTCTAAGTGCCCCACCCTCTACATGTTATAATTTATTATTAAAAAAATAATTATTTTTAAAGGGGGGTGTCCTTATTTCTCATCTCGCATCCAAGGGCAAAGATTTAGTGCATTTTTGAGGTATTGAGGCATGAATGAGCTTTGTACTTTTCTTTTTTCATAGAATGCAAAGTATTATCGTCATCTTGTAATTTTCATCGAAATATTTTTTCTATCTTTGATCTCTAAATGTGTCGTCGTCGTTGTTGTCAATCTGTTGACTAATTGTACAATTGATGAAATAAAAGTGTTTCCCTCAAAAACTTAAAGGTTTAACAAGACAGTTATCAATAAATATGAATTTTAAAAGTCATATCTGGAAATCCAGTGTTAACAAATTGCTGTTAATCATTGACTGAAAGGTGGATTTTGTTTTTTGTATGAGTTACAAATAATTTATTTTTTGTTATTCTTGTTCTTGCTCAGTCGAATCTGGAAATCCAGTGTCAACAAATTGCTGCTAATCATTGACTGAAAGAAGAAATTAGTTTTTTGTACGAGTTGCTAATATTTCACTTCATGTTATTCTTGAGAAACTAGTTGGTATTATGATTCAAGAAATTTGCTCAGTCATATCTGGAAATCCAGTGTTAACAAATTGCTGTTAATCATTGACTGAAAGGTGAATTTAGATTTTAGTTTCTTATACGAGTTGCTAATATTTTACTTGTTGTTATTCTTGAGAAACTAGCTGGTATTATGATTCAAGAAATTTGCTCAGTCATATCTGGAAATCCAGTGTTAACAAATTGCTGTTAATCATTGGCCAAAGGGTGAATTTAGATTTTAGTTTCTTATACGAGTTGCTAATATTTTACTTGTTATTCTTGAGAAACTAGCTGGTATTATGATTCAAGAAATTTGCTCAGTCATATCTGGAAATCCAGTGTTAACAAATTGCTGTTAATCATTGACTGAAAGGTGAATTTAGATTTTAGTTTCTTATACGAGTTGCTAATATTTTACTTGTTGTTATTCATGAGAAACTAGCTGGTATTATGATTCAAGAAATTTGCTCAGTCATATCTGGAAATCCAGTGTTAACAAACTGCTGTTAATCATTGACTGAAAGGTGAATTTAGATTTTAGTTTCTTATACGAGTTGCTAATATTTTACTTGTTGTTATTCTTGAGAAACTAGCTGGTATTATGATTCAAGAAATTTGCTCAGTCATATCTGGAAATCCAGTGTTAACAAATTGCTGTTAATCATTGACTGAAAGGTGAATTTAGATTTTAGTTTCTTATACGAGTTGCTAATATTTTACTTGTTGTTATTCATGAGAAACTAGCTGGTATTATGATTCAAGAAATTTGCTCAGTCATATCTGGAAATCCAGTGTTAACAAATTGCTGTTAATCATTGACTGAAAGCTGAATTTAGATTTTAGTTTCTTATACGAGTTGCTAATATTTTACTTGTTGTTATTCTTGAGAAACTAGCTGGTATTATGATTCAAGAAATTTGCTCAGTCATATCTGGAAATCCAGTGTTAACAAACTGCTGTTAATCATTGACTGAAAGGTGAATTTAGATTTTAGTTTCTTATACGAGTTGCTAATATTTTACTTGTTGTTATTCTTGAGAAACTAGCTGGTATTATGATTCAAGAAATTTGCTCAGTCATATCTGGAAATCCAGTGTTAACAAATTGCTGTTAATCATTGACTGAAAGGAGAATTTAGTTTTTAGTTTCTTATACGAGTTGCTAATATTTTACTTGTTGTTATTCTTGAGAAACCAGCTGGTATTATGATTCAAGAAATTTGCTCAGTCATATCTGGAAATCCAGTGTTAATAAATTGCTGTTAATCATTGACTGAAAGGTGGATTTAGTTTTTTATATGAGTTACTAATAATTTATTTTTTGTTAACTATTTCAGCTGTTATTGTCATTTAAGAAATTTGCTCAGTCAATTCAGTTCATACAAATCGCTGTTTCTCATAGACTCAAATGAGAAATAAGCTTTTTGTGAGTTGCTAATTATTATACTCTTCACAAGAGTATATTGCAATCGATCAGAAAATCCTAAAATCGTCAATTTTCATCGTAGAGCAAAAATTCTTGCAGATTCGTGCGTTTCATGACTTTTTAAGATTTTCATTTTTTGTCCGTCCGTCGGTCGGTAGGTCGGTCTGTATGTATGTCACGTTTCTTGTAAACACGCTATCTTAAGAACCAAATCTCCAAACTAATTCAAATTTTAAGGAAAAATAGATCCCTATAAGAGGAAGATCCCTATTGATTTTGACGAGAATCCGAGTACTGCAAAGCCCCCTTTTCAGCCCCCCAAATGAAAAAAAAATCGTAGCTCGACTATTATTCAATTTACAAAAAAAAATATTGGACATAAAATATAGACCATTTAATTCTTTACCAAAAAGTATTCCTTAGTTTTTTTGTCCGACCCCCCAATTACCCCCCAGCACAAAAAAACCTCCTAACTTCGTTATTATTCAATCTACAAAAAAAAATTTTTTACAAAATTAATAAAAATTTAATTTTCTATTAAAAATGATGGTTCATTTTTTGTAAAGTTAGCTAGTAAGGTCAAAAAAACAAAAACTAAAAGCTTTCAATAGCAAAAAACTTCTAAGTCCAAAACGCGTCACGCGTCGGTCAAGAAGGCCATGCCAAAAATATTTCAAACAAAGAAACAAAGCCAGCTGTCAAAACAAATAACCTCAAATATCTTAAACGTCAGAACTGACGTTTATCCTCTTCGTTAACAAAATTCTTCATCTTTTCTGTTAACAGTGTGCACTCTTCGCAGATTTTATTTACAATTTTTTTTTTATAAGAAACTATTAATTATCCTATAATAGTTTTCTTGCGAAGAGTATACCATAGAATGTGTAGCAATTATATAAAATATTGATTTAGCTTTGATTTCAAAAACATAAAATTACACTTCTACCGAATCCGAATTCTACTCAAGCTACTTATTTGCGAAGAGTAATTTCTACGCGTTTCGACTTTTACCGATTCCGACTTCTACCAGATATACAGGGTGTCTCAAAAAGGTCGCCCACGGACCCCAAGGCGTGGTAGAGGAACACAAACGATATACAAAATCCATAACAAAAATTTTATTGGGAGCCCCATTTTAAAAATATGGGGCTGCAAAGTTAGCAAAGTTGGGCAACACTGTTAGTTTAAATCTGCTTAGTTTAAAAAGAATCAAGTTAGTAGGTAAGCAAACGTGAAACTTCAACTTGACATTAGGAAATAGGTTTATGTTTATTTTTAATTTTAAAAATACCAAGTGGTTAAAATACCTGAATTTTAAACTCTTTTGGTTATAAAATGTAACAAATCAATAAAATCATAATAGAAATGGTTAAAAACTGATGTATGTTTGAAATAACCACAAAACTGTTAAAAATTACGGCCATACAAAATAAGTTACAATTTTTCTGACATCAATTATTGTTTTCCACAAGGTTCTTCATTTATAGAATTATTGTAATTCTGCATTAAGGCTCACATAAAAACGTGTTTCATTCAAATCAAAGAAATCCCCACTAGATTCAAATATCACAAATTCCTGATGCAGGCTGCTCCAAACTAAACATCTTTACTGCTCTATTCTCACAGGAATTTTGGGGCACTTTTCTTAAGTAGGGAGGCACTGTAGATTCGAATTACCATATTTTTTGTTAGTAACAGGAACCCTTTGAAAAAACTTGGATAAAAATTGACGCAAACAATAAATTAATGACACCAATCACTGATGATAAATACAATTTATTTTCAGTTTCCCTTAGTTACGAGCATGACAACTTTAATCAAAATTAAAAGGTAAGACCATGTTGCCGCATAGATTTTGGGGTAAAATTCTAAAAATTAAAATTTAATTCTTATGGAAAATAAACTTCATTAGACCGAAATTTTGCAATAAATAATTAGTTGTAGTCCCTGGCTTTCAATAATTAAGTAAATTATATTTTATGATTAGCTAAGTAAGGTGCTATAAGGGTGCAAAGTTTGTACCTTTGAAACCCCATATCTTTGGAATGGGGCCCCACAAAAAATTTTCGTTACTAATTTTGTATATCGTTTGTGTTCCTCTACCACGCCTTGGGGTCCGTGGGCGACCTTTTTGAGACACCCTGTATAAGATATAAGATATATTTATTTCATCAAATAATTACATGAAGTGTCAAATTTAGGTAAGTATAAGGTATTTAAAAATTTAAAATATTTTACATTAATATAGGTACATGGTACATCACATTACAAACATAGATTATTTCAGGTACGTATATAATTTTTTAAAGCTTATTTAGTATTACTGGTTAGTTTTCTTTCAGGTACTTGTATGGCTGAAGACAGGAATTCATCAAGGCTGTAAATGGGATCTAACAGCAGTATTTTTTTTACAACGTTTGTAAATTGTTTAAACGGTCTGGATTTAATTTCTTCAGGTAGGTGGTTATAAAATTTTAAGCCCCAGTAGTTTACTCCCTGTTGAGTTTGTTTAAGCGTGTGACGAGCAGCAAGCAGGTTATTTCGAAATCTTGTGTCTATGTTGTGATTACATCCGTTTGTTTTAAATTGGGCCAAATTTTTGTGAATATATTTCAGACATTCTAATACAAATAGTGCTGGTAGAGTCAGGATATTTTCATTTTTAAACATAGGTCGACAACTATCCACATTTTTCTTTCCACACAAAGTTCGAATCGCCTTTTTCTGAAGTATGAACAAATCTTTAACTGCAGACGATGACCCCCAGATCATAATGCCGTAATTAAGGTGGCTTTGGCAATTTGCAAAGTAGGTTGTTTTAGCTATTTCATGCGTGCTTATTTTTTTCATTCTTCTTATGCTATATATGGATTTGGAAACTTTGCGGGAAATGAAATCTATGTGTTCTTTCCAATTTAATTTTGGATCGAAAACAACTCCTAGAAATTTTAGTGTCGTTTCTGTTTGTGTGGATTTAAAGGAAAGGTGCTGATTTTTGTTTGAGTTGATTTTAAGTTTGTTGTTTGTAAACCATTCCTCGCATTTTTCTTTTACAAGTTCCTTTTCCTCCACTAACTCTTCCCTTGTCTTTGCTTTAAGAATAAACGTTGTATCGTCTGCATATAACGATGTTTCCGTTAGGTTACTATCGATATTTAGGTCATTTATGAAGATGATAAAAAGTATAGGACCTAAAATTGACCCCTGAGGCACTCCAAACTCTACATGACTTTACCCATTCTTGTTTTGCTTCATATTGTTCTTGATAAGAGAAATGTGAATTTTAAAAGTCATATCTGGAAATGCAGTGTTAACAAACTGCTGTTAATCATAGACTGAATGGTCGATTTAGTTTTGTATATGAGGTACTAATCATTTATTTTTTGTTATTCCTGATAACATAACCTGTGTTTTTTAAATACATACGATTTTAATCTATTGACTACAAGTTTACGTGAGTAAATATGTTTTAAATTACGTTTTTATTTCACCTACACCAAACCTGAATATTTAAGTCTGAGAAACAGGGGCGGATGGGAAGCACTTGACCGGCCCTGGAACAAAGGTAGGCCCGCTCAAATTTGCGCCGCAGGCGAAATTTTTTTGGTTAAAATAAGTACAAACTAAGAAATTATTTTAAACAACTGGGTCTTACCGGCCCAAAGTACGGCGGCCCTTCTGGAAATCTCCAGAACTCCAGATGGGCCCATCCGCCCCTGCTGAGAAACTTTGCTCGTATGTTATTTGTATCATTTTTTTACCCAATAAATAATTAATATTATTAAAGGATCTCATGGCTCAAATAACTCGTCAGTTAACGGGAGATTGCGCGGTAATGTTGGTTGCCTAAAATCAACCAAAAACAACACTTTCTGTTTTATGGACATTGGGAATATAAGAAAGATTTCGGATTAAAAAAGGTACTTACCCGCAAGAGAAAAGATCAATAAACAATATGAGTGGTTCAAAATATGTATTACAATGCACTAAAATACCAAATTTAGTAAATTAAAAAACACTTTTTTTTGACCATTTGTAGCTCTTTTTTAATCATTTTATTCAGCACTTTTTAGATTGATTTACGAACCCAAAATCACTCATATTGTTCTTCATTTAATGTAGAATAATTATTTACTGCATAATAGATGTTTATAATTCAAATAAACTCAATGTCCATAAAACGAATTTGCAATGCTTAAAAATGTCAAAAAAATTTAAAAACTAAAAAATTATCGACCCCTGCATTACCGATATCAAAGAGAATGAATTTACTAGAGTATCAGTGCGCGAGGTTTTAAAAGGTAGAGGGCCACTCTGAAAAGTAGAGGGCGCTTCAAGCTTCAAAATTTCATGGGTAGATGTCGTTGTTTTTTTATTCTACCAAAAATTAAATCTAGTAAGTGCTCTAAGCTAAACATATTATTTATGTCAAATTGACTTTATTCAAAATAATATTTAAATGGTAAAAAAACATGTTTTTATTTAAAATTAAGTGATTATTGTTAATGTTGCCTTCATTAGATGTAAAAATAACTCTAATCTGCTAAAACTCTTTAAAATAAAATCAAAATTGAACCCATAAAATTCAAGACTATCAAAATACTCAGAAAAATAGTGTATTTGTGAATGAAATAAGCGGGCAGCGGTTCCTGTCCCCAAAAGAAACAGTGGGTGCTTTAAATTACGACATGACGGCGGCAATTACGACAAGCTTGAATAAATCAAAACTGGAGTTAACTGTTTGAACAAATGCAAAAATTCGCCAATCTTGGCAAAAAATTCTTTGGAATGCAAAAAAGTAGATCTACTCAATCTGTTTGTGTTTATACAACACTTAAATAACAAGCGCGTACGTAAACTTTGTTGTAGAAGGTAGTATCAGGAGTTTTTATTACTATTTTTTTTTATAATTGAAGTTTATTTGACATTTTTAATTTAATTTTAATAAAATGTCATCTATGTACTTGGTGTAAATCAAAATAAAAATCTGTACAAAAACCTAACCTTAAAATAAAATCACCAAAGAAAACTGTAAAATTTTACAGATATCTGAAATACCGCGATTCATGAAAAAGGCCGTCACTGTCAGTCTAAGTTAATAATTTGTCTATGCCGATATTAATAAAAATGGACAAACGTCAGCTTTAAAATATTCGTAAAGAATTTTTTGATAGAAACTCCGAAATCTTTTTATAAGTTATTATTGGTGTTTGTTTAGTTAATCCTATTTTGTACAAGGTAAGTAAAGGTATAATTAAACTAAAACCTCATTTAAAGAAAGAACAAATCCCGGCCAGTGTAACATTCTCGAAAGAAAAATACAAAAAATAAGAAGTTGCAATATTGGTGGAATGATAAAAAACGGAAAAGGCCTAAAAAGTAAGTTACTTTCAACTTTAAATACAACCAACACTCAAGGTGTCCTTCAACCGAATTAGAAACGTTAAAACATAGGGACATAGGAAGGTACTTACTGCAATTTCAGAATCATTTTCTTAAAGTTTCTAAAAATGCTCATTTTTGTAAATACAAATATCTTCCAAAAAAGATGCAGCAAAAGAAAAAACATTGTCCGTAAACAGAACCTCACACTTTAATCCTACATTCTACAAATTCATTGATTAACACTACACTGGAGAGCCACTTTTTAAAGACATTTTGTAAATACCAAATACAAATGCCTACTGGTTAGCAAGCAGAAAAAACGATTGTAATTTTATTAAACTGGCGAGTTCAGATCATTTTTATTTCGTTTGTTCTCTTTCCACACGTTTCACTTGTTTGTAAAGAATCTTATCATCAAAAATTAAAGACAAATACGCGAACAAATGCAGCAGAATTATTTTTGGCTTTATATTTCAGATCTATATTATTCTGTTTTAAAAATACGAACTTTACTAGACACCACAGTCGGCCATTTAATAGCTTAATGCTTCCTCTCTACTAGTCGAAGTAATGGTTGCGCACCGAGCAGACTGAGCAGATGAGCGGATAAACACGATCACAAGACGAAGTTCAACAACTTCGCCAGCACCCAAAGCCGGTTTCACCAGCGCCGTACCAACGTTACCAGCAAGGCCCGCTGCGAGGACGTGCCCCCAATATGTGGCCACCAAAAGACAGAATAAATGGGAATCTCGCGGGCGGGCCCCAAAGAATGCTAGTACGTCCTGGGTTTCACAGTAAGTGGCCCATAAACTTAGAGATAGAAATGAAATTGCGTCATTGGAATAACCCCTTATCCATCTTTACTTTACAGTGATACCCCGGTTTCCCGAAATAGAAATAAAATGGAGTGACCAACGTTATTTTCTGTAGAGAAATTACCAACAACATGTTTTGGATTATTTAATTTGCATCGACAGAAGAACCAAAATTAAATTTAATTTTAATTTTGAATCGAGTAATTTTTTGCAATTTTAGTTATTTTAAAAATGTTAGTTTTTTTAAAATAAATTTGGTTTCGATACTCAACAAATAGGTAAGATACTTAATTTTATGATAAATAGGTAATAAATTCCTTAAAAAAAAGTTGTTTTCTTTTTTGACTTATACCTTGTAGTTTTTATACAAAAAAGAAAAATTTAATACATGACCAATTTTTGTGTACAACCCTGTATATGACCTATATATTTTGACGTCTTTTGACAAAGTCATAACCCAAAAAATAAAAAGTTGACAGAAGTTTCATTTTTTTAGTAAACTGTGGTGCCATCTTTTATGATTTGTTTGAGGTTTTTTTGTTTATTTCAAAAATAAATCAATAGAGGGAGATTTGTGCAATCCCCCTTAAGGCAACTACATTTGCTAGAAACTACGTTTCTATAGGTATGGCGGACACGGGTAATGAAACAAATGTCTAACTTATGCGTATCCAAGCATTTGCTGGTCAATTTGTGGAAAAAGTCAAATTTGAAAGTAAAATTTTTAAAACTTCACTTTTAGTAAAAATGTCAAAAATGGTTCTAAAAAATGTGTTATTCTTGTCGATTATTCTTAGTTTAAAGGACCATTTTACTCTGAACACCTTTTGGTATATATTTCATCATCAATCGCATGTAGATATTGTTGACAATGAACGTCTTGATTGGAATTTTTGTCCCATTTTGAAGTATTTTAATATGTATATAAAATACAATATTTTTAAAGAAGATAATGATTTGGATCATTGGAAAAAAAAGCAAGATAGAATACTGAAATATGAAAATTTGGGAAGAACATTTTTTTCAAAGTTTTAACATTGTGACTGTGGTGAAAATTGCAATTTAAGAAACAATTTGTCTATCCAAAATTTTAGATAATCACTCTAACCATACAAGAACAAATAATGTGTTATTTAAATACATACGTTTTTAATCCATTGGCCACAAGTTTATGTGAGTAAATATTTTTTAAATTACATTTTCAATTCACCTAGGGTACCAAAACTCAATTCTAAATATTTTATTACATTTTAAGTCGGAAAAACATCGGTCGTATGTTATTTGTATCATTTTCTTCATCAATAAATAATTAATTATTATATTATTATTTACATATTACATTTTATAAGGTTAATTTTAATATAATTTGCTATATTTTTTAAAATTTGACGCACTTGAAGTTTTTAGATATTTGTCAGAAACACAGAAATTCAAAATATTTTTAATTCTTTAACTAGAAAATAGTAGACTAGTGCCTCGAGTATGAACTTGTCTCTAGTTCTTTAATCAAATTGACATAATTCATAACCTAAAATTTATTCAAGATCAAAAGGTTACATTTGACTTTTTCCACAAATTGACCAGCAAATGCTTGGATACGGTTTCCGCTCTACCCATAAATACGTAGTATTTAGATTTTAAGTGCCCTAATCCCCCTGTTAGGAATTATACATAATTTCTAGTTTAAAAAGGAATATTTATTTCTCAGGAATCAAACACTATTTAAATATTAACAAGAACATTTAATTTTGCCAACAGTCTTCGGTTACACGTCATCTTATTCTTATCTGAATTAATTAATTATTCGTTTCCATGACTATTTTCATCATTTCTTTCCAAAGATTACTAGATTTTTATAATAAAATAAGCCAATCGCTTATACGGCCAATCCTGGCACTTGGATCGCCCCGATCCAACCATGGAAATTCATATTAGGATCATTACATATTATCAAATTCATATTATCATTATCACAATTCAACATTTTATAAAATCAAACAACCATCATCTTCTTAAAATTCTAAAACAGCAGGCACGAACCAAACATCAAACCGTTTGATACGTGAAAATACGTTACTTAACATCAAAAATGACTATGGCTTATACGGCCGGACTGAAATTACAAGCGTCCACATAGATAAAAGTTAATAAAGGGGAAAAAAAAATTATCGCCTAATTTAGTTAAATAACAACTTAATATTTGGTTTCGTGCAATAAAAAAAATAAAAATTAGTTAATTACTGACACTGGTTTAATTTTACGGTGTTCATGACTTGAACGTATAACCGCGTATGAACACCAATGAAGTTTCCAAATATTTAACGTGTCAAGACTAACACAGCCGAAATATTTATAGTGTCCCGCTTACAAACACTTCAACAACAAAAATCTCTTGTTCCTCATGAACATCAATAAAATCTCTTGTTCCTCATGAACATCAATAAAAATCTCTTGTTCCTCATGAACATCAATAAAAATCTCTTGTTCCTCATGAACATCAACATAAATCTCATGTTCCTCATGAACATCAAAAACAAAACAAAAAAAAGTATATCTCATAACAAAACATAAATAATAAAAATAAATCTCATGTTCCTCATGAACATCAAAAACAAAACAAAAAAAAGAATATCTCATAACAAAACACAAATAATAAAAATAAATCTCATGTTCCTCATGAACATCAAAAATAAAACAAAAAAAAGTATATCTCATAACAAAACATAAATAATAAAAATAAAACATCTCAAAACAAAATGTGTACACCCTCATGTTCCTCTGAACATCAACATAAATCTCATGTTCCTCTGAACCTCAACATAATTTACATGTTTCTCTCAATATCATAACATGTTCCACTGAACATAAAACAAAATTCACATGTTCCACAGAACATCAAACAAAATTCACATGTTCCACAGAACATCAACAAAATTCACGTGTTCCAATGAACATCAAACAAAATTCACATGTTCCAATGAACATCAAACAAAATTCACATATTCCACAGAACATCAAACAAATTCACTTGTTCCAATGAACATCAAACAAAATTCACATGTTCCAATGAACATCAAACAAACAAAATTCAACAACATTCATGAGACGTCTCATTTCATCAAAATACATCAACAAATTTTTCATCACATAATACAACACACCAGTCTTACACATACTGTGTACAATCTCTCTTTATTGGTAGTTTTTCTTTTCTACATCTTTTTTTTTTTTTTTTCACCTGTAAAATAAAAATTATTTTCGTTAAATTATTTTGAACTTTTTATTTTAAACTTTGATTTCTGTTTCTCATCAATTAATATACGGTATTGGAAATAACAACACCAATAGAATACTTGCTATTTTAAATATAATATATACTTTTAAGTTCGGTCATCCTTAATACTTAAAATCCCCAAAAATTTCAAAAACAATATTACACGCATGTGTGCATTAAGGATCCAAATAAGTTTAGAAAAAAAAATAAAAGTTAAAACAAAAAAATAAAATAAATCAGTGGACATCAGAAATATTAACCAAGCTAGGTAATAATTTAATAAAGGCTAAAGTTTGATTGACAAACAATTTGAACTGATAACTGTTAAAAGAATAACAGGAAAATACTCTTACCACTTTCCAGATCACGGCATGCTAACAGTACGCCAGAATAATTTCAGCACTGCCCACCTAAAGCTGCAGATGTAACGTAACCTTTTTTTTTAATACAAATAAAAATATAAACAACAAAATTTACATTAATAAAATTATTGAACAGAACAAAAATAACATTCTCTGTAGTATCAAACTAAAAATTGACTTCCTCTTAACATTGTTGGTGCACTATAACACAATACAAAAAAGAAATAAATATCATCTTTTGATTTTTCATAACAGGAAATTTTTACAGCGCTAGCTAATTAAAAAAAATAATAATTAATCCCAAATAAACATCAGCTTTTTCTTCTTCAAGTATCTAAATCAAATGCATTCAGGAAATATAAACTCTGCATGGATAATCGCATAAAGCAAATTTTCTTTCGTATCAATCACAATCAGCAATCAGGTTCTGAAAATAATGTTAAAACACTAAAACTAAAAACGTTATTATTGCATTTTTAAATTAAAAACTTAAAATGTTGTAACTGTAATGACTTTTCTTTACAAAGATTTAAAAACGCTTCATTGTATTATACAAAACTAAAATCAGTGACAGGTAACATTTTCTTTTTGACTTTATCAAAACTGTCAGATTTACGTATGCCAAAAATAATCATAGAAACTAATTGTTTATCTGTGGATCACATTCTTACTCAAACTTCAACTAAAGTCAAAATTATGTCACAAAACTTTTCCAACATCGTTACCCTTGCAGTTCAAAGCACATCTTTTTGAAACAACCAAAACAACTCCTCTTTAAGATCCCTTATAATCCAACTCAATACTCAAGATCAGTTCCACAAATGGTTCAATGTCAAGCATGTCAGAAACTTCTCATTTTTCCAAAAATAATTCACCAAAAATTGTCAGGACTCATTCAAGCTCAGGGTCAGGTCGGTTCAGGATTTATTCCAAAAGGTTTCAAACTTCAAAATATTCAGCACAAAAATTCCGTCTAGCACGAGGGTTGAATCCCAGCTTCTGATGTTAGGAATTATACATAATTTCTAGTTTAAAAAGGAATATTTATTTCTCAGGAATCAAACACTATTTAAATATTAACAAGAACATTTAATTTTGCCAACAGTCTTCGGTTACACGTCATCTTATTCTTATCTGAATTAATTAATTATTCGTTTCCATGACTATTTTCATCATTTCTTTCCAAAGATTACTAGATTTTTATAATAAAATAAGCCAATCGCTTATACCCCTTAAGATCGCTATAATAAAAGATAGAGACATCCCTGGGGTAAACATTTTCATCAAGAGGGCTGGGTAATTTAGTCCAATTGTCAAAAAACAAATTTTAGGTTGGGTGATATACAAATGTCATCACAAAAATTACTTGTCAGATTTGTGAGTTATGTTTTTTTTTTTTATAAAGCAAGAACAGCTACAAAACTAATATTAAACTGTTTAATTACAATCTTTACCTGTCCCAGTACCTCATCCTTGTGAATTTATCAAGATTTCTCCTAAACTTCGCTTGGATTCTACGACGAAACTAATATTGAGGGCAAAGTGTTTTAATATGCCTTTTTTATCGTCCGGTGCATCCACAAGAAAAATATTCGTGTAAATGCAAGTAAAGTAATTGTGATTATTGATTTTTAATAATTTATTGAAATAAGGAAAGTTTTTTAATAAAAAACGTGCACACATAATGAGATTTGTAAAAATATTTTTAAACACTTACCAATTGCCAAAATTTTACCAAAATTAACGCTTATTTTAAATAAAAAGTAATATAAAACATTCAATAAATATTAAATAACTGGTTTCGCACGTAAAGTAAGCACTGTGTTTTTATATTTTGTAAAAAAACGATTTCTTAAAGGGGTAATTGTCTGTCGCGGAATCCAAGCGGAGTTTTAAGAGAAATCCTGGTAAATTCACAAGTATGAGATGTAGTCACAGGTAATGTTTGTAATTAAACAGTTTTATTTTAATTTTGTAGAAGTTTTTGATGTATAAAAATGAAATCTATAATTTTCGCAAAAAAAAATCGATTACTGGCATTTGCATCAACTGACAGATGTCTTATTTGACAGTTGGACTAAATTGCAAGGCCTACTTTGCGAAAGGCGAAGAAGTCTCCACCTCTTTGTAGCCCTTAATCACTACCATCTAGACTAGATGGTAGTGCCTTAATCCCCCTTTAAAAGTTAAAAACTGTATTTAAATAATAAAAAGTAAATAGCAAATCTACAATGACGCTAGCTTCACAAGTTCTCTATCGGCACTCCTCCAACTTCTCGTGTCTCGACACTTGGGTACGAAATTTAAACTTATTTATAACTATTTGTAACATTCGACCATCGACTACTAGATTGACCTCAAACCATGTAAAATAAAAATCAACTTATACTAAATAAAAATGAACAAAATAACAACTATTTTAAAGTAAACAAATTAACTTAACTAATTTAGTTTAAAATCTAACAATCACTTGTCTTTTTGGCCGTAAAAGGCGTGATTGACTTTCATCATCAGCTTCGGGTGGTTAAGGTATCTTGTCCTCATCGCAGTGTTGAGATAACCCTTCGTCATTTTTTTTTTTTTAATAAACTTTATTTGTGAATAAAAAAAAATATTTTACAAATACAAAAATAACTAACTAAAACTAATACTTAAATATCTCATTTTTATTTCTATTTTTATATAATTCAAAATTTAAAAGGAAAAGATAGAGGTATCAAATTGTTTAATTTTTTTGTTTTTAATTAATTTAAATCTTTCCGCAATTAATGCATTTTTAAAAGAAGTTAAGCTTTTCGGGCCATTATTAAGTGAAGGATTTAAAATTGGTTTATCATCGACTTGAGATTCGTCAGATTCGTCTTCAGCTTCGTCGTATTGGAAATTAGCTTTATACAACTTTAGGCTCTAGATCATCGGGCCCCGGAGAGTATGGCCCTGGACTGGATTCTGGATTGTACTCAGTGGTGTAGTATGGGACGTAGTCCGGAAGAGATGGGGAAAAGGATGGCGAATATCCTTCCATCGGCAATTCCTCCATACTGCTCCGGATTGATGAGGGCAATAATTCATGGGCTTCAGTGAAGTCAGCATCGGCGTGGGAGGACGCTATCTCCATTTCTCCAAAGGCGTCCAACGGGGTCGGGGATAAGGGCGCCGGACTTTGGTTGCGAGACCGTTCATCTGGCTCGACCTGCTCATGGTTCACGTACGACGCTGCGGGCCCGAGCACACCGCGGTCGTTCCACTTAATTAGCGTGCATATTAGTTCTTCCAGCCGGTCAACTTGTACCGCCGCTTCCCGTAAACACTCACGCACCTGATCAAAGTTTCTTCTTGTTGTCATGGAACTAAAAGGCCACACACTCAGTGAACTGATCAGTCCAGCAACCATCACGTTGAACTTCCCTACTGTAAAGGACACAATTGTCGCGGCTTGGATGACTCGGAACAACATTTTTAAGATAGAAACTTTACAAAACTGGCCGAAATTATTTGTAATTTTGGTAATTTTATTTCCTTTTATTTTATCGTTAACGCCATTCAGGCTGTTACATTGTTTTTCTACTGAACATATTACTGGATATCCAGTTATCCTTGAGTGTCCCACACTCTTCCCTGCTTTTTCAAAACTATCCCTGTCCATATTTCCTGGGCTGCTTTGGTTGCATTCCTTTGGCAATTAAGGCCGATTTATACCACGTAACTTTCACTTTACTTCCGCTTTACTTCGGCGTAACTTAATCGAAAATTAAATAAAATACATGGGAATGTATTGGCAAATTTATAGTTCACTTTAGTGCTACTTTTCTGATTCATTTAGCTTGAAGTCGTATAAAGTCATACTAACTCGAGACCCGAGCTTGGCCATCATGCGCAAAATTTGCAAAAATGAGATATTCGCCCTTATTGTCAAGGGTAGTGATTCCAGAATATCGCTTCGTATACGATACCTGTTAGGTCTTCTTATGTAGGTTTTACAAAGCGATATTCCGTTATTACAGCCCAGGTATAAATTGTCAGAAGTCGCGAGTTCAGACGCATGCGCTTTACTGATCCCAATTTCACGTAACTTTGCAATCTGTAAATTAGGCAAATTTGTAAAGTTAAGTGGAAGTGAAGTTACGCCGAAGTAAAGTAAAAGTTACGTGGTATAAATCGCCCTTTAAGGCTCGCTGTGCACTAGCGCCTTTGTAATTACCAGGTTTGTGCCGTTGCTTGCGTTGTTTTTATTTGTTTCACATTGCTTTATTGCTTCGGGGTTTTTCTGCTGGCTTACATTGAAAGAAGAACCTTCTTTCAAAGTAGAGTTTTGTTAATTTGTTAAGCCGTTAATTAAAGACTCTTTGAATTGTAAAAATAAAATGAAGACATCTGGTCAATGTCTCATTTTCAGGATTCGTTGCCATGACCAGTGGCGTAGATTCCTGCGGCCTTTGTGAATTATTTTTAACTTGCTTGCTTAACTCATTTATTTATGTTTGTAGCTCGTTGATTTTCAACCCTATGCTCGCGGTTTAATTTCTTGAGGGATTCTCCAAGACCGCTTCGGAGTTTAAATTCTCCGAGACAGGTTGAAGGCGCACATTTGAACAAGGCGTTTCCTGGGTTGCTCTGTTAAACGGCGACCAATCATTATTGTTATTATAAAACAAAGATTCTCTCCAAACCACACTTTATTTAGAAAAATCTGAATACGTATTTCGACACTTAGCTGTCGAAATACGTATTCAGATTTTTCTAAATAAAGTGTGGTTTGGAAAGAATCTTTGTTTTATATTAAACATTCGCCACAGAAATCATCAATTATCCATTATTGTTATTGCCAAAGCGAGTCGGCCTCCTCTGGTGCTCGTTACTATAGTTGCCCTTGTTTGCGTAGTTGTTTGGCCTCGTTATTGTTGCGTTGATATTGTTTCCCGGTCTCCTAAATGATCCGTTGTTTTCTGAACTTGCGATAAGTTCGCTTGTCTCCCTTGATTGTTTGCAACCTAAAGCATTTTGGTGCTTCATGTACCTTTTTAAAACATTGCTGGCATGTCGCTATGTCTTGTCTAGGGTAAACTGCTACTTTCTTGCACTCTCGCTTAAGGTGGCCTACTTCCCCGCACTGGAAACACGCACCCTTGTTATCTTGAGACACTTGGCATGTGTGAGATTGATTTACCTGCCTAGTTGTGTTTTTAATGCTCTCTCTCGCAATGTTTACTGCTCGTTCGACTTATAACGGTTCCGCAAAGAGAACTTTCTCTCTAATCGGAGATTTCAAATTCGATGTGAATTGCATAAGTATTCTTTCGTCCAACGATTCCTCTTGAAATTTCCTTCTGTCTGGGTCCGCAGAGAATATAACTGTTATGCGCTAGTACCTTCAACCGCATGAAAAATTTACGCGCGGACTCCTTGCTTCTGATTACAATTCATGTATGTATTGTGCAGTAAGCTCTGCCGGCACTTGTAGCTTGCAATAAACCGTAATGAAATTACGCGAAAACTTGTCCCACGTATCAATGTCATAGCTTTCCGTATCCAAAAATAATTTTGCTTCCCCAGTTAACTTAAGCCATGCTACCATCAATTTTTTTTGTTCTCCGACCAATTCGCTAACGTTCCTACACCCTCTACTAATTCTATGAATGTCCTAGCATTACTAGTGCCATCAAAAAGTGGAATTAAATCAATGCTCGCAACTATTGCGGGCGAATTATTAATAACTGGGGTCGCTAAACAGCGACTTCTTACCGTCCATTGTAATATTTGGAGTCTTTTCTAACTAAAAACAATTAACACAGAAAGTCTATGAGCTTTTTCCGTTATGAAAAAGAAAAACACCTGACACCAAATGTCGCTGTTTAATATCCAACTTAATAAAACTACTGTGTTTATTAATTGAGTATTTAATTAAAAAATATAGGTTTTAGTACAAAACTACGTTGAGCCCGTCTATCTGTCAAGAGCGAACTGCCCGTGCCCGGAAGAGGCGCCACTTGTCAATACCATAGCACAAGGAGTGTTTGCTCACACGTCAGACGGCAAGTTGCAACTTATATTAAGAACCGCTAAATATACAACACGCTCTCTTTTTAAGAAACTACAAATCTTATTAATAATTTTAACCATTTAACTAACTTATGTGGCTAAATAAGTAAAACAAGAAAACTTACTTAATCTGAATCAGATGATGTCACGCTAAGCTGGTAATCGCGAAGATACGATGGTTTTTTACGTATTCTTTTATTGGGTAATTTATTGTTGTTTTCGTTTTCATTAGCAGATACGAAATCTTGACTCTCATTGGTATCATTTAATTCTGAAAGATTTATATTTTGATTAATACCTAAGTCAGCATCATGAATAACAGAATCATCATCTGATTCCGATGTGGGCAAATCTGGCAAGTCATTTAAAACTGAGCCATTATTTTGATTAATTACTAAGTCAGGATCATGAATAACAGAATCATCATTGGATTCCGATTTGGGCAAATCCGGTAAGTCATTTAAAACTGAACCATCGCTTGTTGGTTTTGAGTCAACTTTATTAAAAAGATATTCAATTTCATAAATAATCTCAAGATTGGGAATTCGAGTTTCAAAGGGTAGGTTGGTCTTATTAATAAAACGTCTATTTCTCCTATATGAGTTTCCTTTAAGGTCCTTTACTAAATACGACCTATCATTTGAATAATCAACAATATAACCTTTTTCCCATTTACCCCCTTTTTGAAAAAGTATTTTATCGTTTATAGACAGTTTAGGCAAATCTTTAGCTGTTTGGTCATACCATTCTTTTTGCGATTTATTTTTACTTTCAATTTTTTTATTAATTAATTCACTATCCAGCAATTTGGGTTTTAAGTTTTCTGTAGTGGTAGGAACTTTTGTTTTTAATATTCTGTTAAGCAACAATTGAGCAGGTGAATAGCCCATGCTTGACAGTGGCGTGTTTCTATATTCAAGTAAAAATAAAGGTAAGTCTTTGTCGGAACCAACTTTTTTGAGATAATTCTTCACAATACCTACAGATTTTTCGGCTAGGCCGTTAGACTGATGGTGATGAGGACTGGAAAAAAACAATTTAAAATTCCAATCATCAGCAAAATCTTTAAATTTCTGGCTATTGTCGGAAAAAAATATTTCAGGTATTCCTAGACGGCCAAATATTTCTTTACAGAATTCAATTACAGTATCTGCAGTTTTTAAATTAGTTCTTTTAACCTCAATCCACTGTGAATATGAATCAACAATTAACAAGTAATTTTTTTGATTAAATTCGAAAAAATCAGAACTTAAGTTCTGCCACGGTCTTATAGGTATTGGATGTGACACAACTCACAAGGGTTTCCTTTTGATTTGATTTTTGGTTCAACTGGCAAGGTTCACAATTGTTTATAAAGTGCTCAATATCTTTTGACATATTCTGCCAATATAAAACTTGTCTAGCGCGCAATTTGGATTTAACTATGCCAAGATGAGATGAATGAATAAGCTCAAGCATTTCCTTTTGTAAGGTTTTTGGAATTATAATTCTATTGTTTAAGAAAAGCATGTTATCTGAGTAAAAAATGTCATCTTTTAGTCTAAAAAATTGCTTTAAATCAGAATTTAATTTTTTGTCGCTTTTTGGCCAGCCCAGCATACAGAATTCTGCAATTTTAGAAAGAATTTTATCATTGTCAATTGCGGTTTTCTATTGTTTAAGAAAAGCATGTTATCTGAGTAAAAAATGTCATCTTTTAGTCTAAAAAATTGCTTTAAATCAGAATTTAATTTTTTGTCGCTTTTTGGCCAGCCCAGCATACAGAATTCTGCAATTTTAGAAAGAATTTTATCATTGTCAATTGCGGTTTTAAATTCAAGTTTTTTCTTTTCAGATATAGGAGCATTTATTGCAAGGCTATGAACAATGTAGCTCATTTCCGGATCCTCCGGGGTATTTACCTCAATAAATGATCGCGAAAGCGCATCTGCGACAAGCATATTTTTGCCAGGCAAATAAACTACTTCTAAGTCATACTTCAAGAGTTTCAACAGCATTCGTTGAAGTCGAATTGACACTTTATTAATATCTTTTTTAAATATCGACACAAGGGGGCTGTGGTCTGTATGAACAATAACTTTTCTTCCATAAACATAAGTATGGAATTTTTCAAATGAAAAAACAATGGCATTAAGTTCTTTTTCGATTTGGGCATATTTAATTTCAGCATTATTAAGTGAACGTGACGCGTAAGCTACTGCAGCACCATCTTGTATTAGACAGCAACCCTGACCTTGACTGGATGCATCACATTGTATGACAGTTTCTTTTTTAGGATCAAACATTTTAAGTACCGGTGGCCGTGTAATGATAACTTTTAACAACTCCAGTTCATGTTGTTCTTTTTCGGTCCAAATAAAGTCGACATTGTTTTTTGTTAAATTACGCATGTTGCAGGTCATACTCGAGAGATTTGGAATGAATTTTGAAAAGAATTTAAACAAACCTAAAATCCTTAATAAATCCTTTTTATTATTAGGAGGTTTTATAGCATTTACAGCGTCAATGTTTTTTTGGTTGGGTTTTATGTCATTTTTTGAGACAACGTGCTACCTCTGGCATTTTAAACTGAAATTTGTTGAAATTAAACTTAATGCCCTGTTCCAGTGCTCTTTCTAAAACTAATTTTAAAATGCGATCATGATCAGAGTCAGATTTTCCGGCTATTATTAAATCGTCAAAATATATTTCGACACCTTGTATGTCACCAAAAATTTCATTATTTCGCTTTTGAAAAATTTCCGGGGCGTTAGATACGCCAAAAGGTAAACGGTTAAACTTATAGCGGCCAAATGGTGTGTTAAACGTGCAAAGTTTTGAGCTTTCTTCATCGAGTTGAAGCTGCCAAAAACCGTCTTTCATATCGAGAACCGAAAAAACTGAGTTTCCTACTAATTTATTTAGTATATCATCGCTTGTGGGAATTTGATAGTGTACCCTAAGAATGAATTTATTAAGAGGCTTGGGATCCAAACAAATTCGTAATTTTTTATTAGGTTTTTCCACTAAGAGAAGACTGTTCACCCAATTTGTAGGATAGTCCACTTTGTCAATAATCTTTAATTTTTCAAGCTCATCCAGTGTTCTTTTTAGTTCATCATGCAAAGCTAGGGGAACCCTTCTGTGACACTGAATTACTGGTTCAGCATCGTGTTTCAATTTTATACTACAAGTCCCGGGAATCCTACCAAGACCGTTAAAAATTGTCGAAAGACTGTCATAAACTTCTTTTTTAGTTTTAAACGAAATAACATTAGTAACAAGTTCATTAATTATTTTAAAATTTCTGCAATCTTTAAAACTAAAGAGAGGTTCAGCTTTAAATGGTACAACGACATATCTTACATTATAAACAAAATTATTAAATACAGTCTTTAAAATTACCTCTCCTTTTGGTTTAGAAATAAAATCTCCAAACGAAACCAAGTTAACTTTACTTGGGCGAAGATTTCGCTGGACATCATGAGGCAGACTTTGAAAAGAGTCAGCTGGAATCACACTAACCTCTGCGCCAGTATCAATTTTAAAGTTCATATTGACTCCTCCAACATTAATGGTTTCATACCACTTGGATGCATTTTGTTTGATTTCACCGATGTAGAGCATTTCAGGTTCGGACGTGCACAATGGTTTATCATTTTTAAAACTTTCGAAAGTGTCAGTATTTATATTCTCCAAGTTATTTTCATCAGGAACTTCATTTTGCTGAATTGAGTGTGCCTTTTTTTCTTCTTGTTTAGACCCTTGTTCTTTTCGACAGCTGGCTGCGAAGTGTCCCCTCTGGTTACACAATTTGCAAGTTTTAGTGGATGCTGGACATTTGTCGGGAAAATGTTCATAATTGCAATTATAACACTTTATTTTTGCACTTGGTTTTCTGGCTATGTAGTCAATGGACTCTGATTCACCACCGTCCAAAACTTTAACATAGTTCTTGCTCAGTTCGATTGATTTGACGAAGTCCATAATTTTATCAACAGATATCTCATTGTCTCTAAGAAGCCTTTGTTGGATATCTTTATCTTGCAGGCCTAGTATCAACCTATCTCTAAGCATGCGGTTTTCATAAGATTTTTTACACTCGCAAACAAAATCACATAAAGAAGCTTGCTTTTTAAGTTCTTTTAGGTAGTTGTCTATGGGTCGTTCACCTTGTTCAAGTTTATTAAACTTAAACGTTTCCATGGTTACATTCTTTTTCGGAATAAAGAAGTTATCAAAAGCTTTCAGGACATCTTTAAGCTTCATTTTTTCGTCCTCCTTGAAAGTGTTGAAAATGTCAATTCCCGAGTCACCTATCGCCGTAAGTAGCATGGCTACTTTTAATTCGTCATCACATTGTTCTTTTTCTGCGGCCTTTAAATACAGCAGAAACTTTTGCCTCCATCTGAGCCACGAAACACTGTTTGTCAGCTCGTCCAACGGAGCTGGCGGCTTAAAGAACTCCATCTTTGTTGCAAGCACTCGCAAACACAACTAAAAATGTTTTCTTCACTTAAAGTGCACGTCTAAAACTGTAGAATTTGTCTAAACACCTGACACCATGTTTAATATCCAACTTAATAAAACTACTGTGTTTATTAATTGAGTATTTAATTAAAAAATATAGGTTTTAGTACAAAACTACGTTGAGCCCGTCTATCTGTCAAGAGCGAACTGCCCGTGCCCGGAAGAGGCGCCACTTGTCAATAACATAGCACAAGGAGTGTTTGCTCACACGTCAGACGGCAAGTTGCAACTTATATTAAGAAACGCTAAATATACAACAGTCGCAGGCCACGGCTATGTATTGAAAGAGAAAAATACCCGTGGTCTGACAATAAAATATTTACTCTTGATTTTGTAAGGTAATTTGACTTTGCTTTGATTTTACTGGTTATTTTACACTTAATAAGCCTTTGCATAGGTTTTTTTCCTGTTCATAAACTATGTTTTTAATTATGTAGTCTTTATTTAATTAAGATCTCATACCTCTTGCCTCCCCTAGAGCTCCTGGATTGACGGTGGTTTCCTCCGTGCCTCGAATTTACCCAATTAGATTCAGCCACAGCGTGGTTATCACTAGCTGCAGCTTGCCCGCCAGTAGTACAAGAGCCTCCTCGGTCAATGTCTCTGCTTCCTCGCAAATTCTGTCTAGCACCTTCCCTTTTCGCATACCAGCCACAAATTTGTTCCTTAATACGCTTTCTAAATTGGTTGTAAACTTGCAATTTACGGCTAGACTTTTAATGCGGGCGAACCACTCCACTATGCTTTCATTGTCCTCCTGTTTAGCCTCGTAGAAGTTAATTCGCCCCCGGAAAACTGATATGTGTGGGCAAAATTGACCTTTGACCATATATAATGTACATTAACATAATCAAGTTGTTATGTATAAGATGCAGTTGTACATTTTTACATGGATAATAGGTTTATGATTTGTCACAACACTTAAAAAATTCAACAAGTTTTAAAATTAATATAAAAGATAAAATTTAAACGTTGTTTAACAAAACACCATTTTACACTTTATAATAAAATAAACGAAATTTAAACTTTAAACTAATAATAAAATACAAAAAATTATTGAACAATTTAAACACGTTAATAGAACTTTGGACTCAACTAGAGTATACTAACCATTTAACTGATTAACTTTCTTAAAACACTAAGACAGTTCCCCTGCCAAATTGGCATGATAAAAATTAACCAATCATAATTAGAGAAATCCGTGGGGAGCTATTTAACATCTTAGCTAACCAATAGAAAACTCTTTTTATGACATCATGAAAATAAAATAAGAAGAATTCTTATCTATTTTTTCCCACTGGAAAGTCACTTATGTTTAATAAACATTTAAAAAAATATTTATTTCATTTCTACCCTCAAAATATGCGATCAGATTCCGAATTCTTTCACACAAAACAAAATTAAACATTTGCAATGACTTCATCAAAATTATACAGGGTGTTTGTGGCTCGCCACATCCCTACAATCTCACGGAAAAGAAAATTGAAAATTTTCTTTTTTAAAACTTTTGAAATTTGAAAATGGCAATGTCCTCTCTTGTCTACTTAACCTAAACTGACCTATCAACTAAATAAAACATAAACGGGTTAATTCCAAACATATCTACAATAAAGCCAGAAAAAAAATGAATTTACAGAATATACCTTCAATAAAATTTTAGTATTAGAGATAAACAGTTCCAATAACATATAAGGTAAACTTAAGGTCTCTTGTATATACTAGGTATGGCCAACTTTGACACTTATGACAGTTAGATCAAATTGCATGGCTTACTAGATTAAAAAAACAATGCTTTTTCATTGTCTTTTTAATCTAGTAAACCATTCAATTTGATCTAACTGTCATAAGTGTCAAAGTTGGCCATACCTGAGTATATTCAAGGGACCTTAGGTAAACTTGGTTAAATGGGCCAAAGATTTACAATACTGATTTTTATAGGCCCTTATCTCGAAAATAGTAAAAGCACGGAATTTGGAAAATTAATTGATAAAACTATAAAGACTTAAGATGATGTTACAATAAAGAAAATTAAAAAAAAAAATTACAAAAAAAATTGTGATTTTTGACTTTAAACCATTTTTCATCACGTGCAAAATTTTTCTTCCGAATTCGATACCTCAAGTACCTTTCCCGGATAATGCTTTTTTTCATAATTACCTTTAACGAAATCCCCTACAATAACAGCTATTTTTAGTTGCAAATCGACTTCATCAGATGACGAATTATATGATTGTTCTGGTTCAGATTCGGAAGATTCTGATAAGACATATTTAGATGGAACTTCTTTATTGGGCGTATTTTTCTTCATAACTTTTTTTGATTTTTTGTCTGCTTTGGTTGGTTCTGTAGGGATTTTTGTAGTTTTTTTGATTGCAAATCGGCTTTATCAGTTGGGGAATCATATGAGTGTTCTGGTTCAGATTCGGAAGATTCTGATAAGACATATTTAGATGGAACTTCTGTATTGGGCTTATATTTCTTCACAACTTTTTTTGTCTTTTTTTCGGCTTTGGTTGGCTCTGTAGGGATTTTCTTAGGTTTTTGTTTCTTTAGCATTTTCTTTTTTTCTTGATCTTCCGCTCTCTTTTCTTGTTCTTGCTTTAACTGGAGAAACTCCTTTGTTGTTATTACCTCTGCCCCGTTACAAATTCTCCTTTTTGTTTTTCTTTCGGGTTCTATTCTTGAAGTATTGTTTTCTTTGGCTAAATTAATTAGTATTTCCTCAAACGTTAATTTTGATAGTCCTGGCACATTAATGGTTATTTTGGTAGTTTTATCCACATTATTCTCATTTTGTCCCAAATCCTGAATCGTTGTGTTTGATGGTCCTGGCTTATTTGATGGTCCTGGTTCATTTGACGGTCCTGGTTCATTTGACGATCCTGGTTCATTTGACGGTCCTAATTCATTTGATGGTCCTGACTCTTTGGTTATTTTGATGGTTCCTTCTTGATTATTTTCTGTTTGTTCAAAATTCTCAAATGTTGTGTTTGAAGGTCCTGGATCATTGGTGGTTATTTCAGTAGTGTTTTCTTCAATATTCTCGTTTTCTTCAAAATCCTGTTCAATATTTTTTTGCGTTTTGTTGTTTTTGAAGGTATGATCTTAGTTCCGCTGGTCGAAATTTATTTTTAGGAAAAATTTACCTATTGGCCTATTTTTTATAGGGTCATAAATACCGGTGGTCTTAAAACCATTTACTATATTCGATTCCGGCATTTTAGTATATACATTATTCAATAGTTCGACAAATGTATCTTTAGGGATTTTTTTTCACGGATTTGATCTCTGCCATTTTGTAAGATCACTATCCCATGTACATTTAAGGCTTTTAAAAACCGCAACGTCTAATGGCTGAAGAACATGCGACGTGTGAGGTGGAAACTTAAGGAGGGTAATTTGGTTTTAAATGGCACAATTTATTAATTCTAAAGACACGTGACTGGCATGGCCATCATATATTAAAAGAACGGGTCTTTCGTCCGTTAGTTTAGGAATAAAGTTCTTTTTAAACCAATTTAAAAATATTTTACTATCCATCCAACCCTTCTTAGTGGCAGCAAAAGAAGTTTCCTCTTTTATGGTAGGACTTATCCACGACTACATAATGTTTTTTCTTTTAAATACGCAAAGCATGGGCATTTTTTACCCGTAGCCGAACAACAAAAAAAGGACAGTGGTATTTTCTCTGCCTGCTGAACTTACCTGCGCCAACTTTGTGCGCCTATAGGTCCAACTACTTTGGTCTTGCTGGGATCATTATTAAAGGAAGTCTCGTCACAATTGTAAATTAGGTGGGGTTTTCCTAGTAATTCCAAATCGGTAACTGTCTTTTCTAGAAGATCGTAGAAACCATAATATTGGATACTGGATATTTTGTTGTTGTTTTTATTTGTTTCGCATTGCTTTATTGCTTCGGGGTTTTTCTGCTGGCTTAAATTGAAAAAGGAACCCTTCTTTCAAAGTAGAGTTTTGTTGATTTGTTAAGCCGTTAATTAAATACTCTTGAGTTGTAAAAATAAGACATCTGGTCAATGTCTCATTTTCAGGATTCGTTGCCATGACCAGTGGCGTAGATTCCTGCGGCCCAATTATTTTATTATTTATAATTATATATATATAATTTTCTGAAAAGTCGATATGAATTAAGACTTCATCACATTTTAATTGCGACTCGAGTTGATTTATTGCTTCGAACCAGTGTTGCCAGACTCTCAATACCGAATTTCCATAGATTGGTTCGTATAATTCCGTAGATTTCTTAAAATAAAAGTATAAAGTACCAAATTAAAAAAAAAAAATAAAACAAGACAATTTACTGAACATAAAACTTTATAAAATCTCAAATTAAAAAAATAACGAGAATCTAAACAAAAATAATTATTTACATTCTTACGAAACAAAATGTAAAACTTATTTTGACTATAAACTATAAGGAACACATAAAACTAAAACCTAAAAAATATATAAAATGTAAAAGTGAACATTTAAATCGTTGTGCAATATGCAATATACAATCACAAAGTAATTATAAGTAACGAAGAAATAATAAAGCTTTTTTTAACACAGATTGATTAGTTTTTACGAAATGAATATAGAGTAAGATTACAACGAAAAAACTTTTAACGACTTTTTGAACAATTAGGTATAAATGTTATTACTAGTCATTGTTTTAATGACATTGTCATTAATTTGAAAATCATAACAAGAGGCGTTGTGAAAAAACTTTTTTGTGTGTAATATTCCACAAAGAGTATCTGTATTTAAACGGTTTCTAGTTTTTGTTTTGTTTAAATTTACTGCGGAAAATATTCTTTCCACAGTAGCAGTGCTATGGGGCAAACTTTGTATGTGGTCGGTCAGTCTTGTCAAAAGCGGAAAAGAAGGTTCATTGTTATTTTGTAACTTGCTAACATTCAACCAAAAATCCTCAAAGTCAGCTGAAAAATTAAAGTTTCGTCGGGAATGTTTGGAAGGGTTTTCCACTCTTTATCCAATGGGTTAAGTTCGTATTCTTCAAAAATATGTGAAAAATTTGTTGCTATTAAGGCAATGGAGGTTTCTTTTTTGTCTTTAATATTTTTAAGGTATAAGACAATGTAAATGTCGCAATGGGTTGTCTTTGAAATTAAATCTTTGTTTCGTTTGTTTGCATAACTCTTGGTAGAATGACAAACATGTCAATCTAAACTTTCTCAACTCTGCAGGTGGAATCTCCCGATTTTGGGCAATGGACATCATGACTGAAGCTCCAAGGTCTATTTCTTCTAATTGTTTAAAATGTTGCGGATTAAGAACATTTATATTAAAAAATACGTTATCTTTTATTACCGATTTTTTTATGAATAATTCTAAAATGCTAACATATGCTGTTTTAATTTTGAAGTATAGTTTGTGAATTTTCGGACTTTCCGATTGCATTTCTTTGTTTAAATCGGTAACAAAAGGTAAAATAAAATGAAAATTGAAAATATAATTTTGAAAAGATATTAGTTAACTTATCATTTATTAATTTGGCAAGTTCGTTTCTGGGCACTTCTAGTACTTCATTTTGAAAAAATAATTTTAGAGAATTCCACTGCTCTAATAATCTTTTTACTACCGAAATTAAAGAAAGCCATCGGGTTTGAGATGGATGCAATAGCTTATAAGGCTTTACTTCACAAAATAGTTGAAACTCAACATATTGCCCAAATTTTTTGCAACTATATTTAAAATATTTGTGCACTTCACGCGATAAGGTTTCTACAGACTCAGATAATTTTTCGCATGAGTAAGACGCACATAGGCCAAATGAATGGCAAACACATTTTAAAATAAAAAGATTTGGAATTTCATCTTTAAACATTTTTGACACCGACCTTTCGGCCCCCATCATCACATTTGCCCCATCAGACGCGAAGCCAATCATGTTTGTTATATATGGTATATTATATTTTAAGAAAAAAGCTTTAGTAACATTAAATATAACTTCAGCAGTAGCTTCAACCACTTTAATTAAAGTTAGAAAACAATCTTTTGATTTGTTGTTAATAAATACTCGCACGACTAAAGCTAAATGCTTTATAGAGCCTTTATCAGAGGACTCGTCAATTAACAACGAAAATTTATTTTTTTGCAAAATTGTCACTAGCTCCTTGAATTGGTAGTCCCCTAGGACGTTTTTTATGATACCTGAAGCCTTGGTCCTGCCACATTGCAGCCCTGCTGCTATCTTTGAATCCGGACATACTTTTTTGATTAGTTCTGGTAAATGATCAGCCACAGCAATTGGTATATTGTGCTCAACAATAAATGCAGAAAGTCGGATTTCGCCTGTCTGAATCATTTTCTTTTCATTCCTAACTGCCTGAAATTTTTCTATTTTCGGCTGGCCCCGAATAATTGTTGCTTTTTTTTTATGCTTGCTCCCAAGTTCATGCCTTGTAATTTCAGTTAGTCCGCCGATGTAATTTTGGCAGCAAATGTTGCAGTAGAAGTGGTTATCATCAATTTTGCTTTTTTTAAGCCAAGAAAATTTAACTTCCCATTTGGCCAGGTATTTTTGTTGATATCGTGGCTTCTTAGGCACAGTACCGGAGGAAGAGGCCTTGCTTGAATCATCACTTTCAGTGTCACTCATTGTAGAATTGTGCCTAGATTTAAGAATATTATTACACTTGAAATAATAATAACTAATTGCTTACCTTATAAGTTATAAGAAACAAACAAATACAAAAAGTTGCTGAATTTGATTTTTGATTCAGATTATTTCAGTTCTACATCTACATCGGACAGTTGACACTTGACAGCCCTGTTGCTGTTTTATTGTAGATATTTCTGTTCAATAACAAAGACAGAATGATATTTTGACGCCCAATAAAATAGGTTGGGGTTCTTCTTCTTCTTCGATTTGATTTATGTCCTGAGTCACACTGAACCTCTTTAAAAATTTGATTAAATAAAAAAAAATGTTGAATTTGTATTTTATGTAGTACATCTCTTAAAAATTTAATAAATAAAATAAAAAAGTAAAATTCCGTAGATTTGATGCCTTATTCCGTGGTTCCGTAGGAATGATTCAAAATTCGTAGATCTACGGAAAAATCCATGAGTCTGGCAACGCTGCTTCGAACTGATAATTAATGTTAGCAAGATGTGACATATATTTTTCTATTGAATTTTGTAAGACCTGTGTCATTTCTTTCTAATTTTAATTTCGTCCTTAACTGTTTTTGAACATAGATTTTCGTTATCTTTGATCTTAACTAATTCGGTTTTTGTCACCCACTTTTTGTAAGATGAGGACTCGTCTCCATCAAAATCTTCAAATTTTATAATCTTGGTAGCACAATCTTTACATCTTCTTTCCAAATAAGATAATTTTCTATTTTCGCAACAAGTCTTTTAACCATGTCTTCTGCATTGGAATATGGTATCATTTTTAACAACCCCATTTTGGAAACCAATAAGATACGGTACCTTCCGTTCCCTATATTCCGGGGCTGAGGGTCAACGGGCCCCGGAAAGTATGGCCCTGGACTGGATTCTGGATTGACTCAGTGGTGTAGTATGGGACGTAGTCCTGAACAGATGGGGAGAAGGATGGCGAATATCCTTCCATTGGCAATTCCTTTATACTGCTCCGGATTGATGAGGGCAATAATTCATGGGCCTCAGTGGAGTCATCATCGGCGTTGGAGGACGCTCCATTTCTCCAAAGGCTTCCAACGGGGTTGGGGATGAGGGCGCCGGACTTTGGCTGCGAGACCGTTTATCTGGCTCGACCTGCTCATGGTCCACGTACTACGCTGCGGTCCCGAGCACACCGCGGTCGTTCCACTCAATTAGCTTGCATATTAGTTCTTCCAGCCGGTCAACTTGTACCGCCGCTTCCCGTAAACACTCACGCATCTGATCAAAGTTTCTTCTTATTGTCATGGAACTGAAAGGCCACACAGTCAGTGAACTGATCAGTCCAGCAATCATCACGTTGAACTTCCCTACCGTAAGGGACACAATTGTCGCGGCTTGGATGACTCGGAACAACATTTTTAAGATAGAAACTTTACGAAACTGGCCGAAATTTTTATGACATGAAAATTACATAAGAGTAGTAAGAGACGCCATTTTTTCCAAGATTTTTTGGTGCTGAATAAGCAGTTCCCAGAGGAAAGATTTCTGATCTATTTTTTCCCACTGGAAAGTCACGTATGTTTAACAAACATTCAAAAAAATATTTATTTTATTTCTACCGCCAAAAGATGCGATCAGATTCCGAATTCATTCCTACAATAGAAAATTAAACATTTGCAATGACTTCATCAAGATTATACAGGGTGTTTGTGGCTCATCACATCCCTCCATTTTTACGGAAAAGAAAATTGAAAATTTTCTTTTTTAAAACTTTTAAAATTGAAAATGGCAATGTCCTCCCTTGTCTACTTAACCTAAACTGACTGCAAAGAGTATCTCAGAAAATGTTGATTTTATAAAAAAAAACTAAACGCAAAAAATTAACGCATCTGCAAAGAGTATCTTTTAACCCGCTCAAGGAGCTAACCCGCTCAAGGATCTAACCCGCTCAAGGACCTAACCCGCTCTTATTTTTATAATTGAATTCCTTACGCACACTACACACTATGCATGACTATGCTCGAACCTTTACGCAAGAAAAAGGAGGGGTGAATTAAGTGCACATTTATAACTAAACAAAGTACCTATTAAAGTAATTTATTACAGTAATAATGTACTTCATTACTTGGCTATACAAACCACCATAATATACCTTCTTCAAAAGCCCGAGCTTTATGAAAACCTTTAAGGGCTTTGGTCCCTCTTGGTGACTTTAGAAGAAATACTTCCTTAATGAATGTAGTTTTTTTTAAACTTTCTCTTCTTGTAATGGAACTATTGCGTACACCAGTACGATTTGTATTTAAGGGAGTTCGGATGCTTGGGAAGAGTCTTCTACCTTTATCTCTAGTTGTGAATGGTCCTGTACTAGATTATACAGCTGTTGTAGCTTGTGAAGCTGTTGTAGGTGTAGGAGCAGTTGGTCCAGCTTGTGAAGCTTGTAATGCATTATTTATTGAAGTTCTAATGTTTCGTAGAAGAAGTTCCACCTGGTCTTCAGCCATTCTAAATTGGTTGAAAATGAATTATAAATTGCCCTTCTTAACACACTTGTTACTTTTAAACTATATTTTACTAAAGGCCGATTTATACCACGTAACTTTCACTTTACTTCGGCGTAACTTAATCGAAAATTAAATAAAATACATGGGAATGTATTGGCAAATTTATACTTCACTTTAGCGCTACTTTGCTGATTCATTTAGCTTAAAGTCGTATAAAGTCGTACTAACTCGAGACCCGAGCTTGGCCATCATGCGCAAAATTTGCAAAAATGAGATATTCGCCCTTTTTGTCAAGGGTAGTGATTCCGAAATATCGCTTCGTATACGATACCTGTTAGGTCTTCTTATGTAGGTTTTACGATATTTCGTAATCACAGCCCAGGTATAAATTGTCAGAAGTCGCGAATTCAGACACATGCGCTTAACTCATCCCAATTTCACGTAACTTTGCAATCTGTAAATTAGGCAAATTTGTAAAGTTAAGTGGAAGTAAAGTTACGACGAAGTAAAGTAAAAGTTACGTTGTATAAATCGCCCTTAATTCTTGCGTATGAAATTTTATTCGAACAAAAAATTGCCCAACACAGTTGGCGTCAAAAACCCCTGGAAAATACTAAAAACAAGTAGGTACTTAAAATTTTGATTTGCTTTCTTCTCACAGTCTTGGTAGCATAATCTTTACATCTCCTTTCCAAACAAGATAATTTTCTATTTTCGCAACAAAGTCTTTTAACCATGTCTTCTGCATTGGAATAAGGAATCATTTTTAACAACCTCATTTTGGAAACCAATAAGATACGGTACCTTCCGTTCCCTATATTCCGGGGCTGAGGATCATCGGGCCCCGGAAAGTATGGCCCTGGACTGGATTCTGGATTGTACTCAGTGGTGTAGTATGGGACGTAGTCAGGAACAGATGGGGAAAAGGATGACGAAGATACTTCCATCGGCAATTTCTCCATACTGCTCCGGGTTGATGAGGGCAATAATTCATGGGCTTCAGTGGAGTCATCATTGGCTTCCAACGGGGTCGGGGATGAGGGCGCCGGACTTTGGCTGCGAGACCGTTCATCTGGCTCGACCTGCTCATGGTCCACGTACGACGCTGCGGCCCCGAGTACACCGCGGTCGTCCCACTCAATTAGCGTGCATATTAGTTCTTCCAGCCGGTCAACATGTATCGCCGCTTTCCGTAAACACTCACGCACCTGAACAAAGTTTTTTCTTACAATTACAAACGCGTAAATTTAGTGAAACCATCTGTTACTACTAAAATGTGTTTATTTTTCCATCTGGTTTTTTCTAGAGGACCTAGATATATATATATTCGTATGATTCTTCTTAAAGTTACAAGAAAATTACAATACGTTGTTCGGTATTGGTGGCGGCAACTCTTGCAAGCCCGGGAGAGTCCTAGGGACATGGTCCGGGCATCTAAGTGACGACTATTTGGACTGCAATATATTCCAGGACCTAGATGATCAACGTGAATAATGTCAAAAGGTTTATTACCCTTAGGAATATTGCAAAGAAGCCCTTCCTTTTTTTTTATGTAGGCGAATACGTAATGCATTTAAGACAATTTAAAATGTAATCTTCAACTTTTTGTCGCATATTCGGGAACCAATAATTGCGTTGAATAATTTCTAACGTTTTATCCAAACCAATATGTCCAACGTCATCATAACAGGTGTGAATGACATTACGCTGCTTTAATTTGGGAATACAAAACAATAAATTTTTACCAACTTTTTGATAGACTAATTCATCGCGTAGTTCTTGATGTCCCAACTCATCTCGGATTTTATTTATATCTGGATCTTTATCTTGAATGATAGAAAGATTACGTTCGAAAGTATTTTCTGATAGGACTAAAGGGCGATTTATAGAACGTTACTTTCTCTTTACTTCGGCGTAACTTTACTTCCGCGTAACTTAACAGATTTGCTTAATTTATAGATTGTTAAGTTATGTGAAATTGGGAACAGTTATGCGCATGTGTCTGAACTCGCGACTTCTGACTATTTACACCTGGGCGGTAATTACGGAATATACATAAGAAGACCTAACAGGTTTCGTACGAAGCGATATTCCGTAATCACCACACTTGACAATAAGGGTGAATATCCCATTTTTGCAAATTTTGCGCATGATCGGCCAAGCTCGACTTTCGACATTGTACGACTTGTACAGCTAAATGAACCAGCAAAGTAGCGCTAAAGTGAAGTATAAATTTGCTAATACATTCCCAAGTATTTTATTTAATTTTCTGTAAACTTACGCCGAAGTAAAGCGGAAGTAAAGTGAAAGTAACGTTCTATAAATCGCCCTTTAACGTTGAAGCACCCACTTAAACAATCAACATGACGCATTCTATCAGAAGACAAACCTACAAGTCTTTCCTGCGCCATAGTCGATCGCAATCAAGTTTTTAGTCTTTTTAAGGTAGAAAAACTTCTTTCTAAAGTCGCTACGCTGGCTGGCATTACTAAAATAATATGTAATGCAAAATTATAAATGGATATACATCCTTATCACACATTTTTATTGCTGTCATGCAGGAGTAAGGAAGATCCTCTTTCACCAGCTTTCACTTTTGCATCTAGAGGTCTAATTCAGAATCAAGGATTGCTTCAACATATTCCTTGGATTAACCAACAAATTTTAAAAGATAAAGCGATATGAATATATTACTGAATTGAATCTAAAGTTTAGGTCATCAACAGTGCCGTATTTAGACTTTTGCCGCCCCTAGGCAATCCAAAAAATGCCGCCCTAACTTCCCAGGAAATTATAACATTTATACAAAAAAATGTTGGAAATTTTATTAAAACAAAAAATACATGTTATATAAAAATTTAAAAACGAAACAGTATATTTAAAAAACTTATGTACATTATATTTATGTTTCTAAAAAGTTTGCTAACTTTATTCAAATTTTTTCTTCCTAGATTTTTGATTTGCAAAAATGTCAATAATTTTTTCAAAATCCAATTCCCTAACTATATCGGATTCTATGGCCATGATAGCAAGACTATTAAGCCGTTTGTCGACCATTGTCGATCGTAAATAATTCTTCACCCTCTTTAAGGTGGAGAATGATCTTTCGGCTGTGCAGTTAGTGGCTGGAGTGCTTAGAAAAATTCTTAATACAATGTCCAAATAAGGAAAAATACTTTGTAGATTTTTTTCAACAATTATTAGAGAAAACAACTCGGATAGTGAAATTTTTTTGGGGATTGAATTATTTAACTGTTGTTGGCTTTTTAAAAAAGGTTTTATCACATATATTGACAAATGATTTGTCAATATCTCTTTAAAAAATATCGCACTAATGGGTCGCTGCCGCAACAATTTGTGCATTACTTAAGTCTAAAATCTTTGTCAAAAAGCCATATTTTTCCATAATATTCTTATATGCAGTTAAACGTTTCTTAAATTCACTTAACATATTGTCCAAAATGACATTAAAGACTGACACTCTAAATAGGTCACTTCCAGTCAACGTAACTTCGTTGTTTCGGGATTCAGCAGAAGCTATTTTTCTTTTTCTTTGTCTTCCGGTTACGGAATTAAACTCTCCGGGGTATTTTGCTTTGGCTAGTGCTTCAAAAAACTCGTATTGAGTACGAGTATCCATGAGAAATTGAACTAAGCTTTCATAAAGTTCTACCACCATGTCTACGTCCATATTTTTGTTTTGTAGTTTTTGGCTAACGAGTTTAAACCTCTTAAGTATTTGGTCCCAGAAACTAGCCATAAAAAAGGTCTCGAGGCGTTCTAATTGTTTCAACAGTCCAACAGCTTCATTTTTTGTAATAGGTTTTTGAGAGACATCGTCAGAAATTTGAGTTAATGCTTCAACTATGGGAGCCCAATCTTCCACTAAACTCCTACATGCCTCAGCTTTTGCACTCCAACGAGTTCCGGTTGCTCGTTTGATGCTAAGAGACACTTTACATTGTTCTAAAATATCCCAACGGTGTGTTGACGCCGAAATAAATACGAATAAGTTTTGTAAAATGTCAAAAAATTTTACTGCTTCGAGACAACTTTCTGATGCACTTATGCCTATTAAATTTAACGAATGAGCTGCACAAGGAGCATATTCGGCCAATGGATTTAAAGTTTTCAATCGGGCCTGTAATCCAGAGTACGCCACAGACATATTCGCCGCATTATCATAGGATTGTCCTCGTAAATTTGAAATATCTAAACCTATGTCATTAATGGTATCCACTACTACTTTCTCCATTTCGGCCGATTTGTGCCCTGCGTTTGGCAAAAATTTTATAATCCGTTCTTCAGGCCCATTTTTGGTTACATATCGAATTACAAATGACAGTTGGTCAGTATGGGAAATATCGGGGGTGGAATCTACAATAACTGAAAAGTATTTCACCTGAATAATTCTTTTAATTATTTCGTTAAGGACTTCGTTTGCCATAAAATTGATAAATTGTTCGTAAGTATTAAAAGACAAATAAGACGTCGAACCCTTACCGGCATTGCCATATTTTTTAATGTGATTTGCTAGGAATGGATCAAATTCGGCAATAAGTTCCATACTCATAATGAATAAGCCACTATGGCAAGAGCCGAATTTGTCGGATGCCCCCCTAAATGGTAAGCCACGCATGGACTATGCCTTTACTACTGCAACCACCCTTTTTAACACGTTTCTCCAATAGTCAACCTCTATTTTATGCTGGGTTCTAAACTGTAGATCAATGTGCTTGTTAATATTTTTTCTGTCCACCATTACCATAATACATTCTTTGTGTTCACTCGTATTTTCATGTTTAACTAATCTATTAGTAATATTTTTCCAGTCATTAAAACCTGTACCAGCAAAGGCTGCCTTTCCGACAAACAACTTGCATGGAACACAAAAAAGTTTTCCGGTGGTTGTGGAGTAGTTTAAGTAAGATCGGTATTGTTTTTCTCCATTTAAAAGTATTTTACTAAATGCCGACTTATTTAAATATCGCGTTGTGTCTGAATAAATACGTTTAGATTTTGAAAAATCCCAATTTTCGTTTAATTTAGTCGTATCAATGGACACTACATTTTCAATAAGCTCATCATTGATAATATTCCAATCAGCTGGATCGGCACTAAAAGAAGTTGGTTGTTGTTCGACCTCAATTTTATCCTCATTAGACGAGGTGGAAAGCAATGTTGGCAATGTTGCGGTTTCATTTTCGACAATTAAATGCTCGGCAATATTTTGACCATCTCCTAGTTCATGTTCATCTTCAATCAAGTCTTGAACTTGAACATTATTCTCATCGCGACTGTCACCAATATTATTCTCCTCGGTTTCTGTAGAATTTTGTGATGTAGGTGGATGGTTCTTAAGAAAAAAATTATCTAATTTTTTCTGTTTCGACTGTTTCACAACTGATTCCAATTTTTGTTTTTTTTCAGCTGCTATTTTTTTATAGGCACCGCCGCTTAAGCGTTTGCGACCGTCACTCATATTAGTATTTTGTTTCTGTGCAATTAAAAGAGTCAGCAGTTTTCAGGTTTCAAGGCTTCCAATTTTTAATAAATAATCGAATAATGAATCCAAGAGACCTGAAATTATAATCATTGTTTACTATATTAAGTAATAAATAATCTTTTCCAATTAGGCAAACTAAACTGAAAAAAAAAAAACAATTGTTGTTTGTCCGGGATGTTTATTATAAAATTAAAAAAATAAAACAACATCAGAATTAACTTACCTTAGTCTCAAAGTTTAATCTAAATAATGATTTCTTAATAAGCAGGGTTTTTACAAATACAAAAGCATTTTAAATTTAAATTAGAACTGGAATGAAGGATTAATGAACAACAATAAAACGATAAAATAACATATACGTATCACAATTCAATAAAATGTATCAGATGTCAAATTAAATGTGAGGTTAAGTTCGCTACATGGTCTAGTTCGAAATTGCGGTAGTTACAGAGTACGTTCGAATTCCACTCAGTGACTCAAGCATAATTAAGTCCTAAACTTATGCCGCCCCGCCTACTTAAATACCTATCAAGAGGTAAATTTTTATTATATTTTAAACATATTTTTTTTTGCATTTTCGTTTTTTTTCCCTTTTTAAAAAATTGCCGCCCTAAAAATTCTCCGCCATAGGCAATTGCCTTGTTTGCCTATGCCTGAATATGGCACTCGTCATCAATTACATTGTCTAAAAGGGGAATAAAGATTGTTATTTTGTAGTGTTGTTAATTCACCGGTGAATAACGTAGTTCACCAAATTCACCGGTTTTTTCACCGGTGTTTTTACCGGTGAAAAATGAATTTTTTTTAAGCTAAAAACAGATGTATTTCGGCTGTACAATTATATTGTGACCAAATACATATGTATTTTCTGTAATTTTTGGCGAAAAACTGTAAAAAACTTAAAAATACGCAAAAAAAAATAAAAATTTAATTTTTTTTATTAAGTTTATTCTTTATCTTTATTCAACATTTTTTATAATTTTTGTCAAATAAGTAACTAAAAAGTAAAAACTAAACCAGTAAACTGAGTAAACACAAAAAAGAAAAAAACTAATCATCTTCGTCGCAGAATGTGTTGGAGTCGGTGTAATCAATCCTAATTAGCCCAGAACGAGTATTACGAGAAGTATGAAGATCGTACTCGAACTCATTAACATTATTTATGTCATTCGAGTTGTCATTACTCTCGTCATTACTATAAAGTTCCACTCCACCATCAGAAACTTTTTCGAAACCATCTAACTCTAATTGAGTAATATTTTCATCCTAATCATCATAATTTTTGTTCCTGTCCACTACATTTTTGTCATTTTCACTGTCTGATTCACCGTCCAAGTCCATTTCTTCTTCATTTTCGACCGAAGAGTCTGTCTTTTCATCAGCTAATTCCAACGCATTGTCAATTTCATTTTCTCGTTCATTTCTATTTTTGTTGTTGTTGTTAATAATTTCTTCTAATTCTTCAACTGAAAGTAGGTTTAGGTTAAATTTTATGGCCACTCTTAACACTTCCTAAAATACTTAATTTGGATCCATTGATTCCATACAAATCTGGTCCTTCTGCTAAGCTGGACATCTTTGGGCACTCCCGAACATCGTAGTAAGGAATAGCCGCAAGCTGTGTCCAAAATAGCATTTGTAAACAGGGAAACTTGACTGGAAAATCCTAATGCATTTTCAGTTACACGTTGTAAAGATATTTTAATGGGTAACACATAAGAAGAAACATCAGCATCTTGAATAACGTGCGTAGTACTATCCGGGGACATTTCATTCCTAACCTCGCTCTTTGCCACAGGCAATCGCGTCGCAGATGTTGAACGCTACCACACTTATAACAGGAACCTCTTTCCCTTTTCGGTCTCGGACATGTAGAAGCAAAGTGGCCTACCTCATCACAGTTAAAACATTTTAAGGGGCCCACCTTTCGCGGTGCACCAGCGGTTCGATTATTTGAGCCTGAGCCGTCTGACGGATCTGTAGACGCTTCTGGAAGAGTTCCAGTGCCAACTCGATATGAAGGGGCACTTCCAACTGGCATAACGCGAATATCATTCATAACATTCAAAAAGTGGTTAAGTGTTAGGAATTCCTTCATTTTAGCTTGATTTTGCAGAACTACGTTATCAAATCCTTCGATTATGTATGTTATAAGTTCAGGTTCAGACAAATTTAACTTGTTTCCTAGCGCAACTTTATCCATAAAGTAAGTGTTGAATTTCTCGTTCCTTTTCCATCGGCAATTTTCAAATGTACGCATAGATTGTACAATGTTTTCTTTTACATAAAACATGTTTTCCATCGCAGTTTTAAGCTCAACGTAATCAAAGGAAACATTGTCGGGCTTAGAATGGAACCATTGAAGAGCAATACCTTTTAATTTGCTGACAACTATGGGGAGTATCTTACGGTCTTCGGGATCATATTTCACTCTGACAAATTCCACTCGCTGGAACCAAACCTTAACGTCTTCGCTCGGACTACCACCATATTCCGGGATTAATGCGCTCGTATCGCAGTTATGCACAAAATTTTGCTACTGCAGATTAACTGCACGAATAGCCGTTGTGATTAAATCATCTAAGGTAATTTGTGTTTGCGTTGTGGTCCCCGAAGGTCCTGCTGAATTGTTATAATCAACAAAACTCATTTTTCCCAAGCGTGTTTATAACCTCAAAAATCGTAAATTCTTCAGAGTCCAATTTTTCAGAATAATCGAACTAAATACGGCCTCAATCCCACTTCTGAATTTGTAGTTGCGTAAAATTAAACTTCATAAACTGATGATTATTCAAATTTATTTAGATATAAAAATATAAAAATAACGATCATCAGAAAAATTCATAACTCTTAAGAAAACCATAGACATAAGAATAATGATTCACAAGATTTTGTCAGCTGTTCTTTGTCATCAACTGACAGCACACAAGACAATGTTATGGCTGCCCTTCACGTAGCTTCTTCGTTGCTACTGGAGGATTGAAATGTTTTAAGTATGCGCGCGCACAGGAAGCTAAAAGAAATTAAACCGTGCTTGATTTATTTTAACTTCTTCTGCGCGCGCATACTTAAAACATTTGAATCCTCCAATAGCAGCAAAGAAGTTAGCTTCTAGAAGCTTGCAAGAAGCTGCGTGAAGCGCAGCCATTACCAACTTAAAACAAAAGGCGCGTAATTCAAATTATTTAAATTATTTGACTACAGTGTGAAAATGGCTATCTCTTTTTTTTTAATGTCTTGAAATATGTAAGATAAATTGGGTTTGTCACCTTCGATTTCTTTAATAACTGTGCATGGAACCTCAAGATACTCAATAATATTTTTAATAAGTTCCCAATATCATCTGATTGGATAGTTGACTTTAAGACTGGATCCATCACTTTTTTAATGTCCGCCTTAGCAGTAGCATTTCTATTGATTCCCTATTTTTTAAAAGACTACACAAAGAATAAAAATGACTGCCCCATCTGGTTTCTACGACGGTTATCAAAGCTGCCTACTCTAACCCAATCTTCCAATTTACACGCTCGCGAGCACACGCAAGCCGTAGTCTCCGGTGCCTTACAGTCAACCGTGGCCCCCTAGCGGCCCTAAATGGTGTTATGTTAGCCTACCTTAATCTTCTTCTAACAAGTTCTGGAGATACCAATAGTACGTGGGTAGCCAAAAGTTGAGTTTGACGAAATGTACTCGTCACAAATTTTTGGCCCAGCGCATTAATTCGTAAATATTTTAAATGTTATTGATGTTGGTGGTGGTCTCTGAAACTTTTTGAATTGATTAAATCCAATCCGTTTAAATACGTTTCAAATCGAATAATACGTGATTTTATTTGACCTCTACTAAAGACTAAAGGTTTTAGCTGATCATCCAATTCAGCCATGGTTATGAGGGCGCAAACATTAAAAATTTGAAATGAATATCGCTTGATAAACAAACACTTTAGGTCTAGGAAACGGACTAACGTTGATAAGGAAGGAATGCTCTCGATGCGACGTAAAGCTCTCAATACAGGCTGCTTCGTAAAACGGTTCTCTCAACGTTCTCTTTTTGCTTGAACTTGTATAATATTACGCATCCGGTTCGACTGGACCAATTTTATTTTACGAAATGAATAGTTTTTTATTAAATACGAAAAAGACAACAAAAATGTAATGACAACTTGCAGAGCTACTTGTTGTGCTCGCTACGTACGCTTAGAGTGCCTAGATGTCATATTGACAGATATTGTCGCCTTATAGAGTGGCGCCATGCATAATTCCATCTCTGTCATACAGATTCTGTCATTCACCTATTAGCAAAGATGACAACAATTACAACTTACAGATACATAGAATTGATTATTTCCTTCCAGTCATCTCCTGCTATCTAAGTTTGCATTTCCTGCGATTTAGCTTGATAACACCATGTTGCTATGACTCCGTGGTGTTATCGCAGCGATAACACAACGTTGCTATGACTACGTGGTGTTATCACTTAGGCATGGCTAAGCGTTCTTTTCTTCAAAACACTTAACTATGTCTTCCACTACAGGACTACCTCTGGTATTCCTTATCCCAAATAACTATGTGTTGAATCTCCTATATCAACCTAAATTTTGGATAATGTTTTGGGGGAGTTGTAACTTAATAAGTTTTATGATCACAGTATGATCTGTGCAATAGGCAGACTTGATGTTCCAAGTTGACATTAGTGACATAACTTGCACTACCTTTTGATGTCTTGAAAGGTTCTTAAGAAAAAGTTTAAAAATGATTGCAAAGTTGCGTTTTGTTCGGTACACGTGTTTTGCAAAAAATATAGCCATTATGTAGAAAACTATGTATTTAATACCTGAAGACGAAAAAATTTGCGTTGAAAATGTTATTGTAACGCTACTGAAATGGGTACATTTTGCAGAAATTTGGAATGTTTCTTATCATAATTAAAAACTAGCTGAGTCGAGGCCGGTGGATCCGACTCTTGAGTTCATTTCTTACGTTACATTCATTTTTTTGTTAGAATCAAAGCGTTTCCTGAAGATAGTCTAGAAGGTCCAAAACATAAACACAACCTTTTATGTTTTTAAAGACACGTCCAACATTTACATTGCATTTAACAGGAAATAATTTTTGAATAATAAAAATTGTATTGAACTTGCAAACGATGTGACCTTGACATGACCTTGAAATCCTGTCTTTTGGTTATCCATCCTCAAAGTTTGAAACCTATAGCTATTGTGATCTTTGAGATATCCGAAGGTAAACTATAAATCGCTTCCTAAAGATGGCGTACTAAGTCCGAAACATAAGTAAAACTTTTTGTGTTTTCAAAAACATGTCCAACATTTACCTTGCATTTAACTTAACATAGTTTTTTAATAATAAAGATGCTATTGACCTTTTTAACAATATGACCTTGACATGACCTTGAACTCCTGTCTGTTGGTTATCTATCCTTCAAGTTTGAAACCTCTAACTATTGTGATCTTTGAGATAACCGAAGTCAAACTAAAAATCGCTTCCTGAAGATGGCGTACTAAGTCCGAAACATAAGTAAAACTTTTTGTGTTTTCAAAAACATGTCCAACATTTACCTTGCATTTAACTTAACATAGTTTTTTAATAATAAAGATGCTATTGACCTATCAAACAATATGACCTTGACATGACCTTGAACTTCTGTCTTTTGGTTATCCATCCTCCAAATTTGAAACCGTTAACCATTGTAATCTTTGAGATAATCGATGTCAAACTATAAATCGTTTCCTGAAGATGGCCTACTAAGTTCGAAACATAAGAACAACGTTTTGTATTTTTAAAAACATGTTCAACATTTACCTTGCATTTAACTTAGCATAGTTTTTTAATAATAAAAATGATATTGACCTTTAGAAAGATATGACCTTGACATGACCTTGAACCCCTGTCTCTTGTGTATTCATCCTCCAAGTTTGAGTCCTCTAACTATTGTAGTATTGGAGCTAGGTCAATGCAAACATTGACATTTGAAAACGTCATAGCTCTTTTCCTAGACATAGAATTTTTTTTAAAAAGTTTTAACACAAAGGGCTCTCCGAAAGAATATGTTTAGGCAAAAAAAAATCACAATATTTTGGGCTAGATTTTTTTTTGCATGCAATATCTACTAACCTTGACCAGTGGTCAGTATGACCTTGTGGTCATCTGACCACAAGACTTTGGTATTTACTTATGCCAAGTTTGAACCTTCTACCTAGTACCATAATTGAGTAAATTACGGTTAAAGAAATTTTTTGCTCCGTACATCCATCCATCCATCCATCCATCCTAACATACACCAAAGTGATATTTTTGAATAACAACCCAATGGATGGTCCGATCGACATGATTCTAGTATCAAAAGATCGGTAATTTTTTGTAGCATCTTTCCAACACCCCTAACATTCACGTATCTTGCTTCGTTTAGGCATAGTTTCAAAAAAACATCGATTTTCAAACAATACAATACAATAGTACATTTCCTTTAGAGAAATGAACTAAAACTGTAAGTAAGTTAAATTCTGTCAGGAAATAATCTTTCGAATACCACTCATGAATTGAGTATTGCACGGTAATACTAATTTTTAATTTACTCAAACTTCGTTGCGTGAAGCAATTTTGTACTCGTCAAATTGACATTGACAAAAAAACTCGTGCAAGGGCTGCTTCGCAGCCTAGGCACTCGTTTTTTTGTCATGGCAATTTGACTCGTAAAAATTGCTACGCAACGAAGTTTTCGTATAAAATTTAGTATTACCGGCAATCCTCTCATCATTCGTGGTATTACATTTGATAACAAAATCTGTATGACAGAGATGGAATGATGCATGTGGCAACTCTATAAGATGACAATAATTCTGTCTTCAGTTTGTTCTAAGTGTAAAGGAGAAGAAAAAACTTTTGATGGATGGTCACTTATTCCTAAGAGAAAAACAAAAAGACTTTAAGTCACATACTGGAAGTGTGAAATGTATCAGAAACTAAAATGCCGCACCCGTGTGGTAACTGATGAAGATGCCATCGAAAACGTAAAAAAAAAAACCATATTGGAGACGTAGCTCGAGTGGAAGCATTAAAAGCTCATGAAGTCATACGTAAACGTGCAATAAACAGCCAAGAAGCACTACACCAAATAATATCCAATGCCTGTGCTGGTCTTCATTCAGCTGTAGCAGGACATATTGCGAGAACTGACAGTATTAAAAGAGGAATACAAAGAATAAGAACTAGAAAAGCTGCAGCACCACCTTTGCCAATGACTCGAGAGGAAATTGTATTGCCAGAGGAATAGATAACTTCCGAAGGTGAACCCTTTCTTCTGTTTGATTCGGGACCAGTAGAAGAATACTAATATTCTCCACTGCAAGAAATATCGAGACTGTGAAGAATGTTTGCATAGAATAATTAAAAATTATGATAAGAACAATGTAATGGAGTTTTTAAGGGGTGTTTCGCATAATTATTAAGTAGTTATATTAATATTATTTTATGTAATAATAGACCCAACCTAACCTAACCTAACATTCACGTATCTTGCTTCGTTTAGGCATAGTTTCAAAAAAACATCGATTTTCAAAAATTGCAATTACAATAGTACATTTCCTTTAGAGAAATGAACTAAAACTGTAAGTAAGTTAAATTCTGTCAGGAAATAATCTTTCGAATACCACTCATGAATTGAGTATTGCACGGTAATACTAATTTTTAATTTACTCAAACTTCGTTGCGTGAAGCAATTTTGTACTCGTCAAATTGACATTGACAAAAAAACTCGTGCGAGGGCTGCTTCGCAGCCTAGGCAGTCGTTTTTTTGTCATGGCAATTTGACTCGTAAAAATTGCTACGCAACGAAGTTTTCGTATAAAATTTAGTATTACCGGCAATCCTCTCATCATTCGTGGTATTACATTTGATAACAAAATCTGTATGACAGAGATGGAATGATGCATGTGGCAACTCTATAAGATGACAATATCTGTCTTCAGTTTGTTCTAAGTGTAAAGGAGAAGAAAAAACTTTTGATGGATGGTCACTTATTCCTAAGAGAAAAACAAAAAGACTTTAAGTCACATACTGGAAGTGTGAAATGTATCAGAAACTAAAATGCCGCACCCGTGTGGTAACTGATGAAGATGCCATCGAAAACGTAAAAAAAAAAACCATATTGGAGACGTAGCTCGAGTGGAAGCATTAAAAGCTCATGAAGTCATACGTAAACGTGCAATAAACAGCCAAGAAGCACTACACCAAATAATATCCAATGCCTGTGCTGGTCTTCATTCAGCTGTAGCAGGACATATTGCGAGAACTGACAGTATTAAAAGAGGAATACAAAGAATAAGAACTAGAAAAGCTGCAGCACCACCTTTGCCAATGACTCGAGAGGAAATTGTATTGCCAGAGGAATAGATAATTTCCGAAGGTGAACCCTTTCTTCTGTTTGATTCGGGACCAGTAGAAGAATACTAATATTCTCCACTGCAAGAAATATCGAGACTGTGAAGAATGTTTGCATAGAATAATTAAAAATTATGATAAGAACAATGTAATGGAGTTTTTAAGGGGTGTTTCGCATAATTATTAAGTAGTTATATTAATATTATTTTATGTAATAATAGACCCAAAAAAATTTATTTTATGTTAAATACCTTTTAGATCTTCTTTTCATAGTGACAATTTTTCATGAAAATAAATATGTTTAAAATATTTCCTCGTTTTTATTTAAAAAAACTGGCATACAATTTAGTCACCACCATAATAAAAAAAAATTGTAATAACTTTAAAAAAATATATTTTGGTTCTTTTATTAATTATTTTTAATGGAGTCGATGAAGTGTCCAGTCGATGTATTGTCCAGGCGATGTAGTGTCCCATCGATGTACTGTCCGGGCGATGTAGTGTAGTCGGTGAAGTGTCTTTCGATGTACTGCAGTCGATGTAGTGTCTTAGAACTCCTGATGAATTATAGAATGATTTCCCAGTTTTAATATTGCAAATCATTATAAAATGATGCACTACTATTGCAGCAGTCACAAATTTTCTTGCGTTTTTCTCTGACGCGTATATGTCCTGTTTTAACAGCCTCCAGCGGTTTACTAGAATGCCAAACGCATTTTCGATGCCGCTTCTGGCTCGCGATAGTCGGTAATTGAAAATTCGTTCGGCATTTGTAAACCTCTTCCCCGGATATGGCCGCATTATGTATTCCCTTAAAGGAAAGGCAGCATCTGCCACTAAATAATATGGATGAAATGAATTTGTATGTGGTAGATTTCTTCCTGGGGGCACATTTAATTTGTTTTCATCCAAAAGTTTTTCAAAACTACTGTCCCTGAAAACGCCACCATCGCTTGCCGATCCAGGACTACATATGTCTACCAGCGTATTTTGCGTCACAGACAGCCATAAGACACATGGAAAATCTTTTTTTAAACACTCCCCGAATTTGGTGGAGTCTGGATGGTGACATGTTTGCCACCCAACGCACCCAAACAATTTGGAAAGTTCCACCTATTTTGGAATTGTCTGAAAAAACTTTCCTTCTTCCGCATCGCACGCTAGTGTCTCCGGTGGTTCAGCCCCGCCTCTCATCATCTTCACCATCTCTTCTTTCGCCAAAATATCATGCAGAAGGCTATCGTACGATTCGTGCTGTTTCACCATTAAGTTGGTAGCTACCTCCCGCATTGCCAATCCGACTACTACCTCCTTCTTGGTATCATCCAGAGAAAACCTCAACCCTTTGCACAGCTCCACCTTCTTGTAAAAGTATGACATTACAGTTTCGCCTCTGCTTTGTAGCCTACCTTGCATCTTCTCCCATCTGGCAGCCTGATTAGTTGCCCGAACATAGGTGGCAGTAAATTATTTCTTAAACGACGCCCAATCCGTAATAGCGTCGCTCTTGGACTGGTACCAATAAGTGTTGCTACCTGTTCGGATCTTTAACGCACACGGAACCACCGGCTTTACTTAACTTTCGAACGAAGGTGTCCTGAGATACAAATCTCTTCTCTAAACGTGGCCGGTTGCCTTTTTCATTGCATGCATGAGGCTTTTTATCGAGTAAAACTGACTGCGCACCATCTAATTGGGACAGCAGTTGTTGGAGCCGATTTATTCTGCAGGGTTTCTAACTGCATTTTCTTAAGCTCGTCTTTCTTCTTTAAAGAACTTTTTAAATTTTAGCTTTTCATTATAGCAGGGAAGCGGTCACTAAAATTGCTGAGAGTTTTTTCAAGAAGTTATCTTTTGACAATTCTCTGCCCTCCATCCGTCGCTTAAAATAGTATTACTTTCTGAATTCGGTACGTTTTCCTCTACACACTCTTTTTGAAACTCATCTTCCCTGTCCAGCAGTGCCGTGGAGAGTCTTTTACGTTTAGGTAACATGTAGGAAGGCCTAAGTGCTTTAACAAACTTCAAAAAATAGGAGTTTTCGATAATTGAAAAGGGAATTCCCATTGAGAAAACAAATTTGCGAAATTTTATGTCCAATTCTTCTATTTGCATTGCGTTGTTATCGATGAAATTATTATACTCTTCACAAGAGTATATTGCAATCGATCAGAAAATCCTAAAATCGTCAATTTTCGTCGTAGAGCAAAAATTTTTGCAGATTCGTGCGTTTCATGACTTTTTAAGGTTTTCATTTTTTGTCCGTCCGTCTGTCGGTCGGTCGGTCGGTCGGTCGGTCGGTCGGTAGGGTGTATGTCACGTTTCTTGTAAACACGCTATCTCAAAAACCAAAAGGGATATCAAACTCAAATTTTAAGGAAAAATCAACCATTATAAGAGGAAGAACCCTATTGTTTTTGACAAGAATCCCATCACTACAAAGCCCCCTTCTGGGCCCCCCAAATGAAAAAAAAATCGTAGCTCAACTATTATTAAATTTACAAAAAAAATTATTCGACATAAAACATAGGAAATTGAATTCTCTACAGAAAAGTATTCGTTGCTTTTTTTGTCAGACCCCCCTTTTACCCCCCATCACAAAAAAACCTCCTATCTCCGTTATTATACAATTTACAAAAAAAATCTTTTTCACAAAATTAATGGAAATTTAATTTTTTATTAAAAATCTTGGTTTGTTTTTTGCAAAGTTAGCCAGTAAGGTTAAAAAAACAAAAACTAAAAGATTTCAGTAACAAAAACTTCTAAGTCCAAATAGCGTCCCGCGTCGGTCAAGGAGGCCATGCCAAAAATATTTCAAACAAAGAAACAAAGCCAGGTGTCAGAACAAATAACCTCAAATATCTTAAAGTTCAGAACTGACGTTTATCCTCTTCGTTAACTAAATTCTTCGTGTTTTCTGTTAATAGTTTGCACTCTTCGCAGATTTTTTTACATAATTTTTTTTTTATAAGAGACTATTAATTATTCTGTAATAGTTTTCTTGCGAAGAGTATACCATAGAATGTGTAGCAATTATATAAAAAATTGATTTAGCTTTGATTAATAAAGTTTAAAATTACACTTCTACCGATTTCGAATTCTACTCGAGCTACTTATCTGTGAAGAGTAACTACTACGCGTTTCGACTTCTACTTATTTCTTGTTTAATGTTCCTGTGGATACGGATACAGAGGATGCACTATCCTAAAAGAAAAAAAAATTTTAGCTTATTTTTAAAATACCTAATATTTTGTGAAATAATAAGTAAGATTATTTTTTTTACTTTTACTTAGTAAAGTAAGTCTGAAGTAGAAGTAAACTACACCTATCATTAAGGTAAATACCTGATCATCGGCTTTCTTTAACAAATTCACATTTTTGTTTTCTTTGCCAAAAATATTCTTTATATTTTTTCTTCTTATTTCTATGGGGCACTGGATGCATGAGGTAAGCTGTCCGGCCATCTTTGTCGCATTTTCTAGATAGTTTTACCGGCAGAATTTGCAGCGTACCAAGTTTTTACCATTTTTTTTAGTGCTGTTACATGATTTTATTTCATAGGTGTATGAATAATTTTATTGTATTTAAATTACGCGTAGCGACATCTAGTATCTATAGTTGGAAGTGTTGTCGCTATGTGATCGATCTAATTGATTTATGTTTTATTTTTGTTTTTCGCAATTTCCTTTTGACGGCATAATTTGTTAAAATCAATGTGATTGGTTCTTGAAATTGAAGATGCTTCCGTCGATTCGGATATGCATCTACATCCTTTTGGTTCTTTCATTGCCATTTTTCGTTTGCAAAATGAAGATCATGTGTGCTTAGCATTTCCATTTAAAATTTTTATTTTGTGTTAATTTTCGTCGAGTTTTAAATCAGGTATGTTGCAATATTATTTAAACAAGTTGAGCTTGTACTGAGTTGTCGAATTATTCTTTTAGTATGAAGAATTTATAAATATTTCGTAATTATATGTCGTAATAATGGCGACTATATTTTAATTATTGGATAAGAATGAGAAATTAAACCAAAAACTACAGATTGCTTTGGCAGAATCTCGTAAATGTTATGCCGAGGTGGATTGCAGTTGATTTTTCGTGAATAGCGTCAAATAACATCTAGGTATGTAATTTAACTTGTACCATTTCCACGTGTTGGACCAATGCAAGCATTTTCTCACTTATTACAGATGCTTTTCTAATCTGCCTTTTCTTCCCTTCTTCAATTCTTCATCTGATTTACATTTAACATTTTGGATGTTAAACTCGCCGAACTTCATGTGAAATTTAACTTTAATTTAACGTAATTTTGCTGTTTTACCGGAATCTACAGATGTCCGCCATGTTTCCTGTTTCTTCCCTTCAACATGTGCCTGAATATTGTCGGAATTCAAGTCACTTCTGATTTTTAAGAAAAGAAACTGGCCGATCGACGTTGATGTTCGTCAGGTATCATTAGTTTTAAATATTTAAATTCATTATTTTGTCTTACTTCCTTCTGAAGGTTTTACGGTTCAAGTAACCAAAAATACTAACCCATTTTACGCCTAAAAATAGACTTAATTATACAAGATTGTATTTTCAACATAAGTCTTCAATTTTGTTTAAATTCTTCATAATCTTTTGCATATTTTTTTATAACTAATAATTTTCATTAATGTAAACGAATGGTAATAACTTTTTATGTTCATTTTGGAACTTTTATTCAGTATTTTGTTTTATAGAGTCATTTTTATATAATCTCGTCTAGGTTTTTAACTGGCAAATATTGGCCACAATTTAAATAAACATTTAACGCATAAGTGTTCTCGGATCTACATTTTTGCTCGATCCAAATATGTGGCCCCCATTCAAAATTACAACCATTTATTCAATTTTAAATTTGTATTAGCTTGGTAATATATTTTATATTACATAACTTAACGTTCAAAAATTAGTCAAACTTTTAAGGTAATAATTATTTGATATGTACTCTATGACCTCTTGTAAGGAAAATGCATTTTCTCCCCTGAACTCTTTGATTAAAGAGTAGAGTGTGTTTAATTTTTATTTCTCTTTTAAATCAAATATTTATCCCTTTGATTTTAAGATTTTATTATCGCTTATTAGCGGATTTGTTATCATAAACAAGGAATTTAATTAAAGAGAATTATTTTAGCTTTACTCAATATTTTTATTACCTGTTCGTTTTTACGATACTTTTCCACATTTTCTGAATAATATTTATTTGGCATTTAACGTAAACATTAACACCTTTTTGTTTTCCAAATTTATAGAAAAAAGGTACTATAAGGAAAAATAATAACTATACAATCAACAACATAAAAAAAAAAATATATTTTATTCCATTCTGGTAAGTTATCTAGCTCTTCAATAAGCATAATAGATCCCGCCTATTGAGATGTCTTTCTGGCTCATCTTCTGAACTAGCTCAGGTAAACGAAACAGAGTAGTTGCGCAACCCGTCATAAATTACAACATCTTGTGTTACAATGTTTTTCAAGCATTAATTTGTTTGAAACACTACCTCTTATTTTTACTCACCCCGTAGCGAAAATATTACGTTTCAGCGCTAAGAACTTTACAATATCATCAGAAAAACATTCGTTCTCTCTCTGGGACTTTCCTGTTACATTATTATAACCTTTGGCTTGCATACCCAGAAATGCAATTAACTTAATTTCATAGTCAAGAGTTTCTTTCTCAAATACAACTGATACCTTTTGTTTGAAATTCGCTTTGAAGTGCCGACCACATCTCATGTGAAGTGTTTTTGTCCTTGATGTATTCTAAATGTGAATTTGCGACATATAGGACGATAATAGATTTACAAAGCTTATCCTTCTTATAGAAGTCTTCGGTAGGTGCTTCTACAGATTGTTCAACGCAATTTTTCAAACCTTGTTGGTCCAAAATAATCTCCATTCTGAACTTCCAATTGTCGAAGTTCTTCCCGTTAAACTGCACTATGACAAACCGCTGCACCGTGTTTGTTGTAGACATAGCCATTGTTAGAGCTCTGGGCCCATAACATTTTGTTTATTAAGACTACACTACACTATCGCCAACTTTAGGAAGCTTTCCTCACAAAGCAGAACATTCTTGGACACTCGAGATCGTCGCAGGAAAGAATACCCACATGCCGTATCCAAAATGGCATTGGTAAAAAGCGCAAACTGCGAAGAAAACCCTGATGCATCGTCAGCAGCTACTCGTTGCAACGAAATTTTAATTGGAAGCTGATAAGATGGAACAATACTGTCTTGGATAACATGCGTTATGCAGTCCGGCGTAGCATCTCGCTTTAATGAGAGGCAGTTACGCTGTAAATGTTGATTACTACCACAACTGTAGCATGAACCTTTTTCTCGCTTTGACCTAGGACATACATTGGCAAAATGTCCTGTTTGGGTGGCCTAAAATATGTGAAAAATGTGTCTTGTTGTGACTGTTTTGAATCTGTTTCTTTGAATTGAATGACTGACATGTGTCTTAGCTCTTTATGTTCTGTCATGAATGCCTTGTATTGTGTGGATACGTTTTTATCCCTTGAAACTTCCCTTTTAAGGAGATGAAATCTTTTTAATGCTGTGGGATAAGAATTACCCAACAGTGAGACATTTTCTTTGACTAAAAACGATAAAACGACCTGTTAAATCTTGTTGAGCCTTTGAAGAAAATTCATTTTCACAAGTTTGCTCTTCTGTCCTGAAGATTTTGATTTTCTTTGTTTCTTCAAGTTTCCAAAATTGTTGAAGTTGTTCTTGAATTTTTATTGTTGATAAAAAACATGTTGTATTTTGTTTATAAGAATTTTGTGGATATTTACCTGATAAAACCCAACCAAACTTTGTTTTTTGTAATATAGGTTAGGCAAACTTTTGTTTGACCAATGCAAAATAGATCATAAAACATAGATGCACCGATTAATAAATCTATTTTGCTCGGAATATTGAATGATTTTCGATTTCACGAGTTCAATGTTAATTGGTAATTGTAATGTGTTTATGTCAATTTTTAATACTGGCAAATTGTCTGATTTTAGAATAAAAATGATGCATTTCTTGCGAAAGAATTATCTCTGGATTTTATGTTTGTATGTGTCATATGTTTTGTTTTGATTTATTTCAACAACTGGTTGGTTAATATTTTGTTTTGACCAACAAAGTTTGTTGCACAAATCGGCAGTCAAAAAATTGGATTGTTTGTTTGAATTGAGGTTTGACTTGTGTCGTCTAACGATTGATTTTGATTTAAAAATGTTCTGTTTTGCGATGTATTTTGTTGTTTGTTTTCATTGACAGGGAAATGCTATTGCATTTTCGAATTGTGTTTTTGATTGCAAATTTTGCATCCCATTGATAAACAAGAATCAGTCATGTAAACGATTTTGAGACAGTTAATACTTATTCTTAATTTTTTAAATTGTTGCTGCTTACTTCTAAAGTTTCTAATAATTAACACTTATCAGACAAAAACTTCAGAAATGATTCCATGTCTGGATCTACATTTTTTGAAAAAGTTTTGGTTTCCCATTCTCTTTGTGTTAATGAGTCTAGTTGTGTTGAAATTAAATGAATGAGAATTGTATCTCATGTATCTACAAGCTGTTTGAATGATTTTAGAACCCTTAGATTTTTATTAACCTCGTCCAATAACTTTCTGAGCATTGGCAGAGATTCTTTTGTCATGATTGGTATGTCAAAATGTGAACGAACAAAAACTAAAAAGACCTTTGTCTTTTATATCGCCGTTCCAAACATCACCAAAAGCTTCAAACTGTTATATCATGTTTTTATTAATATAATATTAACATTTTACATTTTAAAACTATTTCAACTCCCTTAAAGTTATTTGGTTCCGTTTTTTTTGCTTATCCGGTCTTTCTTCTTTAAACCAGTTTTTAAATTTTAGCTTTTTATTATAGCAGGAAAGCGGTCACTGTTGTAAAATAGTAAAAGGCAGAGATAATATCACAACGTATATTGACCCGGGCACAGCTCGAGGAACACTGACTAGAGATGGCAACCGCCGCTCAGATGGAGCATGCGCAACACCTTTTTTTCTTAGCTTTTAAATTATATCTCAAAGTTGTCAATTTGTGAATGTAAATAAATACTTAAAACTATTTACAAAGAAAAATTTTGGAAAACGGTTTCAAGCGTGTCCATTACAAAGTCCTTAAGTCTAGATGGCAGGCTTCGGCGTCTTGGAGTTCGTCTCTCTTGAGTTGGTAAGGGCGTGGCGGCCTGAGGCATCTCTTGAGGTGAACCCGGGATTGTTAGGGGGCTGTATGGAGGTGTCGTTACGACTGACGATGATTCAGAGCGCGCTGGAGAGCCCAATAGTAGGACGACTGGATTGTTATCGGGCTGAGTGGTCGCTTCTGGCTATGCGCTAGGCAAATGTGTAGTCATGTCTGCCGTTGCGGCTTGTGGTACTTGTACTGACTGAGTAGGCATCCAAACGACGCCACTTAATGTCGTGGACCTTTGGGTTGTAGGTCTATTCTCATCAGTGGGTCCCTGTAAACAAAATAGATTTGTATCTTGGATAGGAATATTTTGAAGTTTAGTGAGGAATTTTCTGTTACGCCGCAGCGCCCTTTTTTTTGTCTGCACTATGTATGACCTTGGGTGTTCTGTCTGGTCTTCCACAATACCTTCCTGTTTCTTGTCGCGAATCCTCACTCTATCTCTCTGCTGCAATGGTTCCATTTGTCGTATTCTGTGTTTGTTGTTGTACTGTACCTCTTGCTTCTTCTTTTCTTCTTCAAAATGTTTCCTAACCCTTCTGTAATCTGGCAATCTTGGTTTCAGATGATCTTCGACTACTGGCAAAACATCATTTAAGTTGCGACCCATTAACAACCCATAGTCCTTCTACAACGTACTCTTGTTAACTTCAGCCTGCGCGCCTATAAACATACAACACCTAATTGATTCTTATCACCCGGTGTAATATCGAGATCAACAGTAAGGGCAACGTCATTTTTAGAAACTCGATGTTAATCTGCATAATCTTATAAAAGATTTTGCTATCCTAAGTACCCTTGTATCTCGCGACCTAATAACAACCTTCGTATAGTCCTTCTACAACGTACTCTTGATAACTTCAGCCTGCGCGCCTATAAACATATTGAGTACACCACCTATGGCGCTAAGTGCGGCCCCCAGATGGTCTTGCAGTTTTGCCAGTTCGTAGTCTCTTTTAAGCGCCCGCTCAGTGAGGGTACTTAAATTTATTAAAAAAAATCTTAATTCTATAAAAACACGTATAAAGTAAGTAAAAGAATTATTTAACAAAATTCTTTGTTGTTGTATTCAAATGTTTCCAGATACACCGGCGGTGGTAAATTATTGTGTTCTTTTAACGCAACCACTACCCTATTGTTAGTATTGTTAGATGTAACTGTAAATTGCGGTTGTCGTTGCCCCAGAGTGAGAAAATTGTTACGAACATTTTTTTTGTTGATGTGGTTCTAGTTGTTGCAATTCCAATTTTTGTACAAATATAAAAATTTCCGATTCAGCATAATTTAAAAAAACGGGAGAAAAACGTTTGACTTTGATTGATGTTGTATTGGCCTCTTCAGTCGTGGGTTGCCGTTGGTTTGTTGGTAGAATAGCGAGGGCAGTTTTTTTTTTCAAGAAAGGTGACAACATCTTTATAACCTCTATCTACCAAGTATATATTTTTCTCTTAAAACCAGTTAGTAATTTCTGCCGTATCTTTTTTACTTTCATTCCGTAAAAATTTGGCGTCACTGTTAGCGTCTGAAAAATAAGGACCTTTACCTTTAAGCAAATACCCGTAAAAAGTACTGGTTTAAGAAGATTCGTTCCCTTATGGCAACATACGACTGTCTTAAAACCTAATAATTACTACATTTTGGAATATTCGCATATGTGCCATCAATATAAACCACCGCCTTGACTTCCGGATTGCGATTATACAAATGGTTGGTAAATTCTGAAACATGTTTAATATAATGTTCCCGAGTAATATGACCAAACCCAATGTTTTTTGCAACAAATCTGAGCATAATTGATTTTATTGCTTTATTAGTACTTCGCCTTCCAGAATATAAAAAAAATCCTAGAAATTTATCAGATAAACCCCTTTTTAATTTGGACACAAATGCCAAAAAGTCCTTTTTTGTTTCATATACATATGAGAATACCATCTTCCACTGTAACTGGATCGCAAAATAAAAGTTATTACCCAAAATGATCTCTCGTGATATTTTAACTCATGATCACTTAATGTGTTTTCATTATTAATGTCATGTTTGCTATTTTACCCACTCCATATGCCGAGTAGTAATGGATTTGTTTCCTAAGATGACTTTAACTAAGGTATCGCAAGAAGTTGTGGGACGTCTCTTAATTACATCTCCAAACTTTGGGGCCGTGAGTCGATGCAGTCTTTCCGTTAAATGTTTTGGATTATCAAATTGCCCAACCGTTTCGCTCTCAATTTTGCTTTGGATTTTCTTATCAGCGATATAAAAATTTGAATAAAAGATAACACATGCACTTTAAATGATTGTCAAATGTGTGGGGAACAGTATTTTGTAGATCAGTCTTGATTGTGGTTAAATTATGAGCGTTTCCGTAAATTACTCTTTAAAAACTCTTAACTAAGGTTTCTATAACTAAACCTTTCAGTAGACAGCAAGCATTTGGGGTTAAATTTTTATTGGTTTTTAGCTTGTGTAGGTGCTTTTTTATGCAATGATTAACACATTCAATTTTTTGTACTTCTTTGCCATATGCACCTTTTTTCTAATGCTATCCAAAGTAAGTTTGCATCGTCATCCACTATGAATTTTTTAAATCGAAGGTTATGCATATCTAATAATTCTACTTTGGAATCCTTCTACTATGATTTCCCGCTCCGTGGATGTCAAGTGTCCTTCATTATTCTTGCACCAAAGCAGCAGTACTTATTTTTAACGCCCACATATCACATACTCATATGCCTTTGGAGAATAAAAATGCAGAGTGATTGCAAACCTGCGGAGCTCCTCCGAACTTTTTTTCGAGTTATAACGATTGCGTTTGGAACCTCCCCAATTATCGCTTCCAAATGGTCGATTTCATTTGTAGTGGAATCAAGTCATGTTAAAAAGTGTAATTTTGTTACCGAGTTGCAAAACCCATCTTAAAATGTTCGTATTAGCAAGTATAACAACATCCTAAAATGTCTACAAAAAATATTGGGGGAACCTTCTTTTTTTAGAAAAAAATTTCCATTTGTTGGAGTATTTTGAGGGTTCCCTAGTTTTGGAGCGCTTTTTGGGAAGTAAAAGCGATTTACCAAGGTGTTCAGGTCAAAAGTCCGTCTTTCGAATAGTTTTTTTGTATTTTTAAGGCGCTTTAATACAAAACGCCGATGATTTTGCATTATAATGATTCTTGGGTTTGATAGGGTCAGAAAAGGTATTTGCTGTTTTAGTTTGCCTTTTTTTGAGGACCATAATTTGCTTCCAAAGAAACAAAAAAGTTACCTAATTACAACAGTTATTATAAACAATGTTTTTTTGTTGAATACCAATACCTATCGTAAAATTCCGTAGTGATGAGTGATGACAGCATAGCTGTTAAAATACATATTCAGATTTTAAATAATGTGTGATTAGAAGAGAATCTTTGCGATTCAAATTATGATTTTACTCGTTATTCGAGATTTTACTAGTTAAAAATATTAAAACTTAAATTGTTGATTTTTGTTTGTCAACACTTGAATAACACTGTCCAAATCTCTAGGACATCATTACCAGTCCATATAACATACCTTGGCCAGTTCGGTTTTCATTCTTGATTTTTTTTTGGTGCTGTACATTTTCGGCCTCATCAGTAAAATTAGTTCTGATAAAAAGAACATCCAAGTGGATGTCTTCTGATGTTGTATTGAAGTCACAGATGGTTTCATTTATTGTAAGATCTAGCAAAGTTTCTTTATTTGGCGTTTCTTTTTCGAGCATTTTTAAGTTCATGAGGTTCATGTGATGATAAATCTTAGAGTTTGTAAGTCATTCTGTCTGCATCCTTGATAACGTCAGACGTTTTTTCTTCTTCAAAAGAAAAATACATTTTTGGCACTATTGAATGTCTTTGTATGTGTTCTTCGCATTCTTCAGGCATATTTACTTAAGATGTTGATGAAACCACTATAGGAATTGGCGTTTCCAATAAGTCTGATGTGAGATTACTATTCGATAAGGGATTGGACACACGTTGCAGTTAACATTTTCTAAAGCTTTAAATGGTTACGGGTTTTTAATCGTCTTCCAAAAACTAAAAAGACCTTTGTCTTTTATATCGCCGTTTCAAACCGGCGCGTTTCACCTGAAGCTTCAAACTGTTATATCTTGTTTTTATTGATATAATATTTTCAAGGCATTTTAAAACTATTTCAACTCCTTTAAAGTTATTTGGTTACGCTTTTTTTTCCGTATCCCGTCTTTCTTCTTTAAACCACTTTTTAAATTTTAGCTTTTTATTATAGCAGCGGTCACTAAACTTGCTGAGAGTTTCTTCAAGAAACCTGCAAGGCGAGGTCCAAGTTATCTTTCGACAATTCTCTGCCCTCATTATCAATTTTTGACTGAACAACAGCTTTTTTCCTTTGTATTGTGACTGTTGGGGGTTTGTATTTGTATCTCTTGTTACTCGTGTGAGATAGCCGGTTCGGTGTAATAAAAACACGAGTTGGTTTAAAGGCTTTATTCTATTAATTAGAATAATATCACAGAATTAGTTTTACACGTAAGTATGCAGATTACAAAGGTACATAGTTTTAGGTATCGCTATGACGAACGACGCTACCAGAGTGCTGTCAACTCCGTTCTTTGGCCTCGGTCTGGTCCCGAACATGCGAAGAGCTTTGTATCAACGAAACGCGCGATGCCATAACTCGAATGAAATGGACTGTATTTTTAATGTGTTTAACTTGAAAAATAACAATTATTTGGTGCTGCGATGCGCTCTTGCTCAACGCTTGGATTTCACTACTCTAAAGGTCTTAAGCTCCGCTTACGCGCGCTAACCTATGTGTGATCGATTAATCGATAACTTAATTTAAATAACGAAACGACTTAACATAACACCCCGCCTTGAAAGGGTGAACTTTCACAAGTATCCTAAGTTATATAAAACAAATAATCAAAATATTTGACCTTAAACAAACTTAACTATAAAAATGAACCTTTAATTTCAACATAAAGGTTAAAAAACAATGCAATCAAAGCTAGAAATGCATGTTAAAATGTCAGTCTTCAAAAACAGGTAAAGGAAACAAGTTACTATGGCTTGACGCACTGTTCCACCTGCAGTTTGTACTGAAGCAACTCGACTAACATCATGCGTTCCGACGTGTAGAAATGACACTCTTTCAAGTGTCCAAGAAAGAGATCGTTGATTTCTTTCTTTAATCAATACTAGATCACTAACCTTTAATTTACTAAAGTTGGTCTTCCATTTAGTTATAACTTGTAGTTCTCCAATGTACTCATTATACCAACGATCCCAAAAATGTTGAGTCAACTGTTGAACACGTTGATATTTAGAGAGACGATTTTCTTTGACGTCCTTTAAATCTGTATCAGCAACCAAGAAATGTAAACGGGTTAATGGAGATAGGTCATTTGGATCAGCGGATAATGGAGACAAAGGACAAGAATTTAATATGCCCACAAAACATTTATGCTCATAACATGTATAGAGGGGTTGTACTTATTTGTTGTACTATTCCAGTTTGTTGGGATGATTTTTCTAAAGCGATTATTTCGTTTATTTTTTCCCACTCACATATGCCGAGTAGTAATGGATTTGTTTCCTAAGATAACGCAAGAAGTTGTGGGACGTCTCTTAATTACATCTCCAAACGTTAAATGTTTTGGATTATCAAATTGCCCAACCGTTTCGCTCTCAATTTTGCTTTGAATTTTCTTATCAGCGATCTAAAAATTTGAATAAAAGATAACACTTGCAAATTGAATGATTGCCAAATGAAGCCAACTACATTTAGGTCAAGTTCAAATAGGGTATCTGTGATCGGAATATTAACTTTAAAAGTATACTCCCCATCGGAGTCATTTCCATCTAGGAAATCATCATCGGATTTATCCTCATCTGAAGATTGGACTTTAGGGCGAGTTCTAGGTCGTAATACATTTCTTTTTGAAAATACATATGAGGCAAATGGGGTTATTTTATTTAGTTCTTTTTGAGTTTGGATCTTCTTCCATACTGGATCTGAAGACGGCAATAATTTTCCTGTATTATCGGTGTTTCCTCTAAGGAAATACACTCCAGCAGCAGCCCCAGGGGCGGATAGAGAGGGTAGCCCAAGGGGCCCGGGCCCCTAGGCTAAAATTGTCCCTAAATTTTTGTTTTGTACTTTTATTTTTCATTTTAAATATTTTTTAATATTACTAGTCCACATTGAGAAAAAATCCTAACTAAAAGTGAGTGTTCAATTGTTGTTTGTTAAAATCATTTATTTTGTTTTTATTTAAATATACCTTCGCGATTGAAAGTGCAACATTCAAGCAAAAATCTACCTGTTATATGTAGATTTCAAGTTCTTTGGGGATTAAGGATTAAACCCTTTTATTACTTGATTTAGCTTCTATGCGTCTCCACTGTAGATAATGATATTACCTACAAAACAAAAGAATCCTACTCCATTTACCATAAATATGGTTTTACCCAAAAATACACATTTATTGTACAGGGTGTTTTGGATGGTATTAGTGGGTTACACATATTTTCTGTGGAGATAGAAAAAAATGGTGTGCGTAACACTGGGTACTTTTCTTGACAAAAGTTAACTAAGGAAAACCACATTTCGATATTTTTTTTTTTGTTGTGTTTGAGATATGAGCCATATTTTACTTTTCGTAGATTTTGAGTCGCCGTATTTCCCTTATTATTGACTTTTTTTAAATATGGTAAAAAAATGTCTCATCAGTTTTTTAACAAAAATTTAATTTGCAATACGAGGCGAACTTGTGTTTTTTAAAATGGAAATCATAGTTGGCTATCTAAAAATAATTAAGAATATAGTGCCCCTTAAACTTCTTTTACACTACGCCAAAAAAAAAAATCGCCAGCGGTGCACTTTGCAGGGGGCTGCCGCCCCCAGTCCCCCGCAAGCCTTCATGGATTAGTGAATAGTGAAGGTAGGCATTCATTTTTTTCTATTTTACGTTTTTCTGTATAAACGCCCATGAGCCCCCCCCCCCCAGTAATGTTGGTGGCTACTTGGGCCCCTACCTAAATTTAAGCCTGTATCCGCCCCTGAGCAGCCCTCTGGCATACTGTGGCTTTTTACCTCAATTTTAATAATTTTAATAAGAAACCAACAAGAATAAGAAACTATGGATATAAACTTTGACTTAAAAGTTAAATTTCAAAATTATCAGTAACCGAATTTTTGCACGAACGACACTGATAATTAAAAATAAGCACGGACTTTTTAAAAAAGTGTAACGTTTGATCTACTACCAAGTTAAATATTTTAGAGGTTATGTTTATAATAAAATATTTGTTTTACATTTTTTAGGCTTTAATGGGGCGCTTAGAAAAATTATTTTTGCACTACAAATTTTAGCTTAAAATGTTTTTTAAAATGAGTGTCTATCGATTAAAACACACAAAGTGGTTGTTTCACATTTTTCAGAGGGTCTCCTGCCCTAAGGCTAGTTCCTACAAATTATTTAATATATATATTTGTACATTTAGTACAAATTAATATCTAATTATTAACATTAATTTTATTAAATTATTTTAATGTGGTCTTTAATCGTGAAGTTGGCATGACCAAAAATAAAACCCCATTTTTGGGGTTTTTAAAGGGGGCTACAAATTTAAAAACTAGAAATGGGTTAGATCAGTGGGTGGGTTAGGTCAGTAAGCCAGTTAGAGTTTTTTTATAAAATGGCGACATTAAATAGGATACTCCTCGCAGTAATCAGAAAACAGAAAAATTCAAACAAGCAATAATTTTTTAAAATTACAAAAAAAAATCTGCGAAGAGGTTATACTATTAACTTTTCTATAAAAAAAGATTTATTAGCGAAAAGCATAAATGCGTATTAATTCTGACACTGACGTTTAGGATTTAATTTGGCTTTAGAAAGGTGCTTTTGTTTTAATTTTTTTTTGCAAAGCCACCTTGACCGAACCTAGACTTACGTGACTTATCACTAAAAACCTTTTTTTTGACAATTTTTGTCTTAAAAACTTCACAAAAAAAAACAAAAAATATATTTTAATACAGAATTTAATTTCCTTTTATTTTTATGACTTAAGTTTTTTTTGTAAATTGAAAAATAACGAAGATACGGCTTTTTTTTAAATTGGGGGGCTTATGTGGGGCCGGACAAAAAAAACTTAGATATACTTTTAGTAGAGAATTAAAAGGGCTTTAAAGTTACCAGAAAAAAAAATTCTGTAATTTTTATGATAACTGAAATATGAATTTTTTCTCACTTGGGGGGTGCCGCAGCCCCCCTTATTATTTTCCGATTTCTTTCAAAAACAATAGCGATCTAGATTTTAATGAGAACGATTTTTCCTAAAAATTTGAACTTGATGGGATCTTTGGTACTCAAGTTAGAGTGTCTACAAAAAACGTGACAGACGGACAGACGGACGGACGGACGGATTTTTTGAAAGTTGTTTAAAATTCGATGAAACGCACGAATCTGCAAGAATTTTTGCTCTACGACGATTTTTGACGATTTTAGAATTTTCAAAACAATCACAATATACTCCTCGTTTTTGACTTTGTCTGCGAGGAGTATAATAATGTTTACAATAACTACAAATTGACTACAAATTGCTGGCATAATTTTTTTTGTGAAATTCTAAAATGGCCCTGCTAAGTACCCGCACCTCGATCGGACCATCCACTGGATGTTGTTAAATATCACTTTGGTGTTGTTAGCATCGATGAATGGATGTTCGGGGCAAACAAATTCTTTAACCGTTATTTATTCAACTATGGTTACTAGGTGTAGAAGGTTCAAACTTGGCATAAGTAAATACCAAAGTCTTGTGATCAAGGTGACCTGAAGGTCAAACTGACTAATGATCAAGGTTAGTATAGTAGATATTGCATGCGAAAAATGTATTGTGTTTTTTTTGCTTAAAAATATTCTTTTGCAGAGCCCCTTGTGTTAAAACTTAAAAAGAAAAATTCTATGTCTAGAAAAATAGCTATGGAGTTTTTACATGTTAATGTTTGCATTAACAAAGCTCCAATACTACTAGATCTAAAACTTGGAGAATGTATACAAAAGAGACAGGGGTTGAAGGTCATGTCAACGTCATATCTTTCTAAAGCTTAGTAGTATTTTTATTGTTAAAAAACTATGTTAAGTTAAATGCAAGGTAAATGTGAGATATGTTTTTGAAAACACAAAAGGTTGTTCTTATGTTTCGGACTTAATAGGCCATTTTAGGAAACGATTTGTAGTTTCACGTCAATTATCTCAAACAACACAAGAGTTAAAGGTATTAAACTTAGGGCATGGATAACCTAAATACAGGGGTTTAAGGTTATGTCAAGGTCATAGTGTTTGAAAGGTCAATAGCATTTTTATTATTAAAGAACTATGTTAAGTTAAATGCAAGGTAAATGTTGGACATGTTTTTGAAAACACAAAAGGTTGTTCTTATGTTTAGGACTCAGTATTCCATCTTTAGGGAACGATTTATGGTTTGACTTCAATTATCTTAAACACCACAATAGTTAAAGGTCTTAAACTTGAGGGATGGAATACCAAATGACAGGAGTTCAAGGTTATGTCAAGTTCATATTGTTTAAAAGCTCAATAGCATTTTTATTATTAAAAAACTAGGTTACGTTATATGCAAGGTAAATGGTGGACATGTTTTTGTAAACACAAATGCTTGTTTTTATGTTTCGGACTTAGTAGGCCATCATCAGGAAACGATTTATAGTTTGAATGCGAATATCTCAAACATCACAACTTGGAGGATGGATAATCAAAAGACGGAGTTCGAGGTTATGTCAAGATCATATTGTTTGAAAGGTCAATAGCATTTTTATTATTAAAAAACTAGGTAAAGTTAAATGCAAGGTAAATGTTTGACATGTTTTTGAAAACACAAAAGCTTGTTTCGGACTTAGTAAATCATCTTCGGGAAACGATTTATAGTTTGACGTCGATTATCTTAAACACTACAATTGACAATTCCAACAAGAGAAATGTCACATTTTTTGGCAGACAAAAAGTGATTCGTAGCAAGGCATACTTCATTTTATAAGGCCGGCGCATTCTCATGTTTATTTTTTTGAATTCTGGAGGCCTTATTTTCTAGAAGGTCCAGTTTTGTGACGTCACAAAAATTAGTTTGGCTACTCGCTAACGGTATCGCTTTAGTTAGCAATAAAAGTGAATAGTTAAAGATCTCATACTTGGAGGATGAATAATCTTTTTTTTTATTTGTTTGGATTTATCATATCTTATTTTTTATGCTTGTATGTTATTATCTTGAATCAACGAACAAATTATTATTAAAAGACAGGGATTTAAGGTCGTTTCAAGGTCACATCGTTTGAAAGGTCTTTATTATTATTACAGTGATACGTCAGATTAAAAGCACAGTAAATGCTGTACACGCTTTTAAAAACAATAAAGGTTGTTATTATACAGGGTGTCTCAAAAAGGTCGCCCACGGACCCCAAGGCGTGGTAGAGGAACACAAACGATATACAAAATCCGTAACAAAAATTTTATTGGGAGCCCCATTTTAAAAATATGGGGCTGCAAAGTATGCAAAGTTGGGCAACACTGTTAGTTTAAATCTGCTTAGTTTAAAAAGAATCAAGTTAGTAGGTAAGCAAACGTGAAACTTCAACTTGACATTAGGAAATAGGTTAATGTTTATTTTTAATTTTAAAAATGCCAAGTGTTTAAACTCCTTTGGTTATAAAATGTAACAAATCAATAAAATCATAATAGAAATGGTTAAAAACTGATTTATGTTTGAAATAACAACAATTATTGTAATTCTGCATTAAGGCTCACATAAAAACGTATTTCATTCAAATCAAAGAAATCCCTACTAGATTCAAATTTCACATATTTCTCATGCAGGCTGCTCCAAACTACAAACACCTTTACTGCTCTATTCTCACAGGAATTTTTGTCACTTTTCTTAAGTAGGGAGGCATTGTAGATTCGAATTACCATATTTTTTGTTAGTAACAGGAACCCTTTGAAAAAACTTGGATCAAAAATTGACGCAAACAATGAATTAATGACACCAATCACTGATGATATATACAATTTATGTTCAGTTTCCCTTAGTTACGAGCATGGCAACTTTAATCAAAATTAAAAGGTAAGACCATGTTGCCGCATAGATTTTGGGGTAAAATTCTAAAAATTAAAATTTAATTCTTATGGAAAATAAACTTCATTAGACCGAAATTTTGCAATAAATAATTAGTTGTAGTCCCTGGCTTTCAATAATTAAGTAAATTATGTTTTATGATTAGCTAAGTAAGGTGCTATAAGGGTGCAAAGTTTGTACCTTTGAAACCCCATATCTTTGGAATGGGGCCCCACAAAAAATTTTCGTTACTAATTTTGTATATCGTTTGTGTTCCTCTACCACGCCTTGGGGTCCGTGGGCGACCTTTTTGAGACACCCTGTATTTCGAACTTTGTGGACCATCTTTAGGTAACGCTTTAAAATTTGACTTGAATTATCTCAAACACCACAAAAGTTGAAGATTCCAAACTTGGAGAATCGATAATCAAAAGACATGGGTTATGTTAAGGTCATATCGTTAAAAAGTTCAATAGAATTTTTATAATTCAAAAATTATGTCATTTAAAATGCAATGTAAATGTTGGACATGTGTCTAAAAACATAAAAGTTTTTGGACCTTGTGAACTATTTCAGAAAAAGCTATGATTCTAACAAAAAAGAATAATTTACACGTGAGAAATAAATTCAAGATTCGGATCTACCGGCCTCGACTCTAGTTTGCAATGTGTCACAGTCTTTGAGCCTTTCTTTATTTTTTAAAGCCATCATTTCACACAGAATGTTGTGATCGACCACACATCGTAATATGTAATTAAATAATCAAGATTCAACAAAATTTGAAACAAAAAAAATATACAAATATAAACAAAAATGATATTTACCTTTGTTTTAATAAGAGTTTTCGAATTAAGTATTCTTTATAATTTATACACACAAAACACAACAAAGATGCACGAGTTGCAATAGCGCGAAAAATATATAAATTTGAGGTTATGTAAACAAACTATGTTTTATACGTTTTGTACTGTATAATACGTTATATTTTTTTCTAGAGTATAATACTGTATACGTATAATACAGGTAGCGTATAAAACCTTGTATGCCATATAATTCCCAACCCTGCTTATAAGATTCGGTTTGGGTTTTGTACTGATTTGTGTATTCTTCACAATGGTTTAGTTTTTCCAAGATTTAATAAATAGGCAACATAAACTATGCCAAATATTTATTGACAAAGATATATTCCATTACACTTAATTATTTTTATGTAACTAATTATTATGATTATGCGGGAAAATCAGAATGTTGTTTACTATGCTATATATACATAGAAAGCAAGTGAATACAATGTTTGGTGCTGATAACAGCAACCGGAATATTCGCACCTTTGTCAACTTGTTTATTTATATGTTATCTAGTAGAAAACAAGCCTGATGCGACGTGTGAAATGGTCGACAAGTTCCTTCTTTTCAATTCATTCCGAAATTTAATACCTGATTTTGCTTTAAATTTTCCACAGAATAGACAAACGTGACACAAATTTAATACAATGGAAGCGGCGGCATTTTGTTGTTTCGCTGCTTCATTGTAATAAAAAAAGAATAAATTGAATGCATAAGGTTAAACAAATAACAAAATTTTTCTAAAATACTTTGTCTAGGAGAAAAATATATTATAAGATAATAATGAACTTTTTGCGTACTCATGAAGTAACTAACCTAAATTCTGCTCATTGCGGGGATAAAAAGTCTCTTTATAATTTTTTTTTTAAATTTAGATTTTGTTCCGAATTTCCCATTGCGCCCTTTCGTTTATTTTTATTGACACACTATTTATGCTTAAAATAAAATGTTTCAATCGGTCCTTCAATTTAGCAGTTTAATTTTAGTTTTTTAAAGCTTTTCTTTATTATAGTACAAAACATATCCAATTAAGTTTTTTGTTTCCAATAAAATGCACACATTTGACCAGACCTTTTCTTGAATGGTTAGGTAATATGGTTAATCTTATTGATAAATTGAAAAGTATTGTCGTGAAACATTTCATAACTCAATATGAAATAGAGATTGCATTCTGGAGTAAGCAGAAAACGATAACTTGCCTTTTATTAGGATGTCGCTAACAGCTGACGTTTAAGAACGGATCATTGGCCAATTATTGTGAACTTATTTTCGTGGTTGCATTTCCTATTTGACATCTTTTTCTATGTTTGTCGTTTAAATTTTATTATCTAGATTTTAAACATATCAACCAATCCATTTATGGTTTAAGATAATATAGTTATAATTAGTGAATATTTAAAATACCTACTAATCTTGATAAAAATAATTTTCGAATATGTCGCACTGTTTTATGATTCCTTTTTAAAAAACGTATATATAACCCTTATAAACTGTAACCTTTGCCACCATCTTTCAACATTTAGGGTGTATTTTCTCTTGAGAGACATCTAGAAACATAACTCTCGTTTCCAACTGACTGGCATAAAGTTTCTTAATGCATTTTATGGCTACTTTTGTAATTTCTTAAAATATATAGATATGGAATGACTGTTACTCAGCTAAACATAATTTATACCAATAAAGACACCTATTTGTTCCTTTTTTTTATAAAGGCTGTCCCAATATATACCACATTTAGAAGACCTTATAATCTATAATAATATAAAATAGGGGAAAAAATAAATATATACCGGCTTAGATTTCAGTTTTAAAATGATTTTAACTCTATTTAAGTTGTAAAACGGTATTCTTAATTAAGGGGCTCAATTTCGGGAGTATAGGACTTACGCAAGTAAATTAAGCTTGATTAAGGCAACGTTTCGGGATATTTATTGTTATCCTTCTTCAGGCAAGGGTTGCTACAAAGTACTTAACATTAGGACTAGGTCTAAAATATATAAAAAACTTTTTTACCTCTAATCGAAAAAATTGGGGGAAAAAAATATGTTAACTACAACGTCTGACATCCTTCCTCAACAACAACTTGCGTTTCCTTGCAAACTGCTTGAGATTAGCAACATACTGTGGTAAAATAGCTTGTCTGTTTACCTCTACTAAGAGTTAGTTTTTAAAAAATCTTTCTACAAACCGTCACACTCCAGAAGACAATTATCGTGCATTTGGATGGTGCTAGAACAATTTACTGACAATTATCATCATGCTGTTGTGAATAGTTTTACTACACTGACTTTCAAAAGTCTTGCACCCCCCCTTTAAAATCTTTCGCGTTTGCCTGACAGAAATAAAATTTTCTTTAAAATAAACCTTAAAGCCTCTGTGATATAATACACAAGATAGAAAAGCGTTTAATTAATTTTCTTCAATGGTACCACGCGTTTAAAAAATAAGTGTAAAATTCCTGAAAATTGAAGAAGTGTAAAAATTAAAAATAAAGCAAACACGGGATTATTAGTGAGTAGTATTAGTACTCCTGGTTCTAAATGATGCATTCAAAAGGTTTCGCATACTTCTAATGGGGCTATCAATAACTTCTAGGGGTGCATTCACCATTTTTTTGCACCGCAACAATTAGCCCCTGTCTGTTTTTCGGCGTTTTTTTTTCGGTTTTTTTTTTGCAGAAAACTCTTCTGGAGACATGATCTTAAAATTCGCAAAGAAATTCAGGTCTGATAAGTAAGCAAGCCACTCATATCACGCCCTGTAGGAATATTCGGACACGTTTCATACGACGCAGAGTCCCTTTGTCGCCCATAAATGCAAAATTTTGAAAAGAAATATTATGAGGAGGATACATTAGGAGACAGACAAAAGTCTTTTCGTAAACTTGACCATCGATATTGCCAGGACTATGAATCAGAGCAAACTTTTCGTAAAACATTATACCCCTCCAAAACATTTCAGAACCCGTATGATATGGAGCAACTCTCGGAGCAACTTTAATTTAAGTATTCAATCGATGGTGTCTTTTTGCATCTTGCCAAACTCTTTAAAGATAATCATTACTCATTAGGTCAAGCCTGGACTTACCAATAAAAATCAATTTTTTTCACCCACGAAGCATCCCGCTTAAATTTTTCTCTGACCAATGAAAACGGGTTTGCATGTAATGTTATGTTAGCATAATAACACCTACACTGGGAGTTCCAAAATTTTGCTTTTAAGGGCGGCAACGGAAATCCGCGTCTTAAGAAACGTGTCGAAATATTTCCACAGGGAGTGATGTGACTAGCCTGCCAGCTAATTGAACCTGAATTCTTTTGGACATAGTGGGATTTTGTCTCTAAACAAGTTTTCCGCAAAAAAAACCTCGAAAAAAAAACGCTAAAAGGCAGTCAGGGGCTAATTGTTACGTTGCGAGAAAATGGCGAATGCACCCCTAGAAGTTATTAATGGCCCCATTAGAAGTATGCAAAACCATTTGAATGCATCATTTAGAACAAGGAGTACTAATACTACTCACTAATAATCCCGTGTTTGCTTTATTTTTAATTTTAACACTTCTTCAATTTTTAGGAATTCTACACTTTTTTTTTAAACGCGTGGTACCATTGAAGAAAATTAATTAAACGCTTTTCCATTTTGTGTACTATATCACAGAGGCTTTCAGGTTTATTTTAAAGAAAATTTTATTTCTGTCAGGCAAACGCGAAAGTTTTTAAAGGGGGGGTGCAAGACTTTTGAAAGCCAGTGTATTTACCTGTACGTCGACAGCACTCGCTTAAGTTCGGCAAGACATGCAGGTATTCTTAATATAATCCTGACTTCTTTGTTTTTATTTTACTTCCCTTTGATATTTTAGATGTTAAAATTTATAATTTTAGACATTATGCGACCTTTCAATTTGTAATACTACTTTTTTCTTTAAATTTTTGCACACTGACTGTAATGTCCTCACTTTAGGTAAATAACAAACTCACCAATGAGATGATATACTGTTTATTTAGTAAAATAAGTAGACATACAAAAACTTAACCTATCAAATCATTACAGTGCTTAACCAGACTGACAAGAGGTACTCGACTAATACACCGACCAGATGACTTAACTCTAGCGGCGTTTTATTGCTAACTAATATTACTCGGGTAAGTATTTAATACATACAATATCTCCCCTTTTAAAATGCTTAATTAAACACAAACTTACTTAACTAACTAATCTCGGTAACGCTGTGGAATTTTTATTGTTCTTACTGGACGTGTTCTTACAGAACTTTCAGAATTAACTGGTAAAGGGTGTTCGCTTAAATTAACAGATTTTTCAGGCGAGGTAGTCAAACTATTTTCGCTTAAGGGTTCCGATTCATCTGGCGAAAAGTATTCGTTTGAACTAACTGATGTTTCCAAAACGTCATCCGGACTTACTTGCGTACTTATAGCTAAATCAGAATCATTTTCAATAGAAAAATTACAAAAGTCTAGCATTTGATTCAAATGTCTTCGCCAAGTTTTATTAATCTCTGGAATCTCAACTAAATATGTTCTTGGACCTAAGACTTTGGTAACTATTCCTTTGATCCACGTTACCTTTTTAAACCGGTAGTCACGAACTGCAACGATATCATTAATACTAAATTTATTATCACGTGTGCCCTTATAATTTAAGCTTTGAACTTTCTTATATCGTTCCGGTTCGCCATCACCTGGTTTATTATCTACAGTAGGTTTTAAAAGATCAAAACGATTTCTTAATTTTCTACTTAATAACATTTCTGCAGGACTTTGCTTAGTGGAACAATGTGCAGTGTTACGATAATCAAACAGAAATTTATGAAGTTTAGTATTTAACTCCATTGGTTCCTCTCTCCCTACCGCATTATACAAAGCCCTTTTTGTTGTTTTTACACTATTTTCGGCTGCGCCATTAGTGGGTGGATGATATGGAGGTGAAGTTTTGTGAACAATGCCATTTTTAGACAAAAATTCCTCAAATTCTTCAGATACAAAATATTGTGCATTGTCTGATACCAATGTTTTAACTAAACCGAAACGTGCAAATACTGATCTCAAAATGTCAATAGTAGTTTTCGACGTACAATTTGTTAGCCAAAATGCTTCTAACCACTTACTGTAAACATCAAACATTGGTCCCAGATAATCTATATGAATGCGTTCCCAAACACTACCTGGAGATTCCCATGGAATTAATTTAGCCAATGCTGGAGAAGGTCGATGTAACAATCAATTTTCACATCCCTTAACTACTTGCTCGATATCGGAATTAATGCCTGGCCACCAAACGTAGGAACGTGCCATGCTCTTAGTTTTTACCACACCCATATGAGTCTCGTGTAATTCCTTCAAAATTTTTCGACGCAACGTTTTGGGAATTACGACTTTGTATCCAAGCAAGACACACCCACCCTCACAGATTAAACTTTCTTTATAATGAAAATAAGGTCTAACGTTCTCATCTGCAACTTTTTGAGGCCAACCTGTTTTTATATATTTAATTACTTTTTGCAAAGTACGGTCCTGTTCAGTTTTTTTGCTGATATCTAAATGATTTAATGGAAAATCTTTATTTTCAAATATATAAAAAAAATTGTTGCTTTTCAAGACCTGACTTTCATCAAAGGAGAAAAAATCTCTACCCAATAATGGCGGTCCCCCTCTTTCAATAACATTAAAAACATTTTTTCTCACCAATTAAAGGTACATATAAAAAACTATTTATCTTTAAAATCTTTAGAAATAACCGAACCACTAGCTCCGCAATCAAGCTCGAATTTAATTTCTCGATTATTTACTAACACTTGTACAATAATAGGCTCACCATTTTCACTTTGCAAACTATACATTGTATCTTTATCAACAGTGTCCTCTTCTCATCTGCAACTTTTTGAGGCCAACCTGTTTTTATATATTTAATTACTTTTTGCAAAGTACGGTCCTGTTCAGTTTTTTTGCTGATATCTAAATGATTTAATGGAAAATCTTTATTTTCAAATATATAAAAAAAATTGTTGCTTTTCAAGACCTGACTTTCATCAAAGTTATTTTTGAGTGGTAACCTTGACAGAAAATCCGCATTATTTTGTTCAGAACGAACGTATTTTATATCGTAATCGTAATTCGATAATATTAAAGACCAACTTTGTAACCTATTTGCTGACAACACAGGAATGCCCTTTTTGGGACCAAAAATAGCAACTAGCGGCTTATTGTCTGACCATAAGGTAAATTTTCGGTGATACAAGTATTGGTTAAATTTATTTAAGCCAAATATTATCGCTAGTGCCTCTTTCTCTATCTGAGAATAACCTTTTTGACTATTTGTTAAACTTTTAGAAGCAAACGCGATTGGTCTTTCGGTGCCATCCGGATACACATGAGATATTACAGCCCCTACACCTTTTTCTGACGCATCAACTGCCAAGTTTACTGGTAAATCCTGATTGTAATGTGCTAAAACCGCTGCTGAAGCTAAAATTTGTTTCACATTATCAAAAGCTTTATTACACGCCGCCGACCATTTAAAACTTGCGTCCTTTCTTAGTAAAGAATATAAAGGTTGCAATACACTTGAACTATTCGGAATAAACTTATTATAATAATTTACAAGTCCTAAAAATGCCTTTAATTCTTTAACATCTTGTGGCGCACGTGCCTCTTTAATTGCTTGGACCTTATCATCACATGTGTGTAATCCATATCGATCAATCTTGTACCCTAAATAAACTACGCTCTCTTTAAAAAACTCGCATTTATCCTTTTCTACTGTAAAACCACAATCTTGCAAACGTCCCAAAACTTTTCTTACATTGAATAAATGCTCTTCCCTATTTTTACCCGTAATTAAAATGTCGTCAAGGAAACTTACGACCCCATTCAGGCCCTGTAAAACACGTTCAAGGATTCCTTGAAACTGCGCAGGCGCACAAGAAACACCAAAAGGTAAACGAGAGTACTGAAAAAGGCCTTTGTGAGTCGATATGGTTGTAAGCTCCCTTGAGCCTTCTTCCAGCTCTACTTGTTGGTAGGCTTGTGACAAATCTAATTTTGTAAATGTGTTGCCCCCTCGAAGTTTACTAAACAACTCTTCTATGCGAGGTAATGGATACTGCTCATTTTCTAAACAAGGGTTTAACGTTACTTTATTATCGCCACAAAGACGTACTGCCCCGCTCTTTTTAATTATCGGAACAACAGGTGTGCCCCAGTTACTGTACTTTACTGGTAATAATATTTTTAGTTTAACTAACCTGTCGATTTCATCCTCTACTTTTTGTTTAATCGCGAAAGGAATTGGTCGTGGTTTAAAAAACTTTGGCTGTTTTCTTTGACATGTATTTTTATAAATTCCTTGTTAAACCGACCCACACCCTCCGAAAAAACTAAGGGAAATTCTCCAAATGGTGATTGATAATCAGAATCTTTTAGCTGAAAAATACTCAAGTTAAATTTGGAGAAAAAATCTCTACCCAATAATGGCGGTCCCCCTCTTTCAATAACATTAAGCTTAACATTTTCTTTCTTATTTTTATAACACATTAAAACAGTAATATACCCCGATGTCATTGTAGTATTACCATCGTAATTATAAAAACATTTTTTCTCACCAATTAAAGGTACATATAAAAAACTATTTATCTTTAAAATCTTTAGAAATAACCGAACCACTAGCTCCGCAATCAAGCTCGAATTTAATTTCTCGATTATTTACTAACACTTGTACAATAATAGGCTCACCATTTTCACTTCGCAAACTATACATTGTATCTTTATCAACAGTGTCCTCTTCTTGAAGGTAATTTTGCTTACTTTTGCCCACAAACCTTACATTGGACCCTTTGTTGTGGAGCCCCTCTGTTGCCTACATTTCCTCGCTGATGATGACCTCCGAAACCGCGCTGACGCTGCCCGTTTCCTCTGTGGAAGTACAGATCCTCCGGTTCTTGTTTTATGTTGTAACTTTTGCTGGTAGCTTCTTTACTTGTGGCTATTTCAATGGCTTGTTCAAAAGTTAATGTAGCTGCATTTTCTTCGAAAAGCCGATCCTGAATACGCCCCTGGTCCATACCCATCAAAAATCGGTCTCTTAATGCTATTGATAGCTCTGTTCCAAATTCACATTTAGCAGCTAAACTTCTTACACGAGCCGCCCAGTCGCTGACAGATTCATTTTTGTCCTTATGTGCTGTGTAAAACTTCTTTCGTTCGGGAAACACAACTTTGGCTGGTTTAAAATGTTTATCCAACAAATTCACTAACTGATCGTAGCTCTTATCAGTCGGTTTATCTGGTACGCACATATTTTGTAGTAGAACATAACTTTCTTGGTCACAGCAATTTAACAGTAAAGCCCTTTGCACTTCTGCTACTGTTATGGAATTTGCCACAAAATATTGGTTTAAGGGGTCTATTCTGTAACTAACTTGTTAAATTTTAGAGGCCGTTAAAAAATATATTTTTAACGGTCCTTTAAATTTTTAAAGGAAACTTGATATTCTGTAATCAAATATTTTAAAGGCCAGTTAAAATTAATAATTTTAAAGGGATCCGTTAAAATGTACACTATTGCAGTTTGGCAACAGCGTAAAACGGGTCATAAGAACTAATTTATCGCGGCAGCCGCCATTTTAAAAAGTTTTGACTTTTAAAACTTTATTGTTTCAAATATATTAAAAACAAATCATACAAATCATTTTATAAAAATGTCACGTGCGCCTAGGACAACGAAAATCCAAAAAGAAAAAATAGTTTCTTTCTTGGAAAGCAACAAAATTCTATTGGGAGGCAAAATGACCCCACTTGAATTGCCGATCGTCAATAAGTTGTGGGGCACATTAATTTCAGAATTAAACAAAGTTGGTCCACCAAAGACCCTAAAGTCGTGGAAAGATGTAAGTAATATTTTAATTTCGTATACCTACTTATAAATAGCCTAGGTAATGTAAAAGTTCAGTCAAATACTGTTTATCAATTTTTAGACAATTGGGGAAATGAAGACAAGCGTAAAGCGGAAGGCTAGAGAAATCAAATATAATCTGAGTGGTACAGGAGGAGGACCTGCGAAAAAAGGGTTAAGTGATTTGGAAGAACGCCTTTTGGCGCTCTTGTCCAGCCTGGTTATTGATGGCGCCGACTTAGCAGAAGCTGGTGGCTCAAATGTAAATCGTGTTGCAAATCAGGATATTGAAAATGCAGTTAGTCCTTTTTTATAGTCGACTTTTTCTTACTCCTTGCAGATAAGTATTAAAAAAATATAATTAAAAAAAAAGTAAATTATTTTTTGATAAAATAAAAAATGCGCATTTTTCTTTTAAAATGCATTGGCTTATTACTGCAAAGAGTATTCACAAAATGATAGTTTCGTAAAATATACAAACTGTAAAGACGTTTCTATTTTCCCTTTTTGTTATGGTCAAAACGATGACGATATCTTGAGGAAAAATAGGAAGTCTGCTCGGGTAACTTTCAGTGGAGAGGGGTAGGTTTTAATGATGTAAAGTCGTAAAATAAAGTTTAAATCATTTATTTAAATAAAAGGACAGAAACGTAAATTTATTTTAACGGGGTATCGAAGCAGGATATCTTCGTGGTAAATCGAACGTAGGGCAGCGTCGAAGTGGACAACGTGGACGTGGGTGACGTGGACGTGGGAGACGTAAACGTGGATGACGTGGACGTGGGCGACGTGGACGACGTGAACGTGGGCGACGTAGACGTGGGTAAGCGGTAAGGAAACTGGACAAGCACTAGAGTTCAACAGTACACTTGAGGGCGTATCCGTCAAGCCATAAATTTCACTCTTACAAGACGCCTGGAAGTCGTATCCGTCCGGTTATCTTAACAGCGCTTACTCCAGTTATGCGAGAATGTGCGAGCACGAAATCTTGTTCATAGACCTGGGGAAGTGTCCACCAATGTCTAGGTATGGAGAAGATCTTATAAAATATCCAGAGGTCGTGTCCGATCCGAATATTTTAAGTCGCGACTCTACTCTCTGCCAGGGAAAATTATAAGCACGGAGGGAAACTGGGCAAGCACTAGAGTTAAACAGTACACTCGAGGTAGTATCCGTCAAGTCATAAGTTTTACTCTTACAAGACGCCTGGAGGTCGTATCCGTCCGGTTATCTTAACAGCGCTTCCCCCAGTGGCGCAAGAATGTGTGAGCGAGAAACCTTGTTCGTAGGCCTGGGTACGTATCCACCAGGTCTATGGAGAAGGTCTCATAAAATGTCCAGAGGTCGTATCCAATCTAGGTATTTTATTTCGCTACTCTACTAGGGTCGTATCCGCCAGTTTTGCTTACCTTAAGGTCGTTTGCAGCGGTTCGGGGGTCCACACTACGACGGACCAAACAACAGTGGTAAAATCCACACCTTAGCGAAAAGTGCAAACAAAAGAAGACGACCAGCGCCCGTATCATCAACAAACAAAAGGGGCAGAGTACAAGCAGCTCTACAAAATCACGATATAAATCTCCAAAATCTTACAAGGTCCAATTTTGCGATTGCGAAATCAATCAATAATTTAGCCAAAGCAATGACCATGGTAATAAGAAAAATGAAATAAATTAATAAAGTAAATTTTGTGTTAATTTAATTAATTGTCATTTATTTTTCAATTTATTTTTTATATGTGATTAAATAATTCTAAATAGACATTAAGTAATTAGTTTGAATAAAAAAATGTTTTATATTATGATAAGTAATAATTAAAACCTGAAAATGAAATATTTCAACAATTAAATTAGTGTGTAAAATACTGTTGAACTATTTCATTTCGAACCACTTCCCCTCGTCCATACCAATTTTGTTGTATTAATTGGTCGTTTAAAACATCCACACCTCCATCATCTAAATCAATAATATCATCTTCATCAGGAAGATCATCCTTATAGTAACGGGAAATGTTATGTAGCACACCACAACTGTAGATAATTTTTCCTGCTTTTATTGGATCATAGTTTAGGGCCCGGTGTTTTAATAAACAACGAAATCTTGCTTTTAAAACCCCATTTAATCGTTCAATGATTTTTCTTGCCCTTACAAAACGATAATTGTAATTGGCTTCCGGACTGTCCTCAAGCGGATTATCAAATGGGGTTAAAAGAAATGGTTGTAATGGATATCCACTGTCGCCAATTAAAAATAAGTCACTGCCTTGCAAATACTGGGTTTCCATAAGAGGTTTAATTGTTGATGCTTGCCAGATAGCGGTATCATGAGTCGAACCAGGAAATCGAGCATTCATATTTAAAATTGTATAATCGCTATCAACAATTATTTGGCAATTAATACTATAGTACCCCTTTCTTGAGAAATAAGGTAAAGCGGGATAATTTTCTGGAGGCGAAATAATCGCGATATGGGTACAGTCAATTGCTCCCAAACACCTGGGAAAATTAAATTTTTCCAAAAAACCATTAACAACAGCATTTTTTTCATTTGGAGAAGTAGGAAATACAATCCAATTGGGCAGTAAATGAGTATAGATAATATTTGTAACCTCATCAATGCATCTACTCACACTTGGTTGACTAATGGCAAAATTATAACCCTGCCCCGTTGTTAACTGGTAACTTCCAGTTCCATAAAAATGAAGAGTAACTAATATTTTTAGTTCAACTGGAATTGCGGTGATTCTTTCACCTTCTTGCATATATTCACTTATCATTTCTATAATAATTCTTGCTGTTGTTTTGTTAAATCGAAAAATTGCTTTAAAGGATACCTCGGGCAATTGGAATGGATCACTGGAATCTCGTATTTCTCTTTGAAATATTCTGGCTTCAGCCCTGATAAAAAAAAGATACTTTATATTTTAAATGTTTGCATCTAACAATTTTTACGTACCTCTCCTTATTTTCTACTAATTGTTCAACTAAATCTTCACCCACAATATCAAAAAAAGCCATAATTTTTATTTTTAGCAAAGCAAAATACTAGTTCGAACATGAAAAGTCTAAGATGACAGTATTTTAGATGTCCTTTAAAAATTCAAAGGAAATTTTACCATGCCTTTAAAACAAATAATTATAACGGACCATTTTAAAGGAAACCTTTAAAATTTTGACAGAAAATAAGTTACAGAATATCAAAACAATTTTAGACGCCGCTAAAATTTTAAAGGCCTTTAAAATTTAACGGTTTGGTTACAGAATAGACCCCTAATTGTGATTTAAAGATGGGCCAGTCACACGATTTGTGGCTGAACTGGCGAAGATGCCCTATTCCCGCCACCGCGTTTGCCATGATGCTTTACACAATTTAACTTCCTCCCTGCGTGAATTCTTGTTTTCCTTCGTCGCCACTTGTGATGTCCTCACTTTAGGTAAATAACAAACTCACCAATGAGATGATATACTGTTTATTTAGTAAAATAAGTAGACATACAAAAACTTAACCTATCAAATCATTACAGTGCTTAACCAGACTGACAAGAGGTACTCGACTAATACAACGACCAGATGACTTAACTCTAGCGGCGTTTTATTGCTAACTAATATTACTCGGGTAAGTATTCAATACATTACACTGACCTTGAATTTACCTTGATTCTTTTTCTCTCAACTTTTATAAGAATTGTTTATTAATGCATTTAAAAATACAATAAACGTCAATTAAAATTTAAGTATTTGAGACATATAACAAGTAGGTAAGTATAGTGACAAACAATTTTAGGTAAGTTATAGACAAACAATACATTTAGAAATTAAAACTGAGAAATTCATCTACTGAATAAAAGCTATTTTCATGTAGTAGACCTTTGACCCTATTGGAAAAAATATTTTTTGAGTTAATGGATTTTATATCATCTGGTAGGTGATTAAACAGCTTTGGGCCCCAAAAATCAATTTCTTGTTGTGTAAGCTTCGTTTTGTGGAGAGGTGTATACAAATCTTTTTTTCGCGTATTGTAAAAGGATGATATGTGGAGTTTTTATTAAAGTCATTTGGATATGAGTATACGTATACTTGTAAAGTATACTTTACACACGTAAGTATGAGGATAGATGGAATGGTTAGTATCTTTTTCTACGACTGCTTAGAACATGTCTAAAAAAACACTACTTACTATAACTGAAAATCAGTTATTGCACACAGCGTGCGATAAATCCATTGGGCACGCTAAAAGCGTGCGCAAAGAATTCGCCCTCATTTGTTCTGTTTGGAATGTCAAGAATGAGCCATAATGTCTTTACTGCATTAAATCAAGTAGGTAGGCTTTTGTTTTTTAATCTCGAACCCAATGTTCGTTTTATCTTTATAACCATAGAACAAGAATAAATAAACAAGTTTAAATAGTGTTATTTAATAAAAAATCATGCCTTTTTAGTGTTTTGGTGCAGTCGTAGAAAAATTATAGTGTGTTACACGTGTGAAAGGCACTCTAACCACTAGTTGCACAATATACTATTTCTTCCTTGAAGTGACCTCTGCAACTGTCGTTATATTTTAATCCACATAGGGCTCTAATCGCTTTTTTTTGCAGGATAAATACTTTGCTGGCATCAGTGGAGAGGATATTTAAATAGCTTTTTTATCGAGGGGTTCGTAGCTCTCTGTATAGAGGTATGTATACTTTTTACACTCTGTGTACTCCCGTGTACTCTGTGTAGGCAGGTGTAGGGGAGAGTGTTGCACAATGAGACAAAAAAATATATATCTGATCATAAAAACATTATTTTTACAAACTCGTTGAACAAAAAGCAAGTTTTAAATAAATGTACTAAATAAGCTTATAAAGCTAGCTGAGTCGAGGCCGGTAAATTCGATTCTTGAGTTCATTTCTCACGTTTAAATTCAAATTTTTTTATTAGAATTAAAGCGTTTCTTGAAGATAGTCCACAAGGTCCAAAACCTTTTATGTTTTTAAAGACACATCCAACATTTACATTGCATTTTACTTGAAAATAATTGCGTCTTTTAAGACAGACATCAACATAACATCAAATATAACCACATCATTCAAGTAATGATTGCATTTTACCTACATGACATAGTTTTTGAATTATATAAATTCTATTGAACTTTTAAACGATATGACCTCAACATAACCTTGAACCCCTGTCTTTTAATTATCCATTCTCCAAGTTTGGAATCTTCAACAATGTGGTATTTGAGTCAAACTGTAAAGCGTTTTCTGCAGATGGCCCACAAAGAAATATAAAAACATCGTTCTATTTCTTTAAAAGCGTGTGCAGCATTTACAGTGCTTTTAATCTGACCTATTACTTTAAAAATGAAAATGCTATTAACCTTTCAAACAATGTGACCTTGACATGACCTTAAACCTCTATCTATTGGTTATTTATCCTCCAAGTATGAGACCTTTAACTATTGTGGTGTTATAATTGAAGTCAAACTATGTATAAATCGTTTTCTGAAGATGGCCTACTAAGTCCAAAACATAAGAATAACCTTTTGTGTTTTCAAAAACATGTCCAACATTTACCATGCATTTAACATAACATTATTTTTTAATAATAAAAATACTATTGACCTTTAGAAAGATATGACCTTCAAATGACCTCAAACTCCTGTCTTTTGGTTAACCATCCTCTAAGTTTGAGACCTATAACTATTGTGATGTTTGAGATAATTGACGTCAAACTATAAATCGTTTCCTGAAGATGATCTACTAAGTCTGAAACATAAGAACAACCTTTTGTGTTTTCAACAACATTTCCAACATTTACCTTGCATTTAACTTAGTTTTTAAATAGTAAAAATGCTATTAACCTTTCAAATAATATGACCTTGACATGACCTTGAACTCCTTTCTTTTGGTTATCCATCCCCCAAGTTGGCTATTGTGGTGTTAGAGATAATTGAAGTCAAACTATAAATCGTTTCCTGAAGATGACGTACTATGTCCGAAACATAAGAATTACCTTTTGTGTTTTCAAAAACATGTCCAACATTTACCTTGCATTTAACTTTAAGCATAGTTTTTGAATAACAAAAATGCAACCCTTAGAAAGATATGACTTTGACATGAACTTGAACCCTTGCCTCTTGTGTATCTATCCTTTAAGTTTTAGATCTCTAACTATAGTTGAGTAAATTACGTACATCCATACACCAAATTGATATTTTTTAATAAGAACCCAGTGGATGGTCCGATCGATATGATTCTAGTATCAAAAGATCGATATTTTTTTGTAGCATCTTTCCAACACATAAGTAATCAAGTACCTTGTTTCGATTAGGCACAGTTGCAAAAAAACATCGATATTAGAAAATGCAATTACGATAGTACATTTCTTTTAGAGAAATGAATTAAAAGCATAAATATGAGTTAAAAAAAATATTAAAATTTTTAATGAAGCCTAATTTTTTTTTGCAAATGTCATTTTATGTTCCACCATGAGACAAACCCCGTTTTACTGTAATAGTCCAGTTATATACGCTAAAATAAACACCAAACCTCGGAATTTGAGGTAACAAGCTGAATTTTTGCATACGCCTTTGTTTTGACATTATAAGAGTTGTCTCAAAAGTCCTCATCGATACCGTGTGAGCTAAACTTTTTACGCGGGGTCAAAGGTCGCGAAAAACCGTTTTTGGCCAATAACTTTTTTTCTGTGCGTCCAATACTATTTGGAGTTATTACCAAAATTATAGAGCATCAAATTTTCTACAAATTGGACTTTGGGTAAAATTTTTATCATCAACCCTTATTCAGATAGAGGGGGTATATCGTAGCGACTACCCCATATTTCAAATGGCGCTAAAATGGTGACATTTAATAATTATACAATTTCCTTTCACAAATTTATTCTTTGGGACTGTATAAACAATATAAGGGGGACAACCACTTGTTTCATCCCTGGGGGGCTAAAAGCCAACCCCCTTTTTCTAAAAATAGAGCATCCTTTTGGGAAGCCCCATTAAGCGATATACCCAAACCAGGTACCATTTCCTACTAAATGATTATATATAAACCCATTTTTAGAAACACTACCCCATTGGTCCCGTACTTTTTCCAAGAAAAATTATTTAAGAAAAAATTACATGGACCTCATTTCTTGGCAGCTAAAATCATTTTTGGCATTATTAAGTTATTATATTTGTTTTTTTTTGTACCACCACCCCCAAAAAAAAAAGTAATTTTTATAACTTATTAATGACATAAGTAACCATATCAGTCGCGATTTATGTAAAAAACATGCTACAGACAAATTTATTCCATGATGAAATGAGGTCCATGTAATTTTTTCTTAAATAATTTTTTTTGGACAATTAATGGGACCAATGGGGTAGTGTTCTAAAAATGGGTTTATATATAATCATTTAGTAGGAAATGGTTCCTTGTTCGAGTATATCGCTTAATGGGGCTTCCCAAAAGTATGCTCTGTTTTTAGAAAAAGGTCCCCCTTATATTGTTTATACAGTGCCAAAGAATAAATTTGTGAAAGGAAATTGTATAATTATTAAATGTCACCATTTTAGCGCCATTTTAAATATGGGGTAGTCGCTCCGATATACCCTCTCTATCTGGATAAGGGTTGATGATAAAAATTTTACCCAAAGTCCAATTTGTAGAAAATTTGATACTCTATAATTTTGGTAATAACTCCAAATAGCATTGGACGCACAGAAAAAAAGTTATTGGCCAAAAACGGTTTTTCGCGACCTCTGACCCCGCGTTAAAAGTTTAGCTCACACGGTATCGATAAGGACTTTTGATACAACTCTTATAATGTCAAAACAAAGGCGTATGCAAAAATTCAGCTTGTTACCTCAAATTCCGAGGTTGAATGTTTTATATAACTGGGGTATAAAGTATTTTAAAGACAAATTGAATCCTGGGTCTGACAAGAGGCAACAACAAATACTGGGTGTCCGCGATCAATGTGCTTTTTTTTTAATGGGAGATAGCTGGGAAAAATCCAAGACATTTGGTAAAAACAGTTTTTTGAAAAAGTGCCCCCCTTCGAAAATAACCGCCTTCAAACATGTAGACTAAAAACCCTTAATCGTAAATATTTACCAAACGATTTCACCAACCATCATGAAAGTTGTACTATCAATAAATGTAATAAAAAGGGTCAATTTAAACCCATTTTGAAATTTGGGGCCCCCTTTAAAATGGGTTAAACACTAGTAGTGTAGATAAAAACTGCATATAATTTCTTTACCTTTAAGAATTCTGTAATTTTATGTATTTTTTTAAATACCCCAATTTAAGTAACAACTTTTTTACCACTTGAAATTTTTAAGAAAGTGTACCTTTTACGAATAAACTACCAAAAACACCTTCGATGTACCCCATATTTTTGCATAAGACTAGACTATCTTTTGAAATTTGTATGTCACTTACCACTGTCACTACATTGAAGTAAGTTTTTTGTCTTTTCCCTCAAGCATTAAAAACTAGTACGGTCATTCCAATTCCAAAAATAAAAAATACATCAGATGCATGCAATTTTAGACCGATAAATACTCTACCGCTGTTAGAAAAAATAATAGAAATGTCAGTGTATGACCAAGTTATGGATTTCATTGAGGGAAATAACATTCTTAAAAGTAACCAGTCAGGTTTCCGCAGCAAACACTCTTGTGAAACAGCCCTTCAATTGACAGTATCCAAATGGAGTAAATTCATTGATGATAACGTTTATGTTGTAGCTGTTTTTTTGGATTTTCAAAGAGCATTCGAAACCATTAATAGAATGATTCTCCTTGAAAAACTAAAAAAATATGGTTTTGGTGGTACCGTTTTGAAGTGGTTTCAGAACTACTTAAATGGCAGACAGCAAACTACTAAAGTCAATGACAGTCTATCCAAACCTAATGCAGTTGAGGTTGGTGTGCCTCAGGGCAGTGTCCTGGGGCCACTACTTTTTATTTTATATATTAATGACGTCATTGACTTTAGTGGTTGCGATTTTATCAATCTTTTTGCCGACGATACCCTTCTAACGGTATGTGACTCTAATCTGGATGCTGCAATTGAAAAAATGAATCTTGAACTGGGCAAAATTGAAAGTTATCTTAATGACAATTCCATTAAACTTAATGTCTCAAAAACCAAAGCAATGATTCTCAGTACTAAACATAGGTTGAGTAAAATAAATTTTGAATCAATTAATTTACAAATATGCAATGAAAAAATTATGATAGTTACGGAAATCAAGTACTTGGGGGTTTTTATTGATAACCAATTAAATTTTAAAAGTCATGCTAATTATTTAATTAAAAAAATTACAAAAAAATTGTTCTTCTTCTCCAGACTTTCAAATCAGTTATCACTGGAAAGTAGGCTCACAGTCTATAACACTATAATACAACCGCATTTCGATTATTGTGCTACAATACTTTATCTTATGGATAAAAATTCATTAACTTCATTGCAAAAGTTGCAAAACAGAGGTATGCGGTTAATATTAAGGTGCAATAGACTAATACCTATTTTATATATGTTAGACGCACTCCAGTGGATGTCGGTAGAAGTTAGAATTAAATATTTTACAATGATTTTCTTATATAAGTGTATAAATAATTTACTGCCTAATTATTTTAATCAATTTTTGACATACAACCATGAAGTCCATTCATTTAATACTCGCAACAAAAACGATGTTCATTTGCCAAAGTCAAATTATAAGAGCTCGATGAAATTTGTTTTTATTAAAGGAATTCAGGAGTTTAATAGTTTGCCAAATGAAATAAAAAATGCGTCATCTTTAAACATATTTAAAACTAAATTGGCAAATTATATTCGCTCTTGATTTTGTTGATAAGAATATTATTTTCTAGGGTTTTTTGATATTTGTTATTAGGTTAATGTTATTATGTAAATTTTTCTTTTTTTTTTTCTTTTTTTTTTTTTTTTTCTTTAAAACGTTGTTATTTTAGTATAGTTTTTATTTTTATTTTTTACCAAAGTTGTTTATTATACAAACAGAATCTTGAAATAATTTTTTTTTGTTAATTTTTATTATTTTTTGTAAAAATAATTCTTTGTTTATTTTTAAATTATATATATTCAATGTTTTATATATAAATTTATTATGATTTGTTATTTTTTGATGTATATTAGGAAATCCTATTTGAATAAATTTTCATTTCATTTCATTTCAAATCAACGCAAAATATGGGGTACATCAAAGGTGTTTTTGGTAGTTTATTCATAAACGGTACAGTTTCTTAGAAATTTTAAGTGGAAAAAATGTTTTTACTTAAATTGGGGTATTTAATAAAATACATAAAATTACAAAATTGTTAAAGGTAAAGAAATTACATGCAGTTTTTATCTACACTACTAGTGTTTAACCCATTTTAAAGGGGGCCCCAAATTTCAAAATAGGTTTAAAATGACCCTTTTTATTACCTTTATTGATAGTACAACTTTCATGATGGTTGGTGAAATCGTTTGGTAAATATTTACGATTAAGGGTTTTTAGTCTACATATTTGAAGGCCGTTATTTCCGAAGGGGGGCACTTTTTCAAAAAACTGTTTTTACCAAATGCCTTGGATTTTTCCCAGCTATCTCCCATTAAAAAAAAAGCACATTGATCGCGGACACCCTGTAGAAATAGAAAGTAAAGAAAGAAAAGTTTTGGTGGAGAACATCTTAAATGCAGCTGTTGAAAAAGAAAATGTTTCTATGAAAAAAAAAACCACTAATAGCTTTTACTCAATTACAAAAAAAAATGTGCGGAATAAATATGCGGCTTTAAAAAGGCAAATGGCAGATGACTATTATAAATTTACAAAGAGAAAATGTGGAAAAAAAACTAAAATTAGTTTATAGACCCTGGGTCTCAATTAGAAAATGGAAAAATAATAAACAAAGAACCAATAAAATTAATACTTAAGTTAACTAACATAGAAATTAGTTCTTGCTACCGATTATCCCCAATGCAGTAATGCACATAAATTGTAAAGAACGGCAAAACGTTAGAATGGTAGCTGAACTATTCTCCAGAACAGTTTCAGTAAGTTTGCACCATTACGTTCGTGACGACGATCCTAATTTGGCCAAAGACGTTGCTGACTATAGAACTTACAAATAAATCTTTTGACATTATGAAAAGCTACACTACCTTTTTAAACATCTCAACAAAAAAACCGTACGTCCTGAATTTGAAAGAACAAAAATCCACCTTAAATAAAATGGCCTATAAATTTGGGTTTAAGGGGTAAATTTTGGCAAAAACTGTAAATTATATGTATAGAAAAGAAGAATCAAAATATTCCATCTTTCTTGGTAAAATCATTTTTATAACATTTTTAAATAACAAAATTAATCAAGATAAGAACATGAAAAGAAAATGCAACAACTTCTTTAACAAAAGCAAAAACAAATAATTTTTTTTTTATTGGCCCGACTGTTATGGTCATTATAGCCACTACACTTTACAAAAAAAATAAATATAGTAAAATAACTAATTATTATAACTTAATAGTATAATTTATAATTTGATATTACATTTTTTTAGAAAATTACTTATGATCCTTATTGTTTCTACCTTATGTATAAAATTCTTGGGGCTGTTGAGTACATGCGGGATAAGCTCGAAATTATGTTGATCAAACCTCTTCCGCACGATCCTCGAGGTGTGGACAGGACAATTGTCTTGCATAAAAATAAAATTATTACCCGAAAACTGCTCTTACTCTTGGAAGTGGGCGGTTTTCTAATATTTGTAGGTAATTTTGAGAATTAAACGATCCATTTATTCGATGAATAATGAAGCATTTTTGGACCGTTATGCATGCCCACACATTAACAGAAAACCTGCCCATTTTCCTAGGAGGAAAAATATTTTGTCCTGGAAAACGAGTTCTTCTGGGTCTATACATATACAAGAATGTGGCCGTCGTTGCAGGACTTAAATACTTTTTCGTCGGAAAATAGGACGTTCCAAAATTTCGCATTCCTATAGACATAATTTAGAGCGGTAAAGAGTCTGCTTTGTTTTTTTTTTATCAGGAAGTTCATTTTTTAACAGAATCAAAAATAAAAGATGTATACAAAAACAAACACTTTTAAAAATAATTTTTTCATAAGAACTAATAAATTTTTTATACATGCTCCTCCTGTCGCATAAGGTTTTGTCATGGCCTTAATAAATGAACTCAATCGACATTTAGTCTTGTTATAGTCTCAAAATTATCGATTTGGTTTCTTATTTCGTGTGCATGGTTTATAATTTTTATTGCATTCTGTATTTTGTTTTAAGTCGAGGTATATTTGACCACGCTTCATAGTTTTTTTCAAAGTTTGAAATAGATTGGGCATTATCGAAAAAAAAAAGCTTGAAGTGGAGGGTGCTATTTTTCCCGCTAAAAATTAATATTTAATATTTTCCAAATTTTTGATTTTTTTATCGTATACTCAAAACTCACCATCGCAAAAATTATTATCATTATCGTCATCGTGAAAATCTTCATTGGGTTTAATAAGTGATGGGGTTAATTTCACTCTACTTTTACATGTTCTTAAAAATAAATAAAAAGGTGAAGAAAAGGAAGACTTTACAAACCAATAGCCTTTTTCCAATTATCTGGGGTAACATTTTTTGTAGCCACTTCATCCCTTATTTGAGCCCATATTAATTCTATCGGGTTAAGCTCGCAGTGATAAGGCGGGAGTCTAAACGGTAAAATTCTTGGATTTGGCCATTTTATCCAATACATACTTTTTATATTTCGGTCGATGTATTTTTATCTAAATAAAATTAACCTGTACAAAAATTAAAAATATTCGGGTTTTAAAATTTTTCACCAATTTTAATAAATCTTTTTTTTCCAACTTTGTTTAAAAGGATTGCTTGTTTCTGTTAACCAGAATCTCATTAATTGTTTTTTTTGGTGTTAAAGTAGGTGCCTTTTCTAGAACTCTGAAATGGTATAAAGCATTATCCATAACAATAACCGATTTAGGGGTTAGCTTATCCAAACAATTACATGGGGCTCCTAGAAAATTGTTGAAAAAATTCTACCTTATATATTTTTGCAGATTTAAGTGCCCATTGGTTTCCACAAATGGAAAATACTGTTTTGTGTTTAGCACTTTAAACGAATTCGATTCTACCTGTCTAATATTAGTGTTTAAAGCAAAAAAGTATCTCGCAACTTTTGTAACAAATTTTTCCTTTTCTCGTTGTGATGTTTTAAAAACAAATCCAATCGTACTTTGTGTCTTATTTCGAGGCCGGATTTTTCCGCTGCTTCTTAGTGTAAGTACACTTCAGTACTTCCACTTGGGCAAGAAGAGCTTGGCTGAGAAGTATCTGTTTCTTCTTTTTCGTTTATGTTGGTCAAGTTAGCATTCTCATTTATTATAATACTGGTGCTAATCATCTTTTCGCTTATTATATTCGTTGAAATTTTGCAGATGCTTTTTAATTCTATCTATTTTGGAACAATCATTTTTACAAAATTTGTAAATCCGTACATTTTTACTATCTTCTGACTCTAAGTCAGACAAAACTTTTGTAAACTGTTCATTCCAGCCCAGGTTTTCTTCCTCCAAAGTTGTTCGATCCCTTTTTAGCTACTTGTCGCTTACTCGAGCTCGACATGATTCTTAAAAGTAAATAAAACACTAAATTTAGTTAATTCTAATGTATAATTATTCAAAACTTACCTGTTTTCGTTTAAACACAAACTGGAAACAACCAATATTGACAATTGTCGTCGTTTTGGTATTTGGAACTTTGACGTTACAGTTGGCTGCAATTATGGCGTGAATTTTAAATATTCTTAAAAAAAGATAAATTTTAGAAAAAGTCAGAAAAATACATGTTTCCAGAAAATACCAGGTGACCTGGAGTTTTCTAAGAAACTTGCCTTTTTGTACAGCCCTGGTAGTCAGATTATGTATTTTATTAAGACCGCCTTAAAAATTGGTGTTTGGGCAGTTCTTTACATTAAGAAGTTTAATAGTATCTAGAGATTCACCACATTTACATAACTTGGTAGTGCACTCCACTCATGTCGTTGCAACGTCCGTGATGTTGAAAGAATAACAGTAATACAAATATTTTTCGATTTTAACCGGTTGTGGGGCATCCTCTGCAAATTAAGGTTTATCGGAAACCAATTCGAAAGGTCTCCCGTACAATTCAAAAATCTAGCAAGTCTAGTTTGACAGTTCGTGTTTAAACGAAGATTCTGCCAAAACTGAAGGTCTAAGGTTAGGACAAAAGCCATTTTTATAAAGTTTAAAAATGTAGCTTTCTAAAAATGGCTTTGGTTTCAACCTTGGACCTCCAGTTTTGGCACAATCTTCGTTTTAACACAAACTGCCTAACTCAAGTTACTAGGTTTTTGAATTTTACGGGAGAGGTATCTTGCCCGGCTCTCTTTTAGCTACATGCATTTTTTTGATGTGAGGGGGCAATGTTTGACGAGACGGACAACCAAGGCGTAGGAGTAGATTTCATTGTATGTAGGTACCTGAAATAAATTTTCAAATCTTTAGAGTATTAAAAAGTATTAGAATAATAGTTATAAAACGCTTCATGTTTCCACTTAGTCGTCATAATGTCAGTTTTTGAAGAGATGTCAATTTCCCACAAGCCCTTATCAGTTCTCCGTCCAGTTGTTAAAATACACTCGGCGAGAGAATGATATGGGTCTGGAAAAAATTGATTTCGATAAGTTTTTCATGATTCTTGCATCATTTGACAGATGTGTAGCTAGTTTCCTAAAAAAAAAACAAATATATTAAAAAATTACATAAAAAAAAAACTTCAATATAGAAAATCTTCACTTGCTGCTAGGTAATGAAATATAGGTTTTTCTTCGGTTTTTCAGCAATTTTCTTTATTTAAATCTTACATAAATCTTCACAATGGCTAACTAGTTTCGACTTAAGGAATCTCAAGTGCAAACTAAGAGAAAACCCGTTAAAATTAAATAATAGAATTTTAAACACTAATATCAATGCGAATGCGCAAGAGGACGAATTGATAAGGAATCAGGACGAAAATGGCGAAACTCAGGAAATCTACACCCTTCCCCTTATCCAAGGTCTATCGCACAAATTGGAAAAAGTACTTAAAACCGAAGGAGATAAATTTGCCTTTTATTCAACATCAACGGTGGGAAAAAAATTTTACACGAAACTAAAGGATAAAGTACCCATTACTCACCTTTCAAATACGGTTTACAAAATTTCATGCAACGACTGCAATAGTTGTTACGCGGGCCAAAGTCGTCAGTTTTTAAAAAATCGAATATCCAACCACAGGTCATCATGTAGACATTTACAAGAACCAAAAACTGCGCTTAGAACGCATCATATTGATTTGGGGCATTCCTTTGATTTTAACATAGCCAATCAAGAAACTTTCATCAATTTTAAAACTGATACAGAGAACCTTAGTAATATCTACGTAAACCTCATCAGACAAGTAAAGAGTTAATTTTAAATTGTTTCAAGTTAGTCATGTAAGTCTTCTTGGTAGTCATTTTAAATTTTGCCGCTTTTTGTGCAAGGCCAGTCAAATGGACAGCTACTCCTGACGCGCAAGTTTTTGATAATTTGTAACAGATTCGTAATAAGTTGAGGTTAGGTTCACGTTTGACAGGCTTTTTGCAAAACAGCATGCAAAATTTTGATTTTGTTTTATTTATCCTCAAGAAACTATTATTAAACGTCATTTTTGAATAATGACTACTGGGGCGACTGCATTCCCCGTTGCTGAAGACAATCCTGTAGCCTAAATGTTTTTAAATGTGTTCTTAAGACTTCACATAGGTAATATTTCTAACCACTTTGTGTTCATTAATGTATTTTCACGGAGCCCCATTGTTTTTAGCGGTCTCCGATGCTGATTTAAAGAAAATCGAAACTAGTTAGCCATTGTGAAGATTTATGTAAGATTTAAATAAAGAAAATTGCTGAAAAACCGAAGAAAAACCTATATTTCATAAAAAAAACGTGATACAATTAATTGTTACAAAACATTGCATTTGGTTTTGTTCTGTGTCGGAATCCCCAGCTGAATTAGCGGCCCACTATGCTAATTTTTTCTATGCTATAAAATGGAGAAAGTTATCGTATTAAGTTGATAACTCAGCTCAGGACGAGGGGTTAGTCTGGGTCGAAAAACCTGTACACTTTATTTCTTTATGTCATGATTTCCCGTGATTGCCCATGATTGCCCGTGATTGACCATGATTTCCCGTGATTGCCCATGATTTCCCGTTATTTCTTATGATTTCCCGAAATTAATCGTAGCAAAACGGTGTATTTTTTTCATAATCATTTAAAATGATTTTATTAAGGCTCTAAAAAAAACAGGTATTCATAATTGCCGCTATTTTGAGTCATCATGACCATCTTTCCGATTTTAGTCATAACTTTCCTTGAAGGTAAAAGTCATAAAGATGGCCATGTGGACACTACTAAATGGAGGCTGTTACAAATACCTGGCTTTTTTTTAAGGCCTTATTAGTTATATCTTAGTGATTAGGGGGGTCAACAAACAACATCCAAATCATTTTAAAAGCTTATTATTTTAACATTAGCAATAACGCAATGAAAAATAATTACCCGAGTAATAAAAAGTAGTATTTACGAACACGCCTTGTATTGAGTGATAATCTTTATAGTCCTACCCCATCTTAACTTTTGAACGGCTCAATATATTTTGCTAACATTTTTTAAATGCTTTATTTACATTTAAAGTAAAAAAACTTTTGAGTAAAAAAACGCACCACACTTTTGAAAAAAATATTAAAAGTAAAGGGGGGTTGAGTAACCCCTTATTTTAATTGTCATATTTTTGTAGTAATATGCTCACCAAATTTTAAAAAAATCCTATTATAAATTTTTTGCCTCTCTTTTTTAATTTTTCCCCGTCTAAATTTTTACAAATTTTTTTTTTTTTTTAAGTTTAGCACTTACGACTATTATTCTATCCTGTCAATTAAAAAAACAATAAAAGTTATGAAAGACCTGAGGGCACAATAAAAAACTTCTTTGTATACCTGCCTAAGGGTTGTCTCTTTGTCATTTCCATGTGTTTACTACATTGTAAATGATACAAAATGGTATTTGACCAATTAAATAAAAGTGACCCTAAATAATTTGTTCTTCTACAATATCTTTTCGTTTGTCCTCTTCTGAATCATTTTGCTTCTGAGACTTTCTCCATTTTTTCTATCACCAAATCATCATTGAAAAGTAAATTTTTTTGGGGTCAACGGGTGCATTGTTTCTTTAATCCTTTCAACAGTATTTTAACCCAATCTTAAAGTAAGAATTATTAGCAGAAAGAATAGTAATTATTACAATCTCGCTAGAAGATGAAATGTTTATTTTATGTAAACTTTCTGGGTGATTTCAACATTTTTTAATATTCAAGATAAAGCCTATTGCTTGCAGTGTCAAAGGGATGAATGCTTACGTTTTCGTTCTAAGTAAAATGTCCTGTGGCATCAGTTTTTAAAATAAAGCGTAGAAAGAATACAAAGAGAGTATCAATTTTCCTTCTCAGAGTTTTGATTTTGTCTCATAAAACCATAATAAAGAACCTTTTATTTTCATTCATTGTTCGTGCATGGTAGAAGAAAATTATTTTCTAAAAAAAAAAAACAATCTTTTAAGTGTTTAGATACTTTTGTGCAGACAAAAAAGTATTTATAAAAGGCAATTCGGCATTAATGTTGAAATGGTTGTTTAAATAAATTATAACACAAATAACTAATACAAAATACTAAGAGTGGTTGCTAAATTAGAGAAATTTTTTTGATTTCATGTAAAATGATTTTCTTAACAAAACACCTAAAAGTGTTATTTTTTTGCTATTTTTATTTTCTCCATTTGGCACGTTCCCTTCTTAAGCTTCACAGTTCACACAAGATTTAAACAAACTTTATTGTGTTTTAAAAATAATCTACACGTTTTTTTTTGCTAATTGTTGATATTTTCCTAAAAGTTTTCCCTCCCCTGTTGTTGTGTCACAAGTCACAACTGCGTCTTTACAATGCGATACTTCTTATGTCATTTTTAGATTTCAAACATTTTATTTCATATTAAAATAAAGTATTATTATTTTTACAATTACTTTAGAAATTGTTTGTGACAAAAAATCATTTTAATACCATAGAAATAGAATGACTAGAAATTAATTGCTTATAATCATAACATTACCAATGTGGGTCCAAGATCTAAAAGGCTAGCATAGGGAAGTTTAACTGAAAAAGTTTGTTTATTGACGTCCACTTACTCATTATATTACATTTACATTGGGTAAACAAAAAGATCTTGGCCCCAAACAATGAATTTTTATACCTTCTCTATTGTAAATATATAATCTCTTTGGACAATACCTATAAAAAGACCCTCCTATTTAAATTTACAAATCAGTAATGTAAATTTTTTTTTCCTATTAACCTTTCACCTTTATTTAAATAATATTTTGTAATTTTAAATTTTCATTGTGTTTTAATGATATGTATTTAAAGGCAACGTTAAAATGTTAAATCTTGTTTTATGAAGCAAAGGTAATTTTACCAAAAAAAAACTGTTAACAAAAGTACTTAAACTTCTCCAAACAAGGATAGACATATAAGCATAACTGCAGATGAGTTGACAAAATCGATTTTGTTTTTCAATTTTTTAAATAACTGCTGATATTGTCTTAAATGTTTTCATAGAAAAATATAGATTTTCTTTTTAATCTCCTGTATTTAAATTCATTTTTTTAAAGTCACTTAATAATTAATACAGATTCAAATAATGTTTAAAGTTAAATAATCTAAAGATGACTTAAGATTTTCACCATTAATAATTATTTACATGGTAATTTAGACTAACCCGCATGCTTTTTTAACAGTGTTATTTTAATAAACTTTTTTTTTTGTTATTAATTATAATCTAAATTATAATTGTTCTGTCGCTTGATGCTTTTTAATCGGCAGATTTAATGTTTCTGGTAAAGTGACACTGTTTACCAAAACACCCGCTTTATAATGCTGGAATATTATTTACTAGCAGCTTTGTAAAGTAACTACAGACTACAGTAAATATTAATGTGTATAGTAACTTTTTAATCACTCATTTATACATACAGTGAGAGGCAAAAGTCCCCCCCTCTGGCCTTAACTTTTGAACGGTTTGAAATATTAATTTACAAAAAATTTAAGGTTAACTTACACAAAAGAAACTACCTTATGGCAAATTTAGATTATTAAAAAATAATAACCCCCAGACGGGGGAACCAGGAACTTACTTTTTTTTAATGTAAAAGGGGTCTAGTGATCCCTCATTTGAAAGGTATTTTAATTTTCAACACAATTGTGTTTACCAATTTAAGATATATTTATTATTTTTTTTGCTAGGAGCTTCTCTATAAAAAGAACGATTTTCTTAATAAATGCAACAGTGAAAAAATAAAACTATTTGAAATTAGGTAATGGTGCATGTTCATCTTTAATTAAAAAAAATATGTAATATTTTTTTGTTAAAATGTGTTATACTAGTTCAGTGGTTAAGAATCTGCAAATTGTGCTCACGGTCTGAAATTCGCAACATATACTCTTCAAGACATTTAAAAAAAAATGGCTCGATGAGACATTTTGAAATTTTTATAGGAGCCCCGCTGTGCCCCCTTCTTTTTTCACGGTTACTTTATTTTTTTATACCGTTGTGTTTTAACATTTTTTTATGAAACTTTATATTTGGGTTTCTAAGAAGATCCAGTAAAAACAAATTATTAATATTTTTAAATAAAAAGAAAACATACACCCCTACTTACTTTGGAGTCACTTAAGTCTTTTATTGTTGCATTTATTACGTAAAACAGGATTTTAGTGCTTTATTTTAAAACGCACAGTACAAAAGAACTACTGGCCCCCTATGTGGGGGGCCAATTTTTTAAAAAACCAATTTTGTCAAAAGGTAGTTTTTTGTGAAGAATTTTTTTTAAATCAATATCTCAAACCGTTCAAAAGTTAAGGCGGGGGGGGCGGACTTTTGCCTCGCACTGTAGAAAAAAACACATTGCAAAAAGTTTAACCTCTTTAAACAGGGAATTGTTTATAGTCAATGGTATTTCTACATCAAAATAGTTAATTTGTGTCTATTAAAGAATCATTTAAAAAATTAGAAAATTGTGCCATCGCCCGTGACAAAAGCTAAAAGTTTTTAAAAGCAAAAAGTCTTTTAATCCGAGTGATGGTTTTATTATTAAAAGATAAAAAAGTTTAAAAAATCTTTTTTATAATTTCTAACCGCGAAGTTTAAATATTTTTTCGTGCACACTTAAATTCTTCATAATTTTTTGGATATACTGTAATTTTTTTATGCACTCAAGTTTTTTTTATTATGAAGCTTATAAAAAGCACAATTGAAATCGGTAATTAAAAAAGGAATGGTGTGGACCTGGACGATAACAATGTTAAGTTAAAGATTTCGTTAACAACTTTATAATTTGTAGCCAGTATTGTATTTAAAAACCAGGACCAATTTATAACTTGCTTTTGTTATATTTTTATGTTAAATTTTAATCGAGAAAATATAGAAAAATTTACTTTTTGATAAACAATAATTAGGGTTCGTTTAATATGTAGCAAACTAATAACATAATGTTCTTACAACAAAAAAGATTGATTGAATAATGCTCATGGTGGTGCAAAGCATTTCCTCATTTATCATAATTTTTAATAGGCGCCGTAAATATTCAAAGGAAACTCCAAAATTAGAAGCTTCGGCAAAGTTTCTAAGTTGTATAAATTTCAATAACTTAAATCTAGACATGCTGAACATTGGATTACAAATGTCTGTTTGTAAAGGTCCCAGGAAAAATATGTTTTGAATAGAGTAGGGTCCCAGGTGTGGAGTATTATTATGCAAACGCTTTAAATTGGTACTAAGGAAGCAGAAGCTTAATATAAAATCCATTATGAATAGAAATGATAATAATTCAGGTAAGTGCAAGTGGTCCTATAAAACTTATGAGGCTGGCAGTTTAATTTAATTATTATTTGCGTATATTTTGCTTCCAATTTATTAGCTTGGTAGAATTTGCATGGAACGACATGTACACTGACTAGGCCTTGCTTCAATTGTTATGCAGTAAATGATTTATGTTTGTGTAAACGTCAACTAAAGATATTACCTACTTTAGGTTGATAGCTTCTGCTTGACCAATTAAATGCTATAAGAAATATCTTTCTTATATACAAATTGAATACTATACTATACTTTAAGATTAACTATTTCATTGTTGACAATAATTGATTTGTATTAGTGTCTAAATTATTGGGGCACTATCTTCAGCAGAAGATATTCTTTCTCTACCAGAAGATATAATTTATTCATCTATTAAACATATAACAGAAAATCTGGAGAAAATACGTATTTAGATGTTTAAATGAAGTTTGCTTTAAAGAGAATCTATGTTTTTGTAATATGCCATTCTTAAAAACAAAGGTCTGGTTAGATGTTACGTCAATATAAGAGTAAAAAAGGTTTTGTTACAAACATACATGTTTAATAAACAACTTTACAAACTTAATTTAATTGTTTTGTTTATTAAGTAAGTAAAATAAATTCACGACCGAATAAAACATTTATAACGTTAACTGACTTAGAAAAACGAATTAGGTTAGGGTTATAAGATATTTTTGCATAGTATGAAAATTTGGTATAATCATTAACATTATAGAGGTTGTTTTTTTAAGTTACACAAATAAATGCAAGATAACAAGGAATGCATGAATGTCATTTAAAAATTTTTTATTAAATGGTATAGAAGAAAAGGCATACAAAGCATTATGAATTAATGCTGTTATTAATAAAATAATACTGTTGATATTATTTCATATCGTCTATCTTGCATATTCCCTCTTAGTATATTTTTACAAGACAATTTATATATTTAGAAATATATCTTTTATAAACTTGTGTTTGAGTATGCTAGCTCATATCTTGCATGATATTTATATCAACAGTTTGCCTTTCTTACGACCATATCAGTCTGATAAACTGCATCTGCCGACCACGTGTTGTTTGCCGCCAAAAAAACGTGTTTTAGAGTTTTCTGTGAATTTTTCAGCAATTTAGTTTTTTTAACACGAAATTATTATTTTATTGTAGTCTCACTTCTAAAACAAAGTTTGTTATCTGCGGTTCCGGAAGTGATAAAATCAGAATATTGCGGATATGTAGTTTGAGTCCTGTTATCTAAATTTCAGATAATATTAGAATCATTTGGGCTAAGTAGAAAAGTAATGCAATATTTTTTGAAAATAATGTTTATAATATTGTTTACTTACACAACAAAGCAAACACAAACGATTACAGAAATATCAATAAAATTTAAACGTTAGTTCAATTCAGAGATCCATGTACCTATTCGCATTGTGAAAAACTCCAAAGCAATTCCTGTTCAATCTATTTTAAAGAGATTTTTTATATTAGGTTATGATATATAGAATATATAAAATGTTAGAAATCTATCATGTAGTAAATTAAATGAAATTACCCATTAAGTAAATTTTCTTAATATGTTTAGTTAAGTATATACTTACAATTTATTGGCAGGAATTATTTGTCAGCTAATAATAGGTGATTCCTTTTTGGAACACAATACACAACACCAATGTATGCCTAAGTTTCATTAAGCACCGAAGTGACTATCAATTTAGGAACAAACAGTTTTATTACCATGACATCTGCTGTTGCTGCCATGTCGTACGAAACTTGAAAGAATCAGTGCAAGCAGCTAGTGCTTTAAACACTCGAACTATACTGAATTTAGTGAATTTGAGTTTGTATTTGAATGAAAGGTGCGTGGAGTTAACACATGAAAGGACGCGCTATTTATAAATTGCAAATGTATACAGGGTGTCCAAAAAATGGCGCACAAACGCGATGGTACGTTGTTGGGGCATGTGTTGGAAGCCCCAGAAAATTGTTAAAAAAAATCTATCTCATATACCCTCGGAGATATGTTGCCCCAAAGTGCGAAACTTTAAATGCCTATATCTTGAATAAAACAGCACATATTAACGAAACAAATGGTTTAATACAAAGTTTAGTCTATCTTAAACCATTCCACCATTTGTTTATTTTTAAAATGGTCGAATTACATTTTTATAATCAATTTAATTTTACAAAAATTTTATGAAATGAAGCTGACAACAACGTCAATAGAATCTAGTGCAAAAGTTTATGACCAAGACTCATAAATGGGATTTCTAGACTTATAGATGGGATTTTTAGATGTATTTTCCTAGACTGTGTTGCCGAATTTATGCAACTTTGTTGGCATTTTTCTCGATGAATATTACAGATGGATTTTTTTTGACAATTTTCTAGGGATCGCTGAGAATGCCCCAAGAGCGTACCATCGCGTTTATGCGCCATTTTTTGGACACCCTGTATGTGAGAATGAAACTTCTTCTAAAATTAGCACAAATGGTTCTTTTCGGGGTGCCGATATAGGGTGTGATCTACAACCGTTATGTAGTACAGCGTGTGCCCAACCCTATCGTCCACCTAAATTTGTTTCTAGGGAGTGTGTTTCTTTGAATTTAGATCATTTGATAATTTTACCTTTTCCATAAAATCATACCAAAGACTAATCCCAACTTTTGCAAAGTTACATATACATGGTTTCTTAATTTATCTCTAGTTTGTTTTTGTTGTTTTTTAAATTTGAAAGCACTGGAGGACATTAGGTTAGGATATAACTTAACCTAACCTAGTGGGGGACACTAGGTTAGGTAAATACCTAAGCCAGTGAAAAATGGTCCCCCGGTGCTTTTATAAAAGTCTGTGTAAAGCCCTGCAATTTTAAAAACCTTGTATTATAAGTGAGTTTGCAAAATCAACTAAGTTGGGATTAGTCCTTGGACTGATTTAACCATTTTCATGATAAGATTATCTAATGATTTTATAATCTAAATTCAAAGAAACATACTCCCTTAAAACAGATTTAGGTAAACGCCAAACGGAAAGGTAGAGCACACGCTGTATTACAAAATTTTTGTAGATCACACCCTATATCAGCACCCTTTTCAGTTTATCTATTTTATTATTGTTTTTTTTTATTAGGTATATGTTTATTGTAGTAAAGCTTGCAAAAATAATCAAAGGATCTACTTAAAAAAAGGATAATTACTTTAGTTCATGCACGCATGCAAATTTTTTTATATTTTAAAATGAAAACTGTGCTTTCTTAAATCTAATAGTGCTAACGCCACATATCTTTCGAGGGTTCGCACTCTTGAATAATGTACTGGGTACAAAACATCTGGTTGGGTCGACATATTGTTTGGTTTTTCGGCATTCCCGAACTAAACTTATTCAAATAGGTTTTTCAAGGAACATAACTTTATGGGTTTATAGGGCCTTAGAAATTAATTAAATTACGCTTTTGCTTATAGGGGTTTATTCAAGCACATTTTGCTTAGTTTAATAAAGACCCACAATAATTTTATTGTTGTTTGAAATAACTCATTTGGGATTTTTTAAATTAAATGATTTGAAACACTTATCAAGAACTTTAAAGTTCAACGCTCACTTAATTGCAAAGCTATTATTGGCACCCAACGTAAAACTTCTTTTAATAATAAACAAATCTCAATAGATACATACATTTTACATGTAAATGTACCTGAAACGTTTTAAAACTTATTTGCAAATGTTACCAAACAAAAAAGGTATTTGTAATCTGCGGCATAATATTATATGTATACATAGACATCCCTAGCGGTTAGAAAAGATAACTAAAGTATTGAAATTTGATATAAGGCAAAAGGTAAATAATTTAAAAATCTCATGTGTAGGAAGAAAATGTGATTTTATTTAATAGAGAATTTGTTTGTACAAGCATTCGCTACGTGACGAGCTGCTTTACCTGGAAGGAAGATAAGAACTAAATCGATTATAAACAAGAGTTTTTTTGACAGATTGTTATTCAAAAAACGCATTTTAATTGTAATTTAAAAAAGTTAGTCCAAACAAATATTAAAAAGATGAATAAAAATGAGCACTTTTAGTTTATTCCTAAAGGAAATGAATGTTGTACTATATGACCTTTTTGCAAGCAAGTAGTAGGGTAGTAACAAAACCTATATCATTGAACTGAAAATTTAACATAGATTTGGAAAAAAATTAAAAAATAAGGTGTGTCTTTTAAAATTAGAAAGTTGCATTTCATCACTTAAAACTGGCACAACCTGTATATTTAAATTTAGTGTTGTCAAATGCGCAAGAAAAAGTTAGTAATCGACCTAAAAAAATATAAGGCTCTAGGAAAAGTTACTTTCTACTCACTCTATATATTCGTATGATATTATAAATACTATTACATTTTAAAAATAGGTATGTACATAATGAACATTATAAAATGGAAGATGTTAAATTTCCGAAAGGTATAAGTCATGTTCATTTTTTCACGTTTTTCACTAACCTTCATTTCCGATCTAATTTTCTTCAATAGTTATTAGTTAAATGAATGTGGAAGAAAATAATACACTAGTTGTTTGTTATTTTATTATAATATGGTTAATTAATTCTTAGTTCTTTGTTAAAACTCCTTAATGGGAAAAAAGGGAATCGTTATACCTTAATCTATACAGGGTGGTCCAAGCAAAAGTTTCCACCCCCATTATTTCCTGAACGAATTTGTTCTGGAGGAACTGCCGTGACACGTCATTTTTTTTTTTGGAGGGGGACATCTAATTAGGGTATTTTTTAATTTTTTTGTTCAACCCTCCAAGCGGGGTGATTACACCATCAAAATCTTTAAATGGCACTACGGGTCAAGTGGGGTCTTATTTGAAAGCTACAATTTTTCTCTTTTCAAAAAAAAACATTTTTTCAAAATCGGGCAAAAATTTTTCAAAATTTTTATTTTTTTGAATTTTAAATTTAATCATATTTTACGCTTCTTAAAAAGAAAATGCTTAGGCAGGTCAATTTTCTTTCGAAGAAGAACATCTAACAACATATTTCTTAATTTTTTTCTTTAACCCCCCGAGCGGGGTAATAACCCCATCAATAATCTTTAATGACCATTCTGGGTAAGTGGGGCCTTATTTGAAAGCTACAATTTTTATCTTTTCAGCAAAGTAAAAAATTTTAAAATCGGACAAATATTTTTCGAAATTTTGTTGTTTTTTTTATTTTAAGTCTAAAAGTAAATTTACACAACTAAAAATTTTGATTTTTTAAGAAATTATTCTTAAAAAAGATCGAAAATGTTATTTCAAGAATACTTTCTTAAAAAATTTACTTTTAGATTTAAAATAAAAATAAGCAACAAAATTTCAAAAAATATTTGTCCGATTTTAAAAATTTTTATTTTGCTGAAAAGAGAAAAATTGTAGCTTTCAAATAAGGCCCCACTTACCCAGAATGGCCATTAAAGATTATTGATGGGGTTGTTACCCCGCTTGGGGGGTTGAAGAAAAAATTAAAGAAATATGTTGTTAGATGTTCTTCTTCAAAAGAAAATCGACCTGTCTAAGCATTTTCTTCTTAAGAAGCGTAAAATTTAAAATTCAAATAAATAAAAATTTTGAAAAATTTTCGCCCGATTTTGAAAATATTTGTTTTTTTGAAAAGAGAAAAATTGTAGCTTTTAAATAAGGCCCCACTTGACCCGTAGTGCCATTTGAAATTTTTGATAGGGTAATCACCCCGCTTGGAGGGTTGAACAAAAAAAATAAAAAATACCCTAATTAGATGTCCCCCTCCAAAAAAAAAATGACGTGTCGCGGCAGTTCCTCCAGAACAAATTCGTTCAGGAAATAATGGGGGTGGAAACTTTTGCTTGGACCACCCTGTATATGTTTAATTGAACACTTGATAATATAAGTAATAATTTAAATACTGATGTAACTCTAGCAAAACCTAATTTAAGCAGGATATAACAGTTAAGTACATACCAATTTAAAATTAGACACGATGAGAAACATCCGGTATTATTATGGGAGATCCAAATGTTAACTTGCTAATTTCATCATAATAATTATTAGGAATCCATAAGAACAAACGAGAACTTGCGATAATTTTTAAAATCATAAATGAATTGCATTGGTCTTCATCCATAAAAAATTTAAATTGGCTAACTGGTGTGTCTCCCAAAACTAGATAATAACAAAATTTCAATTAATTAAAATAAGTAAATGTAACAAAGAAATTATACGGATAATCATACATGTAGGAACGATTTTTCAAAACTATTTTTGTACTAATGTTGTAATGTTTAATGTAAAACAAAAATTCTCTCCAATACATACTTTATTCAAAGATCTGATTACGTATTTCGACAGCTATGCTGTCACCTTCAGCAGAAGATAAAATATTCTATCTTCTGCTAAAAATGACAGCATACGGAAAGTGAAATACGTATCATCCAGATTTTTAAGTGTGTAATTTGGAAAGAATCTTCTTTTTATATCAGGTATAATATGTTCAAAGTATTGTTTAATCTTTCTTCAGTTTACTTTATTTTTTTTTTTAAGTTATGACAATGCGAAGGTTGAATCAGTCATCCATGATGTAAACTAATGCCTTTTTTAATTGCATCTAAAGTCATTTATTTTAAAATTACCATAAAAATTAATTTGTCTTACACTTGAAACACAATGATGGAACACTTGTTTAACACAATAAAAGCTACCATAGATGGACATTTTAAGACAAACTTTTATGACTTTGTTTTAGTTTATTTGCATTTTTTAAATAAAAGATGCAAAAATAGGGGAGAATTTAACAGTCACTTAACTTTTTAATTAAATGTAATTAAGTAGGTATACATAGAAAATAAACTTCAATTAAAAAAAGTGGCATACCACTTACTAAATGTAAAAACGGCGCATATTATTGTTCAAAAAACATTTGTTCTATTGGGGATGAATTTTAAGCGTTTTTGTAAACACTTCCGGAAGAGGCCAAGAGAAAGATTCTGCAAATTTCTTTTAAATTTTATAGTTTAAATAATAAACTGCATCGATCTAGAGATGGCAACTTTTGCAAAGAAGATAAAAATACATAAAATAATAAATAATTTGTCACAAACTTGTAAAAGATTTGTAAATTCGGTAGATATGCTTATTTAAAATGTTTTTGTAATATTATGCAACATTATGTATTTAATGTTATGTGAATTATTTAAAGCATTTCAATATAATTGAAGGGAAATTATGTGCACATCAGAATATACATAGGTACATTGTTGGAATATCCCTTGGTCAAATTGTTTTGGTACATTTCCTACTAGTAGTTAACTATTATGCTTCTACTACAATATCGGCTTCTAGTTTAGTAGTGAGCAGTTTTGAACTCTTTATTTTGTTTTTTTGTTGTTTTACTGTAGGTATACAAGTACTATTAAAGTCAAAGTAATAAATTAAGTTAAAAAATATTTAATACAATATTTTTAACCTCTTTGTTCGACAGCGAGAATATAAAATTTTCAGTCAGTTTCTACATTGTAATTTATAAGTATGTACCAAAAAATGCTTACTAATAAGCTAGGAGTAAATACCTTTTTATAGGGTTGAGTTGCTCATTTTCATTGTAGCTTAAATCCTGGTTCAAATATAACAGAACATATGAGATTTTAGAAACTGCCTCCGTGTATATTCTTTTTAAGAGTAATTACTCCTCGCTCCGCAATAACTCACTTTTGTATTGTAACATGAACATTTTAATTTGCGAGTCCAGTTCTTTTAGAAATAATGAAAAACCTGGTATATAGTTACCCCAACCCCATAATACCTACAAGGCCCTGCCTCGCTATGCGTTTAAAAACTTTGAAATATTGCAAGCATTTGCATTCTTTTAACCGCTGTAAGCTATGCGCATTCAACAAACGTTTAGACTTAATGAAAACATTTTAAATAATTGCAGGGAGGAAAAATAAAAGCTTCAGTATTTAGTGACCGATATCCCGTCAACAAGTTTTAAACGAGTATTGCCTAAAAGGAATTTTTCAGAACCACAAAAATTGGTATGTGCTTTTCCATTATTGTAAATGGTATCCCTTTTTTGAAAACCACTAACATGATCCTTACTCGTAAAGTAAAATTCAGATGTTAATGTTACCACCAAAAGTTTTAGGCAAATTGTTTCTGCTACAGTCCATAATTTTCAATTTTTTTTTATGCATTCCTTTTTAAAATGTTACTTTGCTTTAGGAATGGTTTTCATATAAAAAAATAAATAGCTTGTGTGTTTTGGAAAAAATATTTGAAACATTTAACCTTATTTTTATTTTAAGGGGTACATTTACCATTTTCTACCTTTTATAATTTAAATTCAATTTTTTCTTTAAACAATATAAATAAATTGGGGTTACCTTATTTTTCGGCGAATCGGTTCTGTCAGGAATTCAAACAACTTGCTTCTTCACATCGACATGTTAGAGAGACAATTTGACGACAAATATGAACAATACATTTAAAACACATCCCAAGTAACACAGCTTGTATGTATATTAGTTGTACAATCGTTAAAGCAACTTTACTTATGACTGCATAACTTATATAAAATAGTGGTATTGTACGATTATACAACCACTCTATCTACCAATTTGGGGAAAAAATTATACACTAATCCGACCATTTAAGTGCATATAAACACTGTTTTTAAAAACACTAACAAGCATTACGTTAGGACGTTTTGCAAGAAGGTCATATTGAAACCATTCCATCCCTATGGATAATAGTCAGGACGACCACATTACGGCTGATTTACGACTCTTAACGTTTAATTCGCATGCGTCAAATATATAGTGGAATGTTTTAGCATCTGCAACAAACAAGGTATTTTGACCATCGCTATAATATACCATAAATATTGAAAACCCAACATCTGTTATACCTAGAGCCAGACCCTACACAGATTTAAAACATATCTTCTCTGAAATTAAACTATGTCTACCATTCTGTTATTGCATTAAACATTTAATGATAAAATTATTTTTATAATATTACCCCAGCGGTGGGCTAAATACAGAAACAATTCCACATTTACTGCAAATATGATTATTATACATAACTTAAAACAAAAGGGCCTTCTAATTAATATAAAATAAGTAACATTTTAATCGTAGATTGTTTGCATTATTTTTTACTTTTGGCAAATTTTCACAAAATTAATAGGAAACAATTATTTTTAATTCTGTAACAAAATTTTGCAAATAAATATTGATGGCTAGGCTTTCTTAATATCTGGTAACTAAAATAAATATTTTGCGGCATGCCCAAAGATAAATATGGCCGACATAATTGAAGGAACCATTAATGGCGGGTGAGAAAATAAATTTAAAGAATGCAGTGTTGCCAAGTACCTTTTGTATTTATTTTAACGATTTTAAATAAAACTAATTGTCTATGCCTTTACTTTATAATTTCAATGTTTATTTTATTAACAAATCAGATATATGTTACTTATTATTTTTATTAAGTAAGACGTGCATGTTCTACGCCGTTCTACGCATATTTAATTTGAATTTTTTTTCAATTTAAGTATTAAGCTTTTATTCTTTATACAAAAAATTTTACTTTGTAAAATAATTATAAACATAGGGTTTGCTTTGATTAATAAATTGTGAGGGATACCTATTTCTATTTTGCATCTTTAATTTGTACCCTTAAGTGAAAATAAGGTGTAATTATTTTATATGAATCATAAAATATAAAAATTCGTATGTATTACTGATTATGATTTTGATAATAATTCTTCAATTTTGCTGTTTCATTAGATAAATATTAATACCTCACTACTAAAACTAAATCTTACAAATTATTAATTTTCTAGACTTTATTAAATTTTTAATTAAGTTTTAATATTAGTAGTGCTAGTGTTCAAATTAGTAATTTTTTTCCACTATCCTAACTTTAAAACAAATATTTTCACTTGGCAACATTGCATACATGTTTTAAAGTAATGTAACAACAGCCAGAATTTAATAAAATAAAGTGCTTCTTAGACTCCTACAAGTGGTTTTTAGAACTGCTAATATTGTAACAATGAGACGGTTATATTATAGCTTAAACGTTATTAATTTGTAATTATACTAAAACAACATTATGTTTACATATTAAAACAGTTGTATAAACTTAAAATATGGTATGAAGAAGACTATAATACGTGTAACATTAAATTAACCCTTATAAGCCTGTATTGCGACTGCTCAAAAAACTTATTAGCGACACACATAAACTTCGTCGTAATGTAGTCGTACAGTGGTAATTCAAACGAGGATATATAACTGACTTAACGCTTTACGGCTTATCGTTTTGTATACGTTATTCAAACATATAAATTAATATTATGTAAGAAAAGATATAATGTAGTTTTTAAAACGGAATTAAAACCCATGTGCTTGACGTTTACAAAATGTGGAATATGTATAAACCATAATAACGTTATTGGAAGTTATCATGTTCGTTTTACAACTTTGTGTTGCTTGGGATATGTATAAGTTTGTCAATTAGAATAAAAAATAACTAATTAAAAGCCATTTTTCCCTTCTTTCGCATAATTCCGAGCATAATGTTATTAAAAAAAAGCGGCAATTCTTTCATTTAATTAGTTCCCTAGAATATAAAGTCTCAGACATTAAAATAATTAGTATGAATATACAGTGCTAGGCAAAAGTCCGCTCCCCCACCTTAACTTTTGAACGGTTTGAGATATTGATTTAAAAAAAATTCTTGACAAATTAACACTAAAAAAACTACCTTTTGACGAAATTGGTTTTTCAAAAAATAATAACCCCCACATAGGGGGACTATCTACTTAATTTTTTTAAATGTAAAGAGCGGTCAAGTAAAATTTCATTTGAAAGCTATTTTTATTTCCAAGACCATGACGTTTACGAATTTTAGATTGATTCAGTAGTTCTATTGTACTGTGCGTTTTAAAATAAAGCACAAAAATCCTGTTTTACGTAATAAATGCAACAATAAAAGACTGAAGTGACTCAAAAGTAAGTAGGGGTGTATGTTTTCTTTTTATTTAAAAATATTAAAAATTTTTTTTTTGTTAGTATGTTTTATAACAAATGAAATAACCTAACAAAATTATTTTTTTTTCAAAAAAACCCTATTTTACTAAATAGGGTTAAAAAATATAATTAATTAAAAAAAAATTATTTAGAAGCATAAGGTTTTGTTTTTTTGTATTTTATGTTGGTACACAGGGTATAACACATTTTAACAAAAAAATATTACATATTTTTTTTTTATTAAAGAAAAACATGCACCCTTACCTAATTTCAAATAGTTTTATTTTTTCACTGTTGCATTTATTAAGGAAATCGTTTTTTTTATTGAGAAGCTCCTAGCCAAAAACATAATAAATATATCTTAAATTGGTAAACACCATTGTGTTAGAAATAAAAATCCCTTTCAAATGAGGGGTCACTTGACCCCTCTTTACATTAAAGAAAACTAAGTTCATAGTCCCCCCATCTGGGGGTATTATTTTTTAATAATCCAAATTTGTCAAAAGGTAGTTTTTTTTGTGTAAATTAACCTAAAAATTTTTGGAAATCAATATCTCGAACCGTTCAAAAGTTAAGGCAAGGGGGGGGGGGACTTTTGCCTCTCACTGTATTTGTCACATATTAGTAATTAGTTATTTTATTTTGTAACACTCGAATTCAATTCAGTAAAACTATAGATATACTTTGTTGTTGTTTCTAAACTCCGAAGAGCGAGAAAAATGCATCGGTAGTTTTGGTTTTTGGTATTATTAATGTCAGAAACTTTATTTCTATTTGTTTTGGAAATAAATTAATTTGGTTATTATAGATATCAATTAGTAAAACGTTTATCTCCAATCTCCAATGCATCCATTAAGTTTTTGTCAGCACTGACAGTATAACACTTAATAACTTTGACCAACCGAATGCTAAATTTTTGTATTTTTTTGCTTAAGATAAACTATTTTCTTTAAAAAAACTTACTGGCATTAGCCCTAAAGGTAATTACGACTTTACCACTTTTTTAAATTAAATTCATTACCTAACCTATATTCTAGAAAAACAGAAGAAGAGACGCTACTAATTTTCTAAATTGGCAACTGGTGGGTAGGGGCAATTCTCTGGTATTTTAACATTTCATGTCCCTGGCACTTTTTGGAACTATAAGTCAATTATATTAATATAAATAATTTTTTTTTTAATAGTACTAAAATTCATCTAACTATCCAATCCAGACTTGGTAACAAAAAGTACTCAGTATAGCTGCAGGTAATTTTTGAAGGCTGAAATTGTCATTGGTGTACCCTGTCCCCAGTAACAAAACTACTTTTCAAACATCTTTTTCTTTAATTCTGCCAATGGTAACATGGTAAATTAAAATTAGTTTCTAAAAGTTTGGCATTTTGACTAAAAGAACCCGTGTTTATTCTTATTGTCTCTTTACTAGTGTGATTATAATACGCTTGGCAGAAATGTCCCCAGAGTTTAGCGTCATTGGTGTCCACCTGCTTCCAACGTCAAATACATACGATAGATGGCATCACAGTCGAAAGGTTTGATGATCAGCTGACCTACTTTATGCATATCTTCAGTAAGAAAGTAGCTTTCATAGTGAGTGGTTGGACATCTTGCTGTTGTAGCCGGTTAAAGGAGAAAAAGTATTTTTTTCTGAATATCGCATCATTAGCGTCCCCCCCCTTTAATTACTTGTTTGCGGAAAACCTATGTTCCTGTCTATTTTAATTGGTGCAATCCAACAATAATGGCACATTAAAAACAAAAAAACTAACCTCAAATAAATGGAACCCACATAGCGCGGTAAATAACGGCAAAAACGTCATTGGTGTCCCCGTCATTGGTGTCCCTATGTGAAGTAAACTAGGGGACACCGATGATATTTTATAGGGACACCGATGATATTTTATAGGGACACCAATGATACATTTGCTGATTTATTGTTTTCTCAACAGCATGGACAAGAAAAAACAAGTATTAACGTCGATTCCTTAATTGGAAAATTAAAAAAAGATAAGGAAAATGCACTGAATAAAAATGCAGAGTATAAGAAAATGAAATATGAACTAAAAAAACAAAAAGAACGTGAAAGATATCATCAAAGAAAGTCAATCGAACATACTGAAACTTATGGAACAGAAAAGGATGGGGATGTGCAAAGTAAAACACTAAATGCCCTAACAAATAGTACAAGAAATCGCAAAAATGAAAAACCAAAGAAAAAACCAAAGACTGTTGAAGAAAAGCGTAAAATTGAAAGAGAAAAGAAACGGAAGCAAAGAGAAAAAGTGAAACAAAACGATAAAAAGTACAATAGCTATTTACAAAAACGAAAAGAAAACTGAAGGAAAAATAAAAGGTATTTCTGAACTGCCAGAATATAAAAAGAAAAAGCAACGGAAAATGAGGAGAAGAAACACGCAAAATTATAGATTATGTTTAAAAAATAAGAAGGAAGCACAAAAATTTGCTGAAACCAATACTCCTCCTGACAGTAGGCCTACTTCACCAGCGGCTGCGGAGGTGGAAAACCAAGAAGCTAGACAAAAAAGACTGAGTTTAGAATTAAGAAAAATGGCTAAAGAACTTAAAATTGAAAAAGCAAGAGCGGAGAGATACAAGAAATAATTCCAAAGAGCAAACATATCCAAGAAAAAAGTTTCTGTTTCTCCTAAAACTAGGGTCAATTCAATTATGAAGAGAAAAAATAAAGGAGAAATTAGACAAGAACTTTTACTAGGGGAAGTGATTAAAGAACAGATCAAAAATAATGTTAAGGCATGTAACTCTGCTAATGAAAAACAAATAATTAGCAATGTAATAAGTGGTCACATTGCAAAAAAATATAGAGTTAACAAACACTTAGCAAATTTGGTCAGCATCCACCATGATAAAAAAGCACGAAAAATGAGTCAACTTATTTCAGAAAAAAGAAGAAGATTACTTGACAAAATGAATAAAATAAAGGAGGAAGTTAAAATGTTTTATTTACAGGATGATAATTCCATTACGGCTCCTGGTAAAAAAGATTGCGTTACAATTAATAAAACCAAACTACAAAAGAGATACCTGACCGAAAGTTTAGCAGACTTACACAAAAACACACACAATCATCATTAGTGTCCCTAATAAGTCATTGGTGTCCCTATGTAATTTTTTCTACTTATCTTATAAAATATCGTTTATTTTATTGATTTTTAATTTTATATCAATTAGAATGATAAATAGCTAAATGGGTAAAATAACAATTTAAATTTGGTGGTTCATAGAAAAAATTAACAGAAACTATAGACAATCAAAATTAAAAAAATATTTTATGCCATACTGGCAATTCGCTCTATAATATGCTTACTAAGTTACGTTTTCAAATTTATTATATTTTAAAGCGTTGACATTTCTACTATTTTTAATAGTTTTTAAAAGTTGTAAGGTATAACATTTTATTAACTTATATGTTAATAAGGAAATGATAAACCAGTGATAAAATTTGATTAAAAAAATTCTGCCAGCCTGCTAACCAGTACTTAATATATTCTGCCTTTGATTTCGTTTAATGTTTTGTAAACTAAAAATATCACAAAACAAAAATAATAAAAGAACCAAACGATTCTGTAAACTTTTTTTTCAAAAGGTGAAAAACTTAAAATGTTAAAATACCAGAGAATTGCCCGTAGAAATCCATTTACTACGCTCCGAATCTTCTGCGCTACTGGTTATTTTAAAAACACATTTTGATTCGAGTACAAATGTATTTATTGTGGAATCATTCAAAAAAAGAATTATGTTTACAAAGCGGTCTGGCTTTTTAAATAAATGTATTTATTGATTTACCCAAATAATCCTAATTTTCGTAAAGTTAAACGTAATTTAACTTTTAAGTACAGTGAGTCCAACGTAAGATGACACAATCCCTTATCTCAGAACTAAAAATGCTAGTTAAGTTTTTTTTCGCAAGATTGTGACAAATAAAATTTTTATTTTTTGTAACTTTTTATTATTTCCTTTACTTTCCGAGTACACATCAACTTTTTTATTTTAAATGGAATACTCTTTATATTTTTTTATTTTCAGATTCTCTTAAAAATAAGAATAATTTTGTTAAACGTCCGCCATTCTTGTCAGTTGCAACAGTTTTTGAAAAAATTCTTGATGCTTCGGCTTATATCCTTTTTCCTTGATAATATAAATTTCAATAACAATTTTAAAAGCAGCACATTTAAAGCAACATTATCGATAGTTTTCCAACAATATTCTAAATTCAAACTGCAAATTTTTTCAAATTATTCAAAGACTTGGCCATTATTATCAGGTGAAACATAGGACACTGGATACAAAGATATTTAAATTTTGGCAACTAATGATGTTATAATTATAATAACAATTATACAGCTGGAAATAATATAGACAATTCAAATGCAAAAGTGTTAGTAACAAGTTTAGATGATTCACCCGACAATATACCACTTTTTGACCCAGAAGCCTGAAATTTTTTTATTAATTTGGACGAAACTTTGACTTAAAAGCTAGTTTTTTTGTTACTGATTTTGCTCCCGCAAAACTTCCCTATTAATAAATGTAAATCCTCTCTCTGTTAAGTTGTTTTCTGGGAGTTTTGTGACTATATTTTAAAATATGTATGAAACAGCAACATAACAACTATCATGAATACGATTGAATTATGGCAAAACTAAGATCATATTTACCAAAAGAAATTTGACATCGTGTCTTGTGAAACCAAGTGTACATTATTATGGTATTTGTGCCATAATGCATCTTGTAAATAAGGTTAGCATGACGGTTTGGTTAAAATAAATTTGAAAATATTTATGTGTAAGAAATGACACAAGTTGCATCTGTTTTAAAAAAAAATGTTCGTAAACTTGAAGAATAAAAAATTATACTTTTTTTTTAATAAGTAAAAATACGCGCCTCAGAATTATTGCAAAATTTAAAGCATCCTAATCTGGAATAATGTTTTTAAGATAACCTCACGATAGTTTTTCATCAAAAGGTAGATATTTTAATGGAATCCGTTAATCATAGATAATTAAAATCATTTTGAATGTCTACTAAGCATCCAGGCAAAGAACTTTGAAAATTAACTGTGTAATAATTATATTCAATGCTAATAATTGGATATTTGGGTTATATTGGGGTTTGAATAAACTACAGTAAAAGGAATTATTTTTATTAGCACCTTTCGTACATCCTTAGATATTTTGTTGTAAATTTTAAATCATGTTTTAATTTAAAAAAGCAGCAAAAACAATGCTGAATAATTAATGTAGTAAAAATATTTTCTTATAAACATATTTGTTAATTAATGTAACAAATAAACCATTTATTAGAAATGTTTGAAGTCTATTAATTTACTTACTTATTTGAATAAATTGTTAAAAATTGTATAAAATGTTATCATAAAAGGATATCAAAATCTAATTTAAGACCACGCCCAGAAAGACAATCAGCTGCGACTTCTCCACCACAAAACTTCGTTAGCGCGCTTTCGTTGTTCATATTGTTTTGTTAATTAAAGCTGGCCTAACAATAAATGCCGTTTCACTTGCTATCAATGTAGAGTAAACCAAACAATGAAAAAGTGAAGCTTCCGTTTCAACATCTATTCAAAACATTTATGCTACCACACTATCTCCCTCAGAGCATCACTATAGAGATGTGTATAATAAAGTTTGTCTCTAAACGGACACAAAGCAAATGTCTGTTATAAAGAGCTTTGGAATGAATCTATTCGCTGAAGGGAGCTATACTTTGAAAGAAAATTTAAACGAAGCTTATAAGCTTAATGATTTTAAAAAAGCACGTGACAGATCATATTTTTATTAATTTAAATTATAATTTCTACTTTAAGATCAGCTTAGTACCGTTATTGTGAAAATTAATGTTAAACCAAACGCAAATGTCAAGCATATGAAGCACATTAATGATAATGTTCTAATATATCTTTACTTAAAAAAATTGTTTTCCCATTTGAATGTACCATTTGATAGAAAAACACTTAACCTTAGATATAAAATAAAGCCAAAACAATAATAATAAAATAGAAACAAGTTATACAAACCACTTCCATATTTAAAAGTCTATCGATTTTACACTTGATATTACAACCATTTGCAGCCATTGAGTCTTTTTTGCGAGAAAACTTAAGAGCCACTTTTAATTTTGATAAAACAGAATAATTATCACAGTTTAACGAGATTAAACATTAATCAGTTTAATATGTTTAATAAATAACTATAGCACATATTTTGCACGAGAGAAAATATTTTGATGTGGTGTGCGCTAAAATACCCTTCATTTATATATCATTCAGAGGGGATGGAATCTGCGCGTTTCCAGGCAACATTGCATCACAATCGCGACTCTTAAAGGACGTCGAGTTAAAAAGTACAGGAGGGTGTAACTTCTAAACATCCTATACCACAAATGCTGTAATAAGGACAATCTGTGACTTAAGTCTAATTAAAAAAATTTCATTTTGTTTATCTTGCATTACCTATTGACCCATTTTGTTCGGATCCAGGTTGTTTAGTGATAAATTTCATAAAATAGGTAGTCGGCGGAATGCCTAATTCTAATGCAGTGTGTTTAATTGAGGATTAGACATATCTTTAGCTTAGCTGTCGAAATACGTATTCAGATTTTTTTAAATAAAGTGTGGTTTGGAGAGAATCTTTGTTTTATATTAAATATTCGCCACAGAAATCATCAAATATTCTTGGTCATTGGTGTATGTTAGGTTGGATGGATGGACGTATGTAAATGTCTTTAACCGTAATTTACTCAACCATGGTACTAGATAGAAGGTTCAAACTTGGCATAAGTAAATAACAAAGCCTTGTGGTCAAGGTGACCTCAAGGTCAAACTGACTACTGGTCAAGGTGACCTCAAGATTAAACTGACTACTGCTCAAGGTTAGTAGATATTGCATGCAAAAAAAAATTATCCCAAAATGTTGTGTTTCTCATTATAATAATAAATAAAAATATTCTTTCGTAGAGTCGTTTTTGTAAAATCTTTTTAAAAAATTTCGGGAAAAAACGCTATGACGTTTTTTAATTCAATGTTTGCATTAACATAGCTCAAATACTACAATAGTTAGAGATCTTAAACTTGGAGGATGGATACACAGGAGACAGGGGTTCAAGGTCATATTTTTTTTTAAAGGTCAATAGCATTTTTATTGTTAAAAAACTGTGTTAAAACTAAGTTAATGCAAGGTAAATGTTGGACATTTTTTTGAAAACACGAAAGGTTGTTATGTTTTGGACATCTTCAGGAATCGATTTATAGTTTGACTTTGATTATCTCAAACATCACAAGGTTTCAAATTTGGAAGATGGATACTCAAAGTACAGGAGTTCAAGGTTATATCTTTCTAAAGGTCAATAGCATTTAAATTATTTAAGTTAAATGCAAAGGTAAATGTTGGACAAGTTTTTAAAAACACATAAGGTTGTTCTTATGTTTGGACTTAGTATTGTAGGCCAACATCAGAAAACGATTTATAGTTTGACTTCGATTATCTCAAACACAATAGTTAAAGGTCTCATACTTGAAGGATGGATAACTAAAAGTAAGGGGTTTAAGGTCAAGGTCACATCGTTTTAAAGGTCAATAGCATTTTTTTTTTAAGTGATACGTCAGATTAGAAGCACAGTAAATGGTGTACACGCTTTTAAAAACAAAAGATTGTTTTTATATTTCGAACAATACAATAGTCGAAGATTCCAAACTTGGAGAATGGATAATCAAAAGACAAGGGTTGAAGGTTATGTTAAGGTCATATCATTTAAAAGTTCAATAGAATATTTATAATTCAAAAACTATGTCATGTAAAAGTCAATGTAAATGTTGGACATGTCTTTAAAAACATAAAAGGTTTTGGATCTTGTGGAAACCATCAGAACATCGCTTTGATTCGAACAAAAAAAATGAATTTATACTTGAGAAATTAACTCAAGAGTCGGATCTACCGGCTCAGTTAGTTAATAACCTGTCGAAGGCGGAAGTTAAAGTGGGAGCTAGTTCCAGGGCATAAATAATTTGTAGCGCACCTCAAGCCGAGCGCTCATACGGGTAAACATCAAGATCTTGTGTATTAAAGTGTCCTTAAGGTCATACTGACCAATGGTCACAAAAAATTATTTAAAAATTTTAAATTTTTGATTTTTAAGATACTCCGTACGTCCTCTTTTCGTAAAACCGTTTTGCTCCCAGACTCGTAAATATGTAGTTTAGGTAGGATTTGGGTGCTTGGGTCTACATGTTTTAATGGATATTTGGCTCGAGCTCCTAGTTCTAGATATATTTTTTGTGTTCTAAGGACAAGGTACTACTAAAATGACAACAGAACTACCATTACCAGAATTCAGCTACTACATATGCAGAGGAAAATCAATAAATGAGAAGAGCTAGTAACATGTAATATACGTTGTTGAGAACCACATTATGAAATGTGATATTTAAGTAAAACTTATGCATGCCTAAAAAAGTGTTGCATTACCCATCTAATGTCACACCGCAACTGTCGTTGAATATAAATAATGTAAGTTACGTATTTTTATATTTATACGGGACGTGTCAAGATTGGACAGGGAAGATGAGGTAAAATTGGTAAAAGCGCAATTCCCTTACACTGTACTGTTGGGCGAAGAAACAGATAGATAATTTTTATAATAGCTTTGTTCGCAGATGCCAGAATTCCGGGCTCGGACTGTCCGCAGGTGTAAGAATACTGCGCAGAATTACATTTTCTTGATTGAGTTTTATGTATGTTTGGGAATTGAAACCGGTAGCCTTTAAAAATAGGATCAAACGATCTAACCACACCACAATGGCAAATTTCTATGTGGGATTATTTTTTTTTAAATGAATAACAATTCTCTAAATTGACGTAAAGAACATCCCAATTTGCCTCTAAATAAATCAGTTTGGTGCGCTTTAAAAAGGGCAAGAACTTACTTTGTTAGTAACAGTGATTATTTTTTACGAAAATTTCCCAGAAAAAACAGCTTTCGTGTTAAAATATTTAGAATATATTTACATGCATAATTTTTAAAGTTCTGACTGTTCGCCGGTGCGGTGCTGTATTACTTCATAAGTAAAAAAAAATCTTGGGTTCATAGTAGAGTTCAGAATTCGATTTTTCGAAAGTTTCGTGTGCACGAAAAAACGTAGTTTTGAAACATTATTTTTATGAAAGCTTATACCTTGGAGATATCCAAACCACTTTTTGGCACAAAAAATCTGGCGACAGGGGCTGTCTGGGCCCCATTTTAAAAAAATATGTGACAAAATAAACTTTTGATATTTTGTTGCCAGAACTCTTGGGATTAAATTAGTATTAAAACTTTTTCTAATTTTTTATTATAAGTCAGTTAAATTCTGCAATGAATCTTGAAAATCAAAGGGTCCCTTTGGTTTTTAAACTTTAATCGCGTTTTTCTCGGAATTATTTTTTTGCAATAATTTAAAATAACATATCACTCATTTGTAGAGAAACCTTATGTGGAAATAAAAAATAGTTTTTATAAAGGTTGTAGCTTGTTTCTTTGGGATTCGTATGGTTTTTGAATTTTCAAAATATTTTAACAAATAGACCCACCATTGGAAAAAAACTAAGATGATGCAAAGTTCTCGCGTCTTCCCCCCGCATATTTACGCGTCCCGCTTCTCCCCGCTGCAGTCCATGTTGTGTGTAGACACACAACTCTATGTTAAAATTTGTTTTTTCTCTTTGACTTTTCTTGTCAAATCTTTAAGGTTACATAATATTTAAGACATTTTGTATGAATTTAACATTGTTTAAGGTTTAAAATCAAGGATTGAGGTAAACTATTTTAATTTATATTAATAAAATATGTAATAAAAGAAGTTTTTAGTCATGGGAGACAGTAAATATTTAAAACCCTTCTTGAAATCACGAGAAAACAACCGGCAAAAAGAAAGGTGTGTAATATGTGGGGGTAATAGAAATTTATATGGAAGTACCCAAAAAAGTTATTTTCAAACAGCCCCAAATGCAGTTTTTTACCTATTACTCCTTTTGCTGGCTCGATAATAGGGACAAATGATGTACACTAAATTTGACTTTGGGACATGATTTGGGACCCTTTCAGGATGCCCAAGCCATAAGGTGCCGACCCCGCACCTGGTCGATAAGTCCGCCATATTGGATTTTATGTCAAAATGACAGAACGTCGTATCTCGGTAATGGATAAGTCAATTTGAAAAATTTTTTTTTTTGATAGATTTATAATTTTATTAGGAATAAGAAAAAAAATATAAATGTAGTATTATTTTAAAAAAAAGCTAAAATAAAATTAAAAAACCAAAGTCAAAATTATGGATTTTTGAAAAATGGCGTCCAACTTTTTTATTTTTTAATTTTTTTCAAAATTTTTCCTATAAGACTTGTAGCCTTAAGCCTATACTACATTCCAGTTTTTATAAATTCAAATTGTCTTTAAAACTAAGAGAGTATTTTAAATGAAAAGGTCAAAAAACAAGGTTTTTTTTTTATTTTGGCAACGTAAAAACTATTTTGATCAAATTTTTTTTTTATCAGAATGACGTAAAATTTTATTATGAACATTTATTTGCAAAGTATTTTTTAATTAAAGCAAAACCAAAAAAAATATTGGCAAAAAACTAAATTCAAAATTTTTTTTTATTTTTTAATTTACTTTTTGGCCTATACTTTTTCGCATAATTTTTTTAAAAAAATTTTATTTAACAATTATTAAGAAGTAAGGTTTCCTACATAATCCAGCGTTTGCAGAATATAGATATCTCTATCAACAAATAAGTTATTGTTAATTAAGTGAACATGCTATACCAGCGATTACTTAATGTTAGTGTTGTTAGTGTACTGCGTAATCGAAATTAACCTGAATTTTGTGGTAGAAACATGAAATTTGGAAAAAATGTTCCTTAGAATATTTAAAAAATATTTGGATATGAAACCCCCCTAAGAAAGTTCCAGGAGCCCCCCCCAGGGGGGCCAAACATTTTAAACAAAGAGGCCCCCCCTGGGGGGGCTCCTGGGACTTTCTAAGGAGGGTTTCATATCCAAATATTTTTTAAATATTCTAAGGAACATTTTTTCCAAATTTCATGTTTCTACCACAAAATTCAGGTTAATTTCGATTACGCAGTACACTAACAACACTAACATTAAGTAATCGCTGGTATAGCATGTTCACTTAATTAACAATAACTTATTTGTTGATAGAGATATCTATATTCTGCAAACGCTGGATTATGTAGGAAACCTTACTTCTTAATAATTGTTAAATAAAATTTTTTTAAAAAAATTATGCGAAAAAGTATAGGCCAAAAAGTAAATTAAAAAATAAAAAAAAATTTTGAATTTAGTTTTTTGCCAATATTTTTTTTGGTTTTGCTTTAATTAAAAAATACTTTGCAAATAAATGTTCATAATAAAATTTTACGTCATTCTGATAAAAAAAAAATTTGATCAAAATAGTTTTTACGTTGCCAAAATAAAAAAAAAACCTTGTTTTTTGACCTTTTCATTTAAAATACTCTCTTAGTTTTAAAGACAATTTGAATTTATAAAAACTGGAATGTAGTATAGGCTTAAGGCTACAAGTCTTATAGGAAAAATTTTGAAAAAAATTAAAAAATAAAAAAGTTGGGCGCCATTTTTGAAAAATCCATAATTTTGACTTTGGTTTTTTAATTTTATTTTAGCTTTTTTTAAAAATAATACTACATTTATATTTTTTTTCTTATTCCTAATAAAATTATAAATCTATCAAAAAAAAAATTTTTCAAATTGACTTATCCATTACCGAGATACGACGTTCTGTCATTTTGACATAAAATCCAATATGGCGGACTTATTGACCAGGTGCGGGGTCGGCACCTTATGGCTTGGGCATCCTGAAAGGGTCCCAAATAATGTCCCAAAGTCAAATTTAGTGTACATCATTTGTCCCTATTATCGAGCCAGCAAAAGGAGTATATATACTTATTACTTGTATCTTGTTAATTAAAATTTGTTTAGATGTTAATGTGCCCCAAACATAACATTGTTCATAATTTACATGCAAAGAAAGATTAATTTAAAAAAAATTTAACTGTAACAGCTTCTTCTGGTTTGGTCTTTGATGAAAATTATATCATTTGTTAAGCAGAAAGTTTGTTAATTCCTCGGAAGCGTTGAGATGGGCCAATATAATCAAAACGCAATAAAAATCATATACACAACAAACTTTGAAAAAATAATAACACGTTTATTTGTACAAACATTAATTAGTTACTATTGTATGTAGAAAAGACAAGAAACTTATGGAATCTACTCTAAGACTGCTCCCATAGATGGATTGAAAGGGTTCTTACAAAATGTCATGCATTTACATGCCCCGGTACATGCAAACGTTTATTTACTGCAGGAACAATTCTTATTGCGACAATCTAAAAAAAATTGAAAATTTAAATTGTTTCAAAGAACATTGAATTATAAAATTTTTTGCATGAGCAAGCGGTTAAAATAGCATTTTCTGGGACTTTTGGTAATTGTGTTAGGATGGGTACAATGTTGTTTTGGTGTTTGGTCCAACCATACAAATTAATATCCAAGGGAGCAATAATGGATTCCATTTGTTATATGCCCCATGTTTTGGCCGTGTCTTGCTCTTAAATCTATGGTCTTTTTTAGGGTTTTCAAACTTTTTTGGGTACTTCCATATACATTTCTATTACCCCCACATCTCACACACCTTTCTTTTTGCCGGTTGTTTTCTCGTGATTTCAAGAAGGGTTTTAAATATTTACTGTCTCCCATGACTAAAATTTAAAAACTTACTTTATTACATATTTTATTAATATAAATTAAAATAGTTTACCTCAATTCTTGATTTTAAACCTTAAACAATGTTAAATTCATACAAAATGTCTTAAATATTATGTAACCTTAAAGATTTGACAAGAAAAGTCAAAGAGAAAAAACAAATTTTAACATAGAGTTGTGTGTCTACACACAACATGGACTGCAGCGGGGAGAAGCGGGACGCGTAAATATGCGGGGGGAAGACGCGAGAACTTTGCATCATCTTAGTTTTTTTCCAATGGTGGGTCTATTTGTTAAAATATTTTGAAAATTCAAAAACCATACGAATCCCAAAGAAACAAGCTACAACCTTTATAAAAACTATTTTTTATTTCCACATAAGGTTTCTCTACAAATGAGTGATATGTTATTTTAAATTATTGCAAAAAAATAATTCCGAGAAAAACGCGATTAAAGTTTAAAAACCAAAAGGGGGACCCTTTGATTTTCAAGATTCATTGCAGAATTTAACTGACTTATGAAACCTTACGGCCCCCAGTCACCTAAATGCTGGGAAATATAGCTATGATCATCTAGTTTACCTACATTATTTTCGTAATCACCCTGTTCTTTTGCTAAAGGATCAAGTAATAAGTAAACGATATTTTTGGTTTTACATGTTATTTATTTTCGTGCAAACATCAATACATTCTTATTTCTTCGGCTAAGCGTGCAAACTTTTGGGCGGCCACATTTAGGGTCTAGTTTGTCCCTCCCACCTCCTCACGCTCTAATTTGTCTCTTTTTGAAAGTTATTTAATTTTTAAATATTTAGTTGTATCATAAAAGGACAAATATTAGATTGTGAATTAATATTTGCAAGACATTTCAATTGATTTACAGTTTATAGTTGATTAATGTCGAAAGCCTGACTGTCACCCAGGAATTCTCCATTAATAGTCTCGAGTTAATCCAGGAATGCTTCAGTTAAAGAGTGTGTCCGTAGATCACCTTTTTTATATACAACAGAACGTATTCTCCCCTCAAAAGGGTATGCCCTCGTAAGGTACACGATTGTATCAGGTCGTAACCTTTCTCTTTACTCAAGAAGTATTTTTCTTGTGAATGAATATTGTTGTATAAATTGTACATCAATTTTATTGTCTCCAAATGACTAATAAAAATTGTGATTATTTAAGATTATTTATCGATCCTTTATGATTCAATTAAATAATATTATCAAATATAAATTAAATTCAGATTGTCTAAAATGACTCAATCATGACTTTAATGTTTTCAATGTACGAAATGTACTTATGTTCAAATGTGACTTTAAAATGTATCAATGTTTCATAATGACCTAAAAATTATATTAATGTAGAACGAAGCTCGCAGATCTGTGAACAGATAATAATAATTATTAAAAATATTTGTAGACATTATTTTTATTACATAAAAATATTTTAAAAAGCAACTTATATGAATAACATGAATATATGTTTGATCTCCAGCTTGTGCAAATTGCCCGCTAGTATCATCCAATCACATACATGTATTTTATTCAAGTCATTACAAAAGGTACCTATCTCTATACCGGAATATAGAAATGCCCGCTAATGTTCGTACATAAAATACAAATATGTTCCAGATCATAAAAGGTACCTGTTCTGCACACACACAGAAAACATCCACATATTACTTTATACATATTAGCAACATAATCCTCTTCTCGGATTTGTGTAAATGCCCGCTAATGTAATCCAACAACATACGTATATTTTATGCAAGTCTTACAAAAGGTACCTATCTCTATGCCAAAGTATAGAAATGCCCGCTAATGCTTAAACACATAAAATACCAGTACGATGCAAATTATAAAAGGTACCTGTTTTACACAAATTACCACATGTGAAATGCCCGCTAATATTATTCATTAACATACATGTAATTTGTATAACTTTTTGCAAAAGGTACCTCTCCCTATACCGAAGTATAGAAATGCCCGCTAATGCTCAACACACAAAATACAAGTATATCACAAATAATAAAAGGTACCTGTTCCACAAACTCAGAGAATGTTTATGTCAATTATTCCATAACTTCTGCGAATTGCCCGCTATCAAATTCAACATCATTCCTATATTCTGTGTGAATCATTGCAAAAGGTACCTACCTCTATACCAAGGTATAGAAATGCCCGCTAATGCTCAAAGACACAAAATACAAGTATAACACCGAATTCCGAAAGGTACCTTTTTCACATAAGTATAGAATGCTCACCAACATTGATTGTAATTACTTCAATTACTTTTCTTACCAGTTTACTTCAGACTTGCAGCTTCGTTGATGTTTACAGGAACACTCTTCTTACCAATTTCTTCTGGCTTGCAGCTTTGTCGATGGTTACTGAAACACTATTTTTTCTTACCAATTTCTTCTGGCTTGCAGCTTTGTCGATGGTTACTGAAACACTATCTTTTCTTACCAATTTCTTCGGACTTGCAGCTTTGTCGATGTTTTCAGGAACACTATTTTTATCCCATATTTTTTCGTCTTTTTATTCAAATTTGAGTATACTTATCTTTCTCTATTATATTTAGTTTCCATAAGAGTCTTCTTTTTTAGTATTATTTTGCATCCTTTACTTATTAATACGTATCATATAAGTACTTCTCTTTTCTATTTTAATTACCTAAATTCTTCTGCATCCACGCTCAAGGTCTCACTATTTTGTTTACTCTAATATTCACCCCTAACTTGAACCTTATGTACCACGTCCATTGGTGTCTTCTTATAGCTACGCAGATAAGCACCTTGCAACTCTTTACTTGTCCACTTATACATTTTTAAATACAGAGTGTTTTTATTTTTAAGTCGAAATATAATATTTTATAAGGTACCTAGGTCTGTACCGTCTCACATAATAAAAAATTAGAAAAAGTTTTAATACTAATTTAATTCCAAGAGTTCTGGCAACAAAATATCAAAAGTTTATTTTGTCACATATTTTTTTAAAATGGGGCCCAGACAGCCCCTGTCGCCAGATTTTTTGTGCCAAAAAGTGGTTTGGATATCTCCAAGGTATAAGCTTTCATAAAAATAATGTTTCAAAACTACGTTTTTCCGTGCATACGAACTTCGTAAATAAGCGACTTTTTGAGTAAATTTTCCTCTACTATTCATTACCCATTTTTTTTTATAATAAAATAATGAACAACAAAACAGGGGCCCTATTCTGAGCTCATTTATCAAGTTAATATAATAACTTTTACCATGTTATTCACCCATTCCGTTTGTACCGAAGTCACCGGTCGACACATCTCAGAAGCCGTCAGATTGACTCATTTATTTCTGACGTATTTGGACGTATCTGAGATGCGTCGACCGGTGACTTCGGTACAAACGGAATGGGTGAATAGAATAGAAAAAGTAAGGGTAGCGGGCCGCTAACCTAGCTGGGAATTTCGGCATTGAATCAGAACATGTCTGACTCTACTAAACAAATACATGTGTTCTAAAAAAACAGATATAAAGTTTTTATGTTGTATCTGTAGAGCGTCTTAATTTCTAAAATCTTATAAGACTAACGTGTCCTAAAAGAAACTAATTAACTAAATGTTATAGGGCTTAAGAATATCAATTTTATGCTTCTCTTAGAGCCTGTGGTCTCAGATGTCTACCTTAATTTTAGTTAATGGAGTTTATGCCAAGGAGTCAGTGTTCTTTAATCAATAATTACGACATACGGTATTTATTTTTTTTTCTATACCAACATTCGTCTTTATAAAGCGAAAAAAAAAACAATTCAAAAAGCTGGTGTGCATTTATATTATTTAAACGAAACATTTCCTTTATTTTTTTAAATTTGTAATGACTTAGATTAAACTGATCGTCAAAAGGTCAAAAGGGATATCGATGTTTCTTAACTTAACAGAAATTATTTTTTCTTTATTAAGAATTTGAAAATTTTTTGTATTTTGTCAAAAATGCGAGCCAAAGCACCCGTTTGTTTTACAGACAATTTGAAACTGGAACAATTGCATCAGAGAGGCCTAGAAGTAGAATATCGTTACTTAACAGTTTCAGTTTCAATACCTGTAGACTTTAAGTCAATTTATGTGTTGAAAAGATGCTACAAAAAATGACCGATCTTTTGATACTAGAATCATATCGATCCGACCTATATGGGTTGTTATTAAAAAATATTACTTTGGTGTATGTTAGAATGGATGGATATGTACGGGGTAAAAATATTTGTTTAACCGTAATTTACTTAATTGTGGTACTAGATAGAAGGTCTTGTGGTCACGATGGCCTTAAGGTCAAATATTGCATGCAAAAAAAAATCTTTCCCAAAATATTGTGTTTTTTTTTTTGCTTAAAAATATTTTTTCGCAAAGCCCGTTACGTTAAAACTTAAAAAATAAAATGTTACCTCTAGGAAAAAAGCTATGACGTTTTTAAATGTTTGCATTAACATAGCTCCAATACTACAATAGTTAGAGATCTCAAAATTGGACGATGGATACATAAGAGAGTAAGAGACAGAGGTTAATGGTCATGTCAAGGTCATGTCTTTGTAAAGGTCAATAGCATTTTTATTATTAAAAAACTATGTTAAGTTAAATGCAATTTAAGTGTTGGTCCGTTGGACATGTTTTTGAAAACACAAAAGGTTGTTCTTATGTCTCGGAGGGCATCATCAGGAAACGATTTATAGTTTGACTTCTATTATCTCAAACATCACAATAGTTAAAGGTTCCAAACTTGTAGGATGGATAACCTTAAGACAGGATTTCAAGGGTATGTCAAGGTGATATTGTTTATATGTTCAATAGCATTTTTATTATTCAAAAACTTTGTTAAGTTAAATGCAAGGTAAATGTTGGACATTTAAAACACAAAAGGTTGTTCTTATGTTTAGGTCTTGGTAGGCCATTTTTAAGAAACGATTTATAGTATGACTTCGATTATCTTAAGGATCACCATAGTTAAAGGTTTCAAACTCAAGGTCATGTCAAGGTCATATTGTTGGAAAGGTCAATAGGAATTTTATTTTTAAAAAACTAGATTAAGTTTAATGCAAGAAGAATGTTGGACATGTTTTTAGTTCATTTCTCTAAAGAAATGTACTATTGTATTTGCAATTTCTGAAAATCGATATTTTTTTGCAACTGCGGTCTGCGCCTAAACGAAACAAGATACTTGAATGTATTGGAAATATGCTACAAAAAATTATCGATGTTTTGATTCTAGAATCATATCGATCGGATCATCCACTGGGTTGTTATTAAAAAATATCACTTTGGTGTATGTTAGGATGGGTGGACGGATAGATGTACTGAGCAAAAAATTTCTTTAACCGTAATTTACTCAACTATGATACTAGATAGAAGGTTTAAACTTGTCATACCAAAGTCTTGTGGTCAAGGTGATCTCAAGGCCTAAATGACCACTGGTCAAGGTTAGTAGATGTTGCATGCAAAAAAAAATCTAGTCTCCAAAATATTAAATTTATTTCTTGCATAAAATATTCTTTTGCAAAGCATTTTGTGTTAAGACTTTTTAAAAAAAAATCTATGTCTAGGAAAAAAGCTATGACGTTGTCAATGTTTGCATGAACATAGCTCTAATACTACAATAGTTAGAGATCTCAAACTTAAAGGAAGGATACAGAAGAGACAGGGGTTCAAGACCATGTCTTTCTAAAGGTCAGTAGCGTTATTATTATTAAAAAAAATATGTTAAATTAAATGCAAGGTACATTTTGCACATGTTTTTGAAAACACAAAAGGTTGTTCTTATGTTTCAAACTTGGTAGACCATCTTCAGGAAACTATTTATAGTTTGACTTCAATTATCTAGAACACCACAATAGTTAGGTCTTAAACTTGGGGGATGGATAACCTAAATACAGGAGTTCAGGGTTATGTCAGGGTCATATTGTTTAGAAGGTCAAGAGCATTTTTATTATTAAAAAACTATGTTAAGTTTAATGCAAGGCAAATGTTGGAAATGTTTTTAAAAACACAAAAGGTTGTTCTTATGTTTCGAACTTGGTAGGTCATCTTCAGGAAACGAATTATAGTTGGACCTCGATTATCTCAAACGCCAGAATAGTCAAAGGTCTCATACTTGGAGGATGAATAAGTAAAAGACGGGGCTTTAAGGTCATGTCAAGGTCACATTGTTTGAAAGGTCAATAGCATTTTAATTTCTAAAGTGATAGATCAGATTAAAAGCACAGTAAATGCTGTACAGTACACGTTTTTAAAGAAATAAAAGGATGTTTTTATAATTCGGATCCACCGGCCTCGACTTAGCTAATTTATATACATTGCCCGCCACAATTATTAGATCACCCAAGAATAAGCAATAAAAATTTTCTTAACGGATTCTTTTGATTAAAATTTTTTTTTTTAATAAAATGCAAGAATGGTTATTACTTTAACATTAATTTGAAATTAATATCCCATTTATTTCTTCTGATATAAAAAATTAACAGTTTGGATGTTTTTAAAGAGTTTTCAGATGAGAGTCAATTTTGTCTTAGCCGGCTTTCATAAGAAAATGTATGTATGGTAAAAATTAAAAAATAAGCTTATTAGTCAATTGAGGCAGTCTTTATCTCAGAAAAATTTTGTAACTGTGGTAACACTAATGGCAGATATTCAAAATCAACAATATTTCTCAAAAAGACCTGGTGTGGCCCAATTTTGGACTACAATTATCACTGGTCATCCAGCTGCCAGACGCCGCAGACACTGATTTCGTAGAAATTAAATGACAAACCTGATAAATAATTCCGACCGTGTCATGTAATGTATCTTTAACAGAAAAAATATTGACAAAACGATCGAAATTATCATAGGCCACGTGCGTGCTGAACCCCGGAAAATTGAAAGTTGAAAGATAATTGTCACCTTATTATACTCTTCACAAGAGTATATTGCAATCGATCAGAAAATCCTAAAATCGTCAATTTTCGTCGTAGAGCAAAAATTTTTGCAGATTCGTGCGTTTCATGACTTTTTAAGATTTTCATTTTTTGTCCGTCCGTCGGTAGTCGGTCGGTCGGTCTGTGGGATGTCACGTTTCTTGTAAACACGCTATCTTAAGAACCAAACTTCCAATTCTATTCAAATTTTACCATAGAATGTGTAGCAATTATATAAAAAAATCAAAATTACACTTCTAACGATCGATTCCGAATTCTACTCGAGCTACTTATCTGTGAAGAGTAACTACAACGCGTTTCGACTTCTACTTATTTCTTGTTTAAATAAATAAATAATTCGTTTATTGACTTAAAGAAATTTTTTAAAGAGATGGTACACATGAAACAAAGATAAAAGACAAAAGGAGACTCACTTAAAATTTTTTAATAAGTAAAGACCTTCACTTTTTCGGTACCCTTTAAAGGTCATCTCAGTTTCCAAATCGATATAAAATGGAATCTAAGATTATCAACGATCCTAGGTAGAACGACCAAGTTATAAAAGAAGTCCTTTTTTATTTCTAAACCCACCAAACCTGAACTGAACAAGTTTATTCTTCAACTTGAGTGTACGAAATAGATTGTCCAAATTGGTTGAGTTGTTGAGAACCCATTTGCTGCTGGTTAAAGATTTTTTTCTTCAACCCTAACGTTAAATGTTTTAATTGTTTGATTTTACCACAACTTAGGTATATTATTATTAAATATTAATTATATAAATTAATATTTAATATCCGACGTGAAGATTTTTTGTGTACTCGGCACAACATTTTCTTCGCTTATCACTTCAATAAGGTTGCATATGAATTCAAACAAAATCTTTGAAATTTCACACTTTCCCTTAATAATTGCTTCTACCGTTACTTCATTTCCTATTTTTCTGGTTTGTGTTCTTTTTACCGAGTTTTGAATTTTGTAAGCCTCTTGTTCAAATTTGATAGAGTCTGATAAATCGCTCATAATTTTTTCATGAATTAATTCATTAACATTCATATCGCTTTTGTAGATGATAACTTTATTATGAGACTTGTTCGTCAGTCAATCTTGATGCAATCGCCAAATGATTCCTTTATTTTTAAAAAGTTTGCTATTTTAATTATCATCTTGGTGTTTTAATAATTTGGGAAGTGAATTATAAGTAGCATATAGATTAATTAAGAAACCAAAATTTTCCTTTTCGAAAATTTCTTGTTTAATCATTTCTGAGATTGAATCAAATGCAGTTTCATGAATTTATCGGACATTCGGAAAACTCTCAGAGGGTTTCGTATTGCTATTAGTTTAAAAGAGTTTAAATACTTTCTTAAAGCACGATATATATTATGCAATTGTTTTGAGCAACGATAAGTTCTTTGAAATCATGTATACTGGATGCATACATAAAAATGTTACTGTGTGTTTTTGCTGAAGAGTATGTATGTTATTGGAAGCACATTTGTGCTTCACCAACACTCTTCACTTAACAAGAACAAAATAGGCATGAGGCATGGAATGTAAAGCTATTTTTTCGGTTTTTGAAATTAAGACGAATTATGCAATTTTTGCTCCGTACTCACATCAATTTTTTAATTACAATTCTGTAGATGATCGGATGCTTTTGGTATCATAAGATGGATAACATCTTTTATACCTACGATACGAAAAACGTTAAGTATCTTATTTCGTTTAGACACAGTTGCTGCAAAACCTTTTTTTTTTAATCAAAAATACAAGTACATTCTTTTTAAAAATGAACTAAAACTTAAAACAGAAAAATACTAACTTCTTGTCATGAAGTCGATAAGACTAAAAACTTATAACACATTTACAGCAATTCATGCCGGCTGCCGGATAAGAATATAATTTTATACGCATATTTTGTTAAATTAAATTGAAAGTGGAAATATAGTGGCGGTAGAGATTACATAAGCGAGATGCTAACACAGCTTGATTACTTCAATATTAAATTTGACTGAACATATAAATTCTTCGTTTAAACCCCTGTCACTATATTTTGCTTAATGTCTAATCTTTTAAGAGGATTATTAGAATACTGTGAAGTGTAAAACAAAACTTGTAATAGGTGCTTTTTTTATCCTAAACAAAAACTATTATTCACAAGAATATTTGAATTTTTGTCGCGAATATAAAAACAACATTACACTTTTTGAAAGCTATGCTGTCATCTTTTAAACGGAATTCTATCTTTGTTTAAATATCCATTCACGATTAAAAAATAAACCTATTAAGTCAACTGGACCCTTATTTTTAAAAAGTTAAAAAAAAAACTACAAGCTGCATTACCAAAAAATTAAAGCAATGGTTAGTTTGAAGTCTATACTTTTACTTTCTTCCATTCTATCTTAAACCTTCTAAACAGATAATCTTTACCTCCAACTCTTTCTCTTCAACTATTTTATCTTTTACTTGAGAAGAACTAAAAATAACCCTTATTTCGTTGATTAACGTCATTTCAAGTATTATTAACTCAACTCATTTACTAAGTTTCACAACACGAAAGGTATAGTGTAAGGCAGGAGAGTTTGAAGAATAACGATTCTGGGCCCGGATTCCGAAGATACGAAAATGCGCATTTTCGTCTTCGTTTTCGAGTGCGCTTTCGTATTTCAACAATGGTCTCTTTCCAAGGACCCTTAACGGATTATCTCGGAAACATATTATGAGTTTTACGTGAAAGTTTAAAATCAACAAGCTTTTAATTATTACAATTAATATTGCTGCTTTTAGCGAGATACTCATATATAAGACTAACCTAAGGAACATACAATAGTATAGAAATAAGTACTTAAATTAGTAATAAAAGCATTTCAAGATTTTATCTTCATAATACCCAAACATGTAGGATGTACATACACAAGTGTAATAATGTCCAAGCTAAAACTAAATTTCGCCAAACTCTTAGATCTGGCTGATATTAATAATTTAGCAAAAAGCACAAGGCAGTTCGCCAAGCCGTCGGTAATGTAAACTATAAGGGGGATTGTAGGACGGCACTTGTGGTAACACGCAACATCGTAGTTGCTTGCCATCCACAACATGTGAACAAGAACAAAGGATCCACACTGTCGAAATAAAATTGCAGATTCTAAATATTTAGTAGCTAGTGGAGAACTCTGGCTTCTTTGAATACAATATACGATGTCTCTTTAATGCAATTTAGAAAAATAGTCTTTCGACGACAACTTTTAGAGGATATGTGCAATTTGGGTTTTACTTTCGGAAATTTAAAATAAGGTTTTGACCTGAGGTCAGACATTCTACCAAGCAATGAAATGTAAAACATTGGAACGTGTTTTCTTTAACCAATACAAAAGACAATGCTTTGCACAGAAACAAATTCATACATTTTTTACAAGTTAATATGTTGAATAAAAAGACAGACGATCAAATGAAACAAAGGCCACAACAGTTTAGTTATATCGGTGTACTACATCATTAAAACTTAATATAAAAAAAGTTGGGGAATAATCATCTCCACAGCATCGTTTATTTAACAATTTAATTAACTTTAAAGATTTGCCCACTTTTATATGATATCAATGTTTCTAATGTATCGAAAATAGCACAAACTGAGTTTCTTTAAATTGTTTGGAGATAAATCTGGTTAGAATATGGTTAACAGTAAATTTCAGTTACAGGCGTTATGCCCGCCCTAGACATAACGATAAATTGGTACAATTGGACTTATATAATTTTTTCCGACGTGTGAAGACAAAATCTTTGCAAATTAATACATTGGGTGTTTTGTATACACTCACTGTAAAATCTTATTAACCTTTATTTAGAATTAACGTATCGCGAATTAATACAAAATTAAATGAATTATACGAAAGTTAAAATCGCATTTATAGATCCGATTAACTTCACTAGACGTTCACTTATATTATATTTCTTACTTTCAACTAATTTCGGGTTAAGTTGGCATCTGTAACCCTTTTTTACTAGAGCCATCTATCGACTAATAGACCAAATTTTTAAAATCCTAGAATAGACATAAAGTTGGAAAGATAATAGGATTAATTATGATTTAAGATTTACCGATAGATGGGGTTTACTGCTTTAAATTAGCGAAATTAAGCAATCTATAATTGCATTACTTTGGTCGCGTTAATTTAAGTGAAGTTAAGTGACTTTAAGTTAATTTAACTATAAATCATACTTAAAAATTTGCCATATACTGTATGGATCTTTCCCGTCGTCGACCACCCACGCGGTCGTTATACTTGGGAATAGAATAACCACCCGCATCACAATGGCTCAAGTCAATCTGACGCATATCTGACGTTTCCCAAGTATAACGACCGCGATGGTGGTCGACGGTGGGAAAGGTTCATAAGTATCGCTTTGACAGCTTCACAGTAAGACGTTGGAATTTATCGTTACAATTTATGGGAGCGTATACGGTAGGCATTAAAGTGATGATTTTATGACGAGTGATAAACGATGTACTTTTTTAAACGTATGTCTAAATTAAGTTACGTCAAAATTGGTGTTTTTTGCTTTCCAATGTATCAAATCACTTTAACACCTGTAGCATGTACTGTTCTTTCGACAAACAATTTCAAAATAAAAATACATAAATACATTTCCTATAATATTTGTAACAGACAACTATAGATTTTTATTTTTAAAACCTATTAATATTGAATAGTCATTTAAGAACAAAATCTTTTGTGGATTCCCAAATCATTTTACGTTGGAAGTAAATAATGAATTTTATCATTATTACCAAAGGAAGCAACAGATTTTGATACAAAATATTATGGTTATTTACGATCAGAATAAGAAAGTGGAGAGGCAGAAGTAAAAATTGTTTTTCCCGGTGGATATATACCTATCCAGTATCAGGCGAGCGGGGAACTCGAAACGGTAATGCTAAGATATGGCCCGTAACAGCCAGTTTTATATCCTCTACCGATGTTGAATATATAACATAAGACATCAATATTTTAGTACCTGTAGCGTTGTGGCTTACAACCAGCATCCAGCTACCGAGAAAGCACGTAAACTACACTCCCCATTGCCCGACTAGTAAATAACATAAATTGGATGTAACGTAAAATATATTTTACACTTTTAGAGCACTTACAAATAAGTTATCAATTACTTTATACCATTCTATGATGTGGACAATATTCCCAAATAACGACCATTAGGTGAATATACTTACTGATTCTCACAAAATCCATAGCTACTTACTATTTCAAGAAAGAAATCATTATTTTTAAAGCATTCTCCACCACATTAAAAAACACCTATGAAACTAAAACAAGAACAAGTTCGTTATAATCCAGTCAGGTCAGGACCAACCTAAGAGTTTTTGCCATCTGCCTGAATTTTTAATACATTTTTGTTTTGACATTTTACAAGTGGTCTAAAAAGCTGTCATTAATCTCAAATTTGTTAGTGTGATTCAAGGGAATCCATTCGGATTAATTTTGACCCACACAGTAGGGCTCCAGTTTCTGACATAGTATGTCTAATTGGGATTGTATAACATAATAAACACGGACACAGACAACCAACCTCCGCCTCTAAAAATTAGCTACTTTTTAGTTGCGGAACCGGGAATTGAACCCGATTAGGCTGTCTGAACTAACTAAGGCCAACACCTTAGCCGCTTTGTTGACAAAATATCGTCAAACACTGATGCTATGTACTATCGCGCACATTAAATTTAAAACTATCAATTTTTGCATTGTAAATATGGTCAAACTCAAGCTCAAACTCAAACAAGTGCACCTATTGTCACCGACTTCATCATGAACATTGTCTGATATTGCGATATCTAAAACTAGTAAACTGTTTGAGAAATGAAATACACAAACATGTATGACAGACAAAGTGACCGATAACCATGGTTAAAAACCAAGCCATTCGGACTATACACTTACTTTCATTTATTATAGATGTTATGTTTATGATGTCAATGTCAAGTTAGTTTTGAAAAATCTAATAAAATTGTAATAAGTGGTCGTATAGGCTTTAAACATAACAACTACAAATTACAATAGTAGAGGTGTTTTGTTCGTTCCAGCGCATCTCCCGCCAATTTTTAAAAAATAGAAAACTGTAACCGAAAAATGTCGGTAAGTAGGAAACTGCAATACCGACTTACCGACATCCGGTCTGCGTCAACAGGGCACTGTGTTACCGGCCTACTGACATATGGTCTGCGCATGCGTCAGTGCCCTGTTGACCTAACCTGAAAAAAAAAATCAGACATGCAGACAGACAGACACCCAAATGACAGCTGTCAAAAATGACGGTCGTCACAAATGACAGCTGCCAACAACAGACATACAACTGACAGGCACACAAGATGGCGGCCACCACCCTAACCTAAAACACACACATTCAACCTATCATACTTAGCTACCTACGACACGTCCTACCAGCTTGAAGTCTGCAGCCCGACTGAAATTTGCTGGTCATCCACCTCCTTATATAGTTTCGCATCCCCACCATGTGACCTTCATTTGACCTTATCAGCTGATATCAGCCTGCAGCACCACGACTGACTACCGATCAGCTTCACTTCCTTATATAGACTTTCCCGCCAAATTCTCCAATTCCCCCCGCCACCACCACCCACCATGAATACATAACCTCACTTTTACATACGCGACAGTCCCACGATCCTACCACCACGAAGTCTGCAGCCTGACTGAAATTTGCTGGTCATGCACCTACTTATATAGTTTCGTATCCCCACCACCCGCCTATTTCGTACTGCGCATGCGTGGTAGCTCGGCCAATCAGCTGTTAGTATTGTGACCACGTGACCACAAGGTAGCCATGTCATGTGACCACGTGCGGTAGCCGACTACTGCGATCAGCCGGCACCTATAACATCGTGCAGGACCGAATACAAAACGAGTGACGTCACACCAGCTGTTTGCTGCTGTTGTTTACATTCATGAATTTCCGACTTTGCCTGTCAGGACTTGTCTGTGACGTCACACCCAGCTGTTTGCTGTTGTTTACATTTCTGAATTTTCGACTTTGCCTGTCAGGACTTGTCTGTGACGTCACACCCAGCTGTGTATTATTGTTATGCTGGGAATAAGATATGATTTGTCGAAGCTGCCGTGGCCCTGTTGGTATATCGGTATAGTTGTAAGGCGGATAGTGCATTCTATGCTGGTTCGATCCCCCAATACGGCAGCTTCGTTTTTTCTTTTTTTTTTTTTCATTTATTTTAATTTTAAATTTTTTTAACGATCGTAATTTTTTTTAATCTCGATTAGTTTGAAAGGTAACTAAGGTAATTAAAATGTACATACCAAAAATGACATACCTTTCGTAAGCCCCTGCGCCCCGTCAAGGCTCGAGATTTTGCAGAGGTGCCTTCTCTGATCTCTTTTTTTATATTTTTTATATTTTTTTGTTTTTTTTGTAATTTTTTTGTGGCTTTTTTATAATTTTAATTTTTTTTGTGATTTTTATGCTTTTTTAATTTTTTTTGTGATTTTTTTCATAATTTTTTACCCCTTAAGTCCTGATAAGAACTAAACTAAATTAAATTTTTTAAGTAAACTTTGTGAAATCCATAGTGCTAAATTTATTACATTATTTAAAGCACACTTTCGCAAATGTTGATGTCTGAAACAACACGTTTTAGAAACAATCAATGTATTTAGAGCTGGACAATTAAACGAATCCAATGATATAACGACAAAACCAAACTTTTGAAGATGTTTTTTCTTTTCTAAACCTTTAATGAGAAAAAAACCCTGAAAATTTGAAAGTATGTTAAAAAGTTCCTGTAATGTAATAAAGCCATCTTCCCATTTGATACCGTGCAAATTATTCAGCACCCATTGATATTGCTTACGCTGTTTATAATTTAAATGTTCTATAGCATAAGGTGGTTTTATTAACCAATGCTCTTGGTACTCTCCATTTACGGAACAAATGGCAAACTCTTTAATAATAAATTCATTATTATTGTCTTTAAAGCCCTGAAAGTCTACTACATACAACATTTTTTTATCAATATGGTTTACAAGCGTTTATAGCCAATGCCAGTGACCATACATAAATATGAAATAATCTGGTGAAAACGAGCTCCCATATATAGGCTTTAGTGCTTAAACAGAATTAAGAGAGATGTAGTATAGCGCCATCTATGAACAGTGGCGTAAATTATTATACTATCCGCCGTACATTACCGGTAAAGGGACCATATTCAACAACCCTGTTATGAACAATTAAACAATATGCAGCTGTATTTGCAGGAAACATGGTATCTGCTTCAAATTCTAATCTGACATCTATGGATCCCGTCTTAATAGAATCCGATTGTTTGGAACAATCTAAAACTATTAGCGGTGTTTTTCCAAATTCACATCTAGAAAGCAATGGAGATGGATCTGTGTTGGGGTAATATGACGATCTGAATGCGGCATACATATGGTAAAGTAAAGCAAAATGACCCTTGGTGAAATCCAAATTTAAATCATCGTATGGGTACACTTTGGAATTTAGAAATAATTTAAGATTTGTGACATTGCAGTGATCGAATTTGCAGGCCAATTTTTTATTCTCATTTTTTTCGTGATGTTTGAAAACCTATAATTACGTAACGTGGCTTTTCAATTTGTGTTGTCGTTTTGACACACCAAATATGATACCGATTTCGTGGTAGTAAAGGATATTCGTATATTTCCCAACTTCTGAAATTTAGGTTTAATACAAGACCAGTTTCCAAATGACGTAAAAGTGTAAGTTTTTGACTTGAGGAAACAGTAACATAAGGCATTTTTAAAAATAATTTTGTCAGTGAAATTTTACCTTTTGTAATTCGGTTATCATCATCAGGTATAGATAAGTAGCAATTTTCATCTCTTCGTGATCGCATAAGAATTAAGTCTTGTTTCATATTAACGATTACTTTTTTATGATCATCGGCAAAGCTGAGTAGAAATGCCAGAGGAATGCACACATTAAAGTATCCTTCTTCTGTTATTTCAGTATAACTGTATTCCGAAGATGATCCTAATCCATAGTTTTCGATTATGTGCTTGTCATTCATCGAATGTGTTAAATATCCTTTCATTGTAGTGGTAAGTCCAAGGTTTCGTACACGATCAATTTCTACGTCATTTAATTCATATCGTATTTCATCAAAAAGAAAAGCAAAGGCGTTATTTGTTAAACTAATGGTATCATCTGGATTTTCATTATTTTCTTTGGTAAATTTACCTTCAATGTAAATGTAGCTTTGCCATGGAAGTGTATATATATCTTGATGTTGAATAGAAATCACAATTTCATCTCCGTGGTCTAATGATGTTGAAGCAAATGGGTAGTGAGTATGATATTCGATACCCTCAATACCTTCATCCAAAGTGGAAGGTTCCAAAACGTTAAGAAGTGTCATGATTTATTTTTTAACTTAACTACTGTTGTGGTACTTCCTTATATAGAATTTCTTATAGAATTTCCTTTAAAAACAAAAGACATATAAAACCGCAGTATGATGTTCCAGGACGTTGATATCTTTTCTTGTTCCACGTAATTTTTAAATTTTTTAAATAACGTTCAAGTTCAATTGGTGGGGGTTTATTTCCGATGCTATTAAAATAGCGGACACACTTACCACTTTTTTATAAAGCACACCCAATGAAATCCATCAGATGTCTTGAGACATATTATAGCTTTTTCGTTTGGTCTTGGTTTGATTGGCAAATTATTTAAATCGTAAACACCCCGAAAATTCTTAATAGACATTAATTTTACTAAATATTTTAAATCCGTGTTTGATGTGGTCCAATCGGTTGTTCCAAATTTTCCACCAATTTTTTTCGGTGGTTTAATTACACGAATTCGTTTTTTCATTGTGGTTAATAATTTTTTTTTCATTTGTGTAGGTAGGTAATTGAGTACGAGGTACTTACTTTTATAGTTTTAGGTTCTTTGCACTTTCCCACGTGTTGCGTGATGAATCAAATCCTAACCATTTTATCAGTACCTTATCACCTTTTCGTTTAAGTACTTTTTCAACAAGATATACATCTGGATGTTTGACCTTTTGTATTTCTTCTTCATAGAAACCACCTTGGATCGGATTTCCCAAAGTATCCGACAGTAAGTAAGTAGTGGGTTTTGTCCTTTTAACCTTGGTAATACGAAATATTTCTGTTGTCCAAGATGGTGTGTAACCTTTTGCGAACTGCGAACGATATTTTGAAAGTCTTACATGGTCATTAACCGAGTACTTGGGTTGACGAGTCGCACTTGTTGTAGTATAAACGTTATTTAACAATTGTCTTTCTATGCTTTTTCCCTTTACAGCAGATGGTTTCATATTTATTGTACTATGAATTGTAGTATTATATTGTTTTAATAGGATCGGTAAATATTTTACCCATTTGTAGGATCCTTGTAAACTAAACTGTTTCCATAAGTGATTTTTAAGGGTTCTATTTAATCTCTCGGCCATACAAGCCTTAATGTTGCTATATGTCGAATAATGATTAATATTATGTTTTGATATAAGTTTTGAAAATGTTCCATTAAAAAATTCCTTTCCTTGATCAGTTTGTAAATGTTTTGGCGTTCTCCCTGATTTCAAAATTCGGGAAAATGCATTTGCCACTTCAGATGCTGACTTATTTTTCAATGGCTCTGCCCAAGCATATTTTGAAAATCCATCTATATTAACTAGTATATATTTATAGCCATTATTTTGTCGAGAATACGGTATCATTTCAATAAGATCAGCTTGCCAAAGATCGTCGATACCTTTTAAAATTACAGAGCGACGTTTAAAATTTCTTCTTGCCGGTTTATGAAGTTCGTTTACAATCTGTTGTTTGGCATCCATTTATTTTTTTTTATACGGAAACAGTTTTGAAATCACACGTGTATATTTTTTGTTATTTAGAAGTCTGTTTACTTTTCCAGTAGGACTAAAACTTTTTTTATGCGCTTTTGTAAGTGATAAAATTTTTTGATATGTTTTCCATTCGGATCTTTCAATAGATTCTGTTCCAGGTTGCTTTAGAAACATCAGCTTATATAGACCCGGCGTTCCCAAAAATGTTGTATGTCCACCTACATTAATAATGTCATTGTGGATTTTTATTTCGGCATTACCCATAAGTAGACGCTTTCCATCGTAACGTACCCCGAAAATTAAGTCATATCCATCCATTTCATCATTTATTACTTTGTTTACATACTCTGATGCCAATAGCCCAAAATTTGATGTTCCATCAATTGAATGTTCTGATAACCGCTTTTTTGTTGTCGAATTATTAGTCGTACTTGTAGTATTTACAGTATGTTGCTTTGTTGTATTTGATGCTGAGGTGCAAGGCTTGGGAGAATTATTTCTGAGTGTTAAATTTCCTTGAGAAGTAAAATATGACGTCGATGGTATTGGAATTAATGATGATTGGCCACTTTCTTGTTGAATTTCTGGTGTTATCGTGGAATTATGAGGTAAAGTTGTCCTTTTTGCATTTTGTTCTTTCTGTATAATATTTAACGGCATAGGAGATAAACTATTATGAGCATTAAAAAATGAAGTCGATGGTATTGGAAGTAAGGGAGAATGACCGTCTTTTCGGTTTGGCCAAACTGCAGGAGAAGAAAATATTGAATTTTTTGTAGGTGTTTGTTCAACACTTTTAAAAGTAGTTTCATTTGCACTACGCCCAGGTACATTGCCATCTTTATGACTATAATCCTTAAATTTCAGTGGAGTGGAAGATTCTTGAGGCATTTTAAATTTAAAATCTTCAATGCTGGTGCTGCTATCAAACGATTGTTCTGGATATTGCATATTATCTGTTATTAGTTTTAAATGTTTGGTAATTGGATTAAAAGTTCTATTTAAATATTCTTCATTTTCGGCCACAGTTCGTTTAAGTGTCAAGTATTTTTCTTTGATATTCGTTGTACTTTTTTCAATGTCATCAGCAAGTTTCAGTGAATCCATGTTGATAATTTTAATTACTATAAAGATGTGCTACTACATCCTTATATAGACATCGAAACCACAGCGGTAACGTCCGTCATTTATATCCTTGTCTTTATCTATCACTACAAAACCATATTTACGATTCCAACAATGATCGCAAAGAGATTTGAAATTTCTTAAAGACATGTCAGAATTAACATGATCATCATATAATCGTTTAACATTTAAATTATCCTGTTTAAAAAGAATCAAGAGGTTAGCATTATCCCTTATTAAATGTTTGGGAATATGGGCATAACTTTGACAAAGGTAAAAAGCATCTACCCCACTGTGCCGTCCTTGACAATAATAATTACGTACATTGTCTTGTTTATCGCAAGCAATGTCATCAAATATAAAAATCGAATTTGACTTTGCAGAGCTTGGATGAGGAACATTGGCATTGTCATCGAAAAGGTGCAATCCAATTTCATCAATTGAGTTTATAATCTTTGCAAGTGTTTGATATTTAGGCTGAAAAATGGTTTTACTAAATAGGTAAACGTTTTGAAATCTTAAACCATTAGGAGAGTAAATAAGTGTAAGCATCAAGTTGGTTTTTCCACAATTCGAAGGTCCACATATAATACATCGTATACTATTCGGCAAAAGTGATCCATGTCTTGAAGGTCTTTCTTGATTCTCCGAATCTTCTATGTTCCATATAGGAAGTCGTACATTTTGTTTAATAAAACGCATGATTAAATAATCTTATAAAATTAGAGTTACGTAGAATTGAGGTTCCTTATATACTTTTAGCAGTCTTGCATCCATGTTTCTTATGACTATTTATGGTTTTTTACCTTCCTTAATTGTTGGATACAAAAATCGGAATGCTGAATAAATGTGTTTTTCAATCTTTGCTCCTGTTAAGACAATTTTTCCCGATCTAAATATGAGAAAAGTCACTTTAGGGTAACTTAGTTGAAATCTTAAACCGGGAAATAATTCTGGTTCATATATGCTATTTCGAAGGATGGCATGTAATTTGTGTAAATCAACTGAAAATTGAAGATCACAACTTGCTGTTATGTTTTGAATTTTAAATTCATTCAAATGTGCATTAAACCCCATTTTAATTATAATATTTTCAAATTCAGTACACGCCTTAAATGCATCACTTTCATTTTTTGTACCTATACATACAATTTTTCCAGTTTTAAAAACAAGTGCGGTACATTTTGGATTTTCTATTTTGATAATAGCATTATTCATCTTTGTATTGTACTTTGCTTTTTGATTTTGGGACGTTATCATCTTGATATCTAATGGAATACTTAAGTTCGCGGTTGCGACGATATTTTGAATTTTTGGTTCCATATTAAAATATTAAAAAATCTTATACGTCACTTCCTTATATACCTATCGAAGGCAGAATAAGTTGTTTACACTGCCGCAGACAAGTCGAGACTTGTTTGTGACGTCACGCCGATAAGAAACCAGATGTTGATAAGACACGTGTTTTGTATTCGGTCCTGCACGAATATATAAGTATAAAACCCATGCGGACTACTAAATCAGTTTTATTCGTGACCTTCACAGATGTTGATAAGTCAAGTAACAGATAACAGCAGTTGTTCTAGAACATTCCACCAGATAACATTAGCAGATATAAACGCTATATAATATTCCTGTCAAGACTTGTCTGTGACATCACACCGATAAGAAACCAGATGATTGCTAGCGCGCATGCTTTGTAGGTATATATATAAGATCTTGCTTGCTTCTGAATCATTAATCATCCGACTTCGACTTCGCTACCTTCAAAGTGAAGTTAGAACGAGCTGACATATTTCTTCTGCGATATTGTTTAAGTACTTTGAATTACTTATTACGTAAAAAATGGATCAATTGTTTAACGATCAAGCCGACTTTGAACGAATTATTACGAAAATTTGTGGGACCTGTGGTAAAGTATTTTCCAACACATACAACCGACAGCGTCATGAAGCCGTATGCCAACCTTCAAGTTCAGCTTCTAAAAGACATCATGAAGATTTGTTTCCTGATCAAGAACAATTTGAACGTGAAATTGCAAAAATATGTTCAAAATGTGGTAAAGTTTTTGTCAACGCGTCCAATCGCACAAGACATGAAAGATTATTTTGTAATATAGTGTACAATGGTACTTGTCAACATTGTCAACATAGCTTTACCAATTTGCATAACCATAGAAGACATGAACAAGTGTGCGGTCAACCACAAAATAAAAATCGTCGTACAGAACCGCCAGTAGACGAATTGTTAGCCACTATACCCAATTCCCAAGGAATAGCACCATATGAAACAGCATTTGCCAGCCGTCTACAATCATTTTTTCTACGATCCGATACGAATTTGGACATGACGCAATTTTTATTGTCAATAAAGCAACAGGTGCTTAATTTGTTGGAGATGGAACTAAATAGAAATGGAGCCATTAAATTTAACATTCTCGTTGACTGTTTACTTCATAATCAACTCAGTGAAGAACTAAATGCATCCTTTAAGACCAAAAATGTAGTGGTGGTTAGAGATTCAAACTTAGATGAATTAGTTGACACTTCCTTTGAAAAACTGAAGAGGGAATTAGAGGAGACACAGTTAAAAAAAAGTGGATGGGTACTATTAGCTGTGGATGGACTACGACTTCGCATAAACAAATACAGACCTCTTGGTGGTAGCACATATATACCTTTACCAAAAGCAATTGCGGACAAAACGGCTTGCATAAATGTTGAAAATAATGATCAATATTGCTTTAAATATTCAATTTTGGCAAAGTTGATAAGGACACCGCATGCCGAACGAGTCTCTAAGTATACCAATTTAGTTCACCGCTACAACTTTGACTGTGTAAGTTTTCCAACACCCCTTGAAGACATCAAAAAATTTGAAAAAGTGAACAATATTTCAATCAATGTATTTGGCGTGGAAAAAGATACAGTTTACCCTCTAAAAATTTGTAATGAACAGTTGGAAGATCATAGGGATTTACTTCTTATTTCGAATAAAAGTGGCAACCTACATCATTATGTGTACATAAAAAACTTTGAACGTCTCGTACACACTCAACTTACCTTAAACCACGGTCGACTAGTGGTATGCAAGCGTTGTTTCCAACATTACTATATTAATTATAATGGAGAAAATAGAATGGCAATACACAAACGATTATGTGACAAAAATAAACCGGTTCGAGTCGAAATGCCAAAAGACAAGCCTTACATTAAATTTGAACATGTCGAACGTGCACTTCGTGTGCCTTTTGTTCTGTATGCTGACTTTGAAGCAATACTTGAACCCATTGCAAATGCTACTCCAGATCCAAGATTTTCATACACTTTAAAATATCAGAATCACAAACCCTTTAGTTTTTGTGCCTATCTTAAATGTACCGATGATGATGTGTTTAATTTGGATCCAACTTTACCAACAGAGCCGTACTTATATCGTGGACAAGACGCTGCAGAACATTTTATTGAATACGTTAAATCTCTGGCGGAAAAAATTTCCAAAATATATTCCGAAAAGAAGCCCATGGTCTTTGATAATCTAGACGATCTTCTGCACGTAGTGGCTGAAACATGTTACCTTTGCGACAAAGCATTCTGCGACACAGATATTAAAGTTCGTGATCATTGCCACCTTACCGGAAAATATAGGGGAGCAGCACATCAATCTTGCAACCTTCGATACCAAGTACCCAATTTTTTGCCTGTTTTGTTACATAACCTCAGCGGCTATGACAGTCATTTTATAATCAAGGAACTGGGTTACGACGAAAAAGACATCGACATTATTCCCAACAGTGAAGAAAAATACATTACATTTAGTAAAACAATTACGCCATCAATGAAAATTCGATTTGTGGACACATTCAGATTCATGCCCTCTAGTTTGGATTCACTAGCCAAAAATGTTTCACATCTTCGTGAAATAACTAAATTTTTTCCACCTCAGCATATACAACTTTTATCCCGCAAAGGTGTGTTTCCATACGATTATATTTCTTCATGGGCAAAATTAAATATAAAAACATTACCCCCCCGAGAAGCATTTTACAATCGTCTAACGCGAAGTGAAATCACCGAGGAAGATTACGCCCATGCTGAAAATGTATGGAGGACATTCAAATGTAAAACACTTGGAGAATACAGTGACATTTACCTTCAAACAGATGTTTTATTGCTGGCCGATGTTTTTGAAACTTTTCGTGATGTTACAATAAAAACTCACAAACTTGATCCATGCCATTATTATACACTTCCAAGTCTTTCATGGGACGCAATGCTACGATTTACTGGTGTCGAGTTGCAATTATTACAAGATTACGAACAAATTCTTATGGTGGAAAGTGGCATTCGAGGGGGTATATGCCAGGTTTCCCATCGCTACATAGAAGCCAACAACAAATATCTGCCTAACTTTGACCCCAGTCAACCATCAACCTTCATCTCGTACCAGGATTGTAACAATCTGTATGGCCATGCAATGGTACAGCCCCTTCCGTACGACGACTTTCAATGGACCTGTCCCGATGACATTGATGTCATGAATATTGCTGATGACGACGAGTATGGCTATATTTTGGACGTAGATATTGAATACCCATCAGAAATACATGCTCTTCATAATGATATTCCCTTCCTGCCAGAAAACATCAAAATAAAAAATGTTAAAAAACTTGTTCCGCATTTAAATAGACGTCAAAATAATGTTGTTCATTATGTTGCCTTAAAACAAGCACTTAATCATGGCCTTGTTTTATTAAATATTAACCGTGCGTTAAAATTCAAGCAATCGACGTGGCTTAAACCTTACATAGATCACAACACACGATTACGTACTTTGGCAACTAATGATTTTGAAAAAGATTTATATAAACTTTACAACAACTCTGTATATGGCAAAACTATGGAGAATATCCGCAAACGTATTAACATAAAATTGGCTTGTGGTGCTAGAAAAATAGAAAAGTTAACTTCAAAACCACACTTTGTTGATCGTACTATATATAGCGAAAACCTTGCAGCAGTTCATATGGCTAAGACATCTTTACTCTTTGACAAACCCATCTACGTAGGAATGTCCATTTTAGACCTTTCTAAATTTACAATGTACCAGTACCATTATGATGTCATGTTACCCAAATATGGAGTAGAAAATCTAAAATTGGCCTATATGGACACTGATTCGTTTATTTATCGAATTACAAGCCATGATTTGTACAATGACATGTTATCAATGCTTCAATATTTGGATACATCTGATTACCCATCCAATCACCCATGTTATTCTACATCAAATAAGAAAGTACTGGGAAAATTCAAAGATGAGACCAAAAGCAAACCAATTTCATCTTTTGTTGGGTTACGTGCTAAAATGTATGCCATAAAAATTGACCAAGACGAAATAAGGAAAGCCAAAGGCATTCAAACGGCCGCTCTGAAAAAATTCATTACTTTCAACGATTATGTTACTTGCTTACAGTCAAATTCGTGTCTTCGAACACCGGTACGTGCAATTAGATCCAAAGAGCATAAAATTTCAACAATAGAAATTAATAAACTTTCCTTAAATCCCTTTGATGACAAACGAACCATTCTTGAAGATGGAATTTCTACTCGAGCCATAGGCTATAAGGACAATGACGATGAAGATGAGCTGATTACGGACAGAGATTAGTAATATTTTTTCCATTTTCTACGTTCCGACTTGTTTGTAAAGCCATACCCATAGTTTACACCTTTAACTTTGCCTGCCAAGACTTGTCTGTGACGTCACGCCGATAAGAAACCCAATGTTGATAAGGCAAGTGTTTTGTATTCGGTCCTGCACGATTATATATGTATAAAACCCATGTTGACTACTAAACCAGTTGTTCACACTTGGAATTTGCTTGTCAAGACTTGTCTGTGACGTCATACGCCGATAAGAAACCAGATGTTGATAAGTTATCTACGTTCTGACTTCCGACTTTTTCCTGTCAAGACTTGTCTGTGACATCACACCGATAATAAACCAGATGTTGTTAGCGCGCATCTTTGGCATTTTAGTATAAATATAAGATTGCTTGCTTGCTTCTGAATCATTAATCATACGACTTCGCTACCTTCAAGTTCGAACGATATTGTTTAATTATTTTGGATTACTTATAACCTATTAAAATGGATTACTACTTTCCGGATCAAGCCGAGTTTGAAAGAATTATTGCAAATATTTGTTTGCAATGTGGCAAAGTCTTTTCTAGACCATACAATAGACTGCGTCATGAAGTAGGTTATTGTACATTGTATTCAACTACTCCCACTGCAAAAAGGCCTTACCATTTTGATTTGGATCAAGGGCCATCAACATCTAAAATTTTAAAAGAGTCCATCGATAGGGTCAAAGAAAAATATGTTCAAATAAAAACCAAAGAAAAAAAATTGGCACCAATCCTAATTCTGCCACCAAAAAGTTTTTGTAATACAAAAAGACTGAATATTGTGAAAAAAAAATGTTAGACATTAAAAAAATTATTTAGTATAGTATAGTTTATAGTTGGTTTATAGTTCATTTCAGAACTTGTTTTCTCTGATACTTAAGGGGTAAAAAATTATGAAAAAAAGTACAAAAAAAATTTAAAAAAAGCATAAAAATCACAAAAAAAAATTAAAATTATAAAAAAGCCACAAAAAAATAAAGAAAAAAACAAAAAAACAAAAAAAAGAGATCAGAGAAGGCACCTCTGCAAAATCTCGAGCCTTGACGGGGCGCAGGGGCTTACGAAAGGTATGTCATTTTTGGTATGTACATTGTACATTTTAATTACCTTAGTTACCTTTCAAACTAATCGAGATTAAAAAAAATTACCATCGTTAAAAAATTTTAAAAAAATAAAAGAAATAAAAGAAAAAAAAGAAAAAAAAGAAAAAAAAGAAAAAAAAGAAAAGAAAAAACGAAGCTGCCGTATTGGGGGATCGAACCAGCATAGAATGCACTATCCGCCTTACAACTATACCGATATACCAACAGGGCCACGGCAGCTTCGACAAATCATATCTTATTCCCAGCATAACAATAATACTCAGCTGGGTGTGACGTCACAGACAAGTCCTGACAGGCAAAGTCGAAAATTCATGAATGTAAACAACAGCAGCAAACAGCTGGTGTGACGTCACAGACAAGTCCTGACAGGCAAAGTCGAAAATTCATGAATGTAAACAACAGCAGCAAACAGCTGGTGTGACGTCACTCGTTTTGTATTCGGTCCTGCACGATGTTATAGGTGCCGGCTGATCGCAGTAGTCGGCTACCACACGTTGTCACATGACATGGCTACCATGTGGTCACGTGGTCACAATACTAACAGCTGATTGGTCGAGCTACCACGCATGCGCAGTACGAAATAGCCGGGTGGTGGGGATACGAAACTATATAAGTAGGTGCATGACCAGCAAATTTCAGTCAGGCTGCAGACTTCGAGGTGGTAGGATCGTGGGACTGTCGCGTATGTAAAAGTGAGGTTATGTATTCATGGTGGGTGGTGGTGGCGGGGAATTGGAGAATTTGGCGGGAAAATCTATATAAGGAAGTGAAGCTGATCGGTAGTAGTCAGTCGTGCTGCAGGCTGATATCAGCTGATAAGGTCAAATCAAGGTCACATGGTGGGGATGCGAAACTATATAAGGAGGTGGATGATCAACAAATTTCAGTCGGGCTGCAGACTTCAAGCTGGTAGGATGTGTCGTAGGTAGCTAGGTATGATAGGTTGTATGTGTGTGTTTTAGGTTAGGGTGGTGGCCGCCATCTTGTGTGTCTGTCAGTTGTATGTCTGTTGTTGGCAGCTGTCATTTGTGACGACCGTCATTTTTGACAGCTGTCATTTGGGTGTCTGTATGTCTGGCTTTTTTTTTTCAGGTTAGGTCAACAGGGCACTGACGCATGCGCAGACCATATGTCAGTAGGCCGGTAACACAGTGCCCTGTTGACGCAGGCGCAGACCGGATGTCGGTAAGACGGTATTGCAGTTTCCTACTTACCGACATTTTTCGGTTACAGTTTTCTATTTTTTAAAAATTGGCGGGAGATGCGCTGGAACGAACAAAACACCTCTACTTACAATAAATAAAAGTTAAACAATTCACTAGTTTTAAATTTCGCAATATGAGGACAAGTACATAAGTTAAGAAAAGTTAAGTCCTGAAAGTTAGAGTGCCTTGAAGAATTGACAGTTATTGTCGCCTTATAGAGTGACGCCATGCATCATTCTTTCTCTGTCATACAGATAACGTCATTAACGTTATAGCCAAAGTGACAACAATTACAACTTACAATAACAATTAATGACGTTATCTGTATGACAGAGAAAGAATGATGCATGTCGCCACTCTATAAGGCGACAATAACTGTCAATTCTTCAAGGCACTCCACTGAAAGTTAGTGAATATTTAAAACCTAATCTTAACTCAAAATAATTATAAAAATAAAATTGCTGCAATTAAATTAAAATATTTTTGTTTTTTATTGAATAATTTTGTTTACGATTAATAAACGAAACTTTATTTTTATTTCTGATTCTGACATAAATTATTAAATAATTTTACATTTTAACAACTAATATTTGTTATGTGTCTATGAAAAAAAGCTTAAAATTTCCAAGATTCTGATAAATTAATTCCTAATACTAAACCATTCTATTAATAAGTATTTGTGTGACATCAATTGGGGTACCATAGATGTATTGTATCTGTGGTTTGTTAAAATTACGTGTAAAATACCCAATTTAATCAGCTGATTAACTTTAAATTTAGAGCTTTCGAGAATAAACAATAGATGTACATAAAAATGTTTAACTTGAGAATTGATGTAAAATAATTGTTACCCTATGTTCAGTAGCCAGGCTACTTCAATGAATCAGGGTGTTTGGATTAAGAACAAGGGGAATCATGATGAATATTTCCAAAATTACCCTGATTATTTAATTTCGTACAAATCGAATTGAAAAGGTACCTTCCTATTTCTTAATAAAAGGTGCAATCATATGTAGATAAAAGAATGTACCTACAGTCTAGTACAGTCAGTATGGTGTAATGCACTTTAATTCCTGCGGAATCATCAGCATTGAAGTTGGTAAATTGTAATATATTTTAATACAGTCCTTTCGTGAATATTGTGGTTAGGTTTTTTTATGTTTTTCAACCTTTATTTAAGTCCAGATGTGATAGTAAAAGAATCCAAGAAAATATCTCGTAAACTGAAAATTTTTTAATTAAAACTTATCCCATGTGGTGGCACGGATTGGATTTGTTTGAAAATCCGTCCGCAATATATAAGCAGCTCTGGGAGAAACAGAAGGATACAGCAAGCAGCATAAAAGGAATAAAATGTCTTAGGTATTTACGATAGGGGCATTGGGAACTCACCTGGGAGATACATAACCATATTTGTGAGGTTTTACAACAATCCTATTTGGCAAAAAACCTTGTTTTATTAATTATTTGAACCAAGATAAATTTGGAGTTTTTTTTATTGAATCCATCCAAGTAATTTTACTTGACACTTTATGACTAACTTACAAATTAGGTTCCTTTTATAGCCGTGCAATTAGGTTTCTTGTATTTTCAACGGAGGGTCTATCTGGTTCACCTTTTAGACATTTTTTTAAACGTTAAATATGGAATCGATAAATAAGTACCTTGTCCAACAAACTTATCTTGCTCTAATAAGGAATACCAAGATTAAAGTCAATATGCGTTTTTTACGATTTCCATAGCTTTCTGGGAAAAGTTAGAGTATCTGGATATTTACCTAATCTCCATTCAACTATAAATAAATACTAATGTAAAAAGTCTGCTCAACTTTTGTAAAATAAATATGCATTATGTGGTAATATCTCTTTTAAAGAAAGATTTAAGATTTGTGGCTCTGAGGGTATGTATTGATAAAATCAATATTCTAGGTGTACATTTTACTTATAAATTCGACTCTGGTATCTATTGTCCAATATTTAAAAGTTGTATGGCGAAAAAAAGGATCCAGAAAATAAAAACCAGTTATTTTTATAGCATCGACACGTTTCGAAGTTCTATTTTTTTCTTCAGGATTCTAAAATAAATTAAACTATTTTATCGTTTTTTCTATGTTGCCAGTGTTACTGTTATCAATTACAAAAAACATAGTTTAAATTACAGATGCCAAGAAACGAGTACAAAATAAAAATATTATTATTTCTCAGACAACAAAATACAAAATAATAATTTACCATTAATGAAAATAACACGTTGAAAAATAAATATGCTTAAAAAGCAAGACTCAGATGGTTCTGAATATTTTTGCAATTAGTGGCTCCGTAAGAGACACTATGAATCATATAAAAGACCGCTCTAAATTATCCTGTTTTTGCATCCAACGACTCAATTTAGTGATTACTTAATGCTAATTAATTAGTAATTATTTTCTTTAATGGGACTACAAAAAACTTAGCAAAATATTAACATGCAAAGATATTTATAAGGCAATTTAAAAAGAGTATCCAGAAGTAAAAAAATAATTTACCTTTACTACTAGTAGTAGGTATTTGTTCTTTTTCGATAAATTAGGGATTTGATGTAACGTGGTTTACAAACCGTTTATTTAGTATGCACCTGATGTTTTTTTTTAGTATGGACATACTTTTAAACCCAAACAGGTGACTACTAACTTATTTTCTTGTTTTTTTAAACGACACAACCAACGTATGTATGGTATAAGTTGTCTGAGAACTTTTGTTAATAAAAATATCCAACTGCGGCTCTCATACACTTTGCAAAATAAGGGAATCTTTTCAACCAGACTAAGTTGATGTTTTCATTAACAAACTCGGATATTTTGTTCACCTAGCGGTGGCCGTAATTTGTCCTTCTTATAAGCATACTTATAAAAATGCCGGATAGCTTTTAGAAAAGCGGTAGCTTCTCATTATTTAACTTCCATTTTCTTTTTTTTTATAAACAATAGGGGACTAAATGCATTAACTATTTAAGCCTTTCTTGCACAAACACCTGCTGCTTTTACTAAATTTACGCTTGCACAGCATCAACGGTAATAATTGTGTCAGTTGTTATACCTACTTAGTGTTGCGATAGAAGATAACTTAAGACCGCAAACATAATTTTCATATCATTCTTTTAATAGTTTAATAGCATTTTTTATGAAAGAATTTTTATTATTAAAATTAATTAACTACGTAAGCAATAAAAAAGAGTTATTTAAAATTCAGTTAAAATTAAACATGACAAATTACAATTTAAACTGCAATTTTGAACTTTTAGAACGAAAAATGTCTTATCTTTTGTAGTTTTCTGAGTAAAATAAAAAATGATTATGCTCAACCAGTTTTTATTAAAGATAAACTTAACGTAACAATAATAAAGGATTAAAATATTTCGTAGAAGGAGGGAGTGTTAAGAAGTTTAAATAACGCTTTCTGAATATTCTGTCAAAGCAAAGAATAAATGTTCTTACGTTTAGGGAGATACAAAATCTATTGTCAATTCAGCCATATTAGGAGATTTATTTCGTTTAGACGACTTTACGGCTTATATCTACTTACTTACCGAAATTTTACTATACATTCTGAATATAATATTTTATGAAATCTGCATCAAGAAATATAAGATATATGATTCTGCTTACTTTATAAGAGAAAATAAAATGTTTTTAATATTATCACCAAAAACTATTGGTCGTTTACGTCGTTACGCCGCAGTCATATGGTGATTACGCCATTTTGCACTTGTCTTTTACGACAGCTTGTCTTTTACCACTATACTTTTGATGTATTTTGAGGCTTACGTGCACTTACGCCAGATCGCTTAACGACCTTGTGTTTTAATAAGTCGGATTCGCCATTAATTGTAAATTCTTTAAAGTTATTGGTACTTTAAAATAAAGTGTTTTTTTACTTACAAAAATCACAATAATAATTAACAATCTGAATAAGGGATTAGATCCAACAGTCCCTTATTTAAATTGTTAAACCGTAGGTAGTCAAGCATAACTTTTGCATCTAGTCAAGTGAAACTGTTTTTAGTATATAAGGTAATTTAGGTATTCTTGTAAACATTCTTTTTTCTGCTGAAGATGATAGCATAGCTAACAAAATATGTATTCAGATTTTTCTAAATAAAGTGTGGTTTGCAGAGAATCTTTGTTTTATATTAAACATTCGTTAAATATCCAAAATAATTATAGTTTTTTTATATTTATTAAAAAATTGTGTAGGAATACAAACTGCGAAAAAAAAATAGGTCTAGTACAACTTAATCGTCGATATTTTTATCTTCCACGTCTAATTCATCTAATACATCGGCAACCAATCCAGTTTTTAAAGAGATACTCAATGTGGTACATAGGCTTTATGGCGTGTTGTTCAAAGAAATCCCCACTAGAAGAATGGAAAGATATGGATCAAAGTTGGTAACAAGTTTTGGGATCGCAATTATGTCTTCTTCTTCTTTTCACCAAAAAAATAGGATAGGCCTTTTGCTCATTTGGATTTTTTTTATTTTAATTTTTTGCTAAGTTTACATGAACAATTTCTTTAAAGATAATTCTTTTTAAGGTTTTTAGTTGATTAAAATGTATCAACTAAAAACCAAAAAAAGAATTCCAACTTTAAAGAAATTGTGCATGTAAACCTAGTTTAAATAAATTAAGGTACTTTAAAAACGAAATATTTTATTAGTTAAACATACACACAATACTGCTTAATTAGATGTAATAAGCAAAAAGCAGTTAATTAATTAAGTAAGTATAGTTTCTTGTGTTGTAGAACCATCGGTAACCCCCAGTCCAGTCGAGATGAGATATAAATATTGATAAATTTACGTCTTATAGGCCAAGATAGATTTTTACCTTGCAAAAAATAAACAACAACACTATTTTTTATATGTGTTAGAATAGAACTTCTCTTCAGGAAGCTAAATCCACAAAATGCACCCAAATAAGAGTTTAGGGTTGGCGTAAAAGCCTACCAAAAAGCCCCCTTTAATTTGCAACATTAGCTTACGATGAATCTGCACCAAATTTTACAAGTACGTGCTAAATAAAATTTTAAAAAGGGTCCTGCAAAAATTATTTCTCTAAAAAAAATCCCTCGCCTCCTAAATGGCCCCCGCTGATGTAAATCCAACTTGATTGGTTATTACTCTTTGGGGGCTATTTAGGGGGTGAAGAAATTTTTTTAGAGATTTTTTCTTTATAAAAATCTTTTTAAAACTTTATGTGACATCTATTTGCAAAATTTGGTGCAGTTTCACTGTGATGAATTAAACGGGGCCCTTTGGGGGGCCATAACTCCGTTTCTGCAATAAAAAAGGCGGCCCTACCAGGAATTTGGTTGATGTACCCCCATTATTTAGAACAGATTGACTGTTGTATCTTATTAGTGTGAATTTTGTAGATTTAGCATTCTAAAGAGATGTTCTAACCTGGTCCGTAGACAGGAGTAAGAATAAGGGGGCGCAGCCTCCCTTGGGCTAGTCCCTTGCCCCTCTGACGCTCTTAAAACAATGCAACAAAAAATGCGCGAGGGGCTGCCCTGACCCCCTGCTTACATTTTTGGCTACGGGCCTGGTTCTAACACATAAAAAATCTGGCTGTTGTGTATTTTTTGTAAGAATTGCTATGGTTTTTTAATTACCGTCTTGACCTATTACGTAAAATCCTGTACGCGGGTCCTTCTTTAGCTAATTCCTAATTTCAATCCAACATGTTGCATGATTTGTGGGTATTTTATATTTTCAAGTTTTCAAACATTTTTTTAAACTTCTGAAATTGTCGGCGTAGACCGTCCGTCATTATGCAAATGCAATTCAAATTTTAAAAACCATTTCAAACTTATCCATAGACTCGTAATATCTGTAAAAATAATATTTTTTTTATTATTGTCTAAATAATATCCTTAATTTAATTATTTTTCCACTAATTTGTATAAAATAACTTACCAATTTTTATTTAAAATGGAGACAAATGACACTTTATTTATTTTGACACAAACAATTTTGAACACTCAACTTTTATGACACACCTACTAGGATTTTAAAGTTTCTAAAGAAGAAGAAGACATAATTGCGATTTGTTACGAGCTACTTGGATGGTCTTTTATGGCCCTGGTGTTGTTCGCATAGAACTTTTAGGTCTTTTTATTCATTTTTACTAATTGAATATCTTTCGTAATCTTTTGTAAGCATTTTTTGGGATGTGCTCCCGTTTTAAGTTTAAGGGCATACTTTCAATCTTCTTTAAAAAAAACTGGGGCAAGAGTGCGCAGTTTTTAAATAATGGTTCATGTTTAATGTCTAGTAGCTAGTTTGGCCTGATTAACATTCTAAATAAATAGTTTATGCATTTGACTATATAAAATAAGTGTTATTCTAAGTGTTTTTGATTTTTATGACAAAATGTAGTATGGCACGAATGCGTACTCTTGGCCATACGTGCGTCTAAATGAGACTAAGATTACGCATATGCTTTTATATTGTATAACGTTTGTAAAATTAGAAAAACAAGTAAGACTTATTTTAAATATTATATTTATATTTAAAATATAATATGCATTTAAACTTTCCTCTAGTATGAGCAGAGCAGTGCAGTCTTTTTGCCACCACACCAAGCAATTTTCATTGAATTAGATCAATTTCAGGCGGTTTGGAATAAATTTCATCGCATCCAGGACAAGTACCAGCATTTTTTAACTATAAGTTGATTTTTGTTGCGTTTTTTTAGTGCTTTGTTTTTCTCCTGTGCGTGTGGATTTTTTTCTTTTCCTTTAGTTAGTTTTTGAACTTCAAAGTCCTTGGAATTAATGGACTTCTTCACTTTGCTTCTTAAATTCTTCGATTGGTTTTTAGTTTAATTAGCTTCTAATTCTTTAGGAGAAGTTGTCACAATTTCAGATTTTTTTGACTTTGTATTTCTTACTTTTGGAATCGTTATTTGAAATGGTATTGGACAAATTTTGTTTAGCGAAACTTCAGCCAATACATTTTCCTTCTATTCTGCAAAGACCCCTATTGAGTTTCTTTTTGATTTTCCGGTTCTTGATTATTGTTATTGTTTTCTAATTCGTGGTTGTTATTTAAGTCTTGGTTGTTGTCTAATTCTAAGTAAAGTTGATATCTGAATCTTGGTTGTTATCTAAGTCTTGCTTGTTGTCTAATTCTTGATTGTTATTTAAGTCTTGGTTGATCTAAATTTTAATTGTTATTTAAGTTTTGGTTATCGCCTAATTCGTCGTTGTTGTCTACTGGTTATTGGTTCTCTAAATTTGTGCGACGTGTCACTTCTGAAGCTGCAAAGTCCTCTTCAGAAAATACATCAGGGTTAAATAGCTAAATGCCGCAGGATTCGAAACCCATTAGCTGCCAATTTAACAGATGCTATCTGATTGTAGGCTTCCCCAAAAATTGCCCCAATTTGAAACTGGGTTATGGATCGCTGGGTGGTTAACTTGCCACTTATCTGACTTTTGGCTGTATGTTGGTTTAAGAGGTTTAAAAACTGTCACATCTAAGGGTTGCATGTTATGACTACAATCCGGCGGTAATCTTAATAAATGGATGCGGTTACGTCTACAAAATTCAATAGATTTTATAGAAATGTGTGTAGAATGGTTGTCCAAAATTAATAATACTGGATCAATGCACGTGTAGGCTTTAAAATATCTTTAAAGTGTTCCAACCAATCGCAAAATAAATCGATGTTGATAAAACCGAAATCTGAATACATCAAACGGGTTCCCGGAGGTGCACCATCATTCTGCTTTCGGACGCTTTCTTGGAAAAGTTAAGGTTTGAGGAACATAATTTCCCCCCGCACTACAGCAGACCACAGCAGTTACCAGTTGTCCTCGTTCGGCAGAAACAATTTTGCCCACATTTTTCTTACCCTTTAATGATACCATTTTGATTCCGGTCTTATCCATGTTAAATATTTTAACTAACGAAAATTTATAATTATCGAGCATTGATCTAAGGTTTTTATAAAATCTGTCAACCTGAATTCTATTAAAGTCTTTTGCTTTTAAAAGGCTAACTTGTTCTGGCTGACGCATTGAAAGATTGTGTCTAGTACTATCGTGGACATGGAATTTAAAACAACAATGTAAGTATGGTTTTATACGGGGTTTCTCAAATCATTTTTATCGTTATTACTGTCAATTAAGTATTTTATTTCAAAAAAGGAAAATACCAAATCATAAACTAACTGAAGCGGAAAATGGTTTTACGATTGCACAACTAACTGGGGGATGGACTTTACAGCGAGTGGCAACAAAATTAAATTGCAGCAGAAGAAGCAATATTTTTTCTAAAAAAAAATTATGACGAAATTAATGACTAATGAGCAAGAAAGGTTGGTTTCGGAAGAAAACGCAAAACCATCGAAGCTATGGATGCAGCATAAGTGGAATATATACAGGATAACCCCTTTGCTACTTTAATTTCGGCAGTTAGTGCAACAGATTTTCCGGCGTCTTCGAAAACGGCACGAAGAAGAATAAAGGAACAGAGATTTTTGAATTGTGCTGCAGCTTAAAAACTGTACATAACTGAGAGGCACAAGGAATTTGGAGTTCGCCAACAAATATGTTGGCAAAGCAAAACATTTTTGGATAAAGTCCAAGCACAATTTGGTGACGATTTCATCTTCCAATAAGTACAGAACTTTGTATTATTTAAAAAACTTCAAATAATGTTTTATTAAGGACAATTCTCCCATTCACACATCTGGTATTGCTCAAAACTGGTTTCAGGAGAATAATATTGAAGTTCTTCCATGGCCAGCCTATAGCCCAGACCTAAACCCAATTAAAAATATTTGGGGATATTTAACAAAACAAATTTAATTTACAAATACGAGTTTATGCCTCAAAACAGGGTAACTCTTCGGAAAGTTATTTATTGTGGGGCTAGAGGAAGAATGATTGTAGGTTAGTACTCCCGGTACTCCCCCACGGTCTCAGCGGACCGCTTACGGGAAGGTCCAGCAACGGCTCCAACAGGTCCAGCAACGGCTCCAACCTCGCTGTGATGCACCATAACAGCGGTCTCGACCCGCTGCGGTGGCACACCTGGAGATGTAGGTGACGGAGGCGATTCGGGAGTGGCCGCTCGCCTTGGTGGTGGAGAAGGCGGTGGTGGTGATAGTGGTGGAGGTGATTGTTGTGTTGATTGCGCTCTAGGTGGGGACACGGGTTCGCTAGAGCTGGAACTAGAAGAAGGGACTCCTCGCAACCCCTTCCGTATCCCGCGCCGTTTTGGGGTTGGCGGGAATAAGATCCAGGGCCGACCCTCGTCACCCCTCATGTAGGGAGTTGCTACTAAGGTCTAAATAAACAACAATTAATATAGTTTACTAAAAAACAGTACCGTAAGAAATCAGAACACAACTTGGACTGACGAAAATTTGACTTAAAAAATCATTATAATATATTTCTACTTCCCCCTTTAAATGACTCTTATCGCACGACTTAATTATACCTCAAACAGGCCTTTAGCTATGTCTTGCAAGCCGTGGTTTAAATGGCACTTTACCCACGGGGTGAAGTATAGTTCGTAATCCGTATTATAAACGCCTTTATACCTTCGTTGCAGGCAACCTGCAATTAATCTGGGGTGGTATTTTCCAATTCATACCATAGCCAAATGCATGCATTAACCTGACATATGGTCCGTTTTTATGACAAACATTCTGCCAAATTGCACTTTGTCCGTAAAAAACTGATCGTTGCCTAGGTAACGAACGACTAATGCATGCAATTAGCGAGTAAATCTAAAAATCGCACCTGGTGGATTTCTTAGAACCTTGTCCTCGTTAGTCATAGAGGAAAATAAATTTTAATTTATCTATGCTTAGTAAATTAAAAAAACCAAGTAAAATCTAAACAAAGTTCACTTGATTTTGCAGACTGTACTTATTTCACCGATTTGACATTAGATTTTTGTTGACGTTTGCCAAAGTAGTAAAAGTTTATTTTGCAAAAAAATAAGTTAATTTTCGTTTATTTTTCATACTTTTGCTAGGGTAGTTATTTAATCTTGGCACTCCTTCTCTACTATTAAGTACCTCAAACTATTGAAAATGATCAAGTTTAGGTCTAAATAAATTAATGTAAAAAAATTTTAAGAAAAAGCTTTTATTTAAATGCCCTAAAAAGAAAAAAATAAATTTTTTCAATTAAATTAAACCCATTAATTTGTCACAATATACACTTTTTATGATATAAAAGCTTGTCGCGAAATTTACTATTGCAATTAATAAAAAGAATACAATACTTATACCATTTACCAATTTTTAATTTAAGTGGTTCTGAAAAAAGAAAAAAATGTATGTATTTTACAAAATAAATCTACATAAATGCAGAATCTCGCGACAAGCTTTTATATCATAAAAAGTGTATATTGTGACAAATTAATGGGTTTAATTTAATTGAAAAAATTTATTTTTTTCTTTTTAGGGCATTTAAATAAAAGCTTTTTCCTAAAAATTTTTTACATTAATTTATTTTACATTTTTTAGTTTTTACTGTAGATGTTTTTTAATCATTTCATTTAGTATGTCATTGCTATAACCTTTTATTTGATACCCATATTGGCAAAATAGTTAAAAAAAGAGAATCCGCCATTTTTTTTAGGGCGCCATATTGGATTTTGAATTGTCACATATCTTACTATATCCTACTTGTCATTACCTTTCATTTGATACCCATATCGGCAAAATAGTAAAGAAAAAGCTAATTAGCCATTTTTTTGGGCGCCATATTGGATTTTGAATTATGTCATATATTTAACTGTATACTACAAGTCATAACCTTTCATTTGATACCCATAACGGCAAAATAGTTAAGAAAAAGCTAATTTGCCATTTTGATAGGCGCCATATTGGATTTTGAATTATGTCATATATTTTACTGTATTCTACAAGTCATAACCTTTCATTTGATACCCATATCGGCAAAATAGTTAAGAAAAAGCTAATTTGCCATTTTGTTGGACGCCATATTGGATTTTGAATTATGTCATATATTTTACTGTATACTACCGGTCATAACCTTTCATTTGATACCCATATCGTGAGAATTGTTTAGAAAAAAGTCATCCGCCATTTTGTTGTGGGCGCCATATTAAGTTTTTAGGACTAAAAAAGTTACCATTTTGCATTGTCACCGGACTTCCACATGTATACAAAATTTCAGAAAAATTGGTCAAGCATAAGTGTTTCAAAATCGAGTTGCAAGATTTGTACTACACAAACACACATACATACATACATACATACATACATACATACATTGCGAGTTAAATAAAAGCTTTTAAAAAAGCTATGTGGGACTGGGTAGATTTTTTTTTTGATAATTTTAAAATGTTAATTTGCTAATGAAGATTCATTAAAAAAATATTTTTTTTTGTGATTTAACTTCGTTTAGAAACAGCAATGCTTTTAAAATGTTACCGAGTACGTTAAATTTAAACAAGATCAAATAATATTTTAAATTCTTGGAAGATTAAAATTAGTAGTAGTTTTTAGTTGACAAGGGGCACATCTTTTTGTAATCAAAAATATGAACCGCATATTTGCACTCCTTATCTACCAGGCAGATATGGAAAATGACCAAATATGGCACTAAAAAAAGTTATGTGGGACTGGGTAAAATTTTTTTTTTTGATTATTTTAAAATGTTGTAAGGGTAATAGAGACGCATGAAAATAAAAATTGGTTTGTGATTTATCTTCGTTTAGAAGCTGCAACGTTTTTAATATGCTACATTTACACAAAATCGAATCACAAGCCCGTTTATTTTTTTTATTGTTTACTATGTCCTTGGTAACATTTTAACCTAAAAATAAAAAAAGTTTACTCACTCCCACATAGCTTTCTTTTCTGTGCGGGTACAAATAATTAAAAGTTTAAATAGCGGTGAAAGAAGAATGCATGTATTAAAACCAGCCAGGCTGCGGTAATCGTCACTATTTAAAAAGATTTCAAATCTCGAAACATCCAAACATCCCCCAATTCCTGAACAAATTCCCACCCAACTCATTAGTTTTAGAGTCACAGTTCACATTACACCAAAATACACCATAATTACTTAACAAAAACCCATATGCTCACAAAGTTCACAAAATAATTCACAAAATAATAACATTTTTAATTTACAAAATAAATTTTAACAAATCAACCGCTGGATGACATTATTAAAGTGACAACGACTTCCCAGTGGGCAAGATAATATTGCTGCGATATTAATGTAACTTACGTTTGCAATATGTAATGTTACTTTATTCCTTGAAGCGATATCGCATAAACATCGCTGCGATTGTCTAATGGTAAGGCATATAACATCGCAAAGCAATATTGCCATTGCGATGTTTTGTGATATTACAAATTTAGTTTGTTATAATGTTGCAAATTTGATATCGCTTAAACATTACAAATGTAATATTGCATAATTATTGCAAATGTATTATCGCAATGATGTCGTGTGTGCAGATTCAAACCGAGGTATAAAAATACCATGCTTTTAACAATTAAAACATCTAGATACAAGACAAAAAAACTTTAATTAAAAAAATAATGGTTTCATTTTTTTTTCTTAAGAAATGATTATTTTTTTATATTAAAAGAATTATGTTTTATAGAATGTTTTAATTCAAAGAACCAAAAAAAAATTCCAAAATTATTGAATTAAAATTTTTATTAAATTAATTAGAAAAATAAATTATCTAGAAACAGTAACGTATTTTTAGCAGTAAACAAAAAAAAATAAAATATGATTTTATACAAACATAGCAAAGTGTTCATTCTAGATTTACGATATTTTACAAGTCGAATAATTTAAAACAGATGGTTCTCATAAATTAGGTACTACAAAAGAATTCCTATTTGGGTATACTCTCTGAAGTGCTTTATGGTTTGGTTATAATTTTAAATTCTAACACAAGTACTTCCGAGAAGAATATCTTCTTTAGAACCCTTATGGGTTTAAACTAAATTACAAAATAAAAATATTTTTATGCAATATGGAATAATAAAACATACATAACTTAATAAGGCTATACAAAAATGAAGAACTATAATATCATTTGTTTAGCACACAAAAACAGAAATATAACTAAATTATATATTTATTCACAACGAAGTCACTGATATTAGGTAAATAATATATTTATTAGCATAAATTTAAAGCTTACGTTCATTGGTGTAGTGGCAAGTTTATTATTATTTGCGTTATAAATTGGTTTTTTAAATACTATATTTCGAATTCGGTGGGAGTGGTGGGACTCTTCGACGGGCTGGAAGAGGCTTTATGTTAAAAATGTTAAAATTTAGGATATTTACAATTATTCATTTTCTTTAGCTTACCTAGTAAAAGACTTAAATATTACATACATACAAAATTCATTATTTTGGTTTAAAAACATTTTTATTTCTACAAATGCAACGTTGCGGAGCGTTTGTTCCTAGTTTCATCTAATAAAGATAAAATGCTCCCCAACGTTGCATTTATAAAAATAATAATGTTTTGTAGCTTAATTAATGTATTTTAAGCTAAATTAATGAATTGTAACCCTTAATATATGTAATATTGAAGTATTCTACTAGGTAATCTTAAGAACAATCGCAAATATTTTTTATTTTAAAACCTCTTTCAGCTCATCAAAGTCCCATCGGATTCGAAATATAGCATGTTAAAATTAATTTATAAAGCAAATAGACATAAGCTTGCCACTACACCTAAAAAATTACAATTTTATTAAAAATACACTTATTTTTGTGCCTTTAAAAAAATTATAGAATTTGGAAAATGTGCACTAATTTTTGCGATCGCCTTATGCTAAAATCAGTCTCAGGTATGCAGGCCCATTTCTGCACATTTTTTCTGCAATAAAAGAAAAAGACATTTAAAATTATTACATTTATTAAAAACAAATAGCATTAAAATTATAAAATAATTTATTTTGCATCTTAATGGATGAAAAATAGTTGTGTACTTTAATTAATTCTTATAAAATATGACCTGCTCACCTACCTTGTTTGCATAATTAATTATTGAATTTGAAGCACAAATTTTTATTTCGCACTAGCACCATTACTGCCAAATTATTGTGGACACAACAGTAAGCTGCACGCTAGACACTTAAAGTTCAAATGAGAATAGGCATCTGAAACCGATCTCTTCTTAAAATTGCAAACCTATTAACTTTATAGAAAAAGTGACATTGTTTAAATATTCCAACTGCGATATTAATATCGAAATATCACACAACATTGCATTAACGTTGTGATGCGATGTTAAAATTTCATTACAAATGTAACATCGTTTAAATAGTTCAATTGCGATATTATTAGGGGAACATCGCAAAACATTGTATAAAGCATTCAAATGTAATGTTAAAATATTATTACAAATGTGACATCGCGTAAATATTTTTATTGTGATGTTTAAAATAAAAACATTACAAAACATTTCATAAACATTTTAATGCGATATTAGAATTTAATTTAAAAAGTGACATTACTAAAACATTTTCTTTGTAACATTGCAAATGTAAATTGCATTAATATTGGGGTAATATGTTTTGGTAACGTTATTTCTGTTCAAGAAAATAAACATTGCCGCAATATTTTGTAATGTTTTTTGCCCAGTGGGTTATTTGTGTGGCCACAGAAAAAAAAACATTGGTTATGGAACTAGGACGATGTTTAGGATTAAACCGTTAGAGGTGTTGTGATCGCTCTTAGATTTACCCGCTAATAGTTAGATGGATATTTGATGATTTCTGTGGCGAATGTTTAATATAAAACAAAGATTCTCTCCAAACCACACTTTATTTAGAAAAATCTGAATTCGTATTTCGACAGCTAAGCTGTCATCTTCAGCAGAAGATAGAATGATTACAATAACACTTAAATTACCTTATATACTAAAAATAGTTCCACTTGACTAGATACAAAAAGTTATGCTTGACTACCTACGGTTTAACAATCTAAATAAGGGGCTGTTGGGATTAGGTCCCATGTCATGATTTACAATATTATTTCTATGTTTTAAAATTTCCAAACTTTCCAAAGTATCCAATGAACGATTATCTATTACAGGTTTGACTAATTTAAGATTTTGAATACTAATTGAATGATTATTACTTAATACATGGTCAGCTAAAGCAGATTTCTCGGGTCTATTATATCTTACATGTGCAAAATGTTCCTTATATCTAGTTTTAATAGAGCGCCTAGATTGTCCGATGTAAATGGCATCGCAGTCGTTACATTTTATCTGGTATATTCCTGCTTTATCCACAGGTTCGTCTTTGTCTTTGGGATTTCCTAACATGTTTCCCAATTTGTTGCTGGTGCTGAAAACTAACTTAATGTTGTGATTTTTATAAATTGTACCTAAACCTTTAACCAATGCTCCGTCGTAGGGTATTTTTGCATATCTTGTAGTAGTTGTAACTGGAGTTAAAGTCGTAACACTATTGAGAAGAGCTTTAAATCTCTTTTTCCCAACAATGGTATCGACTACTCTAGCACTGTATCCATTTATCCTTGCTATGTGTTTGATGGTCCGAAGTTCTCTGTTGAATCGCTGTGAACTTAAAGGGAAACTAAGCAATCTGTGAACAAGAAAATTAAGGCTGGCATGCTTATGGGAGAGGGAATGGTTAGAATCATGCGGTATGTATCTAAAGGTGTTAGTGGGTTTTCTATATACATCTATTTCAAGCTGGTTGTTATGCTTTATGACGAGTGAATCCAGGAAAGGCAGTTTTCCATTATCTTCGATCTCCGATGTAAACTTGATGGTGGGGCATCTATTGTTGAGGTCTTCTAAGAAGGTGTCTAAGTTGTATTTCTTCGTATCAAAAACTGCAAAAATGTCGTCGACGTACCTAAACCAAGTAGCTGGAATATACCAGATAAAATGTAACGACTGCGATGCCATTTACATCGGACAATCTAGGCGCTCTATTAAAACTAGATATAAGGAACATTTTGCACATGTAAGATATAATAGACCCGAGAAATCTGCTTTAGCTGACCATGTATTAAGTAATAATCATTCAATTAGTATTCAAAATCTTAAATTAGTCAAACCTGTAATAGATAATCGTTCATTGGATACTTTGGAAAGTTTGGAAATTTTAAAACATAGAAATAATATTGTAAATCATGACATGGGACCTAATCCCAACAGCCCCTTATTTAGATTGTTAAACCGTAGGTAGTCAAGCATAACTTTTTGTATCTAGTCAAGTGGAACTATTTTTAGTATATAAGGTAATTTAAGTGTTATTGTAATCATTCTATCTTCTGCTGAAGATGACAGCTTAGCTGTCGAAATACGTATTCAGATTTTTCTAAATAAAGTGTGGTTTGGAGAGAATCTTTGTTTTATATCGCTAATAGTTAGTGTATGAATTGGGAAATACCTACCCTGGCCACCCTTTGATTGCGGTTTTCTTTGTTATTTTTGTCTAATATTTTTCTATTTTTTAATTTTTTGTATCGTAATCAATAAACTATTATTTATTTATTTATTTATTATAGGTGCTGCGTGACACGTCAAAAAAATTTACCGTTTTAGCTGGATTTTTAACTTATTTAAAAAACCCAACCGTTTTTGTTTATGCACTAGCAGAAATTGATATACCCCTGGATTCACAAGACATTGGGACGCTGGCAAATTTGGCCTTAATTTTGCCATAATTATATTATATTTATGATGGTTGTTTCGTTGCTTCTCCATATTTTACGAATACAATGAAAACTAGCTGAGTCGAGGCCGGTAGATCCGACTCTTGAGTTCATTTCTTACGTACAAATTCATTTTTTTGTTAGAATTATAGCGTTTCCTGATGATAGTCCAGTAGGTCCAAAACATAAAAACAACCTTTTATGTTTTTAAAGACATGTCCAATATTTACATTGCATTTAACAAAAAATAGTTTTGGAATAATGAAAATTATACTGAACTTTTAAACCATAAAACCTTTACATGACCCTGAACCCTTGTCTTTTAATTATCCATTCTTTAAGTTTGACTTGACTAATCGTCAAATTATAAATCGTCTCCTGAAGATGACCTACTAGGTCCGAAACATAAGAACAACCTTTTATGTTTTTAAAACATGCCCAACATTTACCTTGCATTTAACTTAAGATAGTTTTTTAATAATAAAAATCCTATTGACCTTTCAAACAATATGACCTTGACATGACCTTGAACTATTGTCCTTTGGTTATCCATCCTCCAAGTTTAAGACCTTTAACTATTGTGGTGTATGAGATAATTGAAGTCAAACTATAAATCGTTCCCTGAAGATGACTTACTAAGTCCGAAACACAAGAACAACCTTTTGTGTTTTCAAAAACAAGCCCAACATTTACCTTGCATTTACCTTAACATAGGTTTTTAATAATAAATTTGCTATTGACCTTTTAAACAATATGACCTTGACATGACCTTGAACTCTTGTCTGTTGGTTTTCCATCCTCTAAGTTTGAGACCTTTAACTATTGTGGTACATGGGATAATTGAAGTCAAACTATAAATCGTTCCCTGAAGATGGCTTACTAAGTCCGAAACACAAGAACAACCTTTTGTGTTTTCAAAAGCATGTCCAACATTTACCTGGCATTTACCTTAACATAGGTTTTTAATAATAAAAATGCTATTGACCTTTTAAACCATATGACCTTGACATGACCTTGAACTCTTGTCTGTTGGTTATCCATCCTCTAAGTTTGAGACCTTTAACTATTGTGGTGCATGGGATAATTGAAGTCAAACTATAAATCGTTTTCTGAAGATGGCCCACTAAGTTAGAAACATAAGAACAACCTTTTGTGTTTTCAAAAACATGTCCAAAATGTACCTTGTATTTAACGTGACATAGTTTTTTAATAATAAGAATGCTATTGACCTTTAAAAAGATATGACCTTGGCATGACCTTGAACCCCTGTCTTTTGTGTATCCATCCTCCAAGTTTGAGACCTCTAACTATTGTGGCGTATGAGATAATTGAAGCCAAACTATAAATCGTTTCCTGAAGATGGCTTACTAAGTCCGAAACACAAGAACAACTTCTTGTGTTTTCAAAAATATGTCCAACATTTACCTTGCATTTACCTTAACATAGGTTTTCAATAATAAAAATGCTATTGACCTTTCAATCAATATGACCTTGACATGACCTTGAACTCTTGTCTTTTGGTTATCCATCCTCCAAGTTTGAGACCTCTAACTATTAAGGTGTATGAGATAATTGAAGTCAAACTATAAATCGTTTCCTGAAGATGGCTTACCAAGTCCAAAACACAAGAGCAACTTCTTGTGTTTTTAAAAATATGTCCAACATTTACCTTACATTTTCCTCAACATAGCTTTTTAATAATAAAAATGCTATTGACCTTTCAATCAATATGACCTTTACATGACCTTGAACTCTTATCTTTTGGTTATCCATCCTCCAAGTTTGAGACCTTTAACTATTATGGTGTATGAGATAATTAAAGTCAAACTATAAATAATTCCCTGAAGATGGCTTACTAAGTCCGAAACACAAGAACAAGCTTTTGTGTTTTCAAAAACATGTCCAACATTTACCTTGCATTTACCTTAACATACATTTTTAATAATAAAAATGCTATTGACCTTCAAAAAGATATGACCTTGACATGACCTTGAACCCCTGTCTCTTGTGTATCCATCCTCCAAGTTTGAGTCCTCTAACTATTGTAGTATTGGAGCTATGTCAATGCAAACATTGACATTTGAAAACGTCATAGCTCTTTTCCTAGACATAGAATTTTTTTTAAAAATTTTTAACACAAAGGGCTCTCTAAAAGAATATGTTTAAGCAAAAAAAAATCACAATATTTTGGGCTAGATTTTTTTTTGCATGCAATATCTACTAACCTTGACCAGTAGTCAGTATGACCTTGTGGTCATCTTGACCACAAGACTTTGGTATTTACTTATGCCAAGTTTGAACCTTCTACCTAGTACCATAATTGAGTAAATTACGGTTAAAGAAATTTTTTGCTCCGTACATCCATACATCCATCCATCCATCCATCCTAACATACACCAAAGTGATATTTTTTAATAACAACCCAGTGGATGGTCCGATCGATATGATTTTAGTATCAAAAGATCGGTAATTTTTTGTAGCATCTTTCCAACACCCTTAACATTTACGTATCTTGCTTCGTTTAGGCACAGTTTCAAAAAAACATCGATTTTCAGAAATTGCAATTACAATAGTACATTTCCTTTAGAGAAATGAACTAATTTCAGAATCCAAAATTTTTTTGCCAAATTTACTTAAAGAAATTAAGCAGTATCCCAGTGTACATGAAAGAAATCAGTGTTGTACATCAGCTAATCCAAGTTTTGCGCGCTAAATTTAAAAAGCACGTGTAATATTAGAGATGGTCGAATGTACCCACTGGTCAACTGTTACCCCTCCCCCTAAGGTAGTTTGTAAGCTGGACATACAGGGTGTTGCAAATCTATGGGTCTATTAGCTGTAAAACCTAAAAAATAAAAATAAGCTAAATCGTAATGGAAATACCACTTATAACAGTACCTGGTAATGTAAGAGCACGATATTTACTTGGGAATTTCTTTATTTTGCGCGTATCCCCAAAACGGTTAAGAATCGGTATAGGGAACCATAGTACCAATCGAAAGGAAATAAATAAAGCAATCTCTTGAGCTAATAAAAAAATACTAGTTGCGTTTGATTTTTTTGAGAAAAATCACTTTTAATTTTCTTAAGTTTAAACAAAGAAATTTCCATTTCCGGTTAGTAAAAATGTTAATTTTTTTTTGGTAAACATTCCTTTGGGCTTTGTTAATAAGTGGTTTAAATTTTATGACGAAAAATTAATTCATTTTTTGAAAATAAATTATTTTTAAAACAGTTGCGAAAGTCAAATCTTGGAGAAAATAATTTTTTCCAGGAAAACGGCCCAAATTTGGGGTATGGTCATATTAACAAAGTTATTATTAAATTTAAAAAGGAATCCAAATCCGTAATAAAAAATAGGGTATTCCATTTAAAATAAGGAAGTGGGTGTCAGTTTCCGGTATAACCGGAACTCGCCTAAATCTAAAAATATTTTAGAGCTATAGATTTTATGTCCTAAGAATTAATAAAAAAAATCAGAGCGCTAGGTAAAGCGGTTCTCCAGATACTTCTAATAGACCCATAGATTTGCAACAGCCTGTAGAGTGCTTAGAAAGTCTTGAGTTTTCTGTGATAGTAAATGGCATTCATATCCTAAATATATATATCCTTTTTTGTCAAGAAATTCTTGTACATTCTCGAAAATTGTGTCTACAAATGATTTCATTGTAGACATCAAGCGCACCTGACAAATTTGTTAGGTGCGCTTCTTGTCTGTTACAAAACATATGTTTTGACTATTCTTTGTAGATAATCCTCAGTAATTATGTATAGTACAGTCTGGATCTGGATTAAAAAGGATGTCGACACCGGGTCGATAAGGCCTTAGGCCTCTTAATTGGGCCCATTGTACCGCCTCCGCATAAGTTAAAGGGGCCCCCAAAACCCCTACTTCATGTATAGTACAGTCAATCTGTCCTTAATAATGACGGGACATCGACAAAGTTCCAGGTAGGGCCGCCATTATAATATGTAATAACTGGAGGTCCAAAATGTAAAACCTCCAATTGACGTATCTCTACCTGTCTTGGACTATTTTGGATTAACTGGTACATGGTTTAAGCTAGGACAAACAGGATAAAGACGTAACTGAGATAATGGGGATGCAGGGGTTACCGACATACAAGGGTTACCGGGATATAGGGATCATCGGGATAAATGGATCACTAGGATAAAGGCGTAATCGGGATAAAGGGGTCACTGGCATAAATAGGTCACCGGGATATATGGGTCACAGGAATATGGGGGTCACCGGGATAAATGGGTTATCGGAATAAATGGGTTATCGGAATAAATGAGTAACCGGGATAAAGGGTTACAAAAAAAGCGTTTCAACAAAAAAACATTTTAACTTTTTATGGCATTGCAACGCATGCCAGGTATTGTATAAACTACTATTTTGATTTGGGTGAACCTCGAGGTAAAAGATATAAGATATATAGGAGGAAAAGAAGACGAAGTAAAGAAGTTGAGTGAACCCTGCATTTATAGAGCTTAAATAATAAAATAGTTTCAGTATTATTTCATTATTCAACTAAACTTTAATTATTTTACTTAATGGTTAGAAGCAACAGAATGTGGTTGGTACAAATTGTATATATGGATATGAATAGGTTTATTTGGTTCTGGCAATGCACCACATTCACATAGAGGGAAGGTAATGCATTCCATATTCTTGGACGATAAACCATAGTCTAAACTTTTCTGCGCTGATTAAGATTAAACCCTGGAACTACGTTAGTTGGATCTTCAATCAATTCTTTGCAGGTTAAATCATCAACTTCTTGCCACTTATTTTTCCACATATCAGTAACAGAAAAGGGCTGATGAATAAAATCCTCTTGCCATATGGGTTTTCTTGATTTGAGTCTGTTGGATCTGCAGTCAATATGTACGGGGAATTTTTCCTACTCAAATTGGACCTTATCCCATTCCTTTTTCGCTGCATGCTTCCTTCTAATATCAGGTGGTGCTGTTACGAATAATACCTGGCTAACTTCCTAAGGGGCCTTTAAAATTTGTCAATAACGCACATACCGTAAAAATTTGATTTATGGTGCCCGCTAAAGATATCGGTATTCTTTTACTCAAAATATTAAACGACTTGATCCTTCTAATTGCTCTTTCTACATGGATACGCTCTTTTGCTGTATCTCTTATTTGTTCAACATCGTTTGGCTTCATTTGTAATCCACTAACTTTAAACGTTGGTATATTTAGTACTCTAAATATACCAACAATATATTTGTCAAGCCATGTCAGCCATTTCATCAATTACGTTAAAACATTTATCAGCTAATATAATGTCTACTCTAAATATCGATCCATTTTCAATTTTTTTGTTTAAAGAAAAATTGAGTCCACTTTCTTCCATTATATTTTTGTCAGAGATGGAACCTGCAATTGAATATTTACTGTGAAATAATCGGTTAAATTGTTTTTTTCTTTTTACCAGAAAATAATGCTGAAACAAAAATTACTGCCCCATTTGGATCAACCATTATCAAAGCTTTTAATGTAGTGGTACCTTTATAATGCGAAAAACATTGCGATGCTCTGACCATTGAGGATGGGTTCTCCAAAGCAAATTCGGTGCAATCGATGCTACCCAAAACATTTGAGTAATTTTCTATAAAATCTTATGGCGCATTTTCAAGAATGACATCTCTGTGCGCCCAAATATTTAACGTAGTTAATTTTTTATAAAGTAAATTTATCCACGCTAAAAATATTCTGGACACTGTTGAAATTGCAACTCAAAACATAATTGAAAGGGTTTTGTAACAAAATCCTCGTTTCAGTTTTATTAAGGTTAAAAAAAGTTCATTGAGGGGGGTTAATTTATGAGTTTTGGCCCCAAATGATTTATTTTTAATAATTCTGCTTTGATGAACTGCCTGTGTCTCCTCCAAATCTTCATAAGAATTAAATAGTAATTCAAAAAATATTTTAAAATTGGGTATCCTAGTAAGGTAATTAATGTCCGTGTCATGCCAGCTGTACACGCAGCTTCTTGCTAGCTTCTTCGCTGCTATTGGAGGATTCAAATGTTTTAAGTGTGCGCGCGCAAAAGAAGTTAAAATAAATCAAGCACGGTTTGATTTCTTTTAGCTTCCTGTGCGCGCGCACGCCTAAAACATTTGAATTCTCCAGTAGCAGCCAAGAAGCTAGCTTCTAGAAGCTAGCAAGAAGCTACGTGAAAGGCTAGCATCATTATCCATAAATTGCGTTATGGAATATGGTTCACGCAGAGGTTTTTTTGGTTGGGTTTGAATTTTTGTTGTTAGCTTACCACCTCGCTTTCTATTTTTAATATCTTCAATTGCTATTGATGACTCGTTTAATATTTCAGCGGTATCTTTTAAATTTAGGTTTAAATGCGGAGTAACTCCTTTCTTCAGGGTGTGTCGAGTACTCGAGTAGAAAATGTATAATACTCATCCGCTTGAAAATGAGTCGCACACAAATCTGCAAATTCAATTTTTCCCCTTGGCTGCTGCAACCTTACCCTTGTGTTATCTTTAACATTTTCGGCTTTGAGACCAATTAACTGTAGCCACTCAACGTTGGATTTTGGAATAGAGAAAAAAGGAATTTTTGTTTTACGCGTTGTATTTAAACAGTTGGGTACACAGCATTTGAAGCCCATTTTTAAGTTTAATTTGAAATATGATAATTTTATGACTTATCAAATTATTAGTACTTTTGAACTAATTAAACATTTTAATGCTAAAGAATATAAAGTAATGAGATATAAAGTCCACCTACCCCTCTCCTCCTTTTGACAATCCCAAGTATGACGACCAGCATTCTCATACAAACGGAAAAGGTGTATAGTTCGTAATCCGTATTATAAACGCCTTTATACCTTCGTTGCAGGCAACCTGCAATTAATCTGGGATGGTATTTTCCAATTCATACCATAGCCAAATGCATGCATTAACCTGACATATGGTCCGTTTTTATGACAAACATTCTGCCAAATTGCACTTTGTCCGTAAAAAACTGATCGTTGCCTAGGTAACGAACGACAAATGCATGCAATTAGCGAGTAAATCTAAAAATCGCACCTGGTGGATTTCTTAGAACCTCGTCCTCGTTAGTCATAGAGGAAAATAAATTTTAATTTATTTATGCTTAGTAGATTAAAAAAACCGAGTAAAATCTAAACCAAGTTCACTTGATTTTGCAGACTGTACTTATTTCACCGATTTGACATTAAATTTTTGTTGACGTTTGCCAAAGTAGTAAAAGTTTATTTTGCAAAAAAATAAGTTAATTTTCGTTTATTTTTCATATTTTTGCTAGGGTAGTAATTTAATGTTATTAAAAAACACACAGCTTTGGCAGGCACTCCAATTTCGTGTGGACGCGGACTCCAAAAGTACACATGTGTAAATTCTGCTCCTGTTTTGTCTTTTCTGTGCGGGTACAGATAATTAAAAGTTTAAATAGCGGTGAAAGAAGAATGCATGTATTAAAACCAGCCAGGCTGCGGTAATCGTCACTATTTAAAAAGATTTCAAATCTCGAAACATCAAAACATCCCCCAATTCCTGAACAAATTCCTTCACCCAACTCATTAGTTTTAGAGTCACAGTTCACATTACACCAAAATACACCATAATTACTTAACAAAAACCCATTTGGTCGCAAAGTTTACAAAATAATTCACAAAATAATAACATTTTTAATTTACAAAATAAATTTTAACAAATCAACCGCTGGATGACATTATTAAAGTGACAACGAATTATTTGTATGGCTACAGAAAAAAAAATCATTGGTTATGGAACTGGGACGATGTTTAGGATTAAACCGTTAGAGGCGTTGTGATCGCTCCTAGATTTACCCGCTAATAGTTAGTGTATGAATTGGTACGAATTGGTACGAATACAATGAAAAAACTTTCAGAATCCAAAAATTTTTTGCCAAATTTACTTAAAGAAATTAAGCAGTATCCCAGTGTACATGAAAGAAATCAGTGTTGTACATCAGCTAATCCAAGTTTTGCGCGCTAAATTTAAAAAGCACGTGTAATATTAGAGATGGTCGAATGTACCCACTGGTCAACTGTTACCCCTCCCCCTAAGGTAGTTTGTAAGCTGGACATAGAGTGCTTAGGAAGTATCTTGAATTTTCTGTGATAGTAAATGTCATTCATATCCTAAATATATCCTTTTTGTCAAGAAATTCTTGTACATTCTCGAAAATTGTGTCTACAAATGATTCCATTGTAGGCATCAAGCGCACCTGACAAATTTGTTAAATGCGCTTCTTGTCTGGTACAAAACATATGTTTTGAGTATTCTTTGTAGATAATTCTCAGTAATTATGTATAGTACAGTCTGGATCTGGGTTAAAAAGGATGTCGACACCGGGTCGATAAGGCCTTAGGCCTCTTAATTGGGCCCATTGTAACGCCTCCGCATAAGTTAAATTAGCCCCCAAAACCCCTACTTCATGTATAGTACAGTCAATCTGTCCTTAATAATGAGGGGACATCGACAAAATTCCAGGTAGGGCCGCCATTATAATATGTAATAACTGGGGGTCCAAAATGTAAAACCTCAAATTGGCGTATCTCTACCTGTCGTGGACACGGAGTTATGGGCCCCCAAAGGGTCCCCTTCAATTCGTTATGTAAGATCACGGTGGAACTGCGCCAAATTTTAAAACTAGATGTCAAATAAAGTTTTAAAATGATTTTCGTAAAAATTCTAAAAAGCATCTATCGCGACCAAAATATACATGCTGTCCTGGCTTTTAATGAACGGCCCAACATGATCAATATGGATGCGTTCAAACGGTCCAATCGGGGTTCCTCAGGATGCAATTCGCCTGCGGGGTGATAACGGAATATCGCTTCGTACGAAACCTAATGGCCTTCTTATGTAGGTTTCGTACGAAGCGATATTCCGTAATCACCCCTGGAAATTTTCTCGTGAATTATCTAGTGTATAATTCATAGACAGAGTATTCTATAGACAGGTTTTTAATCTGACCGTTTGTCCCAATTTTTGATCCGACATTTTCATCTACGATTGTTGGCGCCAATTTTAAAACTTTGTATATACTTCTACAATGTTTTGTTTATAACTAAAAAAAAAGTGTTATTTCCGTTTATAGAAGTTATATTTTAATATAAAACAAAGATTCTCTCCAAACCACACTTTATTTAGAAAAATCTGAATACGTATTTCGACAGCTTAGCTGTCGAAATACGTATTCAGATTTTTCTAAATAAAGTGTGGTTTGGAGAGAATCTTTGTTTTATATTAAACATTCGCCACAGAAATCATCAAATATCCAAGTTATATTTTGTCAAAATTATTTAAAATAACCAATTATTGTAGCTACAGGGTGTTATTTTGTAGGCTTTACTAGTGATAGTTGATGATAAAAGAGTTTGGACGCTCAAAGGAGGGAAATAGCGGAAGTCTCTTTCTATATTGCATTTTGGAGCTCTCGATAGCTGGTCCGAAAATCTCCCTTGAAAAATTTGGTAACTTGGTGTAAAATCTGCCAAATTTTTTAATATAGGTTATGTAACAAATCAAAGTAATTCATTGGCGTACTGGAGAAAACCATATTTTTTTTTAAATCTTGTTTAGGCTATTTTAAAACAAATTATGCTAGACTATTCCGAGGAAGCTTTATATATTAATATTGAAGAAATATACCACGATGGCATTTTTTTAGATTTATTTTTTAATGTTTATTTTAATAAAAATACAACATTATTGTTTTATAAAACCAATATGGATTATAAAGTTCACGATTTTGTTTCTTCGACCAACAGAAAGTTATTAGTTTTAATAGATAACTAAGTAATCCTCCAGAATAGCCCCAAAAGTAAAATAATCTGAGGTAGAAAAACCGGGAACTAGTGTCATTCATAATATTTTGGACTGAATATTCTTAAAAATGATGCATCGACGGTTATTCAATAACCACATTATTTTCATTAGACTCTTTTTAATATTTTTGTCCTTCCAAAGTTTGTTGAGACTATTTCTTCCACAAGACAATTTTCGTGAGATGACCTCTTGCAAACATCCAATAATCTTCATCGCACGCAAATGCCCCCAAAATTATTTAATACTTTTAATCGAGAGCCTTTAATTTTTCCTAAAATTTTACTTTATTTTGTAATTTGCTTATTTGAAATTTTGACGTTTCTAAACGAAAAGTTTTCAAAAATTGTAAAACGTCAAATTTTAAAATAACTAACAAATACAAAATACAGTAACATGTTAAGAAGAATTAAAACGCTCTCGATTAAAAGTATTAAATAATTTTGGAGGCATTTGCGATAAAGATTATTGGATGTTTTGCAAGAGGTTATAGCACGAAAATTGTCTTGTGGAAGAAAAAATCTCGACAAACTTTGGAAGGACAAAAATAGTAGAAAGAGTCTAATAGTAGAGTTCAGAATTCGATTTTTCGAAAGTTTCGTGTGCACGGGAAAACGTAGTTTGGAAACATTATTTTTATGAAAGCTTATACCTTGGAGATATCCAAACCACTTTTTGGCACAAAAAATCTGCCGACAGGGGCTGTCTGGGCCCCATTTTAAAAAAATATGTGACAAAATAAACTTTTGATATCTTGTTGCCAGAATTCTTAAGATTAAATTAGTATTAAAATTTTTCCTGTATTTTTATTATAAGTCAGTTAAATTCTGCAAAGAATCTTGAAAATCAAAGGGTCCCCCCTTTGGTTTTTAAACTTTAATCGCGTTTTTCTCGGAACTTTTTTTTTGCAATAATTTAAATAAACATATCACTCATTTGAAGAGAAACCTTACGTGGAAATAAAAAAATAGTTTTAATAAAGGTTGTAGCTTGTTTCTTTGGGATTTGTATGGTTTTTGAATTTTTAAAATATTTTAACAAATAGACCCACCATTGGAAAAAAACTAAGATGATGCAAAGTTCTCGCGTCTTCCCTCCGCATATTTACGCGTCCCGCTTCTCCCCGCTGCAGTCCGTGTGTAGACACACAACTCTATGTTAAAATTTGTTTTTTCTCTTTGATTTTTCTTGTCAAATTTTTAAGGTTACATAATATTTAAGACATTTTGTATGAATTTAACATTGTTTAAGGTTTAAAATCAAGGATTGAGGTAAACTATTTTAATTTATATTAATAAAATATATAATAAAATAAGTTTTTAGTCATGGGAGACAGTAAATATTTAAAACCCTTCTTGAAATCACGAGAAAACAACCGGCAAAAGAAAAGGTGTGTGATATGTGGGGATAATAGAAATTTATATGGAAGTACCCAAAAAAGTTATTTTCAAACAGCCCCAAATGCCGTTTTTTACCTATATACTTGTTACTTGTATCTTGTTAATTAAAATTTGTTTAGATGTTAATGTGCCCCAAACATAACATTGTTCATAATTTACATGCAAAGAAAGATTAATTTAAAAAAAATTTAACTGTAACAGCTTCTTCTGGTTTGGTCTTTTATAATTTTCATTTGTTAAGCAGAAAGTTTGTTAATTCCTCCGAAGCGTTGAGATGGGCCAATATAATCAAAACGCAATAAAAATCATGTACACAACAAACTTTGAAAAAATAATAACACGTTTATTTGTACATTAATTAGTTACTATTGTATGTAGAAAAGACAAGAAACTTATGGAATCTACTCTAAGACTGCTCCCATAGATGGATTGAAAGGGTTCTTACAAAATGCCATGCATTTACATGCCCCGGTACATGCAAACGTTTTTTTACTGCAGGAACAATTCTTATTGCGACAATCTAAAAAAAATTGAAAATTTAAATTGGTACAAACAACATTGAATTATAACACCTTTTTTGCATATCGATTGTTCGAATCGTCATTAATGGTTTTTTGAGTTTTCGGGTTTGGCAAATAATGCATTTAAAGGTATTAACAGGTTCGATTTTAAAATTAAAATTGGCGCAGTCTGGAACAATATTTTCTTGAAGCCTTTTAATCATTTTCGAGGAGGTAATCGTTGCATAGCAAGAACGGTGCCAGCTCAAGTTTTCGTCTTTTATTAATTTTGTTATATGCCCCATGTTTTTGCCGTGTCTTGCTCTTAAATCTATGGTCTTTTTTAGGGTTTTCAAACTTTTTTGGGTACTTCCATATAAATTTCTATTACCCCCACATATCACACACCTTTCTTTTTGCCGGTTGTTTTCTCGTGATTTCAAGAAGGGTTTTAAATATTTACTGTCTCCCATGACTAAAAACTTATTTTATTACATATTTTATTAATATAAATTAAAATAGTTTACCTCAATCCTTGATTTTAAACCTTAAACAATGTTAAATTCATACAAAATGTCTTAAATATTATGTAACCTTAAAGATTTGACAAGAAAAATCAAAGAGAAAAAACAAATTTTAACATAGAGTTGTGTGTCTACACACAACATGGACTGCAGCGGGGAGAAGCGGGACGCGTAAATATGCGGGGGGAAGACGCGAGAACTTTGCATCATCTTAGTTTTTTTCCAATGGTGGGTCTATTTGTTAAAATATTTTGAAAATTCAAAAACCATACGAATCCCAAAGACACAAGCTACAACCATTATCAAAACTATTTTTTATTTCCACATAAGGTTTCTCTACAAATGAGTGATATGTTACTTCAAATTATTGCAAAAAAATAATTCCGAGAAAAACGCGATTAAAGTTTAAAAACCAAAGGGACCCTTTGATTTTCAAGATTCATTGCAGAATTTAACTGACTTATAATAAAAATTTAGAAAAGGTTTTAATACTAATTTAATCCCAAGAGTTCTGGCAACAAAATATCAAAAGTTTATTTTGTCACATATTTTTTTTAAATGGGGCCCAGACAGCCCCTGTCGGAGCCCAGATTTTTTGTGCCAAAAAGTGGTTTGGATATCTCCAAGGTATAAGCTTTCATAAAAATAATGTTTCAAAACTACGTTTTTCCGTGCATACGAACTTCGTAAATAAGCGACTTTTTGAGTAAATTTTCCTCTACTATAATGAAAATAAATAATGTGGGTATTCTATAACCGTCGCACACTGGGTGAAATGTGCTTTTTTGCGGCCATTAATCGGTTGTAAGGCCATAAATAAAGGCAAAAATTGAGTAAACGGATAATCAATTGTGATAACTAAATCTATAGGCTACATGAATAGAAAAATGAAAAATTTTTTTAATTATTATTTTAAGTAATAAGTACAACACCAAAAAGAGAGGTGGAATATTAGGGTAGAAAACTTAGCTATATTTAGAAGGCTGCTTCTTTTAAGTGGACGGGCTAATATGTATTTTTTTTTTAAATGTATATAATTTATTATGTCTTAAAGAATAAAAAGTAATTTTTATATTAAAATTTACATACGTAGCATACTGAAGGATGTTCATATGTCATACTGTTTTAAAGACACATTTTAACTTAAACTTTAGATTTAAAAGTTTGCGCCAACGCCCGCCAATGGGTAATGTATACTACAATGTGCCCAAATGTACCCTCTATAACACCGAAAAGAAAAACTCTGCGAATTTTGTGCGCTTTGGCCAATATATTAACTTGAAGATTATAGGGGAGTTTCAAAACATAAAATCGTTCCATTTTCGGAACCTCTTGAGTAGGGACATCGATTAATTCCTTATTGGACACATCAACATTTTGCCAAATGAGTTTTCAAGCGTCGGATACTGAATAGGGCTCATGTATACAGGGTGTCTCAAAAAGGTCGCCCACGGACCCCAAGGCGTGGTAGAGGAACACAAACGATATACAAAATCCGTAACAAACATTTTATTGGGAGCCCCATTTTTTGCAAAGTTGGGCAACACTGTTAGTTTAAATCTGCTTAGTTTAAAAAGAATCAAGTTAGTAGGTAAGCAAACGTTAAACTTCAACTTGACATTAGGAAATAGGTTAATGTTTATTTTTAATTTTAAAAATAAGTACCAAGTGGTTAAAATACCTGAATTTTAAACTCCTTTGGTTATAAAATGTAACAAATCAATAAAATCATAATAGAAATGGTTAAAAACTGATGTATGTTTGAAATAACAACAAAACTGCTAAAAATTACGGCCATACAAAATAAGTTACAATTTTTCTGACATCAATTATTGTTTTCCACGAGGTTCTTCATTCAGAGAATTATTGTAATTCTGCATTAAGGCTCACATAAAAACGTATTTCATTCAAATCAAAGAAATCCCCACTAGATTCAAATATCACAAATTTCTGATGCAGGCTGCTCCAAACTAAACACCTTTACTGCTCTATTCTCACAGGTATTATGGGGCACTTTTCTTAAGTAGGGAGGCACTGTAGATTCGAATTACCATATTTTTTGTTAGTAACAGGAACCCTTTGAAAAAACTTGGATCAAAAATTGACGCAAACAATAAATTAATGACACCAATCACTGATGATAAATACAATTTATGTTCAGTTTCCCCTAGTTACGAGCATGGCAACTTTAATCAAAATTAAAAGGTAAGACCATGTTGCCGCATAGATTTTGGGGTAAAATTCTAAAAATTAAAATTTAATTCTTATGGAAAATAAACTTCATAAGACCGAAATTTTGCAATAAATAATTAGTTGTAGTCCCTGGCTTTCAATAATTAAGTAAATTATGTTTTATGATTAGCTAAGTAAGGTGCTATAAGGGTGCAAAGTTTGTAGGAAGTGACTAGAGAGCCTACCGGTAGGTCCTCTAGCCCGAAGACTAAAGAGCCGACCGGTCGGCTCTCTAGTCTTTTAGTGCTAAAGAGCCTACCGGTAGGTGTTGTAGCCGATATTACAGAGCCTACCGGTCGGCTCTTTAGCCTTCGGGCTACAGAACCTACCATTTTAGTTTGCTTACTCTTTAAGTAATTAACTTTCAAAGTTTAAGTTGTTAACCGAGGTTATTTAAATTTAAAAAATAAATTAAAAGTCAAAATAAAAAAATATATATACAGGCATTTCTAGAGTTTTCTTCAGTTACGGGCAGACCGAATTTTATAAAAAAAAATTAGAACTACATAATAATATCATTGATATGTGTGCTTGCGACTATTAAAAATAAAATTTTAATTGGTGTACTGGTTTCGCAAAAAATCACAGTAACCATATTTTTTGTGCATTATTAATATAAAATGGTAGAATCTAAGATTTACAACAAACAGCCAAGTTATTAAAGAAGTTTTTCTTAATTCTTAAGGGTATGGACTCACCAAACCTTAAGTAAAGTATTATTTTATTGCATTTTTAAGTTATCTTAAAAGTATTTATTTTTTTGTCATAACGTGTAGATTATTAATTTAAATATACAATTTTGATATTTTAACTAAACTTTACCTACCGTTGTTTTACAATATAAAAGAAATTTGAAAAATTCCCTTACTCTTAGATATAATTCTTCTCTTTAAAAATTGTTGACGTTGTTAATTAAAGTAAACTTTATTTGGCATATATTATAATAAATAATAATAATATACAAATACCAACATACATAATTACTTTAAAGAGTAGAAAAAATAATTATAACAAAAGAACCAGGACTTTGATCGTTCATCAGGAGGACAATAAGAACACATAAAGATTTAATATATCCACCAAAAGCATATTTACCAATTAAAAAAAAAATTAATAAACAAAAAGACTAAATTTGCCCAACCATGCTGAAACACTTATTAACTTATAATTAAATTGTTTGTGGAACAAACCCCGGTAAAATTTAGGTAATAAAAATGTAAAAACTGATTTATATGCAAAATAATTATTTGTAGGTATATAATAATAACTTCAAAATGCACAAAGAAGATGGTAACTAGTGTAATAAAATGGTAGGTTCTGTAGCCTCAAGGCTAAAGAGCCGACCGGTAGGCTCTTTAGCGCTGAAACACTAGGAAGCCGACCGGTCGGCTCTTTAGCCTTCAGACTAGAGGACCTACCGGTAGGCTCTCTAGTCACTCCCAAGTTTGTACCTTTGAAACCCCATATCTTTGGAATGGGGCCCCACAAAAAATTTTCGTTACTAATTTTGTATATCGTTTGTGTTCCTCTACCACGCCTTGGGGTCCGTGTGCGACCTTTTTGAGACACCCTGTATATTCCTCTTGCCATAAGTGCTTCCTCGATTTTAACCGGTTGGGGGGCAACCTCTGCAAATCTTGGTTTATGGGAAATTTGTCCAATTCGCAATGTATCTTGTTCCACTCTCTTTTAGTCGCATGTCTTCTTCTTATGTCAGAGGGTGCTATGTTTGACAAGACTGGTGTAGACTTCATTGTACCTGAAATTATTCTCATGGTTAAATTTAATTGGGTGTCAATTTTAGGAACATGGCAGCTGTTAAGCCAAACAGGACAGCAATACTCCGCTGTTGAATAAACAAGTGCCACTCCCGCTGTTCTTAAAGTATGAGCATTTGCTCCCCAACTAGTTCCCGCCAATTTACTTCTAGTTTTAATTTTTTGTCTCACTTTTTCCAGGGTGATTATTATACAACAAAGAGCTGTCCAATGTAACTCCAAGATATGTAGGATAGAAATTATGTTTTAATAATACTCCTTTACAGTTAATTTGAAGTTGTCTAAGTTGATGAGATATATATATATATATTCGTATGATTATTAATAAACATTACAAGTCATAGTAGGTATAAGGGTTGGTATGTGACAAATATGAACATTCAAGAATATAATAAAGTTGAGATGCGAAAGGCGAATGATAGTAATTTAACAGAATTTGGTCCAATTCCGATTTTGCGTCAAAAATTTTTAAAAATTTGATTTGAAAGTTTCCGCCAAAACTTATTGATGTTTTTGAATTTCTTGCCAAAAATAAAATTTAAATTTTGCGGCAGACATTCTTAAAATTTAAAATGTACGGAATTTTTAAAGGTATTTTTTAGGAAAATTGTGAGGAATTGTTGGAATATGTGATAGTTTTGGGGAGTTTGGAGGAATTTCTTATAGAACTTCGGGGAAGTGGTGTACACCATTTGGGTATGTGAATTCCCCATCGATTGCCTATTAGAAATTAAAAAATAAAACCCATTAAACTTACCTCAAAATCGACGTTAATTTCTCTTTTGAAGAAATTGGTACTTTAACACTATGAGTAGGCATTTTTCTCAAATCATCATTTTAACTATACTAAGCACAAAATCAAATTGTTTTTTATTAAAACGGAAGAAGCTTCGAAATTTTACATTGTCCTTATTTAAATGTGTGTTAATTAAAATTTGAAAGAACCCTTCCTTTTCTTGCGTCCTATACATTACCTGCGGATCTTCCCTTGTAGACAAAATTATTTGCAAGTCTTTATCTTCTTCTTCCTCCACTAATAATGATAACAAGAATGCCTTCTTTTCAATTTATTTAAGTTTTAAGAATTTAAGTACTACAATTGTTGTCTTATCATCATATACATAACCTTATTATACTAATTACCACAATTTGGGACGCAATTTCCCAAACGCGTTGGTTGCTAACCAAAGCATGTCGACGGAGCGGCTGGTCGCTACCGCCAACCGCGTGGGTTCGCCGTCACCGCCAGCCGCTCGAACGAAATCACACCTGATTACTTCTAATTTTTTAATAATAAAGTAGCTTTCTTTCCGTTCTTTGGGTATTCCCAAATAAAACTTAGAATTTTGTTCAATTAATTTAATTGTGGTGTTTAACACTATAATGATTTCGACTTTTGCAAGTTTTTCATTTTCCCATTTATCGAAAGAAAAAACGTCCCATATTCTGATCAGGTTGAAGAAGAAAAAGTTAAAATGTTATTCCTTTTTCTGATGTCTTCAGAGTCGTCTTCGTTGCTCATATTTTTTTGAAAATTTTAGGGTATGATGTGTTCACACTCTTATCACTAGTAAATATTTTCGTCGATGTGGCTACACCTTTATAAAGTGGTCGTACTTGAATACCGACTGCTTTAACATTTAAGTTTATATCAACATCATTATTAATTAATTTTTTAATTATACACTACTTGCTTCCTTTTTAATTAATTTGTTAATTTCCCCACATGTTTCGTTTTCCATTTAAATTTCGGGAGAGATAATGGATCGATTTTTATTGGTGGTAGGCAGCTGCATAAATGTTATACATAATATTATAATTATTTATTAATATATTTTTATGTGGTACTAAACTAAATTTTCAACAAATGGTGCCAAAGAATCACATGACTTGTATTTGTCAACAAGAAAGGGCAAGCCAATATCGAGTCTGGATTATTAGGTTTAAAGTGGAAGCATTATTAGCCAAAACCCATGCAAATGGGAGAGCCTCTTTTTGGTTCGATTCGATAAAAGAAATGCTGTACAATATTTTTCTTAAACATACCTAAAGTACCTTTGTACATTTTTAACAATTGCTTAATTCTATTAAACGCGTCTTTTCTGTGAATTCTAATTGGGATGCTTGCTTTAATGTTATGCTATCTTTATCTACAACCTTTTTCAATGTTACTAGTAGTTCGGCCAAACGAGTTTCTGCTGCAGATGATGCAATAAAAAATTTAGGCAAGCGGAGTTGTCGAACCATTATTGCAATAACTTTCTTTATTTGTTTCTCACAATATGCTGAACTTCTACGAATACGAATATATTTGACGTGTTTTTTATTTATATTGTGTATGATTTCTCTTGTTATCTGTACATTTATTTAAAAATAAACTTCTATTCTATTATACCTTATGAAACCGAATAGCCATCATCGTGCTGTATTAATTTACCTATAAAATTTTGTTCTACAGCTAGTTGTGCTTGTCGTGCTGTTGCTGTTACCGTGTTTTTATTTTATTGCAAAACTTTTTAAATAGCATTCTGGACTTTTGAAATTTCTAATTTTTTATACGTATATATAACAAATTTATCCCCGCGAGCTCACCGACGATCATGGTGACGTATTTTAAATTTAGCTATTTCCCCATACTTAGGGTTATCCCGTTTCTAATATTTCGCGCCTTGCGCCTTCCTACCATAGATACTTGGGAATAAAAGTTCTTGTTCTAGTAATATTAAGGCTTCTTACCTTCACCAGTAGCCAAGTGTGTGTTCTCTATCTAGATGAACACTATCTATAGATCTTTCCCGCCGTTGGCCACAATCCCGGTCGTTATACTTGGGAAACTAACTGACCACCAGCAGCACAATGATTAAATCAATCTGACACATAACTGACGTTTCCCAAGTATAACGTATGTCTCATTGACCGTTCGCGACGGGGATTGAACCCACGTATCTATGCCAGCTGGAACATTTACTACCGAACAATGCAAACCACACTGCCATTGATAAGCAGCTAAACGGATAAGTTTCCATGAATGAAATGCGCGCACTAACCAATCTTGTTTTCAAAATAGTTAATTTTTGTAGGCAGTATGGTATCGTAGTAAAGTTGACATTGAATAAGGGTACTCTCGGTATAAAAGAAGTCCTTCTTTATTTCTTAAAGGTATGCACCTACCAAACCTGAAGTGATTTACAGCTGTTTCGCCCTATTGGGGCTCATCAGAATCACGTATCAGGGATAATAGATGCATAACCTTAAGAAACTAAGATACTTGTGTATTTTAACAAATATCGAAAGAAGGACTTAAGATGTTACCGCCATCTGCCGAAGCAGAAGTGACTCACACTAAGGCAGCCTACTCATGTCCGGCTATGCAGGCACTATGAGTAGGTCAGCTCAATGATAATAGGTGGCTAAAGCCGCCAGTGTCCAAGATAAACAACAGCCGCGTGAACGGTCAAGATCTGATATAAAAAAGGGCGAAACAGCTGTCAATCACTTCAGGTTTGGTAGGAGCATACCTTTAAGAAATAAAGAAGGACTTCTTTCATAACTTGGCGTCTCGCCTCTAGGGTCGACAGTGAATCTTAGATTCCACCATTTTATCAAACTCTCGGTACTTTACCTTTAGAAATGTTTGTGCGACAAGAGCTGCAAAATCCTTCTTCATCGTCTGTGCTATTAAAAAAAAACATTATTAGAAAATTCCAAGCCAAGCCAAACCAAACAAAAACATTTATCCAACCAGTAAATGTTACCAGCAAAGTTTTTTTTTTTTTTATTTTTGGATCATTCTGCTTGCCTTGACACCTTGCGTGTTGCCGCCAAATTTTTGTACTACATTATTATAGGGACATTCCATGTAAAATCGACCAATCATAGTTGCTATTATTTGATTTATTTTATATTTGGTAGGTACAATCCTTACCCATGGTAAAGGTAGTAAAAAAAACAATTTTCTGAATTTTCATAATTTTTCTTGTCTTAGACAAAAAATTGAATTTTCCAATTTTACGATTTTGGAAGATTAAAATTGGTAGTAATTTTAAGTTGACAATGGACACTTCTTTTTATTAAAAAATCACCAGCTGCATATTTGCACTCCTTCTCTACTATTAATTACCCCAAACTATGGAAAATGACCAAGTTTAGGTCCAAAAAAAGCTCTGTGGGACTGGGTAAATTTTTTTTTTGATTACTTTAAAATGTTATTGTGCTAGTGGAGATTCATAATAAAAATAATTTTGTTTGTGATTTAACTTCGTTTAGAAACAGCGTTGATTGTAAAATGTTACTGATTACGTTAAATTTAAACAAGATCGAATCGTATTTTAAATTCTTGGAAGGATTAAAATTAGTAGTAGTTTTTAGTTGACAATACACATATGTTTCTACAAAAAAAATATGAACCGCATAATTGCTCTCCTTCTCTACCAGGCAGCTATGGAAAAAGACCAAATATGGCACTAAAAAAAGTTATGTGGGACTAAATTTTTTTTTTAATAATTTTAAAATGTTGATGTGATAATAGAGACGCATTAAGTAAAAAAAAAATTTTGCAAAGGTTTTAATATGCTACCTTTACAAAAAATCGAATCACAATATCGTTTTTTTTTTATTGTATACTATGTCCTTGGTAACATTTTAAAATAAAAATAATAAAAATTTACTCACTCCCACATAGCATTTTTTAGACCTAAATTTGGTCATTTTTCATAGTTTAAGGTGCTAACTGATGGGGAAGGAGTGCAAATATGCAGCTGCTAATTTTTTAATAGAAAGAAGTCACCAGGAGTAAGCACTGGACTAAACCTCAAAAGAATTTAAAATCATGCAGCAATTCGAAAACCGAATTTTGGTCGATTATACATGGAATAGGCCTATACTTTTCGCAAGACTAGGTCCGAAGAGTATATTGCAATCGATCAGAAAATCCTAAAATCGTCAATTTTCGTCGTAGAGCAAAAATTTTTGCAGATTCGTGCGTTTCATGACTTTTTAAGATTTTTATTTTTTGTCCGTCCGTCTGTCTGTCACGTTTCTTGTGGTCACGCTATCTCAAAAACCAAAAGCGATATCAAACTCAAATTTTAAGGAAAAAATCGATCCCTATAAAAGGAAGAACCCTATTGTTTTTGACGAGAATCCGAGAACTGCAAAGCCCCCTTTTCAGCCCCCCAAATGAAAAAAAAAATCGTAGCTCGACTATTATTAAATTTACAAAAAAAATATTCGTCATAAAATATAGACAATTTAATTCTTCACCAAAAAGTATCCTTTAGTTTTTTTGTCCGACCCCCCAATTACCCCCAGCACAAAAAAACCTCCCATCTCCGTTATTGTTCAATATACAAAATAAAATATTTTTTACAAAATTAATAAAAATTTAATTTTCTATTAAAAATGTTGGTTCAATTTTTGAAAAGTTAGCTAGTAAGGTTAAAAAAACAAAAACTAAAAGATTTCAGTAGCAAAAAATGTCTAAGTCCAAAACGCGTCACGCGTTGGTCAAGAAGGCCTTGCCAAAAATATTTCAAACAAAGAAACAAAGCCAGCTGTCGGAACAAATAACCTCAAATATCTTAAACGGCAGAACTGACGTTTATCCTCTTCGTTAACAAAATTCTTCGTGTTTTCTGTTAATAGTTTGCACTCTTCGCAGATTATATTTACATACATTTTTTTTATATGAAATTATTAATTATCCTATAATAGTTTTCTTGCGAAGAGTATACCATAGAATGTGTAGCAATTATATAAAAAATTGATTTAGCTTTGATTTTCAAAATATAAAACTCCACTTCTACCGATTCCGAATTCTACTAGAGCTACTTATTTGCGAAGAGTAATTTCTACGCGTTTCGACTTCTACCTATTCCGACTTCTATCCATTCTAGTTTTTATTTAATTTAAAAATTGAACTTATAAAAATAAACTACCTCAACATGTACCAATTTCAGTTAAAGCCATTAAAAATAATTTTAATTTAAAAATTTTCAAGATTTTCCTTGTATCTGGATTCATTTTCAGTACTTAAAATTAAGGTTTGAAATTGAGATCTTCGTACAACGTGTTGTTTTGATGATCCAGAGCAGCGTTTTCCCTTTTCTCATCATTCCTAGGATTTCAAATTTATTTCTCTTCTTTTGATGCGCCAGAGCATCGTTTTTCCTTTCTTTATTCCTAAAAGCTTCATCCTCATTTCTATTTTTCTAATGTCCTAGAGCATCGATTTCCCTTTTTTGGTTTCTAAAGAATAAAACATTCTCAGTTTGAAGGCCTTGGAATTTGTATATTGCATATGGTTTAATTCTATCCCAAATTCACCAATGGATGAACGGTTTTTTACGGGTCTAGGAGAATTCACCGCCCACAATTCACCGCCGACAATTCATCGCCCACAATTCACCGATCCACAGTTCATCGATAAGACAATTCATCGACAAGTCAATTCATCGCCACACAATTGTTCGATGGAAGAATTCATCGCCTAGTATGAATATTAAATGAAATGATTTTAAACTACAATGCTTTCTAATAATGTGTTGATACATTTTTAGCATAACAACACCGAGAACAACACCTAGTAATATGTCCCTCAGTGTAATGCACACAATTTTGGACGCACTGCTAGGCACCGACATAGCTAGAGTTTATATTTTCGTTTTAGCAGCAAAACTTAACCTAACCTACCTAACCTAATGTCCCCCAGTGAAATGTGTCCCCCAGGGCTTTCATATAAGTCAGTCTAAAATCCTGAAATTAAAAAAAAAAGTATGCATATTGGATTTTACCCAGGTAAAAAAATTCCATTACCTCTATCCTTTTCGTTTTTGACCATTTAAGTCTGCAAATTGGGTATGTCTGCAAATTGGGTGTCTGCAAATAAGAGGACACGGGCAATATTCTAGGTAAATAAATTTTCAAGAAATTTCAATAAAATCATTAGGTAATTATTATCTATAATTATTTTGGTGGCAGGCAATATTCTAGGTAAATAAATTTCTGTTATTTATTTTGTTCATTAAATAAACTAATATTCATACTAGGCGGTGAATTCTCCCATCGAACAATTGTGTGGCGATGAATTGACTTGTCGATGAATTGTCTTATCGATGAACTGTGGATCGGTGAATTGCGGGCGATGAATTGTCGGCGGTGAATTGTGGGCGGTGAATTCTCCGGATACCGTTTTTTACTTGGTAGTCCTCCCATAATACCATAACATGTAAAGTCCCATAGCCGCCTAGTGTTGTGCACGTTAAAAACAAATTGGAAAAAAGCATGGGGCAGAATTTTCGTGGAAGCCGTGTAATGCAGACCTTTTCAAATAAAATTAACTCACTATAAGAAGCGGTGATAAAACGCCAATTAAATTATGAGAGGCAATATTTTTTGTAGAAGAAGGTGATCCAAGAAGAAAAGATGAAACAAAAGAACGGGGCCGAATGGAAAATATTATTGAATGAGCAATGCACGTACACTTTCTTTTTCTATCCATAAATTTAAATTACATTTTTTTGTTTTTTTTTTTATCATTTTTGACAGAAGAATGCGATGAGTTTCTGGAACATCGTCTTCGGCACTATCTAACAAAATTTTGTCCTTCTTAAATCGTGTAATGGGTCCTAAAGAATAAATTTTTTAAAGAAAATCTTTTCATCATTAAATGCCATTATTTTTGAATCATGCCAAAAATGGGGCTCCGGCTTTAGTGTACCAACTAAATAAGGTTAATCGTACAAGTTTCAACCAAAGTCGATATGGTGGATAATGTTAAGCCCTATAAATAGCATTAGACGCCCAGAAGAAAAGTTATTGCGACTTTTGGACCCAAATATCTTGTGACGCCGACGTGCTCAGCACATTTCTTTTTAAGACAACATTTAGAATGTTAAAATGAAGGTTTATGCAAAAATTCGGCTTGCTGGATGAAATTGCGAGGTTGACCTTATACATGGTGTCCCACCGGTTCCAGTAGAGATATATCTGGAACGGATTGCAGTAGCTATATGAAATTTTGTATACGGGGGTCAATTCAGATGTTCTCGCGAATATTTTCAATATGGCGACCCTTTCGGTTCTATCGGAAGTTGGCCATTGCTATCCTATTTTCGCCGACAAACTCCATTTTTTATTTTAGATTTAATTTTAGATTTCTTTTAGTAATTTTACGTTAAGTTTTACTTTACTTTGGGAAGTGTTTTATTTCTTGAGTATTTTTCGTCTATTTTCAATGAAATTTTACACATAGGTTAAAAGAAAGCCCGTTTATTATTTAAAAATTAATTTTTCAGAATATAACAACCGGAAGTTAGATATCCGCCATTAAACTTTTACTTTTTAAAATGATATTTTTAAATGGAATACCCTAGTTTTTTTTGCATAGGAGGTTGGAAAACACTAAAAAATTTAAACAAAAGAAAAGCTACCTATTTAAAAAGAAATGTTGCTTTACACCCTTCTATACAAAAAAACTAGGGTATTCCATTTAAAAATTTCAAGAAAATATCATTTTAAAAAGTAAAAGTTTAATAGCGGATATCTAACTTCCGGTTATCATATTTTAAAAAAATATTGTATTAAATTTTTAAATAAAAAACGGGCTCCCTTTTAACCTATGTGTAAAATTTCATTAAAAATGAACAAAAAATACTCAATAAATAAAATACTTCCTGAAGGCTTGTAACTGCAAAAAATAACATACAAAATTTCATAAAGCTACTGCAAACCGTTTCTGAAATATCTCTATTGGAACCTCCCGGTGGGACACCCTGTATTTGTGCGAATTTTACTGATGGTGTATTTGAATTTTCTGAAGTTTTACCAGTTTTAAAATATTTTGTAAACCATTTATTTATGACAATAAGTATTAGTATCAAAAAGAAATAACATTAGTTTTTATCTCGGCTTTTATCCGCCTAAAACGTCACTTTTTATAATACAAAACACAATATTGTCCCAAGCGAGTACAATGTGACTTTAAACACCATTTTAACAATAACAGTAATTTGTTGTAATATTTACTTACCATACACAATAGTCAATCAACAACAATTATTACCACCATGCTCAGTTTTTTTTAAATAAAAGTTATTGGATAATGACCACTGTTGGAATGCGGCCAATGTTAGTGAGTCTCCACTCTCCCCTACTAAATAGGTTGTAGGTACTGTATTTGTCAACTTGTTCTACGTATACAAATTATATCTAAGTTATTATTTTAATTCTAATGGATATTGAAGACAAGCTTAAAGAGTACAGAAGAAAGAAACAACGCGAAGAAAGATTGCAACAAGTTAAAATTGTCATGAATAAATGGTTTACAAAATATTTTAAAAGAAATGTAAGTAAACATAACCTCTTTATTAAAAGTTAAAACAGAGTGATTTCTGAACCGTCGCGCAGGCAGGAGCTTGGAGTCTTTGTAGAAGTCCGCTGCAAAACGTTTAATTTAAAATGTCCCATACAGGCTGTTTATTTCATCAATAGAGAACACTCGCATCGTTTAGTAGATACAACCCTTTCTTTAAGTAGGGTAGAGTGAAAGAATTGGTATTTGAAATTAAATTAAAATTTATACTATCAATAAAAAAAAATCTGCATCATTTTAAACTCAAAAAAGTTGCGCTGTTTTATTCCTTTTAGATATTACCTATTCCTCACCGACAAAGTCGATAATTAGGATATTGTAATTGTTAAAGCCGAGGTTAAAGCCCATTCACATTGACGACTCGTTCCTTAATTTCAATCACCGGCTTGACAAATGCTTAACAATGAAAGTGTTGACATAGAAAGGAAACTAGTGTCTTAATTTTCACAAAAGTTTGTCTTGGCCCTGTCAGGCTTTTTGTCTTATAGCGGATTTAATACTCTTTATTAAAAAATTAACATTTAATTTAAGAAACTGAAAGCTGCTGTAGATTTCTTAAATGTTAAATAAAGAGTCATGAATCCGCTATTAATTTCTTAATTCCTTAAGTTTAAAAGTTCGTGGCGAAATAAATGTTATAATAATAAATAACTAAATGTCGGATTTTCACTTCCGGTTACGACTTTTTGTCAAATTTTAGATAAAAATGTTTTTTAAGCATCTTAATAATACGTTGTTTACATTTCATGCAAAAATTACGGCCATAAGAGGCACTATGATTTTTTTTAAAAAACTGCTGCCACAAAAATTTCTTTTACAAAAACTTAAGAATTAGAGATTTTGGACTTTTAACAAAATTATCCACATTTTTAGGAGAATTTAAAAATATGTAGGTGTTCTATTTAAAATAAAGAAGTGAATGTGTGTTCCGAGAAAATGGAACATACTGTGTATAGTAAAAAAATTACTTAAAATAAATATTTAATTCATTACAAACAATTCTGCAAAAAAAACTTGGTAGCATTTATCGTTTCTGAGATAAGGGGGTTGGGTCATCTTATGTGGGACACCTGTATATAAATATCTATCAGGTAAGCAAATTAAGACGGCCCCTAAGAAGACTATGAACAATATAAAATCTGTCAATTAACAATATTTTGACAATCCCCATGGCCTACTTATGGGCCGTTTTTATTTGCTCACTCGATATACAGGGTGTCCGCGATCAATGTGCTTTTTTTTTAATGGGAGATAGCTGGGAAAAATCCAAGACATTTGGTAAAAACAGTTTTTTGAAAAAGTGCCCCCCTTCGGAAATAACGGCCTTCAAACATGTAGACTAAAAACCCTTAATCGTAAATATTTACCAAACGATTTCACCAACCATCATGAAAGTTTTACTATCAATAAATGTAATAAAAAGGGTCATTTTAAACCCATTTTGAAATTTGGGCCCCCCTTTAAAATGGGTTAAACACTAGTAGTGTAGATAAAAACTGCATGTAATTTCTTTACCTTTAAGAATTTTGTAATTTTAAGTATTTTTTTAAATACCCCAATTTAAGTAACAACTTTTTTACCACTTGAAATTTCTGAGAAAGTGTACCTTTTACGAATAAACTACCAAAAACACCTTTGATGTACCCCATATTTTGCGTTGATTTGACAAAAAACTTACTTCAATGTAGTGACAGTGGTAAGTGACATACAAATTTCAAAAGAAAGTCTAGTCTTATGCAAAAATATGGGGTACATCAAAGGTGTTTTTGGTAGTTTATTCGTAAAAGGTACACTTTCTCAGAAATTTCAAGTGGTAAAAAAGTTGTTACTTAAATTGGGGTATTTAAAAAAATACATAAAATTATAAAATTCTTAAAGGTAAAGAAATTACATGCAGTTTTTATCTACACTACTAGTGTTTAACCCATTTTAAAGGGGGGCCCAAATTTCAAAATGGGTTTAAAATGACCCTTTTTATTACATTTATTGATAGTACAACTTTCATGATGGTTGGTGAAATCGTTTGGTAAATATTTACGATTAAGGGTTTTTAGTCTACATGTTTGAAGGCCGTTATTTCCGAAGGGGGGCACTTTTTCAAAAAACTGTTTTTACCAAATGTCTTGGTTTTTTCCCAGCTATCTCCCATTAAAAAAAAAGCACATTGATCGCGGACACCCTGTATTATGCCAACAAAGTTTGAGTAAATGCAAAAGTTTAAGATTGTCGTGCAAAATTCTCTTTTTAATGCTTATTGCCCTTTTTTTTTCAGCTAACTGGTTCGGGTTTCCAAAAATATGTGTCTTATCACCCGTTATCCAACATGCTAATATAATGACATAACATCAAATATTCACTCAGATCCCGTTCAGATACATGTTCGCGATCGTCATCCTTGGGAAACATCAAATTGACACCAGTCATTGTGATGATGGTGGTCACCCTATTCCCAAGTATGACGTCCGGAAACTTTGATCTGACCGGGATGAGTGTACTACTCTAATATACAAAAAAAAAACAAGCAGACTCTTTAAATCATTAAATGTACCAGCTAAAAGGTTTGTTTTTTTTATTTAGGGAGTTTTTTTACATCGTCAATATTGCCTAAAAAAGTACTTACTCAATGATTTACAAAGAAACTTCCATAGAGAAATATGTAAATTAATTGGCATTTTCGATCCTTTTCATTATACACCTTTTTAATTAATTCTCTTAAATTAATTAACGATGCAAAACACCGTTTAGCTGATATGATGAATGTTTTAGACAGGTCGCTTGGTGTTTTTTTGAGTATTATAGTGACAAAAGTATGAAAATATAATAATGATGCACGGTGATCCTGAACAGGGCGGAAAGTTTGACAAAAATGTCGCCAAAAACTGATTGCATATCCTGATAATACATCTATTAAGGATAAAAAAAATGTAAACATTAAAATCCTAGCTGATCCTAAACTTAAAATTTTGACAGTTAAAGGTCACATGAAACTGATGCGTGTAATAGCTATTGCTTAAAATTTTTAGAAAGGACAGAAGGGGGAATCGGTAGATGACATAATCTGTATGACAGAGAAGGAATTATGCATGGCGCCACTCTATAAGACGACAATAACTGTCAATTCTTCCAGGCACTCTATTCAGGATCACCGTGAATGTTATTGTCAGTTAGTATCTTGAAAACGGGTGGGATTACAGACATCCAGTCAATAATTGTTTGAATATTGTCCATTACGTATTTATTGTTTTCACTGTTATTTCAGGATAAAAAGCTGGACACCACTGATTTAGAAGAAACACTTTTAAGCAAAGATCAAGAAGAGTATGAAAATCCTGATATTGACCATTTGGCGTTAGAAACAGTTTCCAACGACTCGTTTAACGATGACGACAATATAAATTGCAGCATGTCTTGGGTGGACATAACATTTTATTTTTTATGTTTCACCTTATGGTGCACATTATATGGCGTTTTCATTAAACTTGAATTTGGTATCGTGTATTTTCTTTTATCGGCAATAGTCGGAATATACCTCAATACCAGAACGAGACCTCGGAGACAAGGAGAAATTAGTGCATATTCGGTGTTTAATAGAAATTGTAAAAGTATTGATGGAACATTAAAAGCTGAACAGTTTGAAAATGAAATGAGATATGGGTTCCATTCTGTCCGTTAATTATAAAAAGAGTATTTAAGCTATTTTTTATAACCTAAGATAACATATATTGTCACGTAGCGTTTTTTGCGACTTGACATACAGGGTGTTACCAAATAAGTAGGAAAAAATTCAGGGGGTAATTCCTGAACCCATTTTAAGAAAAAAAGTTCCCATAAACATATGCCCGATAAGCCCCCTAAGGGCCCCCACTATTAACACGTTTTTTTTTTTAATTTTACAGAGGGGAAAATATTTTGAGTATTAAGATAAATCAAAAAGGTCCTGTAAAATTTTTTGAAAAAATTATTCTTTTCGAAATCAAAAACATATGATTTTTGGACACATGTACATATGAACTTTTTTTCTTAAAATGGGTTCAGGAATTACCCCCTGAATTTTTTCCTACTTACTTGGTAACACCCTGTATACCCCTTGTGCAAATAATTTAATATCCAATTTGGGGGTAGCTTTATTTTTTTGTATAATTTTGCTTTTTGGTACATGCTTTCGACTTAATTATTTAAATAAAAAGCGGTCTTGGGCTTTTGATCTTTGAATAATTGAGTCGTAAGCATTTTCCAAGAAAAATTTGACAAAAAAAGCTACCCCCAAATTATTTGATAAAATTGAATGCACTCGAGATATAACCTATGAATGTAGGATTCCATTTCGTGTCCACGTATAAAATACCTTCTGGTAGAAATTCGCAGGATTTTGGACAAAATGAATGCGTTTTCATTTTGTCCAAAATCCTGCGAATTGCTACCAGTATAACCTATAAATATTTTACAAGTTAGAACAATTTATTTTCGGCATTTAGTAATGGGCCATATTTGTTGAAACATTGGTTGGGATATCCAAGAATAAAGTACCATTAAAACAAAGTAGCGCCAATACGATGTTATTCTATGATATCCTTTGTTTAACAATTTATCAAGTAAACTCCTATTTGGTTTAACCATTGTTTAACATTAACTTATTCTATGACTTTTTGCCCATTTCACAGGAAGGTCTAAAATTTAAAAAGCTTTATTATCTGTGGTTAAAAATAGATTTTTGATATTGTGACATTTAAAACCGAAATAAAATTGTCAAAATGACAAAATGTAAGTTCCTGGCCATACTGTAAAGTGGGCAAAAAGTCAACCAATCAAAAGCTGCCTAGTATCGGCGTATCTTTTTATTAAGGATCTGTATCCAAAAATATTTGTCATACCACCCGTCGTTTACGATTTCTATAAATGACGGGTGGTATAACATGGATACCGCAACCAATTTTTTTACGAATATGACCCATTGAATGAAATAAATAAATATTGTCTTTATTGAAAAACTCAAGAGTTTCAACTGTTCAACAGGCGAGACTTAAAACAAGCTACTCTTACACCTAACCCGAAATAATAAAAAATTGTACTAACATTTGACACTCAATTAGTAGAGTTCAAAATTAAAAATCGCGAACTAAACAGTTTTCTTAATCTTAAATTTTATTTAATTATATTCTTTAGAAAGTTGTTACTTAATTTGTCATGTAAAAAAATTTTTAATCCTGTAAGAATTGGAGAAGCTTGCACGATCCTATATTTATATCTTAAAATAAATTCACTTAATATAATATAAAAGATGTCCTAGCTTCTGTAAGATGCAATCTAATTTTATTTATTTATTTGTAATAAAGTCTTATTTTTTAATTAGTAGTTTTTTTTAATAGAGCTAATTTTTTAAAATCTTAAAAGAAAAAAATTGTTTACGTAAACTCATGGCAAAGGTATCCAGTATGTTCTCACGCATGTTAGACCTACTTGAACAAGCATTCGTGACGTCATATGGCTGCTGTCACTTTCACTTTGTTCATCGGTAGAAACGTCAAAAGTCAAAACAAACTCTTCTTCAAATACATGTCAGATTTTGCTTTTATTGTTATTTAAAAAAAATGTGTCCCCTCTGTCCAGTTAGAGATAATAAATAAATTCCAGCAGGAGGTTCCAGTAGAGATATCTCAGGAACGGTTTGCAGTAGATTTATGAAATTTTAAAAAAAATTCTACTCTGTTTTATATTTGGAATTTAATTTTTTTAATTTTACACATAGGTTAATAGGGTGCCCGTTTATTATTTATAAATTTATTTTTTTAGGATTATGACAACCGGAATAAGAAAAATTATATTTTTTCGAGATTTTTAAAAGAAACACCTTACACCATTTTTTTGCATAAAAGGGTGTAAAACAACATTTTTTTTTCAAATATGTAGCTATCCTTTTGTTTAAATGTTTTAGTTTAAAAATTAAAATATTTTTATAAAAGTTGCAGATATGCATAAGGAAAGCTACCTATTTAATAAAAAAAAATTTGTTTTACACCCTCCCATGCAAAAAAAAATAGGATTCTATTTAAAAATCTTGAGAAAATATCTAACTCGATTGTCATATTCTAAAAAAAAATAAATAATAAACGGGCACCCTCTTAACTTATGTGTAAAATTTCATTTAAAATGGACGGAAAATACTCAAGAAATAAAATACTTTTTAAAGGCTTATAAAAAATTTAAATTCAAATAAAGAAAAACTAGAGATTTTTTAAATGTACCATCGCGTTTATGCGCGCGAGCTGTTAACGACTTTGGCATTTTTAGGACACATTTTACCTACCAACAAGATCAAAAATGATCTTGAAAAATGTCTGCTAGAAATTTTAGGAGAAAGTAAAAAAAAAACGCGCTTAATTACGTAAAATAGGTATATTTAACAAAATCTTTGGAATGGTTTTAACAACTAAAATTACTTTATAAATTAATGCAAAGTAAATAAACGTTACGGTTTGGCATGAGAAATCTATTATGGATTACTGTATACTTTTTTTTTAATATTTGTACATAATTTGCTATGTATAATATAGGTTTATATTCCGAGTTAAAGCTCAGATGATTTAAATGTATCTCTTTGCGGCAGTACAATGACAACAGCAACACCCATGGTAATATGCCACAAACTGTGCAAATACTTATAATTTTCCACAGTCTGCAAGAACGAATAAATCACCAAGCCTAACGTAACTACGCCAATACCGGCTGGCAGATACACGTACACATAGCGTTTCTGAACAAACCACTGTCGGACCTTACGGAACTTAAGACCCCAACTAACAGCTAAAGTAATAACACCCGAGACGACAGGCACAACAATTACCCACAGGGCCGTTTTATTAATTGCAGTAAAAAAGGCTAACAATATTGCGCCTAGCATTTGCAATAGGGAAGTATAAATAAACGGTGTATCTGCGATGGCAACCATGGTGACCCATATTGACATCAAGGCACTGTAAAAGTCTCCAAATTGTAATGTACCAAGACGGGCAAGGCAGAAACTTATAATGTTGTCACCGGAGTCGCAGGAATGGTAGAAGGTTGAGAAGAAAAATGTTGAGAAGTAGACCAAGGACTCGGTGTAATATTTTCTTCGGTATGCCACGTAGGACGTGGGAAGGAAGATTAGGTTGCTGAGAACTAGGAGAAGTAACTCCAGAAGAAGTTCGCCGTAGGTTTTAGCTTGCGAACTATCTGAACAATCCCAACCTAAAAAATATAAACTTTATACAGGGTGTTTTCGAAAGTCGTTTTAATAATTTAACCCGAGATTCCTTACCCAAAAATAGTTCGATTAAGCCCCATTTACCTGTATCCAAAAGTGCACCGTTTTCGAGATACAGCCTGTATCCAAAACCAAAATTTTAATGTTTCTTTTCATTACTATTAAATGAAACAACATAGAAGAACAAAATTTGGTATAATTGTCTTCCTTTATGATCGACACAATGGTCGTAAAGAGAAACCCATAAATTTGTTACATAACCTCAAAATGGCACCTGCGCCTCCTCTTGGGGCATAACTTTTTTTGTATTTGAATTTTCAAAAAATAAATTGTTTTATCGTTTAATACGAAGACAAAATTATACCACATTTTTTTTGAAAAAACCAACCCGTTTTCAAAATTATTCACATTTCATAATTTCATGTTGCATTCTGGTTTTTGAAATATTTTTGCAATTTTTTTTTCTTGAGAACTTAAGCCTCTTATAAACTATGGTAAACAAAAAAAAACTAGAATTGGCCCCACAATAGGACACTGGGCCCCCTTTTTGGGGCACCTGACCCCTTTTTGGGGCTCATATTTTTTTTATTTGTAAAGAAAAGAATACTAGGCGTTTGAAGATTTTATTACAGAAAAAGTACATCATTGTCATCACATAAAGTTCGGTGCCCCAAAAGGGGGCCCAGTGTCCTTTTGTGGGGCAAATTTAAATGTTTTTTTTGTTTACGCTAGTTTATAATAGTTTTAAGTTTTCAAGAAAAAAAAATGCAATAATATTTCAAAAGACCCCAAAAAGGGGGCCCGATGCTCCAAAAAAGGGGCCCAGTGTCCTATTGTGGGGCCAATTCTAGTTTTTTTTGTTTACGCTAGTTTATAATAGTTTTATGTTTTCCAGAAAAAAAAATTGCAAAAATATTTCAAAAAGTAGAATGCAACATGAAATTATGAAACGTGAATAATTTTGAAAACGGGTTGGTTTTTTCAAAAAAAATGTGGTATAATTTTTTCTTCGTATTAAACGTATCTTACCGATAAAATAATTTATTTTTTGAAAATTCAAATACAAAAAAAGTTAAGCCCCAAGAGGGGGCACAGGTGTTCCATTTTGAGGTTATGGAATAAATCTATGGGTTTCTCTTTACGACCATTGTGTCGATCATAAAAAGTAAGACAATTATACCAAATTTTATTTTTCTATGTTATTTCATTTAATAGTAATGAAAAAAAACATAAAAATTTTGGTTTTGGAAAACAGCCTGTATCTCGAAAACGGGGCACTTTTGGATACTGGTAAATGGGGCTTAATCGAACTATTTTTGGGTAAGGAATCTCGGGTTAAATTATTGAAACGACTTTCGAAAACACCCTGTATACCACCGCGAACATACATTATAAGTCTAATGGAGCGTATTCGTACAAAAATTGGTTGGGGTAACCTAGGAGATCTGTCATACCACACGTTGTTTCAAATGCTAACTGAAATTACTTCCTAATTTTATATTTTTATCAAATATAATGCTAATATACCAAAAAACAACAAATTTTCGGTTTAAAACATTCTATGTACCATCTAAAAGGTTTGTATAAAATTTATAGAGTGTTTTACATCTTTAATTCTTTATAATAAGGTAAAAAAAAAGGATTTCGCATTAAAAGTAGCTTTGTAAATTATGTCCTTTTTTACCTAATTATGAAGAATTGAAGTTGTAAAACACTCCGAAAATGTTATATAAACCCTTTAGCTGATACGTAGAATGTTTTAAATCGGCAGTTTGTTGTTATTTGGTATATTACCGTTATATTTCATAAAAATATTTGTAAAATTCGGAAGTAATGTCAGTTAGCATCTGAAACGACGGGTGGTTTGACAGATCTCGTAGGTAACCCCAACCAATTTTGTACAAATACGCTCCATTGACAACTTATGGATGCCTAAAAATAGCATAAACGGATAATTTTCTTTTTAAATTGTGTCAATATACTAACAGTGTCACTTTAATTAATTCATAGGTTGTTGATGTTATTCTCATTTGCATAGCGTTTTTTTAAATGTACGATCCAAAGAAATATATTTAAAAAGCTAAAGACATACCTCTGTACTTATTGTGGCAAATACATGTAGAATAAATAAACCCATTAAAAAACACGTAGGCACATTGTCCATTAACTCCACACTCCCCAAGCACGCAGGGATACGAGCTTAAATCAAACACCACTTTAACGTCACATGCTTCCTTGGACCTTATACAAGGCCCATCACAATCGCATCCGACGCAAACTGGATTCTGCAAAACTTCCTTTTTACATTTTACCGAGCAGTTACAGTTCTCGCTGACAGGTTCGTCAATGCATTGATTGTCGCATGCACTTTTGCAATTGACGTATTCTAATTGGCAGTTGGACGAGCAGTTGCATGGCACGCATGGGCCGCAATACGCCTTGAGAGTTGCGAACCATTGACCGGATTCAGGGAAGGGTATTAAGATCGACGAGTTATCGTCCTTTTTATCTATTTTAATAGGAGCTATACGTGATGTTTTGGCTTGTGGACTGACGCACTGGTTTGGCCATGTTGGTATCTCATAGGTGTGTCTACTTATGCAACCTAAGACTGTCATCATTTGATTTGTAGGGTTTATCTTAATGCCTGTTTTTGATTTAGTTACATTCGGTTTAAACTCCACGCTGTATTGCAAAGTTCCGCCGATGTCACTGAAGCTGCTAAGCATAAACTTTAGCATTGAGAATCCTAAAAATAATAAAATGTTAGAATCCAAAATTTTACATACAGAGTACCCTATGGAAACTTTTTAAATTTCACTTTACCAAGTTGGTATCGTGGAATTTGCCAACAAATTTCCATAGGAACCTAAAAATATATTCAAAAAAATATTCACTTCACTTGTGGTATATCTACTGATTATTTCATTTATATGTCAAATTAGAGATTTATGCCAAAATTTGAAGCATTTTACTGCGAATTATACTGGAAATCACCCGTTGGCACCAGCCTGAGATGAAATATCCCGTTGGCAAGCACTGACAGCGAATTAATTTACCTGGATAGAAGTCAAAGTTATAATTTTTTGTTATTTGTCAAAAATTGTTCTTTTGGTTAGTCGTATTTAGTGTTTAAATTAAATTAATATTATATTTTTGGGTAAGTAGTATTTATAAATAAAATAATCGTGTCGAATAGTCCTCGTGCTCTTGATAAATTTTCGATTTTAAAAGAACTCGTGCTTGTTGAATACGCAATGTCCCTTAAAAGTAAGGGTGTTTTCTTTGAATTATTCACCTCGTGCTTTACACTCGGTAAATAATTAGACAACACCCTCACTTTTGCGGGACATTACCATGCAACAAGCACTCGTTCATTTAATAATCTAAAATTCATAGAGCACACGTAAGTACTATTACTACTGAACATTTTGTACTTACCATCACTTGTTAAGTTAAGTGAGACGGGCATTAAATCTTCAAACTTGGTATTCTCTATATCAAAGACGTAAAGGAAGCTCTCCGAACTAGATTCTTTAAGCAAGTCATACTCTTTAAAAGGAACAACATTTGCCGCATTGCTAGAGTCTGTCATTTTACACTTAGCGGTTTTGTACAAGCTATCAGTCCCAGTGTCCATGCCTTCACATGAATTAATTTCCTTTAAAAATCTAATAGACAAAACAGCTGATTGTGACGCCCCTTCTGAACTTAATTCAATGTAATACCAGTAATTCTCTACCACTTTAAATTTCTTATTTTGTTTTCCTTTTAAGGTTTCTTTAAAACTAAAACTGTCGTTTCTGGGCACTGTATGTGTATTATATCGAAACCGAATATTTCCGTTAGCTGGGACATCTGTGCGTATGTAAACAAAATCAATGTTTGAGGGCACTTGAAACTTATAGTATAGAGATTGATTAGAAAGGTTTACTTTGAATTCCTCGTTTTCTATTATTGTAGTTATTCGTTTTTGCTTGGAAATGTAAAGGGAGATGTCAACAAATGCTCCACATTTTGGAGTTAATCCTAAAATAGAAAAGCGAATTAGACGAGAAATTGTTAACTTACTTAAATGCTAACTCCATAAAAAAAGTCACATAGAAACACATCAAAAGTTCCAAAACCACCTGAGAACTTCATATAGTTTTCATGTGCTTCTAAAGTTTTCTGTTTTTTAATAAAGTTCTATGCGACCTTTTTAATGGGGTATAGCCATGCTTGTGGTGAATTTTGGATAAAAACAATTTACAATGAATTCTGGCATTTAATTCATAAAACAATTTTTTTAATTTTTCAATTTTAAAGGTATAAGGTTTTACGAACTAAATGCCAAAATTTGTTGTCAATTTTTTTAGCTTTATAGTTTATATAAACGATAGATGAGTCTCGGACCTCACAACTATCATCTTGAGTAAGTAAGTACCTTGTTGCTTAATGGGGTCTTTGCTTGGGTCCGTATACGATAAAAAAGTTGCAATAAAATAATTCCCAGGCACTGGTGAAGTAATATTAATATACTTGGCTATCTTATTTGTTTGTGTAGTAAAATTATACAGTTTTTGTCTTGAAACATCTTTAAAAAGTTTGGAAAATGTTGCATTGTCAGGATTTATCACTGGGTAGGCCCCTTCTTTCATGTATATGGAAATATCCCTTGGCGAACAGCCTATAAATAAGAAAACATGTTTTAATACAAGCGGTGCATTTTTTTTGTCAGAGGAGGATGCTTTTAAAAGATGAAAATAAAGAACATTTAACAAGGATTTAAATTTATGCTTTTGCGTTTTCTTGCATCGGAAGAAACTTTCATAAACTTCTAAAGTCTGCGGTTGCGAAGAAATTTATGACACAAAACAAAATAATCCGTAAAATATAACGGAACGTATTCGTACAAAAATTGGTTTGGGTGACCTAGGAGATCTGTCATACCACCCGTCGTTTCAGATACTAACTGACATTACTTCTGAATTTTATATTTTTAAATTAAATATAAAGCAAATATACCAAAAAACAACAAATTCTTGGTTTAAAACATTCTACGTACCAGCTAAAAGGTTTGTATAACATTTACGGAGTGATTTACAACTTCAATTCTTCATAATTAGGTAAAAAAGGGCATAACGACTCATTTACAAATGTACCTTTAATGCAAAGTACGTGCATTTAAAAAATGCGGATTATTTTAAACATTCACGGAAATCCTTTTGTAAATGAATCATAATTTCTTTTTTTTACCTAATTATAAAGAATTAAAGATGTAAAACACTCTCTAAATGTTATACAAACTTTTTAGATGGTACATAGAATGTTTTAAACCAGCAGTTTGTTGTTTTTTGGTATATAAGCTTTATATTTGATAAAAAAATAAAATTCAGAAGTAATGTCAGTTAGCATCTGAAACGACAGGTGGTATGACAGATCTCCTAGGTTACCCCAACCAATTTTTGTACGAATACGCTCCATTATCTTCTAGTGGGTGATTTCTTTGGGCAGCCTTTAAAGTATGCTTATACGGGGTGTCTCAAAAAGGTCGCCCACGGACCCTAAGACGTGGTAGAGGAACACAAACGATATACAAAATCAGTAGCGAAAATTTTTTGTGGGGCCCCATTTTAAAAATATGGGGCTGCGAAGTTAGCAAAGTTTGGCAACACTGTTAGATAAAATCTGCTTAGTTAAAAAAAAATCTAGTAGGTAAGCAAACGTGAAACTTCAACTTGACATTAGGAAATAGGTTAATGTTTATAATTAATTTTAAAAATACTAAATGGTTAAAATACCTTAATTTTAGACTCCTTTGGTTATAAAATGTAACAAATCAATAAAATCATAATGGAAATTGTTAAAAACTAATGTATGTTTGAAATAACAACAAAACTGTTTAAAGTTACGGTCATAACAAAATAAGTTGCGACTTTTCTGACATCAATTATTGTTTTTTTACGAGGTTCTTCATTCAGGGAATTATTGTAATTCTGCATTGAGGCTTACATGAGAACGTACTGCATTCAAATCAAAGAAATCCCCACTAGGTTCAAATATTACAAATTTCTGATGGTGGCTGCTCCAAACTAAACACCTTTACTGCTCTATTTTCACAGGAATTTTGGGGCACTTTTATTAAGTGTTCTTGGGAGGCACTTTAGATTCGAATTACCATATTTTTGTTAGTAACAGAAACCCTTTGAAAAAACTTGGATCAAAAATTGACGCAAACAATAAATTAATGACACTTATCACTGATGATGAATAAAATTTATGTTCAGTTTCCCAGTTACGAGCATGGCAACTTTAATCAAAATTAGAAGGTAAGACAACGTTGTCGCATAGATTTTGGGGTAAAACTATGAAAATTAAAATTAAATACTTATGGAAACTAAACTTTATTAGACCGAAATTTTGCAATAAATAACTAGTTTAAGACCCTGGCTTTTAATAATTAAGTAAATTATGTTTTATTATTAGCTAAGTAAGGTGCTATAAGGGTGCAAAGTTTGTACCTTTAAAACCTCATATCTTTGGAATGGGGCACCACAAAAAATTTTCGTTACTGATTTTGTATATCGTTTGTGTTCCTCTACCACGCCTTGGGGTCCGTGGGCGACCTTTTTGAGACACCCTGTATACTAACTGCTTACTTTATTTATTTGAAGCTTCGGAATAGAATACTGTTGATTAACTTACCAAAAAACGATAAGCCAATTTCATCTGGAATAAATTTAATGGACGCAAAACTAGTATCTTCAGGAATAATAATTCTAGTAGTCACAATATCCACATAGGCTGTGTATTTTTCCAAAAAACTAGTCCTTATCTTAGTAATAAGGCTTACATCTTCAGTATTTTCTTTTGCGTACAATACTGTTATAAGCCAAAAATCAATAAATAATGCTTTAAAAAACATCTGTAAAAAACAATGAAACATTTTAGTTTGTTATGTGGAATATTAGCCAGCAACTACCAACCTTAATTTAATTTTAGAATTCATCCGGCTCACTATTTAGATTAATTTATTTTGAAGTGGTTTATTATAAGATATGAGGGTAATTTACCATTTGTTTAGTGAGTCTTTGTTTGAACAAATTGGGAAATAGATCAGGTTTAGGCACATCACAGAAACTTCTTGGAAAAAAACGTGTTTAAGGTACGCAAAAAGGTTTATCAATACTGTTTGGTATTGAATTGTATTTGGCGGGATGGTTTTTTTGTTTAGTTTAATTTATTAAACAAAAATAATTATTAAAATAAGCATTTAATCATCGCATACCATCTATTTTGCCAAACGTCATCGCTTTCGCTTATGACTTTTGTTGTTTGTTTGTTTGGATTTGACTTTGACGTTAAAAACGAGATCCTACAGAACCGGCTGGCGGACCAATACAATATATACTGATCCGAAAGGGTGACGGTCACGGCACCATTCTTCACCTACATCACATTTCATACTTCTACCCATTTCCATCACCATAGATGTGATTAGATCATAGACATAGTATTTTGAAAAAACCAACCCGTTTTCAAAATTATTCACATTTCATAATTTCATTTCACCGGACTTTAAATGATGACAATGATGTATTTTTTCTGTAATAAAATCTTCAAACGCCTAATATTCTTTTTTTACAAAATAAAAAGATATGTGAGCCCCAAAAAGGGGGCCCAGTGTCCTATTGTGGAGCCAATTCTAGTTTTTTTTGTTTACGCTAGTTTATAAGAGTCTTAAGTTTTCAAGAAAAAAAAATTGCAAAAAGATTTCAAAAAGCAGAATGCAACGTGAAATTATGAAATGTGAATAATTTTGAAAACGGGTTGGTTTTTTCAAAAAAAATGTGGTATAATTTTTTCTTCGTATTAAACGTATCTTACAGATAAAACAATTTATTTTTTAAAAATTCAAATACAAAAAAAGTTATGCCCCAAGAGGGGGGCGCTGGTGTCTCATTTTGAGGTTATGGAATAAATCTATGGGTTTCTCTTTACGACCATTGTGTCGATCATAAAAAGTAAGACAATTATACCAAATTTTGTTTTTCTATGTTGTTTCATTTAATAGTAATAAAAAAAAACATAATAATTTTCGTTTTGGAAAACAGCCTGTATCTCGAAAACGGTGCACTTTTGGATACAGGTAAATGGAGCTTTATGGAACTATTTTTGGGCAAGGAATCTCGGGTTAAATTATTGAAACGACTTTCGGAAACACCTGTAGATACAAAATACTTTATTTTTCTTATTCAAATTTATTTTTCTTATTTGTAGTAAATAAGGTAAATATGTTCTAACGCTTACGGATCACATGATCCATTGATCATTACGATTGGTCTAGTTCGGATGATGATTCAATGGATCCTGTGATCATTAAAATTAATAAAATAGCCCTAGTAAACCATACTTAAATTTATGATCCAAAATTTTTTTTCAACAATTCTTTTCTTTAAGATACCTACAGTGTGTTCAATTTCAGAGTAGCCACCCCCTATATCTTTGTTAATATAGCAAATCCATTTTTAAGAAAAAACAGGTCGATTTAGTTACGGAGGGGGACATCTAAAAAATATAAAATTTATTTTTTTTGTTTAACCCTCCACCATCCAGTCGCCTTAACATAAACATTTTAAATTACAACCCCTATCTTGCGATACCTCATTTCAAAGAAAATAAAATAAGCTGTACGATAACGTCAAAAAAATCAAAATCGGTTTGTACTCCTTATCGAAATAGCAAAGGTTCCTTTTTCTGACGATAACTTTGTAACGATTTGTGATACTTACCTTAAACAAAATATAAACAAGAACGGGTTAGGTTGGTGTTTGCTTTAAAACTATACTCTTCGCAAATATTCGTGTGAGTATTACTTTTTTTATAAAATGTAAACATTTTATTAAATACTCTTCGCAGTGGTGAGCAAATAATAAGAAAGTTTTTGTTTATAATTGTCACCAATTAATTTTTCCACATAAAAATAAATAAAAAAGTTAAGTTTCAAAGCAGCGACACTGGGATTAGAACCGACGCGACGTCCTTACGGTATCGATTCGAACGATCTGCTGCCTAACGTATTGAGCCATTGAGTTATGTGTCAAACGCTTCAGCCATACAGTACTAAAGCTTCGTGTTGTGATAATTTTACAAAAATATATTTTTTTGTCTAAATAAGTAGATTTAAAAATTAAATTACAGTGCATTAAGGTAGATAACAAATAATATTTACTTTTATTGAGTAAATAAATTTTTTTTATTTAAAAATAATCCAAGTACGATTTGTTTTGTATTTAGGGGTGCTCTCAACCCCACAGTTATTACCCAATTTTTTTCAAAAACAATAGGGCTCTTCCTCTTGACACATTCGATTTTTCCTGAAAATTTGAGCTGGATTTGCCCTTTGGTTCTTAAGATATCGTGTACACAAGAAATCGTGACAGACACCAGACAGACAGACGGACGGACGGACAAAAAATGAAATTCTTAAAAAATCATGAAACGCACGAATCTGCAAAAATTTTTGCTCTACGACGAAAATTGACGATTTTAGGATTTTCTGATCGAATTTATAATACTCTTCGACTTTGTCTGCGAAGAGTATAATAATACACTACAAAAAATTCCAACTTCTGGCAAAAAAAATTTTTTTTTTACCCCAACTTAAGGGGTAATTTTTTTTTGTTTTTATTTTTAAAAGACGAGGGGTCATGTTATATATCATTTTGAAGGTATTTTTATTTTCCATACAATGGTTGTAACAAATTAAAATTTAATTTACTTTTTATTTTTTTTGACGACGTTTTATAAAAATGAAAATAAAAAATAATTTTTGAAAAATATTTTACTTCATAAAATGTTTAAATTGGGCACAGTTACTAACTTAACCGAGGGGCTATTTATTAAATAAAATAAGTGTCCATTTTTCTAGTAATTTGCAATTTGCTAGAAATTTGTTGTGGAATTTGCTTGAAGTTTGTGTAATTAGTGCACATTTTTTTTTTTCATTGAATTGACCCTCGAGCTAAAGGGTAATAAGCATCTGTTTTAAATTTTCCAAATTAGTTTTTGTAGTGTCTCCATATTTTTCGTTAAGTTGGAGTAAAAAAAATTTTTTTTTTATGCCAAAAGTTAAATTTTTTTTTTAAGTATTATCTTAATTTTGTTTTAGGCATTCAGCTTATTTTTTTCTCTTTGAAATGAGGTATCGCAAGAAAGGTGTTGTTATTCAAAATTTTGATATTAGGGTGGCTGAATGGTGGAGGGTTTAACAAAAAAAATCTATTTTATATTTTTTAGATGTCCCCCTCCGTAACTAAATCGACCTGTTTATTCTTAAAAATGGATTTGCTGTATTAACAAAGTTATAGGGGGTGGCTACTTTGAAATTGAACACAATGTATAACATATTTAAAAGTTTTTAGTTTTACTCTTTTGGAGTTAAATAACTTATAGGTCCATCCTTTTTAATTATTTCTTTTTTTGTCTTTTCATCAGAAAGATACAAAGTATTTGTAAAAAATTGCACCCATCCAGGATTACAAATCTTGCCTTGGATATCTAGGCCAACATATAGGGTTTCAGATATTTTTTTGAATTCTGGAAATGGAATGTACGGCTGTGTAAAACCTCCCTTAATGGCTGTCTCAGGCATTGTTGATTTTTCTTAAAAAAAACCAGCTTGTTAAAATACTACAAAAATGTATTTTTCCCCCTAAAGGCCCCCTTCAATTTTTAATAGGTATAGGATCACGGTAAAACTGCACCAAATTTTGCAACTAAGTGTCAAATAAGGTTTTAAAAAGACTTTTGCTCGGATTTTTGTAAACAAATTTCGTGAAAAAATGTCACACCCTAAATAACCCCCAAAAAGTAATAATCAATTACTTAGGATTTACACCAAAATTTGCAAATAGATTCAAAATAAGGAGCTAAAAATATTTCTTAATACATTTTTTTTTAAATGTCTATCCCTGTACCTATACAGAGTGCGTGTCTGTCGATCAACAGGTCAGGCAATCAACATGTCTCTCGATCAACTGTGTCTCTCTATCAATAGGTCTGCTAATCAACGCTTTGTGGCATACACCCTGTATAGCTGTAGAGTGGGGTTTAAAGAAGGAAGGTGTGGCATACACCCTGTATAGCTGTAACCTATTGTATAGCGTGTACAGTTGTAGAGGTGGTAGGCTAATAGTAAATTAAGCAATTCTAATAATCAGTAATGAGTCAGTAATTAACATCGACACTTGAATGTATTTATCAGAAGTTCCCTAAAATAAATACCTTGTACCTGATGACGACTTATAATTTAACGCCCTAAATACCAAAACCTTTACATGGCGATCCTGCCAGGATTGATTCTGCATCGTAGTGATTCTGTATCGTAGTGATTATGCATTGAATTGATCCTGTCTAAATTAAGTGCGACATAATGGGTTCCAAATCATCTAAGCAAGCAGAGGTTACCGACACGGGCGTGGTAAAATCAAATTTCATTGTCCAAGAACAGGCCATTACTCTTCCCCATGACGTAAGAGTTTTAATGTACGTCCTTACCGTATCGGTCCTGATTTTGGTGTTTCTCAAGATCAAAAAGGCTCATCGCCGAGGGTTGAAAAGAGACTTAACCAGAAGCGTAGTGTTTAGAACGCAATCTGGCGATCTTAAATAGAGTGCAAAGTGCAAAACACCAAGGGCCCTGAGAATTTTTACTCGGGTCATATCCTATCGTTCAATTGGAATTGGAATTGGATTTGGATTTGGAATTGGATTTGGAATAGCTGCTGACGAGTCAACGCCACACCCAGGTTATACGTAAGAGGTTCAACGGCACCACGGGTATGTTACTTTACATATACTTTTTGCTGACGCGGTTAGTGCAACGAACACATACTTTTGCTGACATTTCGATTTAGTTTTATTTGTTATTTCATAATTTTAAAAGAGCGTATTAAAAATTTTAAAATGCAATGTTTTTTTTTGCAAACAATTTTTTATAATTTAAGAATTTGTACATATGTCTGTAGTTGTAAGAAGGGAAGAGATCCTTCAAGCACTAAATAGGTACAAGAAAACTATTACCAACGAATCTAAACGCGTTCTTAAAAGAAATGTACCAAAATCTCAACAAGTAAGAGACGAGGTCAGAGACAACTTGGTTACCTATTATAACAAATTCACTAATCTCTTAGCAAAAGCTTGGGCTTCCTTAAACGAAGATTCGCTAAATATAGCTAAAAAATTATTTACTAGCATAAGAGATAAAGTGATTAGGGCATTCCAGGTACTAGGCGTTGTTTATAAGGTTCCATCGTCGTGCTTACAAGGGATAAATTCTGAGATCATTGACGAAAATCTTATTCTTAGTGAGGAAGAAGAAGAAAAAGTTCCTCAAGAACCAAAAACCGAACTCCCTACAACAATGGCACTAACAAAAATAGAATTTTTTAATTTTGCCAGCAAGATTTTGCCCAACGAGTTTGATGGATCGGCAGATAGGTTGCAATCCTTTGTTGATGCTCTCGTCTTATTAGATGCTAACTCAGACGGTCACGAGGACAATGCTAAAGCATATGCCAGAACAAAGCTGACAGGAAAAGCACGTGACCTTATCTCAGATGGAGATACACTTGTACAAATTATCAACAAACTTAAAACGGGCTTGAAAACCGAAAGCTCACAATTAGTTTCGGCCAAACTTTTAGCCGTTAAGCAAGGCAATAAAGATGCTAGTAAATATGCAGGAGAGGTAGAATTACTAGCATCAAGCCTTAAAAGGGCTTTTATTAACGAAGGAGTACCAGTAGCCACCGCAGAGACCTTCACTACAAATGCAACAGTGAAAACTCTGGTGAAAAATTCTGCCTCTGAGAGGACCAAGTTGGTTATGGAGGCAGGACAGTTCTCAAATAGCCAAGAGGCGCTAACCAAGTTTATAGGCGTTAGCGCGGAGCACAATGAGGCTACAGTCCTCTTCGCGGGACAAAGTAATTATCGTGGATTTCGCGGGGGATCAAGAAACTACGGTCGAGGTAGGCAGTACAACTCACAATACAACAACAATAATGATAACTACAATCATTATAACCAAAGAGGTCACAATCAGGTCAGCTCATCTAACCGAGGGCAAAACCGCAGACACAGAAACAGGGATAACAATCGCGGTAATAATCCGAGAAGATTCGTGGGAGCCTACGAGTCTGAGAGTCCTCAGGGAAACGAGAGGGACCCCCAACAAGGTCCATTGGGGGCTCAGTAAATATTTTTAATTTGGATCTTGCACTTTCTAATTTTATTTCTGTCCACACCAAAATGACAGATCCCCCCCCCACTCTTGCCCCTCCTAAATGTTATTCTGACAACTTGGCAACACCGCACTAGGGGCTGTCGATGTTTTGTTGCCTTATACTAATACTGCAATCTAAATAGTATATGGAAACCGTATTAATAATTAAATTGTTGTGATGGTAGAGCTGCCCATGATAAAAGTAGTATTGTTTTAGCATTTATTTGAAGGAAACAAACGTTTTTGAAATGGCAACGACGCTCGTATCTTTAGTGCAGAAGGAGTAGCTCATTTGTTTATATTTTAATTTTAGCAGCAAAACTTAACATAACCTACCTAACCTAGTGTTCCCTAGTGGAAAAATGTCCCCCAGTGCTTTTATAAAAGTCTGTCTAAAGCCCTGAAATATAAAAAAACATGTGCTGGGTACTTGGCACGTTGCTGGCTTAGAATTTTGTCTTTTGCATAAAATAATTTATTTTGCGAACTCTAGTATGAGAAGTCAGATAAGAATACATTCTTACAGGTTTAAAAGCAACAAAGAGAACAAACGTAAGTAAGGAAGAGATAAAATGCAACGATGCCAACTCAGCATTACTAAATTTAGAAGAGGGAAGAATGGGAGGAAAATGGGTGGTCCGTTGATTGGCAGACCTTTTGATTTTGTGACCTATTGATTGGAAGACACGTTGATTTAAAGACCTGTTGATCGATGTACCTGCTCCCCCTTTACAGGGAAACTGGAGGTGTTTTTGACTATTAATTAAGCTTCAGTTAAAAATATACTATTGCGATCAGAGCAATTTATGAAATACATTTTACCTATTGAATTGACTTCAACAACTTTTCCTCGAAAATTGCATAAAACTTGATAGTTTTCCCTTGGGCTTGCGGCTCCTTCCCATGGGATCCAAGCATTTTTTTGGCCTTCGATCAATTTTCCTGGTATCAACCCGTCTTTATATGTGCTCCGAATTATGTACACTTTTTTCCCATCCTCATTTACTCCACCTAAAATATTTTGATAACTCAGGTTCACAAAAACTCGTAAAAGTTCCTCATAAAAATTGGTAAAGTTACCCTCCAATTCTTAAATTAAATATTTTTAAGGGCAATAAACGAGGTCGCTTTGTACTCACACAATACCTACAACAGTGGTAAAGTGGGAACTAAAGTTCGGTCGTAGCCGTAATAAGAAAAATCAAGGTCTTCAACACGGCCTCTTATTAACGTTCCTAAAAAATTGTCTTACAGGAATAGGCTCCCGGAGGAATTATTCCGCTAGTGGAAGGTACCCATTTAAATTTGTTATTCCCTTCCAGCTCAGCTTCCTCTTTGAAATATGGCTTGACCATCGAAGACAACATGTCTATTCCTGTATCCGCAGAAGTACTAATTTCACTTGAATTGACGGCAACCATATGAAAGGTTTTCTTTGTATCTTTATTTGGAATGGACATTATAGCTGGTGAATTTACATTTAGCGAATGAAGATTAATACTCTCTGACGACCACTTTATCTATAAATAATTAATTTATTATGTAACAGATAATCATCTTAATTCTTTTGCGTTTTTTAGTTAAAACGCAATCACAAAGAAAAAAGACTTAATCATGGTCTTATAATTAGCTAGGTTCCAAAAATGTGCATATTTATTTGGATATTAGTATTTGGTGCTAAAGCCCCCTTTAATTCGTAATACTAGATCATGAAGGACCTACAACAAATTTTGCAAAATAGACACCAAATTTTCGTGAAAAAAATTTTCCCAAAAAAATGCCTTTATCCCCTAAATGGCCCCAAAATGAGTAATATTTACCACGTTGGATTTATACAAAATTTTGGAATTAGAAATCGCTACACACTTGTATTGTACCCAGCGGACGGGAGTTATTTAGGTCGTGAATAAAAAAAATCGGTGATCAATAGTATATTACTACCGTGGGTGAAAAGGGTTTCATTTCTGTCGAGAGAAAAAGATAAACCATTTCTCGAGACAAAAAGAAATATTCCACCGAGGTTAGTATACTATTTTATTTAAGTTTATGTTTAATTTTAAAAAGCTTTAATTTTGCAAATTTATATTATTCATTGTTAACATCTTAGTTAACATGATTATTTTTTTTAATTTATTACCTTGGTAACAATTGTTTGACATCGATGTAAAAATTAATTTTAAAAACGGCCCGATAAAAAAAGTTGAAAAATTCAAATTGAAAACGGCTACAACATATTAAAAATTTATTAATTTTAACCGGGTCCACTGGGCCAAATGCATGCAACAAAAAAAAAATACTGAAGGTTGTTCATGCGCAATATGCGCGTTATGATTGGCCGATGTCGAATCCAAACACGAATGGATTCGTTATCTCAGAGAATAGAAAGTACCTGCAAATAATGTGCACTTACACAAAATTGTCCTGTTTCTGGAATATTGACAATTTTTATGGGAATCGTCGACATATCCATTGTGTCTTTGAAAAAGGCTGCTTGCATTTTTGATTGGTACCCAAAAACTAGTAAGTAATAAGGCTGATCTATTGGATTCTTTGCTGATAATATAACAGCAACATTGTTTTGATTCGGCAAGACTGACAGACATGACAACTCCATTAAATTTAAAAAATTATGTAGTTCTTCCTTTATTATAATTGGGAATGGTGTTGTTGTAGTTGTCGGTGTTGTTGTTGTAGGCTCAGTGGTAGTAGTTGTCGGTGTCGTTGTTGTTGTAGGCTCAGTGGTAGTAGTTGTCGGTGTTGTTGTTGTTGTAGGCTCAGTGGTAGTAGTTGTCGGTGTTGTTGTTATTAATGTAGGCTCTGTGGTTGTAGTTGTCGGTGTTGTTGTTGTATGCTTTGTTGTTGTTTTAAGAATTGCAGACGTTGTTGATTTATGTGGTATTTTTGGGTACTTTTGTATAAAGACATTTACATGATACTTATAACAATGCCTCTTCGTTGAAACTGTTGGCATAATAATTATGTTAGAATTAGAAAAACAACCTTAGTTTAACGCATCTATCGTCATCCCTCCGAAATAAGAACCCTTTTTTGCAACGGAATTTGTTGTTCTAATGATTAATGAGTTTCATAATTTTTCATTTAAAAAACATATTATGTTTCATTCTTTTTAGGGGGTTGCAAACAAAGTTTCGAAATCAAAGGGACCTATGAAACATTTTATTAAGTTTGCAAAACTTATTTTTTTAAGGGTCTGTTCATAATCATAAATCACTTTGAATTGTTTATTGTTTATCTATTATTTTTTATTTTAAAAGATAATTAAATGTGTGCAAATCCCATCTACTTGTTCATAAAAAGAACTTTAACTTTAGTCACTTAAGTATATATAATATAGGGTTACAAGCATTATTAGTTTTTAAATGAAACTGATTTAAATGAATGAAAAAAATTTTCATGGATTTGGTTAAATTTGTGATTGTTTAACTTCCAAATACGAATATAAAGTTAATACTAAACGTTTTTATAAACATGTAGATTTTGCTAAAGTCACTCAAAACAGTAAACAATAAACAGGAAGGTAACAATAATAAAGTCAAAGCCGCATTTATAAACCCACTATAATATTTCCTACGTAAAATTTACCATGGGTCTTTAAGCGCTTATATCTTGAAGATAACAGCCACATATTAACGAAAAAAATGTGGTCGAATTACATTTTTATAATCAATTTAATTTCACAATTTCAAAATTTTTATGAAATGAAGCTGACAACAACGTCAATAAAATCTTATGCAAAAGTGTATAATCAAGGTTCATAGATGGGATTTTTAGATTTATTTTCCTAGACTGTGTTGCCGAATTTATGCAACTTTGTTTGCATTTTTCTCGATGAATATAACAGACGGATTTTTGTTGATAATTTTCTAGGTATCCCTGAGAATGCCCCAAGAGCGTACTATCGCGTTTATGCGCCATTTTTTGGACATTCTGTATATGAGAATTTTTTCTTAAGCCACGCTCTAATAAATTGTAACGATCAAATGCCACTACTTCCTCTGTGCAGTTATCCTATCGCTATACAGGATGGACCATTTATTTGGTACCTTAGACGTACATGGAGAACAGAAACTTGAAATTTGGTTTGCATAATTTTGAAATAATGATCCATCTTTTAAAAATATTTTCATAATTTTACAACTTCCGGTTTAACCGGAAGTTGGCGTAACTATCTTATTTTACATGGAACACCCTATTTTTTCTTATTTATTTGGATTCTCCCTTCAATTAGGGTAAGTATACCGTTAAAACCCCATCTCAAATGTTAACAGTTTTTTTACAAAAAATTATTTAAATTTTTTTTTTCATTTGCAAACATTTTGAGAAAAATTTATTTCTTGATAACGAAAAAAGATTTTGGAATACAATTTTTACCATTTCTTAGCGTAAGAAGGCTCAGTGTTTTTCAAAAGAAAATAACCCAAAAATTTCAAACCGGAAGTGAAAAATTTAAGATTCAATTTGAAGAAATTCAAAGTGATTTTTCTTAAAGAAATTAAATGGTTTCTTAAGCTTAATTAATGTAATTTTGTAACCCCTTTTGATTGGTATTAGGGTTCCCTATACCTATTTTCAACCTTTTTCGAAATATTGAATAATTTTTTTTTAAGTATTTTAATTTTTTGATGTTCTGTTATCTAGCACAGAATGATTATTTTTCTATTTCGATGCCTCAGTTTTGACATTTTACAACTAACTTAAACCGTTTTAATCAAAAACCGAACGTTTTGTGCTGAACCATAGAACATAAAAAAATTATAGTATTTTTAAAGAAATTATTTAATATTTCGAAAACGGTTGAAAATAGGTATAGGGAACTCTAATACCAATCGAAAGGGGTTACAAAATTACATTAATTAGGCTTAAGAAACCATACCAGTTATATTTAATTTTTTCAAGAAAAATTACATTGAATTTCTACAAATTGAATCTTAAATTTTTCACTTCCGGTTTGAAATTTTTGGGTTATTTTCTTTGAAAAACACTGAGCCTTCTTACGCTAAGAAATGGTAAAAATTGTATTCCAAAATCTTTTTTCGTTATCAAGAAATAGATTTTTCTCAAAATGTTTGCAAATGAAAAAAAAAATTTAAATAATTTTTTGTAAAAAAAAGGTTAACATTTGAGATGGGGTTTTAACGGTATACTTACCCTAATTTAAGGGAGAATCCAAATCAATAAAAAAATGGGGTGTTCCATGTAAAATAAGCAAGTTACGTCAACTTCCGGTTAAACCGGAAGTTGTAAAAGGATGAAAATATTTTCAAAAGATGGATCATTATTTCAAATAAATTCTTAGTAGTAGCAGTTCGTTTCGTCTCTCGCTTAAAATCATCATAATTTATTAAATACAAAGTATAATTGTACAAAAGTTATATCATTGTGTAGATAAGAAAAAGTGCATTTTGAAAATAGTAAACATAGACTCCAATGCATTTTCGTCAGTGAAAAATTAGTCGATGCAAATTTACACCACAATCTACACAGCAATACTTTGGTTTCATCGCTGAGAGGTGCCGGTCCAGCACAGCATCCAGCTGCAGGTACGTGCTAGCGTTATCATATCAAAACATACCCTTGGTTTCATAAGACACTGGGACGCTGTCAAATTTCTTTTGGTAAATATGACCTTAGTTTAGCCATAATTTTATTATATTTATGATGGTTGTTTCGTTGCTTCTCCATATTTTACGAATATAGTCACAAAATATCCAGAAATCAAGAATTTAATACCAAATTTAGTAAAAGAAATTTGACAGTGTCCCAGTGTCTTGTGAAACCAAGTGTACATTCAAAACACATCAGTTTTATATCGATCTGTAATTTGTTTTCTGGAATTTCTTTGGACTAACAATGATGGTTGAAGAAATAACTAATAAAACACTATATGATCTCATCCAACAAGTTATCGCAACGACAGGGCAAATTCAAAAAGACATAACGGACGCGCGTAAAAGCAGAAGTAATTTTAATCAAAGAAGAAGTATCCAACGCCTCTAAAAAAATTCTGGAAGTAGAAAATCGTCAAAATCTATTTGACCAACAGTTAACTAAAATTGAAAAACGGTTACGAAAAAATAACTCTGTTATTTACACTTAGTAACATTTTGGATAAGCTGGAAGTAGACGTGCGTTTTAGTGACATCAGGGACATTTTTCAATTAGCGGAACGTACAGTTATTGTTGAACTAAATTCGCAATTTGTAAAACAAGACATTTTCCGCAACTTGCATAAGCTCAAAGGTATACTGGTATAGGCATTTCACACGATCTAACACCTACACAACAAGTTGAAAATAAAGTTCTTGTACAATTCTTAAAATCTGCCAAATCTAACAAGCTAGAAGCTAAGATTAGGAGTAATAAATTGTTAGTGAACGGTACTGCATACACATACGAGAAATTAATCAACGAACCGCCAAATTTCACTACGCACGCCCCGACTGCTGTATCAGCTCCTGGCACTGTAACGGCTCCTAGCACGGCGCATAATTCAAACAGCGTCCAAGGCACATCCACACTGCAGTCTACCCTGCAGTGCTATTACTGCAACTGAGCCATCTGAGAGCATACCAGCCGACAAGCAAGGATTAAAGCGTACTGCAAGCGATCTGTCTCCCACATTTTTAAACGGCAATAACAAGATAAATAGACTGGGTAGACCTCGCAAACAGTCACGCAACAGAAAGTAGTCAAAGCCATTGCAAAATTTAATTTAATTTCTTTGTATCTTTCTATTTGTATATGTTAACTTTTTGTCATTATATAATTTGTACTTATTGTTTATTATTCTTCATTGCTTTCTTTACAGGCATAGGTATTCTTTTTTATTTTTTATTACTTCTCTTCAAAACTATGAACCAGTACATACGTGACTTTAATGAGGATCACATAATAACAGAAACTCTAGAATCTGCATCAGAGTGTAGGCAGGTATTTATGGTTAATGATATGCACAACAACTTTAAAATTTGTCACCTAAATATTAGAAGTATTAGTCGTAATTTAGACGAATTTAAAATATTTTTACACGATTTTGAACAGAATTTTGATTGCATTATACTGTCCGAGACGTTTCATTTAAGGGACAAAGATATTGAACTATTTAATATCAAAGGGTACGTTACAATTTACAACCAAGGCTCGCTAAATAGAAACGACGGGGTGCTGTGTTACTTAAGAAATAATTTGAATTATAACTATAAGTTAATAAGTATTGGTGTAGTAAATTGCATTGAAATTGATATTCCTAATTTAAAAAACAGAAGTCTTAGTATAATTGCGGTGTATCTTTCTCCATCCTTAAATCCTGACAACTTTATTCGCGATCTAGATACATATTTTTCTACAAGCGCCCCAAAAATTAGGGACTATAGAATGGTGGTAGGGGATATCAATATTGATATTCTATCGAACAGTGAACAGGTCAATGAATACTTAAACACATTAAACGAATATGGGTATAAATCTTTAATAAACAATTATACAAGAATTCAGGGATACTCTAAAACGTGTATTGATCATTTATTTTTAAAAAGTACGCAAGACACAGATAACTTAATACTACCTACTGTTATAACTTCGCACATAACTGACCATTACATTATTGCGGCACAAATTGTTTTTAATAATGATAATAAAAATGATAAGTGTATAAATATTCCTAAAAAAATTCCTTTTCCAAATTATAAAAAATTATTCGATAAAGCTCTTCAGGTTCCGTGGAATCTTTTGGAAGATCTCGACGTAGAATCTGCAACAACAAAATTAATTAAAATTCTGCAAAATTTAACAAATAATTGTACCGAGCTAAAAATAATAAGCATAAGCATAAAGAACGTAGAATAAAAGAGTGGATAACGGATGGTTTAGTTAAATCTATAAACACAAAAAATCAAATGTGGGACGAGCTTAAGAAAAATCCTAACGATAACGATTTTAAAATGAGGTTTAATGCTTACAAAAAAGAATTTTCCTACAAGCGTGCGAAAAAGTTCACTTTTCCGCACGCATTTTAGTACGCAAAGTGTGACTTTTTCGCACTAGTGCGGCAATATCTATTTATACAACAAGTAAGGAAACGATGGTCATTATTTAACGAATGCGAAGTTTGCAAAACGAGGCTTTAGCCGAGTTTTGTAAGAGCATAAGTGAAATAATGACTGTTTCCTAACGTGTTACATACAATATTTTATCTACGACCGCTTAATAAAATAAAAAAAATAATAAAAATTTAAAAAAAATTCTTGTGGTACATCCTGTAGACCTAATTGTCATCATGACAACATGTCAAATTTGCGTGAAAAAATGATCTCATTTCCTAACTTATTTAATATCCGTTAGGTTATGATTTCATTACCTAACTCATTTTATTTCCGTGAAATAAAGTAAGTCATTAGGTAACCTAAATGAGTAAGATAAAGTAGCTGTTACCTAACGGTAGTAGATAAAGTACTTTATCTACTAAAAAATACAAGACAGGTCTAATAATACCAAAGATCTTTGGGATTCAATTTCAAAATTGACTTATAAAAAAATAAAACACAAAAATATTCAAGCTTTACATTTACCAGATTGAGATAATAAGTCGCGCCATTTTTTTAAATATAAGAGGGAAATTTGACAATTCTACAAGAGAAATGTCATTCAAAATTTCTAGGTCTGTAGTTCGCGTAACGTAAAATTTCATATTTACATATGCCAAACCTGATTTTTAGGTTAAAATTGCACGTTTGCATAAACGACCTTTACTTACGTTACGAAATTGTGAATGGACTTTCCCTCATATGGAAACTTTTCCATTCTACTAATAGGTGGACATAGACATCCTTATTATCACAATAGTAATACAACAACTTATGATAAAGAGGAAATGGCGAACGCTCTGAACTTATTTTACGGTAATATAGGTAAAACTTTGGCAGATAAAATTAAAACTCCTACCACTAATAATGTAAAAGAAAATCGCAATGCAAACTCCATTTTTCTGTATCCGATCAATGAGGAAGAAGTTTATGGGTACATAAACAAATTATGCACTAAAAAATCAGACGGAATCGATAGTGTTAGCTCTAAAGTACTTAAGGTTTTATCACCAATAATTGTGGAGCCACTTTGCAAAATTTTTAATAATATAATAGAGACAGGTGTATTTCCGACTAGTTTCAAAGAAGCTAAAATCATACCAGTTTATAAATCAGGAAATACTTTGGACCTAGCGAACTATAGACCGGTCTCAATCATTTCAAATATAAGCAAAATTTTTGAAAAAATGTTAAAATACAGAATAGTTAAATTTTTAAATAAACATAATACTCTTTCTGATAGACAATACGCGTTTCGCGAGGAACGATCCACCGAAGATGCTATTATTGATCTGACAACAAAAATTTACGAGTCACTAGATAAAGGTAAAAAGTGTCTCTCTGTATTTCTAGACTTAAGTAAGGCATTAGATACGGTCAGTCATACCAAACTGTTAGAAACGCTAGAAATTATTGGTTTTAGAGGAAACACGTTAAAATTAATGCAAAGTTACTTAAATAAACGAAAACATTGTGTACAAATTGGAGATAAGAATAGTGTGTTTGAAACAGTTAGGTATGGCGTGCCTCAGGGGACGGTGCTAGGACCAGTACTTTTTTTAATTTATACCAATTCCATGTTCCACTTACCCTCTACAGCCAAAGCAATGCGTATGCGGATGACACGGCTCTCTTTTATAGTGGTCAGTCTTGGGATGTTCTATACAGGGTGTTGCAAATCTATGGGTCTATTAGAAGTATCTGGAGAACCGCTTTACCTAGCGCCCTGATTTTTTTTTTATTAATTCTTAGAACATAAAATCTACAGCTCTAAAATATTAAGAGATATGGGCGACTTCCGGTTATACCGGAAACTGACACCCACTTCCTTATTTTAAATGGAATGCTCTATTTTTTATTACTGATTTGGATTCCTTTTTAAATTTAATGATAACTTTGTTAATATGACCACACCCCAAATTTGGGCCGTTTTCCTGGAAAAAATTATTTTCTCCAAGATATGACTTTCGCAACTGTTTTGAAAACAATTTATTTTCAAAAAATGGATCAACTTTTCGTCATAAAATTTAAACCACTTATTAAAAAAGCCCAAAGGAATGCTTTACCAAAAAAAAATTAACATTTTTACTAACCGGAAGTGGAAATTTTTTTGGTTAAATTTAGGAAAATTAAAAGTAATTTTTCTTAAAAAAATCAAATGCAATTACTATTTTTTTATTAGCCCCAAAAGATTGTTTTTTTTATTTCCTTTCGATTGGTACTATGGTTCCCTATACCGATTCTTAATCGTTTTGAGGATACGCGCAAAAAACGGAAATTACCGAGTTATAAGTGGTATTTCAATTTCGATTTAGCCTATTTTTATTTTTTAAGTTTTACGGTTCATAAAAATCTAAAACGCAACCAAAGATGTTTTGGGGGCTTGGGGATTGGGGGAAAGTTAGATGCAATTTAAAATGTTTGCGCTTTTTAGTTGTGCATACGTGCGTTTTTTTCTTTATAATTATGTTAAAAACATTCAAATTTAATTTTTTGGAGATGTTTTGGGGGTCTTGGGGCCGGAGGGAGTTAGCCAAAATCTGAAATAGTCCATTTTTCTGTGCAAATAAGCATAAGAATAAGCTAAATCGTAATGGAAATACCACTTATAACAGTACCTGTTAATGTTAGAGCACGAGATTTACTTGGTAATTTCCGTTTTTTGCGCGTATCCTCAAAACGATTAAGAATCGGTATAGGGAACCATAGAACCAATCGAAAGGAAATAAAAAAAACAATCTTTTGGGCTAATAAAAAAATAGTAATTGCATTTGATTTTTTTAAGAAAAATTACTTTTAATTTTCCTAAATTTAACCAAAAAAATTTCCACTTCCGGTTAGTAAAAATGTTAATTTTTTTTTGGTAAAGCATTCCTTTGGGCCTTTTTAATAAGTGGTTTAAATTTTATGACGAAAAGTTGATCCATTTTTTCAATATAAATTGTTTTCAAAACAGTTGCGAAAGTCATATCTTGGAGAAAATAATTTTTTCCAGGAAAACGGCCCAAATTTGGGGTATGGTCATATTAACAAAGTTATCATTAAATTTAAAAAGGAATCCAAATCCGTAATAAAAAATAGGGCATTTCATTTAAAATAAGGAAGTGGGTGTCAGTTTCCGGTATAACCGGAAGTCGCCCAAATCTCTTAATATTTTAGAGCTGTAGATGTTCTAAGAATTAATAAAAAAAAAATCAGGGCGCTAGGTAAAGCGGTTCTCCAGATACTTCTAATAGACCCATAGATTTGCAACACCCTGTATGAAGAAGTAAAAACGGATTTAAAAATGTACAAATTATGGTTTGATAATAAATTACTCACCCTTAACTTAAGTAAATCTGTATTTATACCTTTTTCACTGTCTTCCTCCGGTCAGCCATCCTATAAGAAAATTGAAATAAATAATGATATTATTGCTTCCAAATGTTCAATTACTTACCTTACTATTGATCGGCATTTAAAGTGGAATCTCCACATAAAAAAATTAACAGCAAAATTAAGATGTATTTTACATAAATTTAAAATATTATCAAGTTACCTGAAAGAAGGAGAATTAAAAATAATTTATACAGCGCTAGTAGAATCGTTTCTCAGATATGGTTTAGTGGCATGGGGTGAGCACTAAAATCTCATACCAAAAACCTAAACATAATGGTAAAAAAATTTCTAAAAATAATGTTAAACAAAAATTATCTATATTCAACCGATCAGTTATAAGTTGATAGTCAAGTTTTTGATTTACAACAATTATTTTTTCTAAAATCTGTTCTAAGAATAAATAAAAGCAAACATGAAAATAAGTTAACTAGAAATATAAATATAAGAAGTAATGTTGCATTTACTATTACGGTCCCACACAAATCAACGGCTACTGGGCAACGATGTTGGTCCTTCACAGCCCCTCGTTGCTTCAACAACTTGCCTAATGCACTAAAAATCATCGACAATAAAAAAGAGTTTAAAAAAAATCTCAAGGAATACATTTCAAAACAAGGACGTTGCAATATTGATAAGCAACTTGATTTAAAAAATAACTAACATAAGTAATGATAAAAATAATATTTAATAAAAAACAAAGTGTTGTGCATAACTATACCTATATTTACTTACCTGTACTTAATTTATTGTTTTTGTTATTATTTAATCACAATATAATTAAAATATAAAAAAAAAAATTTAAAATAAAAAAAAGGAAGGAATAAAAAATATAAAAAAAAAAATGAAAATTAATGGGCAATCGCTTGTTATTTATTTTGTTATTGTCTTCATAATATTTATGTCTTTTTTGTATGCACGGACGAGTGGAGTTATGGGTAGTATTAAGTTATCACTCATAGCTCTCACTTTGTGTATTCTCTATTTGTTCAGGAAAAATAATTTTTATTAGATTTAGTTTCATGCAATGTACAATTTTCTTGAATAAATTATTATTATTATTATTATAGACTTATGCAAACCAAATTTCAAATTTCTAAGTATTTCTGTTCTCCATATACGTTTAAGGTACCAAATAAATGGTCCACCCTGTACAGTGCATTGACAATTCCAACAAGAGAAATGTCACATTTTTTGGCAGACAAAAAGTGATTCGTAGCAAGGCGTACTTCATTTTATCAGGCCAGCGCACTCTTAAGTTCATTTTTTTGAATCCTGAAGGCCTTATTTTCTAGAAGGTCCATTTTTGTGAAGTCACAAATATTAGTTAGGCTCCTCGCTAACAGTATCGCTTTAGTCAGCAATAAAAGTGAATACTGTATGGTAAATTATTACAGTGAGTACTTATACAGGGTGTCTCAAAAAGGTCGCCCACAGACCCAAAGGCGTGGTAGAGGAACACAAACGATATACAAAATCAGTAACAAAAATTTTAGCCCCATTTTAAAAATATGGAGCTGCAAAGTTAGCAAAGTTTGGCAACATTGGTTAGTTTAAATATGCTTAGTTTAAAAAGAATCAAGTTAGTAGGTAAGCAAACGTGAAACTTCAACTTGACATTCGCGAAAATAGGTTAATGTTTATTTTTAATTTTAAAAATACCAAGTGGTTAAAATACCTGAATTTTAAACTCAAATCAAAAATGTATGTTTGAAAAAACAACAAAACTGTTAAAAATTACGGCCATAACAAAATAAGTTATTACGACTTTTCTGACATCAATTGTTGTTTTTCACGAGGTTCCTCATTCAGGCAATTATTGTAATTCTGCATTAAGGCTCACATAAGAACGTATTTCATTTAAATCAAAGAAATCCCCACTAGATTCAAATATAAGACAATGTTGCCGCATAGATTTTGGGGTAAAATTCTAAAAATTAAAATTTGATTCTTATGGAAAATAAACTTCATTACACCGAAATTTTGCAATAAATAATTAGTTTTATTCCCCGGCTTTCAATAATTAAGTTAATTATGTTTTATGATTAGCTAAGTAAGGTGCTATAAGGGTGTAAAGTTTGTACCTTTGAAACCCCATATCTTTGGAATGGGGCCCCACAAAATTTTTTCGTGATTTTGTAGATCGTTTGTGGTCCTCTACCACGCCTTGGGGTCCGTGGGCGATCTTTTTGAGACATCCTGTATACAACATAGAGTGCCTTGATAATTTTGACAGATATTGTTGCTCTATAGAGTGACGCGATGCATCATTCCATCTCTGTCATACAGATTCTGTCAGCAACCTAATTAGCAAAGTGACAATTACAATTGATGACAGAATCTGTATGACAAAGATGGAATGATGCATGTCACCATTCTATAAAGCGACAATATCTGTCAAAATCAAGGCACTCTAATACAACACACCCAATGTAAAAATTTGCAAAGATTTAGTCTTCACTCGCACACATGTCAGAAAAAATTGTACAAAGGGAACTGCACATTCCAATTGTACCAATTTATCATTATGTCTTTAATTGTTTTTTGTTATACGCCTCATTAGTGATGACAAAATATGAAGCCAAAACACAGAAAAAATCGTATCTAGTTTCCATGATTTTAAAGTTTTAACAACTACGTGTCAAAAAGTAATTACTAAAACGTAAAAACCATGGAAACTATGATGCGATTTTCGGATTTTGTATTTGTTGGCTTTAGTGACGACACACTATAATAAGGCGTATTGTTAAACTTACCGCAACACACTAATGAAATAATTAACCACCATCTCATTTCTAGACAATAATATTTGCGTTAGCTCAATAAGCACACAACTTAAATTTAAAATATACTTTTCTGATGTTAACCAATAAATAAATATATTCCAAAATATGAATTCTACGTTTTAACATTAAAAAAGCTAGAATATCGAAAGTTAATTAACTAAATACTTAAGTATGAGATTTATGATTAGGTATTATTTTGAAAATTAAAGTCGATTATTCATTGCATTTTAAAATATACCTACATACAGGATGTTCCATTGATGTATAGTACACTGAGTTAACCACATATTCCTTAGACCAAAATAAGAAAAAAAGTTCCTATGAACATTTGTCCGATTTTGACTTTTGTTTAACTTACAGCCCCCAAGAATCCCCACTATAAACACTTTTTTCAAAATTATACAAGTGAGAAAATATTTCTAGTAATTAGATAAATCAAAAAGGTCCTATAATATTTTTTGAAAAAATTATTCGTTTCGGAATATTTTAAAAAAACTGATTTTTTAGGGTCTTTTCGCAGAGGGCTGTAACTAACTAAGGGGGCAAAATCGGACACATGTTTATATGAACTTTTTTTTTATTTTGGTCCAAGGAATATGTGGTTAACTCCATGTACTATATCAATGGGACACCCTGTATACTGGCTTAAAAAAACATTAAACATTAAATGACACAGCCCAAGTTGAATTGAATAAAACCTAAAACGAATAAAATATTTTACTCAAAGGCATATAATGCAGGGTGGTCCAAGCAAAAGTTTCCACCCCCATTATTTCCTGAACGAATTTGTTCTGGAGGAACTGCCGTGACACGTCATTTTTTTTTGGAGGGGGACATCTAATTAGGGTATTTTTTAATTTTTTTGTTTAACCCTCCAAGCGGGGTGATTACCCTATCAAAAATTTCAAATGGCACTACGGGTCAAGTGAGGCCTTATTTAAAAGCTCCAATTTTTCTCTTTTCAAAAAAACAAATATTTTCAAAATCGGGCGAAAATTTTTCAAAATTTTTATTTTTTTGAATTTAATCATATTTTACGCTTCTTAAAAAGAAAATGCTTAGGCAGGTCGATTTTCTTTCGAAGAAGAACATCTAACAACATATTTCTTAATTTTTTTCTTTAACTCCCCAAGCGGGGTAACAACCCCATCAATAATCTTTAATGGCCATTCTGGGTAAGTGGGGCCTTATTTGAAAGCTACAATTTTTCTCTTTTCAGCAATATAAAAAATTTTAAAATCGGACAAATATTTTTCGAAATTTTGTTGTTTTTTTTTATTTTAAGTCTAAAAGTAAATTTACACAACTAAAAATTTTGATTTTTTAAGAAATTATTCTTAAAAAAGATCGAAAATGTTTTTTCAAGAATACTTTCTTAAAAAATTTACTTTTAGATTTAAAATAAAAAAAAGCAACAAAATTTCAAAAAATATTTGTCCGATTTTAAATTTTTTTATTTTGCTGAAAAGAGAAAAATTGTACCTTTGAAATAAGGCCCCACTTACCCAGAATGGCCATTAAAGATTATTGATGGGGTTGTTACCCCGCTTGGGGAGTTCAATCAATCAATCAATCAATCAATCAAATCGTCTTTATTCAAATAAAAAACTCATTACATAGGCGAAGTTTAGCATTGCTATTCTGACACTTAACCTACAAAATAAGTGAAAAAAAGAACAAAATTATAAACTTATTGATATACAAAAAAAGGGAAGAAACAAAACAAAAAAAAAAGAGTATTAATAACAGTAATACACTAGTTATAACTATTTGAAAAATAAGCAAGAAATTGAAAATTAAAAAGAAAACAAAGTGAATAGAAAAAAGATAAAAATAAAAAAATACAAACATTCTATTCTTGTATAATACCATACCAAAAAAAAAATTTTTTTTTTTTTTTTTTTTTATTTATTTTATTTTAAATTAATTTATTTATACCAAAATTTATTTATTTATCATATATTTATATCTATAATAATAGTAATTGGGACCTTAATATTTTTTTGAATGAAGATAATGGTTTTAATTTTATATCTTTGTCTATGTCATTATAAGTTTTAACAGCCACATAACTATAAGATCTTTTAAATATTGCCTTTTTAAATTTAGGCAAAGAAAGGAGGTGTGGATATCTAGTCAGTCTTGGATTTATATTAGATCTAAATATAATTTTTTCTCTTAAATATTTGGGTGTGGAGTTCAATAGTAATTTATGAATAAAGGTCGCATAGTGTAATTTATGTCTTGCATCAAGTTTTAACCATTGGAGTTCACGGATTTTAGGCGAAATCGGCACTCTGTCAAATTTTTTTATGTTGTATACAAATCTACAGCAAGTATTTTGGATTTTTTGTAGACGCCGCCTAGTAACCTGATCAAGACAAGGATAATAAACTAAATTACCATAAATGGATATTTGATGATTTCTGTTGCGAATGTTTAATATAAAACAAAGATTCTCTCCAAACCACACTTTATTTAGAAAAATCTGAATACGTATTTCGACAGCTAGGCTGTCATCTTCAGCAGAAGATCTTCTGCTGAAGATGACAGCTTAGCTGTCGAAATACGTATTCAGATTTTTCTAAATAAAGTGTGGTTTGGAGAGAATCTTTGTTTTATATTAAATTACCATAGTTAAAAATTGATAGCACTAAAGAATCAGCAAGTAGACTCTTTAGTTTACGGCTGAGCATACCTTTTTGCGAAAATAAAATCTTTAATTTAAAGTAGGATGTTTTTACCAAGCTTTTAATGTGATCATCAAACCTAAGTCTGACGTCTAGATTCAAACCTAGGATTTTGGCGCACTCTGAATAATTTATTTCAAAATTATTTATTTTTATTTTTATGACAGATTTTAGAAATTCTCGGTTTTTGTTGCTACAGAATAACATAACCTTTGTTTTATTTGTGTTAAGTTTAAGATCATGATTAAGTGACTCACATAAAATATTGTCAAGATCAGCATTGACTAAAATCGCCGCTTCATTATGTTTATCAGACTTAAAGATGTGTAATAGCACAGTATCATCCGCGTAACATTGCACACTTGAATTAATGTTTGTAAACATATCAGATGTGTAGATAATAAAAAGCAGAGGGCCTAGTATTGAGCCCTGTGGCACACCAGATGTAACTAATGTGTCACAGGATTCAACACCGTTTAACCTTACTCTTTGATATCGTCCATTTAGATAATGTTGAAATAGTGAAACCGATAAATCGTCAAACCCAAAAAATAACAATTTTTGACATAGCAACTGATGATTGACAGTGTCAAAAGCTTTAGAAAAATCCAAGGCAACTAATACTAGAGTGCCTTGATGATTTTGACAATTATTGTCGCCTTATAGAGTGACGACATGCATCATTCTTTCTCTGTCATACAGATAACGTCATCAACGTTATAGCCAAAGTGACAACAATTACAACTTACAATCACAATTAATGACGTTATCTGTATGACAGAGAAAGAATGATGCATGTCGTCACTCTATAAGGCGACAATAATTGTCAAAATCATCAAGGCACTCTAACTAATACCGCAGTCATGTCCTTGTCCATTGCTCCAAGTATGTCGTCCGTTAGGTTTAATAAGGCAGATGTGGTGCTGTAACTTTTACGGAATCCTGATTGATTTTCTGGAATAATGTTATTTTCTACTACATAAGTGAATACCTGACTGTACACTATTTTTTCTAGTATTTTAGAAAGCGAAGGCAAAAGACTTATGGGACGCAAATCATTCATGCTAGTCGGTTTAGTTATTTTGGGAACCGGACAAACTATTGCAGTTTTCCATAAATGCGGAAAGTATCCAACCTCAAGACAGCTATTAATTATGTGTAAAATGTGAGGAAAAATTTTGGGAAGACACAATTTTATCATGTATAGTGTAATATTATCAGAACCCATAGCATTTGACTTAATACTCTTTATTGCAGAAAGTATATCGCTAATTTTAACTAATTTAAATTTAAACTCCTTTTTAGCTTGAAATCTATTGTTTTTGTAATATCTTAACTTGTTTAACACATGACTAGAAGAGTTGTCTGTATACAGGGTGTTGCAAATCTATGGGTCTATTAGAAGTATCTGGAGAACCGCTTTACATAGCGCTCTGATTTTTTTTTTATTAATTCTTAGGACATAAAATCTATAGCTCTAAAATATTTTGAAATTTGGGCGACTTCCGGTTATACCGGAAACTGACACCCACTTCCTTATTTTAAATGGAATACCCTATTTTTTATTACGGATTTGGATTCCTTTTTAAATTTAATGATAACTTTGTTAATATGACCATACCCCAAATTTGGGCCGTTTTCCTGGAAAAAATTATTTTCTCCAAGATTTGACTTTCGCAACTGTTTTGAAAACAATTTACTTTCAAAACATGAATTAATTTTTCGTAATAAAATTTGAACCACTTATTAACAATGCTCAAAGGAATGTTTAACAAAAGAAAAATTAGCATTTTTACTAACCGGAAGTGGAATTTTTTTTGGTTAAACTTAAGAAAATTAAAAGTGATTTTTCTCAAAAAAATCAAATGCAACTAGTATCTTTTTATTAGCCCAAGAGATTGCTTTTTTTATTTGCTTTCCATTGGTACTATGGTTCCCTATACCGATTCTTAACCGTTTTGGGGATACGCGCAAAATATGGAAATTCCCAAGTAAAGCTCGTGCTCTTACATTACCAGGTACTGTTATAAGTGGTATTTCCATATTTTTATGCCCGTTTGCACAGAAAAACGAACTATTTCAGATTTTGGCTAACTTTCCTCCGCCCCCTAGACCTCCAAAACATCTCAAAAAAAAAATATTTAAATTTGAAATTTTTTAACATAATTAAAAGAACAAAAAATGGACTTATGCACAAACAAAAATGAACCATTTTAGATTTTGGCTAACTTTCTCCAGTCCCCAAGACCCCCAAAACATTTCCAAAAAATAAAATTTTCATGTTTTTACCATAATTACAAAGAAAAAAACGCACGTATGCACAATTAAAAAGCGCAACCACTTTTAATTGTATCTAACTTTCCCCCAATCCCCAAGCCCCCAAAACATCTTTTGGGTGCGTTTCAGATTTCTATGGGCTGTAAAACTTAAAAAATAAAAATATGCTAAATCGTAATGGAAATACCACTTATAACAGTACCTGGTAATGTAAGAGCACGAGCTTTACTTGGGAATTTCCTTATTTTGCGCGTATCCCCAAAACGGTTAAGAATCGGTATAGGGAACCATAGTACCAATGGAAAGTAAATAAAAAAAGCAATCTCTTGGGCTAATAAAAAGATACTAGTTGCATTTGATTTTTTTGAGAAAAATCACTTTTAATTTTCTTAAGTTTAACCAAAAAAAATTCCACTTCCGGTTAGTAAAAATGCTAATTTTTTTTTTGTTAAACATTCCTTTGGGCTTTGTTAATAAGTGGTTCAAATTTTATTACGAAAAATTAATTCATGATTTGAAAATAAATTGTTTTCAAAACAGTTGCGAAAGTCAAATCTTGGAGAAAATAATTTTTTCCAGGAAAACGGCCCAAATTTGGGGTATGGTCATATTAACAAAGTTATCATTAAATTTAAAAAGGAATCCAAATCCGTAATAAAAAATAGGGTATTCCATTTAAAATAAGGAAGTGGGTGTCAGTTTCCGGTATAACCGGAAGTCGCCCAAATTTCAAAATATTTTAGAGCTATAGATTTTATGTCCTAAAAATTAATAAAAAAAAAATCAGAGCGCTAGGTAAAGCGGTTCTCCAGATACTTCTAATAGACCCATAGATTTGCAACACCCTGTATACACTGGAAAAATAGTTATTAATTGCATCAGGATTCTTTAAATTATTAGGGATGTCACGGTTTAAGTTAGTTTTTACATTTAATTTACTTAAGTATTGCCAAAGTTGCTTTGAATTATTTTGAGAATGAAGGTAATTTAAAAATGCCCGTTTTTCGTTTCTTATGGCTGTTACTGTTTGGTTTCTAAGACTCTTGTATTGATTCCATGCTAAGGTTGATTTTACTGACCTGTAATTTCTATAAGATTTATCCCTTTCTTTCATCATAACTTTTATTGTGTCAGTTAACCAAAGTGCAAAGGGTTTGCTTATCCTTACAGTTTTTAGCGGAGCATGAATATCAAAAATATAGAGAATAAGTTTGGTAAGTGCATCTATTTTTTGATCAATACGGTGAACATAATAAATTTGATCCCAATCCATACTATCAAGATCATTTATGAACCTATCCCTTTCAAATTGTTTAAAACTTCTAAAAGTTACAAATTTTTGTTTAAATTTTTGAGCAGGTATTTGTATAGTACAATAAACTACTCTATGATCAGATATCGAACCACTATCATGAGTGCCCGAAGCCATAGAGAAAAGATTGTGAATAAAAATCGGATCAAGTAACGTTGAGGTGGTTTGAGTAACGCGAGTTGGTTCATTTATGACTTGCTCGAACCCGTACATTTCAAAGCATTGTTTTAAAGGATTATCTAAAAGCATATTAAGAGTTGAGTTGAAGAAATAAATAAAGAAATATGTTGTTAGATGTTCTTCTTCAAAAGAAAATCGACCTGTCTAAGCATTTTCTTCTTAAGAAGCGTAAAATTTGATTAAATTTAAAATTCAAAAAAATAAAAATTTTGAAAAATTTTCGCCCGATTTTGAAAATATTTGTTTTTTTGAAAAGAGAAAAATTGGAGCTTTTAAATAAGGCCTCACTTGACCCGTAGTGCCATTTGAAATTTTTGATAGGGTAATCACCCCGCTTGGAGGGTTGAACAAAAAAATTAAAAAATACCCTAATTAGATGTCCCCCTCCAAAAAAAAAATGACGTGTCGCGGCAGTTCCTCCAGAACAAAATCGTTCAGGAAATAATGGGGGTGGAAACGTTTGCTTGGACCACCCTGTATATCTAAAGACACTAGAATAAAAGACTGGACAATACGCTACCGCTTTTGATTGGTCGCCCATTCCTAAGGCGGCTAGATACTTTCACATTATAATGACATAATTTTTGAATTTGTCAAAAAAATTAAAAATATAACTTTACCGGCAAACATATTTTAAAGCGTAAGTATATTATTCTAGTGTCTTTAATAATATCGTGCGATCCACAAAATTTGACGTCGACTCTTGCCATGCATTTGTAAAATTTCAATTCTTTTCGTTGTTAAAACATTGTCGATTGCCATATTTCTGACGTTCCACAGCCAGAGTATTATTTAATGAACGAGTGCATATTGTATAGTAATGTCCCGCAAAAGTAAGGGTGTTGTCTAATTATTTACCGAGTGCGAAGCACGAGGTAAATAATTCAAAGAAAACACCCTTAGACTTAGGGACATTGCGTATTGAACAAGCACGAGTTCTTTTAAAATCAAAAATTTATCAAGAACAAAATGACTATTCGACACGATTATTTCATTTATAAATACTACTTACCCAACAAAATAATATTAATTTAATTTAAACACTGAATACGACTAACCAAAAGAACAATTTTGTACAAAATCAACAAAAAATTATAACTTTGACTTCTATCCAGGTAAATTAATTCGCTGTCAGTGCTTGCCTATACGGGATATTTCAGCTCAGGTTGTTGACAACGAGGGATTTCCAGTATAATTCGCAGTAAAATGCTTCAAATTTTGGCATAAACCTCTTTGACATATAAATGAAATAATCGAGGATATTTTATTTTAAAAGGATACGTTATACAAAAACAATTTTACTTACCTAAAATAAATAACAAGGAATGAGCTAGATCAGAAGACTCTCGTAAAAATAAATATTTTATAACATATTTAACTCTTTTCAGTAACTATCCAATGCATTGTTATTTGCAAGAAAGATGCGCATTTTTTATTTGATTAAAAATAGTTAAAATTTGTTAAAAATTTTTTTAAACAGGTAATGTAAATCATTGTGATGCTAAAACCTAATTAACAAACATCGCTTCCACTCGTAGAATGTAACCATATTCTTTAAATGAGCATCATCACAATTAACAGTAGGAGAATGCGAACGAATTACGTTTATTAAACTCTAGGTGGTCACTCTATTCCCAAGTATAACGACCGCGAAGATGTACCTCTACGGGAAGGGTCAATATATAAAATAATTACTTCCAAAAGTAGTCGATTACATTTTTTTTTTAATATTAAAATGTAATCGTGATCATAGTTTTTAGTAATCGATTACTTAACTAAATTAGTGGTAAAGGCACTTTTTCAAATTTTGCGCCAAACATATTTTAAAAATTGAAATTTTCCGCCAAAACTTATTAGTGTTTTTGAATTTCGCGCCAAAATTACAGTCGCGTATTTTCGCCCAATACGGGACTCTGCCGGAAGATAAGAGACTCTGCCATGTCGTATTATCGGTTGTAGCAGACCCTGTCGAGTCATTTTTTCTGCGGTCAAAATAGATGGCAGAGAATGCGGGAGAAGCTATTTGCGCGCGATTTAACTTAACCGTAACGGCTTAAATTCTAACCTAACCTATACGTACTGTAATTTAATTAATTAATTACATAGAAATATAATTAATAGTAGTAATATGAAGTAACTTAACTATAAATAGTTAATTTCGAAGTTAATTTAATGAAGTGCCAGTACAAATGTAACAAAAGATAGGTTATGTTTATAATTCTTCTTTTTCTTTTCTCTATTCTTAGGAAGATGTCGTATTTTTAATCCCTGACGGCAGAATCTCACTCATTTTTTTAGGAAGATAGCGAAAATATGCTCCCTAAATTAAATCAAATGGGTCAAGAGCTAATTCGCAGATCTACATTGAAAAACTATCTGTGAAATTAGAATTTTGATTCTATCAGATTTACCACTTTTTCAAAACAATGTTTTATGAAAATTAAAGGATTTCTCAGAAAGCTCTTTTGGTATTAAAATGTGCTATAATGACATAATGTCTTAAATCCAATATTTCAAATATTCAAGTTTAGTTCATTGTAATTTGTAAAACTTCAAAGATTACAGTTTATTTGTTAATGTTGCGCACCCACCCAGATGTGAACTTTAAACGCAAATTGCTTGAGAAAGCATGCATATTAAGAGGTCTTGCCAAGAACACTTAATAAATGAGGTCTTGTAAGTACCACTGCAATAATAACAATTTTTTCTATTACCTAGAACAAACCATACCCCTTAATATGGTTGCTTTCTTAAGCCTAGCAATTCGCGTTTAAAGCTGACATCTTGGAGACTTATCAATATTTTTAAATAATTAATGATTTTTAAATACTTACAGAAAAAAATAAATGCTGGAAATTTTAAACTATCGTAAATAGGATATTAAGGACCATTTTTAAACCAATGATACCCAAAAAAGTCTCCTATTTTTATTTAAATAATGTTCTAAAAATAAAAGGCTAATGACCAATGTTGTAAACATAGAATAAGAAAAAATTACCTTTTTCACTACGACTATCGTCGTCTGTTCCTTTCTCGCTCGGGAACATTTTATGTTGCTTGCTTTATCCGTTCTAAATAATCAAAGAATATTTGAGTGGAGCGAAATCGGGCTGTATTTTCGCCATCTTTCTAAAAATAGAGAAAAGAAAAGAAAGAATGAATGAATTAATGATTTATTAACAAAACAGGGCCGAATCACATTGTTAAACACATACAAAATCTAATAAATAATTTAATTTTAAAGAATTATAAACATAACCTATATTTTGTTACATTTGTACTGGCACTTCATTAAATTTACTATTTATAGTTAAGTTACTTCGCAATTAATTATATTTCTATGTAATTAATTAATTAAATTACAGTACGTAAAGGTTAGGTTAGAATTTAAGCCGTTAGGATTAAGTCTTTAAAAAATCGTGCGCAAATAGCGTCTCCCACATTCTCTGTCATCTTTTTTGATAGCAGAAAAAATGACTCTCGGCAGAGTCCACTGCAACCGATAAAACGACATGGCAGAGTCTTTTATCTTCCGGCAGAGTCTGAGTTAGACTAGCGTTATCTGCGTTATAGATCTTTCCCGCCGTAGGCCACAATCGCGGTCGTTATACTTGGAAAACTAAATGACCACCAGCGGGCTAATTACGGAATATCGCTTCGTACGAAACCTACATAAGAAGACCATTAGGTTTCGTACGAAGCGATATTCGGTAATCACCCCGCAGCATCACAATGATTTGTGTCAATCTGACGCATATCTGACGTTTCCCAAATATACCGACCACGAGGCTGACGACGGCGGAAATAGTGAATAGAGCTGTTTTGCGTCGGTGCAATACAATTTTGATTTAGAACCGACAGAGCCATCGGCCATAATCATAATTTCCTATCTGAATGGACCTTTTGAAAGTGACGCCACATCTTAGGAACGAAGTACCATTTCATGATTAAATCTTTGTTGATCGTTTGTAGTTATATTTCTTGTTACTAGAATTAAATGAATGAAGTGGACTCTATTTTTAATCAGTTTTAAATGTGTTAATCTTGGAAAATAACAAATTTGAGGTGCTGCGATGCGCTCTTGCTCAACGCAACTTAATTTAAATAAACAAAACGACTTAACAATCTTCACAACATGGAATTTGTAAAATACAAATTTAATTTGAATTAAAAATATTATTTTTGCATATCGGATGCATGCATTTTGTAAGCGTTATAATTTAAGTTTGGTTATTGTAGTCCGCGTAAAAAAAAGTTTAAACAATAAGAAAAACATTTTATTTAAAATTTATACAAAAGTCTTAATTCCAACAATACATAACAAAACAAGGTCACATTCTAAAATTTAAATTATTAATTAATTCATTATTGTTAAATAGGTTATTGGGCCTTCCCTAACCATTGTTATGTTTTTCGATTTTTCATTGGGCAATAAAAAAGCTGCCTTATTGAATTGCATGTAACCAACATCACAAACATTGTTTTCAATTTTCATAGCAATAAATAGACGTTCAACCTCAATTACACCAAATTCATTTCTGGCGTTTGGTACATAAAACCCGCTATAGAAAGCTGTTTTCGGCATGTGTACAGCACCTAAAAGAGAATGTACTCAACCCAAGATATTCTTTACTTTTGCTATAAATCGATCTCAAAACATTCAGCCCAATTCTACCAACCTAACCTAATTTTATATGCATTGAGATTGATGTCAACATTGAGCTATGACAGATAAATGACAATTTTACATGTAAAATGTCAGTTATCTGTCATAATGTTAACGTTGACATCAATCTCAATACATATAAGCCACACTTGTTTGGCTATTCTCCCTGAACGGAATGATCGTTATTTTAGTGGTTTTCCATTGCTCACGGATCACAGGATCATATTCCGAACTTGACCAATCACAAAGACTCCGTGGCTCACGGAGTCATTATGATTGGTCCAGTTCGGATCATGATTCAATGGATCCCTGTCATCCGTGAGCAATGGAAAACCCCTTTTGATGCATTAGAATCGTTCCTCTGTCGTTCTTTTTATTCTTGCGAAACAGCTCGAATGAAGAGAATAGAAATAGTGGGGATACAAACCTAACCTAGAAATGTCAAGCGTGCATTTTGCTGAGGTTATGTTGTTAAATTGTTGTTTTTTGGGGCACAAATGGGGCCCACAATGGTATAATTTGCTATTACATAATTGCCGCCCAAATTCTTTAAGGTAAACAAAAACAATATTTTTTGGGTTATGTTGTATATTCCCCCACTTTTCACAAATTTGGAACTGTCAGAATAGATAATTATTCACCCCGCTCGACAGTAATAACGGAGTATCACACGAAGCGATATGGGAAGCGATGTGGGAAGTTTGACATTTGTTGGGAACTCGAATCTCTTAAAACTAAAATACGTATTAACGAAAACTCATGCGATTTCCTCCATATTTTATAATTTACCAATTAAAACAAGGAATTGATGGTCGATTGGTCTTGCGCACTTGATTGTATGTCACTGATGGGCAATTTTATTGTTAAAAATTAAAAAATCGGGCAATTTTCTCCTATTCATAGAAATTATAATTTATATTTCTGTTATTTTGATGTATCTTGAGTAAAATTATTATTTTTCTGTTAGTTTCAATACAGAGTGTTACCAAATAACTAGAAAAAAAATTCAGAGGGTAATTCCTGAACCCATTTTAAGAAAAAAAAGTTCATATAAATATGTGTCCGAAAATCCTTCGTTTCTGAGATACAGGGTGTTGAAGTTTCTCAAATTAAATTTTTATCTTAAGATTACTAAGACACTAATCCAGATATTTATTTGAAATAATAATAAAAAAAAGAAATAAATTAACCCTTCAGTGTTAGTTATGTTTTATATTCATTAAAATAAAAAAGCCAAACTTAAAAGAGAAATTTTGTTGCCTTTGTTTGGGCAATGAATTTTTTTCTCAAAAACGGTTGGTTTTATGAAAAAAGAACAGGACATTAATTTTAAAGATCATATTCTAAGGCTTCCAATTATTTTATGAAAACATCAAAAAAGTATCACACAAAAAAGTTGGGGGTGAACAACCCCCATAGTAACCCCAAATGTGCCCCTTCCAACTAAATTTTTTTTTTTTTTTTACCGCACTTTATGCCTTAGGGCAAGAAAATTACCCGTGCCAGGTTTCAAATAAATAGCTGTTTAGCCTTTAGGTAATCCTTTTAAAAAAAAGTTTTTTTTTAGAAACTTTGGCACCCTGTATCTCAGAAACGAAGGATGTTTATATGAACTTTTTTTCTAAAAGTGGGTTCAGGAATTATTCCCTAAATTTTTTCCTAGTTATTTGGTAACACCCTGTATAATGCTTTTTTGCTTTATAAAATTTTTATTTTTACTTATTTACCTTCTACCTCTCAATTGTTTTTATTGTTTTAAAATTACGATAGGAGCGGGTTAAATCGATTAATTAAAGGGGCTTGGGGGTCCGGGTTAACCTAGAATTATTTCAGGGCGCAGCCCCATTGAAAATTGGTGGTAATTTTTTACTTAACTTTATAATTTTTTATTTAACTTTTCTTTAAAACTTAAGCTATAAGGAGACTCACGTACCCAAATAGTATACAGTGTGTTATGTTTTTGATAGTATTGGCGGATTACACCTATTTTTTGGTTTTTTAAACGATGAATACCGCATTTCGATGTCTTTTTCATATAAACCATTTTTCACTTTTCTCAGATTATGACGGGTCGCCGTATTTCCCTTATTATTGATTATATTTAGATACGGTAAAAAAATGTAATAATAAATTTTTTAACGAGAATTTAAATGTGGATTGCCTTTTGAGTTTAACTCAACAAAGATATTTTTTGTTTTATTTATTTAAATGTGGCCGTTGACAATTTTTGTCTGCAGAGCTAAGAATAAAATAAGAAGTTTAAAATTATTTGTCTGTGTAAAATTTAATTTCATATGACCATCATTGTTTGAAATTTTGTTAATTTGTTTATTTAAATGCAAGATATGATCTCGGATCTGATGTATAATGTGCAAAATCCTTATTTTTTTAATTTTCCTTTTAAAAAAATATACACAAACATTAAAGTAAAACATATTTCATGTTTCCGCATCTATGGGTTAATAGTCTTGCATAATGCGCATGATATTCACATCACACGATAGCTTCGCTTGGTCCAAAGCAGTGAAACAGCGTTTTTAGACGATGCGATGACTCGAAAATAAGGTCTTCCCACGTTCACATGAAAACTACACGAAGCGAGTGCGAAGCGGATCTTGGATATCGAGCTCTGGACCAATCATAATGACTCCGTGAGCCACGAAGTCTTTGTAATTGGTCAAGTTCGGATCATGATCCTGTGATCCGTGAGCAATGGAAAACCACTATTGATGTCAACCATACAGGTGATGTCAACAGATAACTGACATTTTACATGTAAAATTGCCATTTATCTGTCATGACTCATATCTCAATATGTTGACATCAATCTCAATGCATATAGAATTAGGCCTATTGACTTTATCAAACGTGGGAGTAAATAGTGGGAAAAGATACGAAATTGGTCCAACAATCTAAGCAGCAGTGAAATTCAGCAGGCAGATTCCGAAGGGACGATACGATATTCTCCCTGATAGTAATTAAAGAGGCATTACTTACGGTCTACGAAGGCAAAAAATAATTGTTTTGGATTTAAGCAGAAGGTTTCTATTCGAATGTTAGTTTATTTTCAACCGTTCGTGGTGTTAGATAATTTACAGCTATAGTGATGCTGAAATCTTATGCCTGCCCTAGACCATGCTATCCGACTGATACGACCGTCTGAAACGACGTACTGTTCAGACCGATCGAAGCGTCTGGGGCAGAAATCGTAGTAAAAGTTGATCTGAACAGTACGTCGTTGGTCGTAAGCCCGCTCCAGACCATGCAATAAAAGTATGTATTTTGGTCTGAACTGTTGGTCTGATACGATCATCTGAACGTGTGGAGAGAGGATCGTAGTAAACTGTGGTCGTATCAGTCCATCGAAGAGAAATACCGACGTGTCAGAATTCCAATCCGATCAAATATATTTTAATTTTTTATTCATTCATTTACTGAGGATTTCTGTATACTATTGAGATCTATGATAAGAATAAAAATGATTTTGTAAAAAGTGTTGAGATTTGTAAAATTTTTTGTAAAAAAAATTTGCTTTTAACTGTTCTAAATAATTAAAATTTTCAATTAAAAAAAAAATTGCATATTTCAAGGGTTCTTCGTAAATACTTTTTTCATAGGGTGACGATAAAAATAATAAAATCCGTGATGGATGTTTTTTTAATATCCCAAAATTGTATTTTTTTTAAATAATATAGGCACACTATATTTTAAAAATATAGCAATAATCATTTTCGTATAATATATTAGTTTAAACTTGAAATTATTTTTTAGCAATGCATTGTGTATGTATTTTTTAAATTTTACGACAATTTCACTAAGCACGCAGCTTATTTATTTCTGAAAAAAATTAATCTAGACATTTGGGTACTATATAAACCTGGATATACAGGCTGACGTAAATTAAAGGGTCACCGTTTGAATCTTGCTTATCTTAAAACATACAAGGTCGGTTAAATAGGTACAAAGTTGGCAATACATTTCACAGACATTATTTTAACGCATTTTTGTGAACTGTGACGTAGGACTTGACCAGGGGCCCAAATAGCAAACTTTTTTTTAAAGGTCAAATTATGTTTTACACATGATTTCAAAACAACAAAAGTGTTAACATAATCAATTTTGTAACGTCATCTCGTATACTCTAAAAAGTAGTGGGGGATGTTTTTAGTTTACACCAAAGTTTAAAAATTAATTAAAAAATAGTCGCTGGCTTAAACAAATCATAATATGCAATAACGTACTCTGACCGCTTTATCTAAAAAGCAAAATTTGGTCAAAATCTTTTACGTTCATGTTCCCTATTATGTATAGTATCAAAATTTGTACTTTTTACACAAATTGTAATTATTTTAACAATAAATAACATTTAAACATAATACAATTATTTAAAAATATAGTAGGTATTTCTGTAAATTTATGAATTAAATAATTCATTTTAAATCCTTCTTTTATTTATGGTCTTGACATCAATGTCAAGACCATAAATAAAAGAACAACAACAATAAATAGTAAAGTTGTAAAATACCTACCCTTTCATTCATCAAACAAGTAATATTAGGTATTTGGCTATTTTTAAACATAATGCGGTCGGAAGCAGTTGGCAGTTACAGTTGAACTGAGTGTCTGGAAGCACCAAAAAAATTGCACAGACCGTCGTTTCGATCGGTCGTACGATCAAACTGTATGTCTAGGGCAGGCATTAGCAGCAGAAAATGTTACCCGTACTAATTGCAAACGCAAGGAGATTGGTTAATCTTAATTGATTTGACGAAGTAGAAGTTTGAGAAACCAAAGTCGACCCTTCGATTTATCGGACAGCTAAAAATACGATAGATGTTTTTAAATGAGAGTCTCGAAACTAGGAAGAGGATTGATGCTTATTTTCTGTAAAACCGTTTAACATTGTTATATAAAATATAACAAATGAAATATTGTTATTACTTATTTACGTATTTTGTTATTAATAAGCAATTTGTATAAACAACCAAAATTTTATTGCATTATTATTTCAGTCAATCTGTCCTAATTAAGGTGGGGACATCGACAAAATTCTGGGTAGGGCCGCCCTTTTAGTATGTTATAATTGGATGTCCAAAATGTAAAACCTCAAATTGGCTACATGTTTAAAAACGGACTTATGGGCGGGGATACGGCCCCCTTTATTTCGTTATGTAAGATCACGGTGGAACTGCGCCAAATTTTGCAACTAAGTGTCAAAAAAGGTTTTAAAATGATTTTCGTTAAAAATTTTCCTCAGAAAAAATTCCTACACCCGAAAAATAGCCCGCAAACTATAATATCCTATGTCACGTTGAATTACCATCAAATTTTGCAAATAGATAGAAAATAAAATGTTAAAAAACTTTTTCCTATCATTTTTCCTCTAAAAAAATTCCTTCACCGCATAAACAAGAGGGACTCTTTAAAGGGGCAAAAAATGTTTTTTGAAAAAAAATTAAGAGATAATGTTTAGCACCTTATTTTGCAAAATTTGGTGTAATTCCAAGGTAATTGATTATTACTCTTTGAAGGCGGTGAAGGAATTTTTTCAGATAATTTTTATTCACCAAAATTAAACCGAGATTCTGGAGAATCTGGAGCAGCATTTTGAAAAGGAATGAGAAGATATGGTTGCAATGGATAGCCACTGTCCCCAATTAGCCAAGTGTTGTCTTCTCCATTTAAATGTAGTTGCTGCAAAAAATCTTGGAATTCCGAATTCCTCCAAATAAAAAAATCATGTGTGGAGCCTCCAAAATTTGCGTTAATACTTGTTATAACTAGGTTTCTATCACAGACTACTTGCACATTTAGGGAGTGATAGCCCTTTCTATTGATGTAATTATGCTCTTCACCTTCAAGATTGCAACATGCGTACAATCTATTGCACCGATAATTCCGGGAAATCCAAACGCTTCCATAAAAGACCCTTTTACTTCCTGCCGCTGATTTTCTGTAGCAGGAAATTTGACAAAGTCTTCTGCAAGGTGATCCACAATGGCAACTACTTTAATGCATCGCATACTTGTTTGGCTTAAAACAAAATTGTATTCTTGGCCTTCACTTCTTTGATAACATCCGGTGCCGGTGGCATAAAAACGAAGCGCTGCCAAAACATAAATATCCAAGGGTATGCCATGGAGCCTAACTCGATGAGGTACATGGGGCTCCAGAAGGATTATTAATCGTCGAGCGGCTACCTTATTTAGTCAAAATAACTCAATAAATCTTCTGTCCGGAAATCGAAGGGTCGACTTTGGTTTCTCAAATTTCTTCTTCGACGAATCAATTGAAGATTAGCCAATCTCCTTGCGTTTGCAATTAGTAAGGGTAACATTTTCTACTGGTAAGATTTCTGGATCACGATAGCTGTAAATTATTTAACACCACGAACGGTTGAAAATAAACTAACATTCGAATGGATTACCTTCTGCTTAAATCCAAAAATAAGGGTAGAAGTAAAATCTACCTACGGCACTAATTATCAAATCAAATCAAATCAATCAAGCAAGCCAGCTCCACGGACTACCACGAACTCCGTAGGAATATAGCTTATCTAACAACAATCTATGATTAATGACATCAAAAGCACGTGACAAATCGTAAAAAATTCCGACCGCCTCATCTTTTTTATCCATGTGAATTATAGTCTTAAGGTAGAAAGATAAAATGGCTTCTTGGGTATTTTTAGACTTGGTAAAACCGAATTGACGATCTGTAAACAAATTATTTTGAGTGAAAAAATCTAAAAGTCTTTTATAAAAAGCTCTTTCGATCACTTTGGAAAAAACAGAAAGGAGTGCAATCGGCCGATAGTTTTCTAGAAGTAAAAGTTTTTTAGAAGTAAAATCTACCTACCGCACTAATTATCAAATCAAATCAAATCAATTTATTAGGCCATAAAAGCACACGTCACAAAGTTTAAAATAGTTAATAAAAATACACATAAATATAAAAAGCAAATCACAGAAAAAATCAATAAATTAGAAACAATTAGGTAAAGAACTTATAACTAACTTAGTCTTCAAAATATTCGTTTATTGAATAATAACACTTCTGCGCAAGAAAGTCTTTAAGTTTTACTTTGAAGATTTTAAGGGAAGCTGCATTTTTAATATCGGCAGGTAAGCAGTTATAAATCTTAGGCAACATGCACAGGGGACTTTTTGCCGATTTTGCGAGTCTAGCACCTGGTACATACAGATTGTTGGCGTTTCTGGTTGAATATTTATTTACATCCCCACACTTTTGGAACATGTTCTTATTTTTAAATACCTGGCAAGCGATCGCGTAAATGTATAAGCTCACGATGGTCAATATGTTATGTTTTCTGAACAGCGGGCGACACGATGTATCAGGTCTTACGCGAAATATGGTTCTAACTATTCTCTTTTGCATCCTGAGTACCTGAACACAAGAAGAAGCGTTTCCCCAACATATAATTCCGTAGCTTAGGATGGATCCTATGCACGCGTGGTAATAAGTTAATAGGGTTTCCATATTTAGACAATCACGAAGTTTTATTACAGCAAAGTTTCTAGAGGCTAGAGTTTTCAGAAGGGAGCTGGTGTGCGATTCCCAGTTAAGATTGTCGTCGACCCAGACACCCAGGAATTTAGCCTTATCGCTTTGTGGGATGGACATACCATTACAGCGTGCTAGTATGCTGCAGTCCCGATTTGCGTTTTGAGCTGAAAACATCAACATTTCTGTTTTGTTCCTGTTCATAATGAGCGCATTATCCGCACACCATTTTTCAAATTTTGAAATGCTCAAATTAGCTGCCTGACTTAGGTTATCAATGTTGTTTGAAGTGATCAAGGTTGATGTATCATCGGCAAAAAGTGTAACTAATTGAGATTGACTTGAAAATAATGCTGGTAAATCATTAATAAAAATTAGAAAAAGCAGAGGGCCAAGCAAACTTCCCTGGGGCACTCCACTTTGAACAGATATTTGGCCAGAGACAGTTGACTGTATCCGTACGCATTGAGTTCGGTCACTTAAATATGAAGCAAGCCAGCTCCACGGACTACCACGAACTCCGTAGGAATATAGCTTATCTAACAACAATCTATGATTAATGACATCAAAAGCACGTGACAAATCGTAAAAAATTCCGACCGCCTCATCTTTTTTATCCATGTGAATTATAGTCTTAAGGTAGAAAGATAAAATGGCTTCTTGGGTATTTTTAGACTTGGTAAAACCGAATTGACGATCTGTAAACAAATTATTTTGAGTGAAAAAATCTAAAAGTCTTTTATAAAAAGCTCTTTCGATCACTTTGGAAAAAACAGAAAGGAGTGCAATCGGCCGATAGTTTTCGATTTTGTTCCTGTCATTTTTTTTATGTACCGGTATAATTAACGCCTTTTTTAGATCACTAGGAAAGTACCCTTCCGCAAAGGATTTATTAATTAGAAAGCAAAGTGGGTCTACAATATAATTGGCAATACGTTTTAAAATGCAACACGGAATTTCATCTATACCCGACGACTTTTTAACCGCAACAGCTTGTATAATGTTAAAAAGCTCTGCGCGAGTCACTTCATAAAGATACATAGAGTTTGCGAACTGAGGCAGGTTGGAGGTTTTGCATTTTGAATCAGTAAGAAGATTTTCAACCGATTTTACAAAGAACTGGTTAAATGCTTCCGCCTTTTCGCTTGCAGTTTCGTATTTAACGTTGTCAGAACCGATAATTTTGCTCGGCATGCCTTTATTAGAGACACTATGTTTACCGGCTGTGTTTTCTTTGATTATGTTCCAACTAGTTTTCATTTTATTCTTCGAATTTGCTAGTTTGTGCTCAAGATAACTTTCTTTTGCTGATAATATCTCTTTATCAAAATTTGTTTTTAAGTTAATATAGTAGTTATTTAGCTCTGGGTAAACTTTTGAAAGTTTGAATGCATCGTTGACTTTTTCATGTTGGAGTAGTAGTTCGTGAGTCAACCACGGTTTTTTGTCAGTATGCAGCTGTATTTTTACCCGACGCAAAGGAAAAGCCGTGTTAAAGTAATATTTAAACCCTGTAAAGAATAAGTTAAAACCACTCTGACAATCTGAAGAAGCAAAGACTTCGTTCCACGATTCCTTTGACAACAAGGTTGAAAAATAATCTATATTTTCATGCGTAAACGAACGTTTGGTTTGAAAATTAGGTGTGTTTGCTTGTTTTGATTTAAGACGGAATTCGAGAATTTGTGCTTTGTGGTCCGACAAAAAGGTATCTACTGTGAGTGTCTTATAGGATTCATCGGGGTAATTTGAAAATATGTTATCTATTAGAGATACCGAGCGCCCTTGACATCTGGACGATTCAAAAAGTAATTGATTGTATCCGTATGAACTAAAAATCTCTTTTAATTCCAAACATTTTTTATCATTTACTGCCAAGTTAACATTAAAATCAGCGCAGATTACACTTACGTGATTTTGAAGAGATTGATCAGACAAAAGTGCTTCTAATGAGTCAATGTAATAATCAAATGGCGAGCCAGGGGAGCGATAAATACAACTAATGCTTAACTTTTCACCGCTTATCTCTAACATTAAAGATGCAGCCTCGAATGATTTATCACACACATAGTTTACATTTATGGAAGTTACATTAGAAGACAAGTAATTTTTTAAAAGAATAACTACCCCACCACCCCTAGATAGAGATCGACAAAAATTACCAGCGCAATAATAGCCGGTTACACTAAAAGTAATTATTTCTTCGGAAGCAAGCCAGGTCTCAGTCAGACAAATTATATCAGGGTAGCCAAGAGTGCATAGAAATACCTCCAGCTGGTGTGTCTTATTTCTGATACTCCGAATATTTAAATTAATTATTTTGAGTGATTGAGAACTTGTGGTTGCATTCCTAAAAAAGCATTTTGATCGGTAGTACCCGAACTAGATAAAACATCCTGAGATGCAACTACAGATGAAGCACTGGCACAGGTTGCTGGGAGTTTGCATCAGGAGAAGTAATTCCATTTAAAGATGCGTCATTAAGTGACACTACAGGTGCAGAATCTTGTGGTGATTTCGCACCCCCACAAAATTCCACTAAAGATGCAGCACCTTCAGGCGCCCTTACAGGTGAAGCAAGTCGCGGTGATAAGCCATCCCCGCGAGTTGCCACTAGAGGTGCAGGAACCTGTGATGCGTCAACTTTTGTCACTGGTACATACGTAAGACTCGGATAGGATTGCATATAATTAATGCGATCTGCAATCATTTTACTGATGGATAACATAGCGGTGGAACTTAATTATCAACCCTTAATTAATTCTAATTAATTCTAAGGAAAAGACATGGTATGTACCTACTCGGAATCCAGATAAATACCTGAAAATTACTTACCCAACAATTATTTTTTGCCTTCGTAGGCAGTAATTACTTATACTTTGGCAATTAAACAATTATAACACATTTTTCCATTCTTTTCTTAAAATAGCTAATAATGAATAATTAGCAAAGTGAAAAAATTTAGCAGTAATAATGTTGAACACTTTTCAATTTTTGTTAATGTTTAACGCGTAAGTAGTTGCATAATATATCCTCTTAAAAATTAACTAAATTTGCACTTGTTACGGCAAAAGAACTTATAATGAAGAGAGAAACCTTCTTAAATTATGTTGATGTCTCTCTCGAACTATTTTGATACTATTTTTATGTTATCGAAGAACAACGATACTTTTGATTCTGAAGCATTATCATTTTGATATCGTTCAACTCGGCAATATCTTCGGGATTTGATGTCAAAGTTAGGCATTTGAACTACTTTTTCTGGTTTTCTAACCTTAAACATTAACAAAAATTGAAAAGTGTTCAACATTATTACTGCTAAATTTTTTCAATTTGCTAATTATTCATTATTAGCTATTTTAAGAAAAGAATGGAAAAATGTGTAATAATTGTTTAATTGCCAAAGTATAAGTAATCATTCGTGTTAGGTATTGTTGCTTTAACGCATATTAATGTAGAGTACAAATATATTTTGGATGGAGTTACGAAAAGAAATAAACGACAGTTAAGATATTCATAAATATAATATTTTTATTAACTTAATTTTTTAATATATATTAATATAGTTGTATAGTCATTCGTGTTAGGTAATGTCGCTTTAACGTATATTAATGCAGAGTACAAATATATTTTGGATGGAGTTACGAAAATAAATAAACGACTGTTAAGATATTCATAAATATAATATTTTTATTAACTTAATTTTTTAATATATATTAATTTATAGTCATTCGTGTTAGGTATTGTTGCTTTAACGTATATTAATGTAGAATACAAATATGTTTTGGATGGAGTTACGAAAATAAATAAACGAGTGTTATATTCATAAATACAATATTTTATGAACTTATTTTTTATATATATTTATATAGTAATTAGTGTATTGTTGCTTTAACGTACATATATTTATTTATATAAAGTAATAATTACAATATTTTTCTTCACTTTTTTTGAATGATATGAAAATTCAGAAGTTGAAAAACTTTCAAATAATTGTTGGTAACATACAATTTTTGGCAATATAGTACAGTAAATCCGTATTATGACATCGACAAAATTCCGAGTAGGGCCTCCCTTATAATATGTTATTACTGGGGGTCCAAAGAGTAAAACCCTAAGTTGGCGTATCTATATCTGTTTCAAAAACGGGGTTATTGCCCCCCAAAGGACCCCCTTCAATTCATAATATAGGATCCATCACGGATGGAACTGCACCCAATTTTGCAAGTTGATGTCAAACAATGTTTTAAAAAGATTTTTGTGAATAAAAATTATCTGAAAAAATTCCTTCACCGCCTAAATAGCCTTCAAAGAGTAATAATCAATTACCTTGGGATTACACCAAATTTTGCAAAATAAGGTGCTAAACATTATCTCTTAATTTTTTTTCAAAAAACATTTTTTGCCTCTTTAAAGAGTCCCTCTTGTTTATGCGGTGAAGGAATTTTTTTAGAGGAGAAATGATAGGAAAAAGTTTTTTAACATCTTATTTTCTATCTATTTGCAAAATTTGATGGTAATCCAACGTGACATAGGATATTATAGTTTGCGGGCTATTTTTCGGGTGTAGGAATTTTTTCTGAGGAAAATTTTTAACGAAAATCATTTTAAAACCTTTTTTGACATTTAGTTGCAAAATTTGGCGCAGTTCCACCGTGATCTTACATAACGAAATAAAGGGGGTTTTACATTTTGGACATCCAATTATAACATACTAAAAGGGCGGCCCTACCCAGAATTTTGTCGATGTCCCCACCTTAATTAGGACAGATTGACTGAAATAATAATGCAATAAAATTTTGGTTGTTTATAAAAATTGCTTATTAATAACAAAATACGTAAATAAGTAATGTCCTATTCCATGTATAATCGACCAAAATTCGCTTTTCGAGTTGCTGCATGATTTTAAATTTTTTTGAGGTTTAGTCCAGTGCTTACTCCTGGTAACTTCTTTCTATTAAAAAATTAGCAGCTGCATATTTGCACTCCTTCCCCATCAGTTAGCACCTTAAACTATGAAAAATGACCAAATTTAGGTTTAAAAAATGCTATGTGGGAGTGAGTAAATTTTTATTATTTTTATTTTAAAATGCTACCAAGGACATAGTATATAATAAAAAAAAATAAACGATATTGTGATTCGATTTTTTGTAAAGGTAGCATATTAAAACCTTTGCTGTTTCTAAACGAGGTTAAATCACAAACATTTTTTTTACTTAATGCGTCTCTATTATCACATCAACATTTTAAAATTATTAAAAAAAAAATTTACCCCACATAACATAGGGAGCGAGCGGCCAGGCCGCTTGGACAGTGATCACACGATCACTGAAGTCAAGCAACGTCTGGCTAGGTTAGTACTTGGATGGGTGACCACCCAAGTACTAGTCGAAAGGCTCGTAACCTCGTGGTTCGGAACCCACGTTAAGCTATAGGTCCCCCTTGTTCTTAATCCAGACAGCCTTAGGCTTTGGAGTAGCCTGGCTACTTGAATATAGGGTTACAAACATTAACTTTTTTTAGTGCCATATTTGGTCCTTTTCCATAGCTGCCTGGTATAGAGAAGGAGAGCAATTATGCGGTTCATATTTTTTTTGTAGAAACATATGTCTATTGTCAACTAAAAACTACTACTAATTTTAATCTTCCAAGAATTTAAAATACGATTCGATCTAGTTTAAATTTAACGTAATCAGTAACATTTTACAAATGATGCTGTTTCTAAACGAAGTTAAATCACAAACAAAATTATTTTTATTATGAATCTCCACTAGCACAATAATATTTTAGAGTAATCAAAAAAAAAATTTACCCAGTCCCACAGAGCTTTTTTTGGACCTAAACTTGGTCATTTTCTATAGTTTGGGGTAATTAATGGTAGAGAAGGAGTGCAAATATGCAGCTGGTGATTTTCAAAATCAAAAGAAGTGTCCATTGTCAACTTAAAATTACTACCAATTTTAATCTTCTAAAATCGTAAAATCGGAAAATTCGATTTTTTGTCTAAGACAAGAAAAATTATGAAAATTCAGAAAATTGTTTTTTTTACTACCTTTACAATGGGTAAGGATTGTACCCACCAAATATAAAATAAATCAAATAATAGCAACTATGATTGGTCGATTTTACATGGAATGTCCCTAATAACAATATTTCATTTGTTATATTTTATATAACAATGTTAAACGGTTTTACAGAAAATAAGCATCAATCCTCTTCCTAGTTTCGAGACCCTCATTTAAAAACCTCTATCGTATTTTTAGCTGTCCGATAAATCGAAGGGTCGACTTTGGTTTCTCAAACTTCTACTTCGTCGAATCAATTAAGATTAACCAATCTCCTTGCGTTTGCAATTAGTAAGGGTAACATTTTCTGCTGCTAAGATTTCAGCATCACTATAGCTGTAAATTATCTAACACCACGAACGGTTAAAAATAAAATAACATTCGAATAGAAACCTTCTGCTTAAATCCAAAAATAAGGGTAGAAGAAAAACTGCCTACGGCACTGATTATTAACTCTAATTAATTCTAACAAAAAAACATAGTATATGTACCTACTCTATCCAGATAAATACCTGAAAATTATTTACCCAACAATTATTTTTTGCCTTCGTAGACCGTAAGTAATGCCTCTTTAATTACTCCTACTTTGCTAATTATTTATAAAGAATTATTTTCCATTTTGTCATTCAATGTAGTTGGTCCACATGCTTTGTTTACAATAGCTAATAATAAATAATTAGCAAATAAAAAAAACATTTTAAATACTTAACTGGATTTATTTCTGCAAATTTATTACGTTTTTGAAATATTGTTGAATAATTAGGTACATTTAAATGTTTAAAATTAGTTTTATCAAATATAACAAAGCTTAGTTCAAATGATATCAAATGCCGAGAATTGCCGACGACAATAGTAATATCATGAAAGTATCGTTTGAGACGACAATAGTAGGAAAGTATCAAAAGTATGATCGTATCAGGGAGAATAAGGTCCGTGAAGCCAGCGACGCCACTTTAATTTTTTTCAAAAAAAACTATACCATTGTTTAGTGCTATATTTGTTCTAATTTGTTCCGTAAAAATTTTAATTTGTTCCGCCCCCCTTGACCACCAAAAACGCAATTTTCAAATGGCGTCGCCAGCGTCACAAAAAAACGCCACTTTGTTCAAATTTAATGATTTATGTTTTAAATGATAGATTTTAATTTGTTCTATTTGTTCTGCTATTTGTGCCAATTTGTTCTGGCCCCCAAGTCGGAAAAAAAGTCCCCCAAAGATTGGCACTCCCCAACGCCACTTGCACCTATTTTTGTTATTTTGGTATTTTTAAATAGATAAATATCGTAGTAAATTTGTTCCGTTAAAATTTTTAATTTTCTAACATTCTACGACCCCCAAAAAAATTAAAAAAGATCATTAATTTTTATCAAATGTCGGTGAAAGTATGAACTACTATTTGCAAAGTAGGCTAGATGCACACACGATGTCAAAACTCAGCTGTTTGTCAGTGGCTCACCTATAGGGGTTGGAGGTACTTTAGAATAAAGAACTGCATGTTCTTGGTTATTATCAAAATTAGTATAAGCATTTGGATTCTAGGTATTTTGTTTATACGAATAATATGAAAAGAGTCTTGTTTAAAAAATAGGCACTACCTACAGTTAGTTCTTAGCCACATTATTTTCATCTCTTGTTTAAGTGCTTGAAAGCTAAAGTGGACTTTATTTAATATTTAAAGTCTGTTTCCTACTAGCCCCACTGCGTAGCGAAAACATTGTTCCCGTTAACTTGGTGCTTTAAAATTTGGGCATGCACTTTGCTGACCTCATTTTTGAAATATAAAAAAATATTTTTTACACCCCTGGTAGGCAGTCTGGCTACTAGTTATTATTTCTTTTTATTTATGAAAAAAAATTTATTTGGTATTGCGGTAAGTCACAAAGAAGGACACCAGTATGCAGGATGTTCTAGTGTTGGGAAGAACTAAAATCATCCTTTAAATACACCTTTATATTTTTTTATTGGATTTTTAATTGGATCTTTTTAAAATTTATTAATGAGCTTGGTGTGAGTATATGCAAAAAATAGGACAATGAAAATGAGACTTGAGTCATTTGACCCCCCTCCTCATAAGATATTTTTTTCAAAAATGCCGAAAAATGAAATTGTTTTCTTCAATTAAAAATATGAAACCGTTAGTAGGTATATTCGAAAGGTAATGTAAACAAAATCCTTAGTCCCAAAATTTATTTGGTTGTGAAGTAAAGATAATTTGCTTAGGTATTTTATTAAATAAGATTAAATGCTTTAAATGGGATCTAAAAACCTTTAAAGGTATCAATACTTATTATACCTATTTGATATGAAGGTAAAGAATCCAAGAAGGTATAGTCGTAAATTAATATATTATAATGGAAAATCCCAAAATTTAATTGTCGTAAAAGTTCTGCATAAATAATGTTTAATGTACATTCTTTTCATTAATAATAATTAATAATCTAGTTTTGTAATACAAACTACAGGTCGTCTTTCATACGATACTTCTGTAGTTCGGGTACAGGGTGAGTCTCTATGAATTCCCCCCCTACTTTTCTCAGTTATTAATAAGTTTTTGAATCCAAAGTCAAAATTTGTATACAGTATACAGGGGGTAAAAAAAAATATTTTTTTTTAAATGAAACACCCTATATTTTTTTATTTTTTCATTAAGAACTTTCTACCCTTAATTAAAAAATATCTAACATGTTAACTTAAAAATTGAGTTATTAGCTGTTAAAGTTTATCGTTTTTTGTAATTTTTACTAATTTAAACCAAAAATTAAAAAAAAAAATCATTTTGAATTGATTAAAGTTCTATCATCAATTAATTGATTAAAGTTATAGTTTTCTTGCTTAGAACATACTAATGAATAAAAATCAGGTTTTTCAGTGTTATTACAATATTATTTACAAAAAACTTCGATAAAATGATTAAAAAACATAAGTTTTGAAAGTTAATAACTACGCCATTTTTAATTACTTTTTGTAAAGAATTGGAAGGGCTTTAAAATTACAAAAAAAAAAAATTGTACATTTTATAATAACCGAAATATGAATTTTTTTCCAGTTGGGGGGCTCTGGAGCCCCCTTTGTCATTATTTGATTTTTCTCAAAAACAATCCCAACCAAGATTTTAATAGGAACGATTTTTCCTGAAAATTTGAACATGATTGGGGTCTTCGTTCTCAAGTTATCGTGTTTACAAAAAACGTGACAGAGTTCAGACGGACAGACAGACAGACGGATTTTTTGAAAGTTGTTCAAAATTCGATGAAACGCACGAATCTGCAAGAATTCTTGCTCTAGGATGATTTTTGACGATTTTAGAATTTTCAAAACAATCACAATATACTCCTCGTTTTCGACTTTGTCTGCGAGGAGTATAATAAGTTATCCTAACATAGTCGGCTGATTTAGTCTTTATTTTATTAATTATCTTAGGTAGGTGGGCTACAGATTTAAAACTTTTCTGTGTTCTTATTGTGTTGACAAATTATGACAATCGTGGTTTATTGTTAATAACGTCAAAATAATGAGTGTCATAAGCGCAAAACAAATTTAACGCCTGCCTAAATAAAAAAAAGAACCATTTTAGCCAGGTATTTTAAGAAACTTTATGAATTTATTCTAAAACAACGGACATTCTTAATTAATATGTAAAAACTGATATAAATGTAAAATATTACAGATTTTTCGAAAAAAAATAAATATTACCATAAAAATGTAAGAAAATGCTTATGACTCTCGTTTTCTGCAAAAGTAATAAACCAATTGAAATTTTGTTTTTACCAGTCGCAAGCACAGGTCTTAAATGGTCACTCCAGAAATTTTCATGAAAATCGAATTGCACATAGCTGAGCAAAACGCTACTAAAGTCTACAAAATAACACCCTGTATATGTATAGGTAGATATTCATTACGTGATTTATTTAGACCAAATAAATGCATTATTTACTTATGTTGTTTTTTGTTTATAATTAAAAATTTCCCGGGACGCAAACGGCAAAAGTAAAGTTAAATGAATAATATTTCATTCGCCTAATAAGCCGTACCTACATACACATACATTATATCACAATGTAAAGTTATCTTACAATAAAATGTGGATTTTTTATTTCAAAATTTTATACTAACGTGTTCAAACAAAATATAATCGCATGCGAACGTTGTTGAAACTAAAATTAATTATTAAATACTTTCCGACCCCTTTTACATGCGCTACTGACAAACAGCTGAGTTTTGACATCGTGTGTGCATCTAGCCTACTTTGCAAATAGTAGTTCATACTTTCACCGACATTTGATAAAAATTAATGATCTTTTTTAATTTTTTTGGGGGTCGTAGAATGTTAGAAAATTAAAAATTTCAACGGAACAAATTTACTACGATATTTATCTATTTAAAAATATCAAAAAAACAAAAATAGGTGCAAGTGGCGTTGGGGAGTGCCAATCTTTGGGGGACTTTTTTTCCGACTTGGGGGCCAGAACAAATAAGCACAAATAGCAGAACAAATAGAACAAATTAAAATCTATCATTTAAAACATAAATCATTAAATTTGAACAAAGTGGCGTTTTTTTGTGACGCTGGCGACGCCATTTGAAAATTGCGTTTTTGGGGGTCAAGGGGGGCGGAACAAATTAAAATTTTTACGGAACAAATTAGAACAAATATAGCACTAAACAATGGTATAGTTTTTTTTTAAAAAAAATTAAAGTGGCGTCGCTGGCGTCACGGACCTGGGAGAATATCGTATCGTGCCTTCGGAATCTGCCTGCAGTCGTTAGTCACGTGGTTCATTCTTATCCCCACTCATTGTGAAGTCAATCAGTCTGCTTCTATAACTATACAGGGTGTATCACGACGAGTTTAAGGCATTTTGTTATACAAAAGTTTTGGGGTAGGACGCATCTACCTAAAATATTTTCAACTTTGTGCCACTTCCGGTTATACCGAAAACTACTGTCAACTTTGTTATTTTAAATGGAACTACCTATTTTTTTTTCGGTATTTTCATTCCTTTTCACATATTAAGTAAACTTTGCAAAACAAAATTCAAAAAATGTTTTTCATTATTTTGTAATCAAGGTTTTTCGATTTTTTTTTACTGTGGTAAAGGTTAAGAAGATTACCGATTTTTCAAAACCTAATGAATGATTTTAATTGCGGATTTGGCTTACGGTGAAATAATGGTCCGAGAATCTACTTTTGTGATTATAAATGCAAAAAAATTCAACCGAAAGTGAGATATCGGCCACTAAACCTGCCTCTTTGAAAATTAAATTATCTCATTTTTTTTAAATGGAATGCCATAATTTTTTTTGTTGCTTCTAACTGGGGTTTTTAATACCTTTTGAATGATGTATCATTGTCCTATACCTATCTCTAATAGTTTTCTAAATAATAATTTATTTTTATTGTTACATGTTATTAGTAAAGACACTAGAAAGAAAGACTGGACAATACGCTACCGCTTTTGATTGGTCGCCCATTCCTGAGGCGGCTAGATACTTTCACATTATAATGACATAATTTTTTGAATTTGTCAATGAATTTGTCAAAAAAATTAAAAATATAATTTTACTGGCAAAAATATTTTAAAGCGTAAGTATTGTGATTTTTCTTCATTATATAATACAATTTCAGGCTTCCAATTGTACAAACTAATATTATAATTGTTAGTCTATTGGATTTTTACAAATTAATATCATTTTTGAAATGTTTGGTTGCGGAAGTGCTAAATGGAAGAACCCGGCGGCAAAGGATTTTAAAATGTTCTTCATTCCAAAGACTTATTCAGAAAGAAACTTGTGAATGAATAAAACAGGCAAAAAACTAAATTTAAACAGGCAAAAAGAAAAATGTAAAAGATTTAAAAATTAAAAAGTAGTTTTTTTAACTTTTATTTATCATAAAGGTAAAGTATCTATAATTTTTAAAATTTTTAGGAGCCAGGCGTAACAGAAATTAATAAAACTATTAATTAGACTAATTAGAGAATTTATGAAACTAAAATCAAAGGCAAACCGAACGATAATTTCCTGATAGCAGTATTTATTTGTGCTTTTCCTTTTTCTACTATTAATTTTTTGTGTATTTATTGAAGCTTGCTTCAAATCTAAAAATTAATTTATGTTTTAACGAAACGGTTATTTATTTTCTCATTTTATTATTAAAAAAAAGTATACAAAAATTAAAGCATGCTTACTTGCTAAATGCTAAATAAATAAAATCTATGTTTGACCACAAATAAAAATTTAAAAAGTCTTTTGGATCCTCCTATGGAATGGGCGGCAGTTCTATGAATTTTTATGATACCATAGAATAAGATCAAACTGGCTAGTCTTTTATTCTAGTGTCTTTAGTTATTAGGGCAAAATTGGAGTTTTTATGGAAAAATCCAGTGAGTCATGAAAACAAAAAACTATTTTAGAATAAATTTTTAAGAAAAGAAGAAGTATCTGTCACTCCACAATGAATTTAAATGTGGCAAACGTCAAATAGTTGTTTTTTGTTTTCATGACTTACTAGATTTTTCCAAAAAAACTCTAATTTTGCCGTTATTGCATGTAATTATAAAAATAAATTATTATTTCGAAAACTATTAGAGATAGGTATAGGACAATGATACATCATTTGAAAGGTATTCAAAGCCCCAGTTAGAAACAATAACAAAAATTATGGCATTACATTTAAAAAAAGTGAGATAATTTAATTTTTAAAGAGGCGGGTTTAATGGCCGATATTTTACTTCCGGTTATTTTTTTTTTATTTTTAATCACAAAAGTAGATTTTGGGACCATTATTTAACCGTAAGCCAAAACCGCAATTAAAATCATTCATTAGTTTTTGAAAAATCGATTATCTTCTAAACCCTTACCACAGTAAAAAAATTTCAAAAACCTTAATTAAAAAATAACTAAAAACTTTTTTTGATTTTTTTTTTGCAAGGTTTACTTAAAATGTGAAAAGGAATGAAAATATCAAAAAAAAAATAGATAGTTCCATTTAAAATAACAAAGTTGACACTAGTTTCCGGTATAACCGGAAGTGGCACAAAGTTGAAAATATTTTAGCTAGATGCATGTTACCCCAAAACTTATGCATACCAAATTTGAAAAAAATATAACAAACCATTTTTGAGATACGTATGTCTTATACTCGTCGTGATACACCCTGTATACAGGTGGTCCAAGGAAAAGTTTCCACTTTCATTATTTTCTGAACAAATATGTTTAAAAAAAAAACCTGGGACACGTCAATTTTGTTTCAGTGGGACACTTAACCAACATATTTTTATTTTCTTTAGCCACTCACGGGGGCTGACCATTTTGTCAATAATCTTAAATGGCACTACGGGTCACCCCGGTTAAAGGGTTGAAAAAAAAATTAAGAGATATTTTTTTCAGTTGTTCCTTTTTAAAAGAAAATCAATCTGTCTGAACATTTTTTTTTAGGACTGTTAACTAATTTTAAAATTTTAAATTCAAATAAAAAAAAATTCAAAAAATAATGGGCCGATTTTTGAAAATTTTATTTTTTTGAAAAGAGAATAATTCTGTCAATATGTGACCCCACTTGACCCGTATTGCCATTTAAAATTATTGACAAAATGGTCACCCCCCATAAGTGGTTAAAGGAAAAAATGAAAAATATGTTGGTTTAGTGTCCTCCTTTCAAACAAAATTGACGTGTCTCGGCATTATTTTTAAAACAAATTTGTTTAGAAAATAATGAGGGTGGAAACTTTTTCTTTGACCATCCTTTATACATTTATACACTTAGTTACTCAGGACACTGACTGACAAATTATTGTTTAATTAATTTGTTATTAATTTCTTGATTTCTGGCCATTCTGGGAATTTTGTAAATAGTAAAATATGGAGAAGCAACGAATCAACCATCATGTGTTTAAATTATGACAAAATTAAGGTAAAATTTGACAGCATCCCAGTGTTTTGTAAATTTAAGTGTATATGTCTCGGTATAATCAACATATACCCGGTATATGTTGACTTTATCTTAATTAACTTTTTTGATTTTTCACTCAACATTGAGATTATTTGGTACTCTGCTGGAGCTCGATATCCGAGATCCGCTTCCCACTCCGCTTCGTGTAGTTTTCATGTGAACGTGGAATGACCATATTTTCGAGGCATCGCATCGGGTAAAAACGCTGTTCCACTGCTTTGGACCAAGCGAAGCTATCGTGTGATGTGAATATCATGCGCATTATGCAAGACTATAAACCCATAGATGCGGAAACATGAAATATGTTTTTACTTTAATGTTTGTGTATGTTTTTTTCAAATGTAATAGCACGAATGATGAGAGGATTGCCGGTAATACTAAATTTTATACCATGGCAAAGAACACTGGTATGCTCAAGGCTTGAATAAAATTCGTTCATTTCTGCGCATGACGTCATGTGGTATGAAACCAAATCAAGAATCTAGTCACCTAGTTATTATTTTGATGTTCAAACATAAAAAATATGAAGCGTTTTAAATCTAGTCACCTAGTTCAAACTTGTTATTCATCTGACGTTTATATGTCAAGCAGTTTTAAAAACATTTCAGTAAATTTTTTGGTGTTTTAAATTATTCAAAAGGTTTTTATTGTTGTTATTGTTTATTGTTGTATAAACTATTATTTTTAAACAAGTTTCTGAGTGAAGTAATTTGTGATTTTTTATAAACTACTTGATGATTTATTGTGCGGTAGCGAGTTTTAAAAGTGGAAACCATTTGGTTCTTAGAAAAGACAGCGACATTAATACTAATTATTACTAAAGTTTTCGAAATGATGTGGACATGGCTAAAATATGGGTTATATATTGCTTGTGGAGAAAGAAAAAACGAAATTAACTTGAAAAATGGTTTGTTATATTTGAATTCGTAAACCAGCTTTTCTGTTCAGTATTCACACAACAATACATTTTAATAATTGTAGTATAATATTTAGTTTAAATAAATAGTAGCAGACCTTTCTATAACTGGACACTAAGGGTTAGCATATCTTTAAATAACAATAAAATAAAAGTAAAATCTGACATGTATTGGAAGACGTTTGTTTTGTGTATTTTGACGTTTCTACTGACGGACAAAGTGGATGTGACAGCAACCCATAGAAATATAATTTCTGTGCAGCAACCACATGACGTCACAAATGCTTGGTCAAGTAGGCCAAAAATGCGCGAGAACATACCGGATACTTTGCCATGTTTTATACGAAAACTTCGTTGCGTAGCAATTTTTACGAGTCAAATTGCCATGACAAAAAAACGAGTGCCTAGGCTGCGAAGCAGCCCTTGCACGAGTTTTTTTGTCAATGTCAATTTGACGAGTACAAAATTGCTTCACGCAACGAAGTTTGAGTAAATTAAAAATTAGTATTATCATGAGTGGTATTCGAAAGATTATTTCCTGACAGAATTTAACTTACTTACAGTTTTTTTTAATTAGGATAAGAAACATTCCAAATTTCTGCAAAATTTAAGTAACCATTCCAGTAGCATTACAACAACATTTTCAACGCAAATTTTTTCGTCTTCAGGTATTAAATACATAGTTTTCTACACAATTTCTTTATTTTTTTGCAAAACACGTGTACCGAACAAAACGCATCTTTGCATTCATTTTTAAACTGTTTTTTAAGAACCTTTCAACACATCAAAAAAAAGTGCAAGTTATGTCACTAATGTCAACTTGTAACATCAAGTCTGCTTATTGCACAGATCATACTGTGATCATAGAACTTACAACTCCCCCAAAACATTATCCAAAATTTAGGTTGATATAGGAGATTCAACACATAGTTATTTGGGATAAGGAATACCAGAGGTAGTCCTGTAGTGAAAGACATAGTTAAGTGTTTTGAAGAAAAGAACGCTTAGCCATGCCTAAGTGATAACACCACGTAGTCATAGCAACGTTGTGTTATCGCTGCGATAACACAACGGAGTCATAGCAACGTGGTGTTATCAGGCTAAATCGCAGGAAATGCGAGCTCAGATAGCAGGAGATGACTGGAAGGAAATAATCAAAAGAAAAATTAAAAAAATAAGGATTTTGCAAATTATACATCAGATCCGAGATCATATCTTTTTGATGATGGTCATATGAAATTAAATTTTAAACAAACAAATAATTTTAAACTTCTGATTTTCTTCTTAGCGCTGCAGACAAAAACTGTCAACGGCCACATTTAAATTCTCGTTAAAAACATTTTTTTATCATATCTAAATATAATCAATAATAAGGGAAATACGGCGACCTCTCATAATCTGAGAAAAGTGAAAAATGGTTTATATGAAAAAAATAAGACATCGAAATGCGGTTTTCATCAGTCAAAAAATCAAAAAATAGGTGTAACCCGCCAATACTATCAAAAACATAACACACACTATTTTGTACGTGAGTTTCCTCTTAACTAATGTTTTAAAGAAAAGTTAAATAAAAAATTATAAAGTTAAGTAAAAAATTACCACCAATTTTCAATGAGGCTGCGCCCTGAAAAAATTCCTAGGTTAACCCGGAGCCCCAAACCCCTTTAAGTCGGCGCCCCTTTAATTAATCGACTTAACCCGCTCCTATCGTAATTTTAAAACAAATAAAAACAATTGAGAGGTAGTAGTAGGGTCCCTTCAAGCACAAAAAGGTGCTGGTTGTTCATCTTCTTGTTAGAGTTAACAATTTGTAAGCATCGATAAGTATTAATACCCTAAAGAGATTAAGGGGCAGACCCACCTCGAAATCTGCCTCAGGCACCCCCTCCACCCCCTTGAAGGGGTGCTTTCGCGCTCCTCTGTTTTATTTTTTTACTCGAAAACCATAAAAGATAGAAAGTTCTAGTTTGCTTAAGCTGAAAGAGAATGAACTTATTTACTTAGTGCTTATTTTTTTGTTAATTTAAAATTATTATTTTTTGTGTCACAGCGAAAAGTCTAGGAGGGGGGTAATTTTGAAGTACTTATTTTTGCGTATAATTTTAAAACGGGGCAAGATAATTGATTTTAGTGTATACAAAGATTAAAGACCTAAATTGTTGCTATCGATTGGTATATAATATGTGGCATGTATGTTTTAAATAAACAAGTACGGTGGCGTAATGCTAGCCTTTCACGTAGCTTCTTGCTAGCTTCTAGAAGCTAGCTTCTTCGCTGCTATTGGAGGGTTCAAATGTTTTAAGTATGCGCGCGCAGAAGAAGTTGAAATAAATCAAGCACGGTTTGATTTCTTTTAGCTTCCTGTGCGCGCGCATCCCTAAAACATTTGAATCCTCCAGTAGCAGCGAAGAAGCTAGCTTTTAGAAGCTAGCAAGAAGCTGCGTGAAGGGCACCCATTAACAATGAATAATTGTCCATTTTCAAATTTTCAAATTTTTGGATGTTATATTTTTTTTCTCAAAAACTGTAATAGTTAGAAAGTTCTAGTTTGCGTTATCTAAAGGGGAATTAAATTATTTGTATTATGCTTATTTTTTTGTTCATTGAAAATCATTATTTTTAGTGTCACAGCGAAAAGTCTAGGAGAGGGGAAATTTTGAAGTACTAAATTTTGCGTATAATTTAAAAATGGTTTTTACGGGGCAAGATTATTAGTAAAGTTAACACCCTTTAATCATAGATAGGTAGTAGTATTCTAAAGAGATTAGGGGGCAGACCCACCTCGAAATCTGCTGCAGGCACCCCCACCACTCCCTTAAAGGGGTGGTGTCGCGCTCTTCAATTTTATTTTATTTCTCAAAAACTGTAACAGATAGGAAGTCCTAGTTTACTTAAACTAAAAAAAGATTAAATTATTTACTTTGTGCTAATTTTTTGGTAATTTAAAGTCATAATATTTTGTGTCACAGTGAGAAGTCTAGGGGAGGGGGAATTTTGAAGTACTTATATTTGCTCATAATTAAAAAACGGGGCAAGATAATTAATTTTGGTAAAAAAGATTAAAGATTTACATTTTTGCCATCGATTGGTATATAATATGTGGCATGTATGTTTTAAATAAATGAGTACAGTGGCGTAACAATGAAAAATTGTACATTTATTATTCCAAATTTTAGCATGTTTTATTACTTTTTTTAAATACAATACTTAATAATACTAATTTTGTTTACTGTATTAATAAATAGTTTATATTTATCGACATCGTAGTATACTAATACTAAATTAACAAGAAATATAAAAAAAACAAGAACAAATAAAACAACAAATTAACAACTACAGCATTCTTTACATGAGCACATTTGGGTACATTTTACTTTTTTTTGGAAGCATTTGCATTTGGTTCCACAAATTTTACAACTGCATTTAATTAATGTTTCAGAAGTTAATTTATTATTCTGTATGGTAGTCCAAACTGGCAACCATTTCCCATCTTTCAAATTCCATCCCCATTCAGATGGGGATGGAATTTGTAACATGGGATTTGTAAGGTTACCCCATACATGGAAGGCTTGATAAATACATCTTTTTAAATGCAGCGTAAGCGCATTTAATGTTGGTGGAATATTCTCGATTGACCTATTTCTTTGGGAGAATAACTCCATCCGGCATGTATGTAGATCCTTCGCGTCTGAATGCTTGTCATAAACAGCGATCACAAATTTGGCAATTATAGCAATTTGCTCACTATTTGGTTCATTATTTGTCTGGATCATGAGATTTTTAAAAACATCTGTTATCTCAGGAAATGCCTCCCAAGTCTCCCAACATTTCTTTTTTCCTCTTCCAAAAAATGCAGATGTCACATCGGAGCCAGTGAAAACATGAAACATTGGAAGAGCAAGACATTTATCTTCCAATTTGTTAGAGATTTTATATGCTGAGATGTATTTTACGTTTTTTCCTGAACCAAATTCTAACCAAATATTTTGCTCCTTGTGAATACATTTATAAAACACTGCAAGAATAACGACGTCGGTGTCGACAGTTTTAATAAGGATGGTTTTTAAATTATTTTGTAGACAATTGTATGCATGAACGAAAATCCTAGAATCAGCCTCTTCGTGATTACATCTTGTAATTTTAATTAAATTTGTATGGTCACTGTTATAAATTGTATCCAATTCTTTGTTGCATACTAAGGTCTTGTTTTCTTTTAAAAGAATATTTTCAAAATGAGATGAAATAAGGGCAAACAATTCTGTTTTATTTTGAGAATCTCTTAAAAAGTTGTACCAAACATTAGGAATTGAGGTATTAGGGCGTACCAACTTTCTGTTTCCAGTACCTCTTTTTTCCCTTGTGTGATTTTTCAAACTATTTTCAAAATATAAGTCCCAAACTAAATCTACCCTTTGTGTTGTTTCCAAAATATTTGTTATATAGGGTTTTACAACACTGGAAATATATTTCTCAAAGTTGGAGCATGCTTTTGGTTGGAGCATATGTATTAATGCAGCACCATCTATTATGACAGCATCATAATTTGTTGGTCTGCTATCATCAGGGTTTATGTACTTTTCGAAACATTTTAATAAGTCCGACTTTGTACCATGATACATTTCTCCAAGTTGAGCCAACGAAGGAGGGTAAGGGTGATTTTCAAATTTAAAAAAGTTTTCTAAATCCCCATCCCTATTTTGTGAAGCAATATAAAGTCTACTAAATAAATTAACATCAGATTTTAAATCACTTTCTTTGCTGTGTTTTTGTGTGTTGTGTTTTTTTTTGTGTCTTATTTTTATTTTTAAACGGATAGTTGTTGTTTTTTAAAATAGGTTCGCATATTGATTTATTTGAACTTTTTAACCTCTGCTCAATAAATTCCTTACATTTTTCTGTTCCAATTTGTAGAAGATTTGCCAGACAATCCGCGTTTCCAACTACTTTACTATCTAAAGCAAATAATTCAGTGGAAGTTTCTTGAAACGGGTTACCATATTCCTTAAATGTGTCAATCATTGAATTAACTGCATTAACAAAAGTTTGCTGGAGAGAAGGAGATTCTTCGTGATGCTTTTGCATAGATGGTTGTGCTGGGGTAGCATCTTCGTATTCCCCGATTATTCGTGCGATATCAGGTCCGGAAATTAGCCATCTCCTCAGCGCTTTTGGATTTTCTGTAAGTCCAACAACACCGGCAACACCTTTAAGAATCGCATTTTCTTGTTCGTGGGCCTGATCAATGGGAATCGATGAAAATCTATGGTTAGTTTTTTGTACTACAAAGCCTCCTTTACAAAATTCATAATAAATATCTGTTTTTGCTTTAAAGTAGCCATATCTCTGTAATGTACAGATAACCAGCGTGCATAATTGGTCCGATCTAATGCAAAAAATATGGCAACAGATCTCCTATGGGAATGACATACTCACTAAAATTTGCTAATCTGAGTGATTTTATAAAACGCAAAACTTTTAATTGAAAATTTAGTACAATTAGCCAAAAATTAAACACAGGAATTTCTTTTGCAGTTTTTTCGCACCAATCATTAAAATTTAATGTTGTTAAACTGGAGATGTAAGCTTCTGATAATAGGTAATATAATGCAACACATATTTCTTGATGAGCCCTTCTCGTTCTTGTCAAATGGCTTGCCTTTAAAAAAGCATCTGCTCTTCTACTAGTTAAAGCCCCTGAATCAATAAGAATATTGACTATTCCACTTCCATCAAGAAGTGCCCCAAGTGCCGTCCATAACGCCATTTCAATATGTAGACCACCCATCATAACAAGAATAATATTTTCCCCTATTTCGGGACACTGGAATTGTAACTGTTTTGCCAAAGCAAATAATGGCTGGTCCATTGCAATGACAACGGTTTGTCCAAAATTACAATAATTTGTTACTGACTTTGCCACAGTTAATGCATGTCTAATCATTGCAGCACTATGTGCAACTTCATAGAACAGCGGAAGTAAACATATTTGTCCTTTTGGTAACACCTCCATGCACTGAGAGGCATAAAAAGCAGCCCAAGAAAAATTATCGTAATTTTCCTTTTTATCTTTTATGATATTAAAACAGTTTTGGAGCCAATCCATCAGTTCGGATGATAGAATATTGCTGTCTTTTGGAAGTTCGAAAGAATCATTTGTGATAAAATTTTTTTTTGTTCTTAATTCATACACTGGTACAATGGCATAGTTGTCTGGAAGAGCAGCTACGGTAGTGGATGAGGCTAAATTATACTGTATATCATAATTATTTTTTTCGCCCGGAGAATTAATAGTAGGATGTTGTTGAACCGATATAGCAGTCCCATAAAAAGAGTTAGATGCTCCTGTTGACGAGGGATTATAATCAATGTTGTCCACAGCTAAAGTTGTAAAAACATTTTTGTGCATATTGGGTGAAATAACACATTTTTCTTTTTCATAAAAATTTATAGTCGCAATTGTCAGCTCAGTGGTTATTATTTGTAACCTTTTGTAACTAACACATATACCCAAATTGTGAAAGATATTAATTAATTTTTTTTGCCTAGTTTCGCAATAAAGCTTTGTTGCAATATAAGTTGCAAGGGGACATTCGCTTTCCTTATAGTGCCTAATTGCCGAAGAATTAGGATTAAAGTTACTGCTAATATTAAACAATGTTAATTGTGATAAAGTGTTAACGCTCTCATCATTTTCTGTTATATTACTAAAGGAACACCTAAGTAGAGTAGAAAAAAAATATGTAAACTCCTGTGGAACTTGAAAGTTAGATTTTAACAAATTTCCAGAAAAATTATAGTTTGCATTTTTAGCCCGTTTTCTTAATATATTTGCAGCTTTCAATAAACAGGCTTCTTCATCATCATTGTAATTTTGATATAATTTAAGTGCTTGAGGAACATGATCGGGAAAAAAAAAGATTACATATTTTCCGTCCTTTCCTTCTTGAAGACGAGGTTCTAATTTAATTAATTTTAATTTAAGGTTGGTTGGATTTATATTGGAAAATGTACTGCATTGTGTTTTCATAAAGTCATCATATTCTTTGACCATATCTTTAAGGTAAAATAGCATTACGTCATTTTCAGCTTTTAGGTGAATATTTTGAATAACATAACTCAACGCTAATGTATTAATAGAGCAGTCCTCGAAATTGGTATCCTTAACAGTTTCGCAAATGGGTCTCTCACGATAAAAATGAGCTAAACAGAGTAAATGATACTTAAAATCGAAGACATTATTACTTAATATTTGCTCAATCTTTTTATTGTGAACTTTACGTGCGTGTTCCATTATTTTAGCGCCGGTCTCGATTAATTCTATTCGATGCAATGGAGTTGACATTTTACCTTCCAGGTCACAAAAACAGCAGGTATTTACTAAAAAGACCATCATTTTTTCTGGTACATCAATTTCTTTAACAATGGTACTAGAGTCCCTAGATGTACTTGGACTGTTTAGCAGTTTTAATTTTCTGTCCAACTTAAGGGTGCTGAATAAATTTACACAACTTTTGTGCCAGGATACCAAGTGTTTTTTGAAGTAAATTTCAATTCCTTCTCCGTCATCAAGATCCGCAACATTAATTTTCAGAGGTAATTGCCCAATTTCGTTGAACTTTAAAATGTTTTTAGCAATGGTTGCATATGAATTTGAAAAAACCGTGGATTTTCCTGGGCAGATCAACTTCTCTTTTGTAAGTTTTTTGCAAAATACGCATTGCTGCATTATGGCTAAAAAAAATACATTTATTTACGTCTATTCGATGTAATGGAGTTGACCTCTTACCTTCCAGATCATGAGAACGGCATGCATTTTCTAAAGAGGCTAACATATTTTCTGGTACATTAATTTCTTTAGCAAAAGTACTGGCGGCACTGCTACAGTCTATTTTTGTTTCTGGTACATCAGTTTCATCAACTATGGTACTGGCAACACTACTAGAGTCTCTAGATGTACTTGGACTATTTAGCAGTTTTAATTTTCTATCCAACTTAAGGGTGCTGAATAAATTTACACAACTTTTGTGCTAGGATACCAAGTGTTTTTTGAAGAAAATTTCCATTCCTTCACCCTCATTAAAATCCGCAACATTAATTTGTAGAGGTAATTGTCCAATTTCATTAAACTTTAAAATGTTTTTAGCAATAGATGCATATGAATTTGAAAAAACCGTGGATTTTCCTGGGCATATCAACTTCTCTTCTGTAGACTTTTTGCAAAATATGCATTGCTGCATTATGACTAAAAAAAATACATTTATTTACGTCTATTCGATGTAATGGAGTTGACCTCTTACCTTCCAGATCATGAGAACGGCATGCATTTTCTAAAGAGGCTAACATATTTTCTGGTACATTAATTTCTTTAGCAAAAGTACTGGCGGCACTGCTACAGTCTATTTTTGTTTCTGGTACATCAGTTTCATCAACTATGGTACTGGCAACACTACTAGAGTCTCTAGATGTACTTGGACTATTTAGCAGTTTTAATTTTCTATCCAACTTAAGGGTGCTGAATAAATTTACACAACTTTTGTGCCAGGATACCAAGTGTTTTTTGAAGAAAATTTCCATTCCTTCACCCTCATTAAAATCCGCAACATTAATTTGTAGAGGTAATTGTCCAATTTCATTAAACTTTAAAATGTTTTTAGCAATAGATGCATATGAATTTGAAAAAACCGTGGATCCTGGGCATGTCAACTTCTCTTCTGTAGACTTTTTGCAAAATATGCATTGCTGCATTATGACTAAAAAAATATACATTTATTCACGTCTATTTATTTTAAGAAAAATTAACTTACCCCTTTTGTTTTATTTATAATTAAAAGTAATTGTAGCGAAGAAAAACTGTCAATAATAAAAAATTCCAGCAAATACACATTAGTATAACAAATAGACACTTTGACACTACAAAACTAATTGGGGTGATTTCTTTTGTTTTGAGCTAAATCTATACATGACAAGTTTAAGTAGGCATTAACAGAATACGCATGTATCATTTTTTGTGGCAAAAAATAAGTTTCTATTTTAAATAGTACCTACACATGTACAAATAATGTTCTTTGATAATACCTACCTGTTTTTTCTTTATGTTTTTTTTTCTATAAAATAAATAAGTAGCTATAATTTTTATTTATATTTTTTTTTTGTCAAAAGTAAGTTATCTAGTGCTTATTCTGATTTATATGCCAAAATCTATTCTTTAACTTCTTTCTACCATTTGATATTTTATTGTAAAATTTAAAAAGAAATGGATCTAAACTTAAAAAAAATAGCATTCTACGTAAAATATAATCTATTTATGAACAAAGTAAACTAAATTAACATTATCGAGTATTGTATTTAAAAAAAGTAATAAAACATGCTAAAATTAGAAATAATAAATCCACAATTATTACTTGTTACGCCACTGTACTCATTTATTTAAAACATACATGCCACATATTATATACCAATCGATGGAAAATATGTAAATCTTTAATTACTTTTACCAAAATTAGTTATCTTGCCCCGTTTTTTAATTACGAGCAAAAATAAGTACTTCAAAATTCCCCCTCTCCTAGACTTTTCGCTGTGATAGAAAAAATAATGATTTTAAATTACCAAAAAAATTAGCACAAAGTAAATAATTTAATCCTTTTTCAGCTAAAGCAAACTAGAACTTTCTATCTATTACAGTTTTTGACAAAAAAAATAAAATTGAAGAGCGCGACACCACCCCTTTAAGGGAGTGATGGGGGTGCCTGCAGCAGATTTCGAGGTGGGTCTGCCCCCTAATCTCTTTAGAATACTATTACTTATCTATGGTTAAAGGGTGTTAACTCTACTAAAAACTTTGCGCCGTAAAAACCATTTTTAAATTATACGCAAAAATAAGTAATTCAAAATTCCCCCTCTCCCAGACCTTTCGCTGTGACACTAAAAATAATGATTTATTATGAACAAAAAAATAAGAATAATACAAACAATTTAATTCTCCTTCAGATAATGTAAACTAAAACTTTCTAACTATTACAGTTTTTGAGAAAAAAAATAAAACATCTAAAAATTTGAAAATTTAAAAATGCACAATTATTCATTGTTACGCCACTGTACTCGTTTATTTAAAACATACATGCCACATATTATATACCAATCGATAGCAACAATTTAGGTCTTTAATATTTGTCTAAACTAAAATCAGTTATCTTGCCCCGTTTTAAAATTATACGCGAAAATAGGTACTTCAAAATTCCCCCCCTCCTAGACTTCTCGCTGTGACACAAAAAATAATGATTTTAAATTAACAAAAAAATAAGCACTAAGTAAATAGGTTCATTATCTTTCAGATTAAGCAAACTAGAACTTTCTATCTGTTATGGTTTTTGAGAAAAAGAATATAATAGAGGAACGCGAAAGCACCCCTTCAAGGGGGTGGTGGGGGTGCCTGAGGCAGATTTCGAGGTGGGTCAGCCCCTTAATCTCTTTAGGGTATTAATACTTATCGATGCTTAAAAAGTGTTAACTCTAACAAGAAGATGAACAACCAGCGTCGAAGGGACCCTACTATAGAAGGTAAATAAGTAAAATAAAAATTTTATAAAGTAAAAAACTTGGTAAAAAAGCATTAAGCTTCATTCACAATGAAAATTAGCTTGCATGCGGTAAGAATTAAGGTAGCTTGTAAGAGCTCTTACAAGCTACCTTAATTCTTACTGCATACAAGCTAATTTTCATTGTGAACCCCACTTTATATTTAAACCAGCAGAAAAATAATAATTTTACTCAAGATATATCAAAATAACAGAAAAATAAATTATAATTTCTATGAATAGGATAAAATTGTCCAATTTTTTAATTTTTAACAATAAAATTGCCCATCAGTAATAATAGTACAGTCAATCCGTATGTGGACATCGACAAAATTCCTGGTAGGGCCGCCTTTTTTATATGATGTAACTGGATGTCCAAAGAGTAAAACCCCAAATTGGCGTAAATCTTCCTATTGCAGAAACGGAGTTATGGCCCCCCAAAGGGCCCCCTTTAATTCATCACGGTGAAACTGCACCAAATTGTGCAAATAGATGTCAAATGAGGTTTTAAATAGATTTAAAAAAAAAAAATCTGTAAAAAAATTTCTTCACCCCCTAAATAGCCCCCAAAGAGTAATAACCAATCACGTTGGATTTACACCAAATTTTGCAGATAGATGTAAAATGAGATGCTAAAAAATATTTATTAATAACTTTTTTTGAAAAAAAAAATTGTATGTCCAAGGGGGGCATAGAATAGAAGCCCCCTTCGTTTATGGGGCGAAGGAATTATTTTTTGAAAAAGAATTATAAGAAAATATTTTTAAGCATCTTATTATGCATCTATCTGCAAAATTTGGTGTTAATCCAACGTGATTGGTTATTACTCTTTGGGGGCTATTTAGGGGGTGAAGGAATTTTTTTAAAGAGTTATTTTTTATAAAAATCTTTTTAAAACTTCATTTGACATCTATTTTCAAAATTTGGTGCAGTTCCACCGTGATGAATTCAAAGGGGCCCTTTGGGGGGCCATAACTTCGTTTCTGCAATAGGTAAATATACGCCAATTTGGGGTTTTACTCTTTGGACATCCAGTTACATCATATAAAAAAGGCGGCCCTACCAGGAATTTTGTTGATGTACCCTCATTATTTAGGACAGATTGACTGTAGTATAACCAGGGTTGTACACGAATACTTTTTTTGTATTCGAATACGAATACAAATACTTAGCTACATGTTAAGCACGAATACGAATACAAATACATTTGAAACAACATTGTATTCGTAAAACTACGAATACAATATTGTGAATACAATTCCCACGATTTTTGGTGCAAAATTTAAAATTATTACAAAACGAACTTAATCGTGTGTGTTCGGCTATAAAAATGTATTCGTGTACAACCCTGAGTATAACATACAATTAATCAAGTGCGCAAGTCCAATCGACCATCAATTCCTTGTTTTAATTGGTAAATTATAAAATATGGAGGAAATCGCATGAGTTCTCGGTAATACGTATTTTAGTTTTAAGAGATTCGAGTTCCCAACAAATGTCAAACTTTCCACATCGCTTCCCATATCGCTTCGTGTGATACTCCGCTATCACTGTCGATTTTTTACTAAAATTATTTCAGTCAACTTCACCAGCAAGTGATTTAAAGGCTTGATGCTTCAACTTAATTAATAATTATCCTTATCTTTTAGTTAAAGCATTGAATATCAACTCCTAAGATTATATTACTCAATAATGGTTAAAGTCAATTAAAAAAGCAGAATAATCTCAACCTTTCTAACGTGCGATCCACAAAATTTTACCTCGACTCTTGCCATGAAAAACAAAAACTGCTTTTCCGTAGGTCTTTAAAAGTTACTTCTTATGCCCTTTTTGATGTTGCCATCTTTTTTTGATGTTTAAACAAACTGATATAAAATGGTGGAATTTAAAATTCACACTCGACCCTAGGCGGGACACCAATTTATAAAAGAAGTCCTTCTTTATTTCTTAAAGGTATGCACCTACCAAACCTGAAGTGATTGACAGCTGTTTCGCCCTATTGGGGCTCATCAGAATCACGTATCAGGAATAGTCGATGCATAACCTTAAGAAACTAAGATACTTGTGTATTTCAACAAATATCGAAAGAAAGACTTGGAGATGTTACCGCCATCTGCCGAAGAAAAATTTTTTTTTAAACAAACTAAAATAATAAAAATATAAGTTTACATTTTTTTTTGTTTTTATGGCAAGAATCGAGATAAAATGTTGTGGATCGAAGTTATTAAGGTAAGTACTTGGCTTCAAGTCAAGTTTAAATAAACATTAGGTTGATTTCAACCGTTAAAGAATTACAAAAGTTGACATGATGTTGAAATGCCTGTCAACTGTAACTTTTATATCAATATTTCAATATTAATACTAATCTCAATCCATATAGAATTACGCTGAATGTTGAGATCGATTCATAGCAAAGTATCGATAGCTCGGAACATTATAACAACAATAATCGAAGATAATAAGGATTCAACCTCGGAATTTGACAGCTGACTGAATTTTTGCATACACCTTCGTTTTATCACTCTAAAAGTTGTCTTAAAAGTCACCACCCCGAGGTTAAAGGTCACAAAAAACCGTTTTTGGCCCATAATTTATTTTCTTTGTGTTCAATTGAGGATTAGACACCCTCTGTAACTTTCTTAATACAGCAAATATATTTTTAAGCAAAAGCAGGTCAATTTAGTTACGGAGGGGGACATCTAAAAAATATTTTTTTTTCTTTAACCCTCTGTCACCCACCAACCCCAACCTGCAATTTTTAAATAACAACCCCTATCTTGCGATACCTCATTTGAAAGAGAAAAAAATAAGCTTTACGATGGCATTAAAAAAACTTAAATCGGTTGACCTCTTTTTGAAATAATAAGAGGGCCGTTTTCTAGCGATAACTTTTGATCGGTTTGTGATATTTACTTCTAATTTTTTTTTAAACTTTTATACAAGGATTTAAACAAATTTTTTGTTTTTTTATTAGTGACGGGATTATGTGACACTTTATTTTAAATGTATTTTTATTTCCTATACAAAAGTAAATACTGAAAAAAAAATTAGTTTTTTTTTTAGAATTTATTATAAAAAATAAAACCTTAGGGCATTTTTTAAAAATGATTTACCTTATTATTATGCAAGCTTGAAATGGGCACAATTATTGGTCTAAGAAAAATAAAGCCAATAAGTTGAGCTATTTCTGCAAAATGCCTTTCTGTTTTCTTTTTTACAACAAATTCTTAAAAAACAAACCAACGAATTTGTTCTAAATTTTTTTTAATAACCTTTGAGTAGGAAATAAAAATACCTTTAAAATGAGGTGTCACATGACCCTTCTTTTCATTAAAAAAATTTGGCCCCTTGTGCAAAAGTAAAAAAAAATAATTTTGTGTTGCCAAAAATAAGTGTTTTTTTTAACACTTATTTAAATTTTTTTAGAAGTAAATATTACAAACCGATCAAAAGTTATCGCCAAAAAAAGTTCCTCTTATTATTTCAAAAAGGAACAACCGATTTTAATTTTATTAATGCCATCGTACCTAAAGCTTATTTTTTTTTCTTTCAAATGAGGTATCGCAATATAGGGGTTGTAATTTAAAAATTGCAGGTTGGGGTTGGTGGGTGACAGAGGGTTAAAGAAAAAAAATTTTTTTTATAATTTTTAGATGTCCCCCTCCGTAACTAAATTGACCTGTTTTTGCTTAAAAATATATTTGCTGTATTAAGAAAATTATAGGGGGTGTCTAATCCTCAATTGAACACACTGTATAATCTAGTCTTAGGGTAAAATTTTTAAAATTAACCCTTACAGAGATAGGGGGTGTGGAAGGGTGCTAACACTTCATATTTAATATAGCGTTAAGTTAAAATGGTACGATTTCAAATTTAAAATAATTCCTTTCGTAAATTTACTCCTTAAAAACTTAAGAGGGATAACTTTTTGTCTCATCCCTTTGGGGCTAAAATAATTCCATTCGTAAATTTATTCCTTTAGAACTTAAGAGGTTGGGGCTAAAATATCATCCCCTACTTATGAAAATGAATCATTTTTTATGAAAGTCTGTTAGGCTATTTGATACAAAAATGTCTCGTTTTGTAATAAATGATTATATTTTAACATATTTTTAACAAAAATTACCTTATTGACCAATGTTTTCTTCAGAAAAAAGTATTAAAAAAAAGTCACATCATATGTTTTTCATTCTTGCAGAAATTTGTCAAGCACTAATAAAGTTATATTGACCATTAACAAGAAATAATATTTAATTATTTTTATTGGGGGTGGGGGTATGTATTTTTTTTATCTTTAATTAGGGTAAATTATTGTCCATGGTATGTATTTCAGGTGATTTGGGGATTCAGAAGTCATTTTTGATAATAATAACATGTTGTATAACAAATGTTGCATGGGATGTGACTAAGGGGATGATATTTGTAAAGTATTTCATATAAATCCACCCATGGTATGAGTTTTAAATGATTTGGGGTTGCTGGAGTAACTTTTTAACAGTAATAACGTGATATATTTGACAAATATTGCATGGGGTGTGAATTAGGGGATGATTCTTGCAAAAAAATCACATAAATTCACCTATGGTATAAATTTCAAGTGATTGCTTAATTTTATTCTAATTAACAAAAATTAGTATAATTTTTATATGCCATTCCATGTACAGGATGTCCAAAAAATGGCGCATAAACGCGATGGTACGCTCTTGGGGCATTTTCATGGATCCCTAGAAAATTGTCAAAAAAATCCATCTGTTATATTCATCGAGAAAAATGCGAACAAAGTTGCATAAATTCGGCAACACACATCTACAAATTCGATCTATGAGCCTTGATTTTACTGTTGCATAAGATTCTATTGACGTTGTTGTCAGCTTCATTTCATGAAAATTTTGTGAAATTAAATTGATTATAAAATGTAAATCGACCATTTGAAAAATAAACAAATAGTGGAATGGTTTAAGATAGACTACACCTTTGTATAAAACCATTTTATTATACGCTAGTTTATAAGAGTCTTAAGTTTTCAAGAAAAAAAAATTGCAAAAAGATTTCAAAAAGTAGAATCCAACATGAAATTATGAAATGTGAATAATTTTGAGGAAGCGTTAGTTTTTTAAAAAAAAATGTGGTATAATTTTTTCTTCGTATTAAACGTATCTTATCGATAAAATAATTTATTTTGTGAAAATTTAAATACAAAAAAGCAGGTGTCCCATTTTGAGGTTATGGAATAAATCTATGGGTTTCTCTTTGCAACCATCGTGTCGATAATAAATACTAAGACAATTATACCAAATTTTGTTTTTCTATGTTTAGACGAGGCATTAAGGAACTGAACCTCTAACTTTGGATCGCCAAGATGGATTGCGATGCGGTTTTCAGCAACAGATTCTAAAAGATGTCTGGAAATTTTGTGACCATTTTTTATTTGGTGCAAATTGCTTCATTCTATGTTTTTAAGCAAGATACCTACCCCTTCTTTGAACTAGTGAAAAGTGTAGATGTAGACCACTCATCTATGACCCTTGACCACAAATTTTTGACTTAACATCAAATTCAACAATTAAAATCAACAATTATTTAAAAAAATGTCAGTTTAAAGATCTTAAATTTTAGGTTGGTGATTTAAAGTTTAGTTGTTTTCACCATTGCAGTAATTTCCTTAATGCTTCTGAAGGGTATGGAAATGAAGGTCGTTTGAAAACTGCACTAGAAGTCTATAGTTATCGATGGCGCAATCATGGTTTTGGGTGGAATTTCATTTGGCGGAGAACTTTGTGCGTTTTGGTGGACGGTTTTTCTAATGCAAACGGGTACATTAACAACATTTAAGACCCTGTCCTTGTTTCAACAAACATAATACTGGTCATGGTTTAAGTCTAACACATGATATCGCCCGTCCCAATCTCGCCATGCTGGTTCGCGATTATCGAGCTAAAGAGAATATGGCAGCTCAGTCAAGCGATGTTATCCCTGTTTATTTGTTCTTCATTTATTTAATTCAGAAGCATTGCAAAAAAAATACTATAATGGTAAAAACAACTAAACATCAAATCATCAACCTAAAATTTAAGAAAAATTTGTTGTCCCCTAGATTGTTTTGATGTGTGTACTTTCACCTCCACAGTTTACCAAAATGGTAAACTAATTCATACAGAGTCACCGAGTGTAGGTCGCCAATTTTTAAAATAAAAAAAGTTCTTATGTTAAAGGAAATTGTTTTTACGAAGTTAAAATAAAAATTTAACATATGGAATACGTTTTTTATTTAGTCTCACTATTATAAATAGAAGAGGAACTTATGCCCCTTTCTATTACGTAAAAAAAACATTCTACAAAAGAAAAACCCTGCTAGAAAAAAAAAACAGAATTTCTATTCTTTTTCATTTCATATTATACTCAATCCTAAAAAAAATTCAACGTGTTTGGAAGCATTACAGAAGCAAAATTTCAAATAAATGCCCTAAAGGTGCTGGATGCCTTGGGATACAAGCAACTGGGGGCAGGGGTACCTGATCCCTAGCAATTCCAACATCATCCTTTTAATTAAATTTTTTCTTATTTTATTTCAGAGAAATTGAACAATTATTTTAACATTACATTTAGGACCTCAAAAGTCGACCAGTAACCGAATTGAACTGATTTTGGCCACAGTTTAGGAAGTAATATTATAAGCAACGAATTTTAAACTGACGTTTTTTTAAATAATTGTTGATTTTAATTGTTGAATTTGATGTTAAGTCAAAAATTTGTGGTCAAGGGTCATAGATCAGTGGTCTATATCTACACTTTTCACTAGTTCAAAGAAGGGGTACATTTTTTTTAAAAAACATGGAATGGAACAATTTGCACCAAATAAAAAACGGTCACAAAATTTCCAGACACCTTTTATAATCTATTGCTCAAAACCGCATCGGAATCCATCTTGGCGGCGATCCAAAGTTAGAGGTTTTGTGCTTTTTAGTACTTTAATGCCTCGTCTAGTTGTTTCATTTAATAGTAATAAAAAAAAAAAACATAAAAATTTTGGTGTTGGAAAACAGCCTGTATTTCGAAAACGGTGCACTTTTGGATACAGGTAAATGGGGCTTAATCGACCTATTTTTGGGTAAGGAATCTCGGGTTAAATTATTGAAACGACTTTCGGAAACATCCTGTATATAAAAAAGATGTTAATTGTCAGGATAAAATAAAGAATGACTCGCAAAATTAGTGTGCCTTGATGTCATATTGACAGATATTGTCGCCTTATAGAGTGACGACATGCATCATTCCATCTTTGTCATATAGATAATGTCGAGGGGGGGTTTCTCTAGGGGAATTGGTGTACACAATTGGAGGAATTTTTTAGGAATTGGAGGAATTTTTGGGGAATTGGGGGAATTTTTTAGGAATTGGAGGAATTTTTTGGGAAATTAGAGGTGTTTTTTGAAAAATAAAAGCTATTGTTTTAAAGAAATTTCTAGGCAATATACAAAGCTTACGGTCTAATTAAATTTATTGTGGCAGCACCAGCAATGAACGAGTTTATTATATATATATATTTATTATAACTTTTAAAAATTGATAGCAAAGTTATTTTGAAAAATACAATTTTTACAAGATTTTTTTTTTACCCGGGCATTACTCGAATAACTTTTATTCATCTTAGAAATAAAATTCATTTTTTTTGTCTTTTATACCCGAGTAGTGATCGGGTTACTACCTGAATTACTATTCAGAACAAAGCCCATCGCTTCCGACCCTTCCACTGGTAGAATGTGACAATATTCTTATTCTTTAAATGAGCATCACCACATTCTAACAGTATATATATTAGTATGATTATTAATAAACATTACAAGTCATAGTAGGTATAAGGGTTGGTATGTGACAAATATGAACATTATTAGGAATTGTGGGAATTTTTTGGAAATTGGGGGAATTTGTGGAATTTTTTGGGAATTTTTTTACAAAGAATTCCTCTTGGGAAAAGTGGTGTACACTATTTGGGTATGTGAATTCCCCCTCGGATAATGTCATCAATTGTGTTTGTAAGTTGTATTTGTTGTCATCTTTGCTAATATGTGGTCTATGTGGATGACATAATCTGTATGACAGAGATGGAATGATGCATGTTGTCACTCTATAAGGCGACAATATCTGTCAATATGACATCAAGGCACTCTAGAAAAATGACTTAAAGACACGACTAACGACTTCCTGGAACGACTTCCTAAAAACGACTGTTTTCCTTACCGCCCTAACTTTTTATTCTCGGGTGCAAACAACCACCCGCAACTGAGTAGGATTGTCCACTACTTTTTTAATATCAAAAACATATTCAGCCGAATCAAATTATCTCAAAACCATGCCATGGGTGGATTTATGCGATACTTTACAAAAATCATCCACTAATTCACACCCATGCAACATTTTTTTGATATAACATGTTATTATGTTAAAAAAAAGAACTAGTTATACAATACAATTTTTCTATTTTTTGCTAATTGCAAGACTAATTCTGATCGATAATATGTGTGTGTGGTATGTAGCACTAGATAATTTAATGCTTTATTAAGTAAAGGACCAAACATACATTGGTAATAGTAATAGACACAAGAGTCATGCGTTCTCTTTCTTTCTCCATTTAAATCAGAATGAGAAAGCATGATTCTTGTGCGCTATTACTATTACATACGCCTTATATCTAGTCTATGTTTAGTCCTTTACATTGCAATTGCTTCGTTTTTTGTCCTGTAAGAACCTTTTCTGCTTTCAAAAATGGTGCAAAAAATAGACGTTACTTTGTGACATTTACCAACGAATGGGGATTTCGTTAGCCCCGGGGGACCAGTGTTGCTTTTATAAATATTTTTAGAAAGAAAACAAGTTTCCTATTAATCTCCACATTCACAGCTATGTCCTACTTTTTGTATTTTTCCAAATTTAAATGTTTAAAAGTGATAAAAATATAAACTTTAAATGGGGTTTTCGGGTAGGTGCCCCAAGAATTGGAGTTGCACACCAACTTTTTAGAAGAAAATAAAATTCTCTATCGATATGGCTTGGTGTACTATTGTAGAAAAAAGTCATCACTCTCCTATGTGACGAATGAGTTATTAATGTGAACCATTAGCCAGAATTATATTTCTTGCATAATTTTTATAAAAATTGGTGTTTTGTCAAATGGTTTTAATATAGCATTCTGTACATTCTATAAACTGCTTGTTGTGATAGTAATGATAGTAATTATAATAATTAATTTTTGGTACATATAAAACCCCAAACAAAGAGAAAAGAGCACTAAAACAAAACAAAACAAATTTCTATTTTTATGTAGATTTGATTTTCTTCCTAAACAAGATTTTTCAATTAAATTTTTTTGATTGAAACAATGATTCATTTGGCTATGTTAAAAAAACTAATCATGTCAATTTATTCAGAACTACCAACTCTACGACTTTTGGCCACAATAAATCCTTAAATGACCATAGTACGTAATGGCAAATACTAAATTTATTTGTTCGAATTTCGTTATTTAAGAGTGTTTAACTAAACAAACTTAAATACGAAAATATAAACTATTATGTTACCCATGGATGACACTGTTTCTTTTTCTCCAGTAAAATCACACAGAATTTGATAAAATCTTCTAGAATAAGTTTCTTCATTCCATGGTATCCAAGCCACCTTTTCGCCTTCAATCAATTTTCCAGGTAACAATGAATTTTCAGCTGTGCTTCGAATAAAGTACATTTTTCTTCCATTTTCGTTGTTTTCACCTAAAGGACAGGTCTAAGCAAGTGTTATGTTTAAACATTTATACAGGATGTCCCAGAATTGGCGCACCACCTGTATGGTTAGCTGTTGGGGCTTGCCAAAGGATCCCCAAAAACCCAGCTTTTCTTATGTCTGAGGAAAATGGTTTAAGTTTGATAAATTTGGCAACTTTGTTAAAGAAACGGGCATTTTAAAACTCATCTGTGATTTTTGATTATACCTTTTTGTATCGATTTTATTGACATTGTTGTTTTATTCTAAAAATCTAAACCAGCACCAAAAAAATGCAATGCTAATTGCACTTCTGCCTTCTGGATCTGGAGAGGTCAACTCAAGGATGATGCACTTAGGCCTTTTAATTGGGGCCCATTGTACATGCCTTCAACGAGACCCGAGACAATTCCAGCCTCAGCTTCGGATCTTTAACGTGCACGAGTATATGCACACGGAACTATCGACATTACTTCGCTTTCGAACAAAGGTGTCCTGAGATACAAATATCTCTCCTCTAAACGTGACCAGCAGCCTTTTTCATAATTTATTTTTAAAAAGGACGCTTTTTTTTATTGCTTTATGCGTAAAGTACAGTGTAGGACTAGTAAATCGAAGAATAAAAATAACGAATTGTAAGTATCTCTATGTTTTTGTTATTTCGAAATAACGTTAAACAGCTAGTTACGTAAATTAACATGCAAACACAAAACAGGTAGTTAATTTTTTTAGTCTAATGGCGTCCCAAAATTATTATTTAAGAGAATATTGTCACGATGTGTTTTTTAGTGACTTTAGGAATACTTTTATGATTTCAAAAAAATAAATAATAACGTAAAATAAAGTTAATTTAATACAATTTACTTTTGGCATTAAAACAACAGAGTTAATCAAAAGGTTTACTTACATTTTTTAACTAACTAGAAGGGCCCCACATTGAGCCCCCCAAGCTAGAGGTGTTACCACTCTTAATCGCCAGGGAATACTGCCTTTTGCAGATCATAATTAAAGAAGCTACGTTAAAATCTTGTCAGCATTTTTACTATCTCTAGGAAGTGCTAGTACCTAGGCTAGATAGCAAAACTGTTGCCAAGTCGTACTCAAATGTACTTTTGCAAATTAACTAAAAATGTTACTCGTAACATAACTTCCCCTTCTAAGAAAGGTGGCCCCACACCTTTACATAAAAAAAGTATGGGTTCTAAACATAAAAATTTGCAAAATAAAATTGAAAGGTAATAAAATGATAATTTATCGCAATATGAAAAAAAGTTATTCAGGATTCTGCATCCAGGAGGGGGTCCATGTTGGTCGCTCTCAAATTTTCGTGGCAGCTCATCATACTTTACATTTTGGGGGAATTTTCTTAAGTTCGTCCCTGCATGTATACAATAACCCATGGGAATGATGTGTCGACGGTTGATCTACTACCATCATTCGACCACAAAAAACTCCAATCTTCAGTTTTAAAGAGGCTTGCCAGGAAATGCTACAGGATGAGTCATTTATCATACCCCTGCGACCGACCTCCAGGACTGCTGATGCATTGACCATTTTGAGTGTTGTTTCTCATTTTTCCAAAATGATCGGTTTTACATAAAACAATGAAAAAAAAAAGAAATGGTCAGAACTCAAAAATAATAAGAATTACAAAAAAATAATGCCGTAAAAATAATTGCTGATAAAAAACTAATATAAAACTTGACCCAGTAAACACAATTATGTAGTATTAATGTAATCGTTATATGCTCTAAAGTAGCAGGTATGTAACATTAAAGTAAGGATAAGGTAAGTATCGTATGGAAATGTCCGCAACAATACGAATGTAGTGTCTATGTAGCATCTATGAATTCCCATTACCACGCGGTTACATATTGTTAATATACTGTTTACGTAGTGGTTATATAATCTGATGTAACACCTATGTAACATTAAAGTAAGGATAAGGTAATAATCATATGGAAATGTCCGCAACAAAACGAATGTAGTGTCTATGTATCATCTATGTACTCCCATTACCGCGTGGTTACATATTGTCAACATAGTATTTACGTAGTGGTTATATAATCTGATGTAACATCTATGTAACATTTAAGTAAGGATAAGGTAAGAATCATATGGAAATGTCCGCAACAAAACGAATATAATATATATGTAGCATCTATGTAATCCCATTACCGCGTGTTTACATATTGTTAATATAGTATTTACGTAGTAGTTAAATAATCTGATGTAACATCTATGTAACATTTAAGTAAGGATAAGGTAAGAATCATATGGAAATGTCCGCAACCAAACGAATATAATCTCTATGTAGCATCTATGTAATCCCATTACCGCGTGGTTACATATTGTTAATATAGTGTTTACGTAGTGGTTATGTAATCTGATGTAACACCTATGTAACATTAAAGTAAGGATAAGGTAATAATCATATGGAAATGTCCGCAACAAAACGAATATAATATCTATGTAGCATCTATGTAATCCCATTACCGCGTGGTTACATATTGTTAATATAGTGTTTACGTAGTGGTTATGTAATCTGATGTAACACCTATGTAACATTAAAGTAAGGATAAGGTAATAATCATATGGAAATGTCCGCAACAAAACGAATATAATATCTATGTAGCATCTATGTAATACTATTACCGCGCGATTACATATTGTTAATATAGTGTTTACGTAGTGGTTCTATAATCTGATGTAACACCTATGTAACATTAAAGTAAGGATAAGGTAATAATCATATGGAAATGTCCGCAACAAAACGAATGTAGTGTCTATGTAGCATCTATGTACTCCCATTACCACGCGGTTACATATTGTCAACATAGTGTTTATGCAGTGGCCATATAATAAGATGTAACAGCTATGTAAATGTAAAGTAAAGATAAGTATTTTATTGTTACATAAATGTTACATCTTATTATATCGCCACTGCGTCAACACTATGTTAGCAGTATGTTTCCATGAGATCATGGAAGTACATAGATGGTAAATAGATACTACATTTGTTTTGTTGCAGGCGTTTTTATATAATATATACCTTATCTTTACTTAATTATTGCATAACTGTTACATCAGATTACATAAACACTATGTTGACAAAATGTAGCCGCGTGGTAATGGGAGTACATATATGGTAAATAGACACTACATTCGTTTTGTTGCGGACATTTCCATATGATACTTACCTTGGCCTTACTTTACTTATGTTAGAATCATATGGTAATGTCACACTACATTCGGTTTGTACCAGATACCAAATTCAAGACAAAAAAAACTTACCCATACACATGATGAAAATAAAAAGTGATGGTCAGAGATCCCATATATTTTTAACATCATTCAAAACAGATAAAAGTCGTCTACTTTTCGAGTTCGTGTAACCAATTTTGTTAAAGGCTGAAAACTGTCACAATTTGTTCCTTGGCGTTACAAAAAGCAAAAAGTTGGTTGATCGAAAAATCCTGTATAGTAAGACACACTAATATGGCGTATTCTATATTATTCTAGCTATTTAAATTTATCATGACTTATTTCTATGACAAAAAATCAAGTTCGTTTATGGCAAATAAAACAGTTTATTTTATTTTCTAATAAAAAGAATAAATTAAAATTACAAACAAAATAAATTTTGTACGTTGTGGAGGGTTAAAAAAAATTTTGTTTTATGTTAAACATTCACCACAAAAATCATCATATATCCATAGTATTTAGATATCTTAATGTTGAATGTCACGTATAAAGAATTTTCTTATAAAATCTTCTTCAGTAGACTATGTTTATTAAAATTAGTACTTACCAATTTATGTTATACTTAGTATTTTTATTATTATTTTATTAGTAATTTAATAAAAATAATTTATTTATTTTAATATGATACTTACCAACTTACCTTACGACTAATTTACTGCTACATCTTATTACATAACCAATACGTAAACTCTATATTTAAAATATGTATAACCACGCGGTAATGGGACTAATGCTACATAGATACTACATTTGGTTTTTTTAAACATTTATATGATCCTTACCTTACCGCTTACGGCTACTCTATGGTTATATAAAGCTTCATTCACAATAAAAATTAGCTTGCATCCGGTAAGAATTAAGGTAGCTTGTAAGAGCTTGAAATATGTATTTGGGATATACCATTCACAAATACATATTTCAAGCTCTTACAAGCTACCTTAATTCTTACAACTCTTACATTACAAGCTAACTTAATTCTTACAACATGCAAGTTAATTTTCATTGTGAATCCCACTTAACTGTTTAAAATTAAAAAAGTTGCATTTTACTAAACTAATGGAATTAAAAAAAATATTTCTGTTAAAATATTTTTAATATTGATGAAAGTAAATAATATTTTAAATAATTTACCTTTAATTATAGAAATAACGTTAATAAAATCAATATGAAAAAAATAAAGTCTAAATTAAGTACTATTTTGTGTATTTTAATTAATTATTTAATAAAATAGTGTTCTAATAAAAAGTTTAATTTTACAATCTTAAATTACTTAAACAAAATAAATACGACTTAAGTGGTAGTTGCTGGTAAAATATTGACTTTTTGCCTAATCAAATTTAACGTATGACAATTCCAACAAGAGAAATGTCACACCTTTGGGAAGACAAAAAGTGATTCGTAGCAAGGCATACTTCATTTATCAGGCCGACGCACTCTCATGATTATTTTTTTGAATCCTGGAGGCTTTATTTTCTAGAAGGTCCAGTTTTGTGACGTCACAAAAATTAGTTTGGCTACTCGCTAACGGTATCGCTTTAGTCAACAATAAAAGTGAATTTGGCACTTTTATAATCTAAAAAAAAACATACCTATTAGTGTTCGCGTTTACCAAAACAAAGCAGAAGTGTAACTGACCTGACCTGACCTTGCTCATAAATAAAATGCATCATCAGTTGCTCTGCATTTTTTCTCATGGCAATCAATATGTCTTTGTTTAAATTGAAGGGTAGCTTTTCTCATAAGCCAATTTTTCTCATTTGTTATTAATTAATAAATTTCTTCACTTCTTATATAATGAATTAGTTTTTGTGCTGCTGTAGTCGAGACTTCATAATTGACTGCTTCTATAAAGATGCTTAGAGCCTAAAAGTATGTAATTAGCACTAAAATATAAGTATCTATACATACAGGTGTTCGCTATCAATGTGCTTTTTTTGAATGGGAAATAGCTGGGAAAAGCCCAAGTCATTTAGTAAAAACAGTTTTTTAAGTCTAATGCAAAATATAAAGTACATAACTAGCTAGAGTCGAGGTCTTTCTTACGTATAAATTCATTTTTTTGTTAGAATTAAAGCGTTTCCTGATGATAGTCCAGTAGATCCAAAACATAAAAACAATCTTTTATGTTTTTAAAGACATGTCCAACATTTACCTTGCATTTAACTTAACGTAGTTTTTTAATAATAAAAATCCTATTGATTATTAAAAAGGTATGACCTTAACATGACCTTAAACCCCTGTGTCTTGTGTATCCATCCTCCAAGTTTTAGATCTCTAACTATTGTAGTATTGGAGCTATGTTCATACAAACATTGACATTTAAAAACGTCATAGCTTTTTTCCTAGACGTAGAATTTTTTTTAAAAGGTTTTAACACAAAGGGCTCTGTGAAAGAATATTTTTAAGCAAAAAAAATACACAATATTTTTTTTTTGCATGCAATATCTTCCAACCTTGATCAGTGGTCAGTTTGACCTTCAAGTCACCTTGATCACAAGACTTTGGTATTTACTTATGCCAAGTTTGAACCTTCTAAATAGTACCATAGTTGAGTAAATTACGGTTAAAAAAATACACAAAAGTGATATTTTTTAATAAAAACCCAGTGGATGATCCTATCGATATGATTCTAGTATCATAAGATCGGAAATTTTTTGTAGCATCTTTCCAACAGCATGAAGTATTTAAGTATCTTGCTTTGTTTAGGAGCAATTGCAAAAAAACATCGATTTTCAGAAATTGCAATTACAATAGTACATTTCTTTTAGAGAAATGAACTAAAAGGGGTTTTGTGGAAGTTTATTCGGAAATGGTACAGTTTTCCAAAAATGCCAAGTGGTAAAAAAGTGTTCACGTGAATTGGGGTATTTAAAACAATAAACAAAATTCTTTGTGGTTAAGAAATTACATGCAGTTTTTACTAACACCATATCTCTGTGTTTAACCCATTTTAAAATGACCTTTTTTTATTACCTTTTATTGAATTCACAATTTTCATAATGGTTGGACAAACCAATTGGTAAATATTTACGATTGGGTGATTTTAGTCCTGCTTAAAGGCCATTATTTACGAAGAAGGGCACTTTCTCAAAAAATTGTCTTGGTTTTCCCAGCTTTTCCCCTTAAAAAAAAGCCTCGGAAAAAGCACATTGATTGCGGACACCCTGTATATTGATTTTTATAAAATTGATAATTAATTTTAATGCAGAAGTTAAATGCCTTAAATCTGCTAAACCTAACAGAGATAGTTCTTATTTTTGACTTTGTCAGCAAGAAGTGTAGTACCTTTATGGGCTTTTTTTTCACATATTTAAATGCAATGTACTTCATTGGGAAACTGGGGGCTTTTAATCGCATATTAAGTTTCAAACATAAACAAACGCCTATAATACTCCAAATAAAACGAAAAATGTTAAAATGCTATATTGTACGAAAAAATGACGTCTATTAACCTAAAATATCGAAATGTTTCATCAAGCCAATCTTTTTTTAGGCCCTAAGGGCATTGCGTTGAATCTTAAACCCTGGTTGGACATATTTTGCAGATAAACGTGATTTCTTTCATAACCTCTGCATAACAACAATAATTTGCGTATTAATTTGCATTTATTGCTTGTAAAAACTACTCTTACAGTGACAGTATTTACTTACCAGTGATATAAAACAAAATAAACCACACTAAACAAGCACTCACAATAAAAACATTACACAAAACGAAAAGCTCATTCTATTACAACATGGCCGCAGTTCGTGTCTCGACATGATAAATTGCATACTGAGAATGCCCATACCCACACAGTCACAAGCGAGCTGTGCTGAAAACGAACTAAGAACGAAGTTCAACGAGCGTGCACGATCATTTGTGTAATTTTGCTTACATATTGAGTACGTTAACACATTACGTAGCTTTTATGTCTTCTTAGATAAAACACGAAAGAACGCATTAAAAGAATGTTTATCTGGAAAACTCTTATTTTTACCTAACGTAAAACAGTCTGTAATGTGTCAAAAATAAATCCTCTTTTTAAATTTTATATTTTTTTTAACTGAGATAATCTTTGAAATTTTATTCCAAATTCCATCACAATTAAATTAAAAACGCATGTAGAGTACACTATTTTTTTTAAATTTAATTTGGCACTTGTAATATAAAATATTGCGTGTATATTTTTTTTAATTTAATATTTAGAAATAAAAAATTACCAACCAGAAAATAATATTGTTTTTAAAATATTTAACAATAAACTTATAATGTAGTTACAACGATTTGATCGAGTGATAATTCATATTTTGTACATTTTGGTGTGGTATAAACCTTTTCCGTTGGTCCGACATTCATTGTTAAATTTGACATAAGTCATTGTGACACTGGTGGTGACCACCTGTATTACAAATGATTTATGTCAAATTTAACAATGAATGTCGGGCCAACGGAAAAGGTTTATACCACACCAAAATGTACAAAATATGAATTATCACTCGATCAAATCGTCATATAAATAATTTTACCATTATTTCTAAAAATTGCTTTACAAGCAACCATCATGTTTTATTAGGCTTTCTGTATAATTGTTAAATAAGACCCTTTTTAAAAGTGATAAAAGAATGACTATTTTTTAACATCGGTCGATCACAATGAAGATGAAATTGTTGGATTAAATCTTTAAAGTTTAAATTTATTACAACTAAATTATAAATAACAAATAAATTTATTAAACATTATGATAACTTTGCAGTACGATTTCGATCATTTTCTCGTTTTTTGCTGCTATTCCATTTTTAGAAACACAGTGATATGTACGGGTCTTGAGGTAATTTTTTCTTTTATTTCCTTTAATCTAACTAGTTACTTAGTAGTGGTAAAAAGTAGGTATTGTAATAGGAAAAATTTTTAAACTTCTATATCTATTTCAGAAAATTTTCGTTTTTTTAACTTAAAGTGCAATAAAATTATACATAAATTTATTTTAAATATTTTACTTTAGGGCACCAAATTTATGCTCGAATTCACCGCACATCGAGATTGTTTGATTGCTTCCATTTATTCTCTTTTTGACATTGACAATGATTGTTATGTATTTGTTGTTAAGAACAAAACTATTGTTAATAGTATGACTAGAAGAGATGAATGATACAAACAAACACGACCATTCTGTCCCTTAAAGTCTAAGTGACTATAGCATATTAATTGTTTAAAATTGTACTTTCTATGAAAAATAGTATATAAGATTTTAAGGAACCGATAAAATTGCAGTGCCACCGGCGATTTTTACTTTAATGTTATGTAACAAATACCTAAATCAAATAACATAGACTTTACATAATTTAAATGTACATACGAAATATGTAATTTGGTAATATAAAATCGGTTATTTAAATATTACGTATCGAATATCTAAATCAAATTACGTAACCTCCACATAATTTTTTTAAGTCATATAAATATAGCGAATATGTATTTAATTTACATAAATTAGTAACTTTAAGTTTACGTTACAAATAGGTAGGTAAGTCATAATATAGTACATAGTCTCCACAAATAATTCAGAGAATATATATTATATTAGTGATTTTTTTTTGTGCTGGGGAATTATTGGGGGGTCGGCCAAAAAAACTAACGAACTACTTTTTTTGGTAAAGAATTAAATTTTATTATTATTGTTTTATGGAGAATTTTTTTTGTAAATTGAATAAAAGGCGAAATATGTATATATGTTTTTCACTGCGGGTCCCTTAATGGGACATTTTTAATAATTCAATATTTAAAAACATTAAAAGTCGACAAAGTACTTCTTGAATATTTATTCTCACATTTATCGCTGCCCAACTAGTATCAGACTACATCCATCTTTATGGGGCTGCTACAAGGAACGAAATTTTTTTAAAACTAATAGTATAATTATTTTTACTATTAGTTTTTAAAAATTGTCGTTTCTTGTAGTAGCCCCATAAAGATGGATGTAGTCTGAAACTAGTTGGGCAGCAATAAATGTGAGAATAAAGATTCAAGAAGTACTTCGTCGACTTATAATGTTTTTATGATGGGCTTGAATAATGGCTTTCTACCCAATTAATTAATTCAATATTTGTCAAAAACAATTGGGTTCTTCCTCTCATAAGGATCAATTTTTCCTGAAAATTTGAATTTGATTGGATTTTTTGCTACGATAAAAATTGACAATATTAGATTTCTCTGATCGACATAGTCTTTTGAAGAGTATATTTACATCCTCCATATAACGTATTAAGGTCATTTTTAAGTACCAAATATGTATTTTATTTATATAAATTTGCTACTTTACTGTTATGTACCAAATATCTAATGCAAATAACATATCCTCTACATAATACAGTGAGAGGCAAAAGTCCCCCCCCCCTGGCCTTAACTTTTGAACGGTTCGAGATATTGGTTTCCAAAAAATTTTAGGTTAATTTACACAAAAAAAAACTACCCTTTGACAAATTTGGATTATTAAAAAATAATAACCCCCAGATGGGGGGACTATGAACTTAGTTTTTTTTAATGTAAAGAGGGGTCAAGTGACCCCTTATTTGAAAGGTATTTTTATTTCTAACACAATGGTGTTTACCAATTTAAGATATATTTATTATTTTTTTGGCTGGGAGCTTCTTAATAAAAAGAACGATTTCCTTAATAAATGCAACAGTGAAAAAATAAAACTATTTGAAATTAGGTAAGGGTGCATGTTTTTCTTTAATTAAAAAAAAATGTAATATTTTTTTGTTAAAATGTGTTATACCCCATGTCCCAACATAAAATACAAAAAAACAAAACCTTATGCTTCTTAAAATTTTTTTTTTAATTAATTATATTTTTTAACCCTATTTTAGTTCGTTTTTTTGAAAAAAAAAATAATTTTGGTAGGTTATTTTAAAACATTTGTTATAAAACATACTGACAAAAAAAAAATTATTATTATTATACTCCTCGCAGACAAAGTCAAAAACGAGGAGTATATTGTGATTGTTTTAAAAATTCTAAAATCGTCAAAAATCATCCTAGAGCAAAAATTCTTGCAGATTCGTGCGTTTCATCGAATTTTGAACAACTTTCAAAAAATCCGTCCGTCCGTCCGTCCGTCCGTCCGTCCGTCCGTCCGTCCGTCCGTCCGTCCGTCCGTCCGTCCGTCTGTCCGTCCGTCTGTCACGTTTTTTGTAGACACTCTAACTTTAGAACCAAAGATCACAACAAGGTCAAATTTTCAGGAAAAATCGTTCTTATTAAAATCTAGGTCAAGTTCGTTGTTGGTAAAAATCGGATGATAACAAAGGGGGCTCCTGCGCCCCCCAACTGGAGAAAAAATCATATTTCAGTTATTATACAATTTACAAAATTTTTTTTTTGATAATATTAAAACCCTTTTAATCCTTTACAAAAAGTATATTTAAGTTTTTTTTGTCCGGCCCCACCTAAGCCCCTCATTTAAAAAAAAGGCCGTATCTTCGTTATTTATCAATTCTCAAAAAAAAGTCAAGTCATAAAAATGAAAGGAAATTAAATTCTGTGTTAAAAAGTATTTTTGTTTTCTTTTTGTCAGATTTATAAAACAAAAAAAGCAAAAAGAAAGGTTTTTAGTAATGAAAAAGTTCTAAGTCACGTAAGTCTAGGCTCGGTCAAGGTGGCTTTGCAAAAAAAAAAATTAAAACAGAAACATCTTTCCAAAGCCAAATTAAATCTCAAACGTCAGTGTCAGAATTGATACCTATTTATGCTTTTCGCTAATAAATAATTTTTCTATAGAAAAGTTAATAGTTTAACCTCTTCGCAGATTTTTTTTGGTAATATTAAAAATATTATTGTTTTGTTTTATTATTCTCTGATTACCTACTGCGAGGAGTATCCTATTAAATGTCGGCATTTTATAAAAAAACTCTAACAGGCTCACTGATCTAACCTATCCACTGACCTAACCCGCTAACTAGTTTCTAAATAAAAAGAAAACATACACCCCTACTTAGTTTGGATTCACTTAAGTCTTTTATTGTTGCATTTATTACGTAAAACAGGATTTTTGTGCTTTGTTTTAAAACATTGTCTTGAAAATAAAAATAGCTTTTAAATGAGGGGTCACTTGACCCCCCTGTACATTTAAAAAAATTAAGTAGATAGTCCCCCTATGTGGGGGTTATTATTTTTTGAAAAACCAATTTCGTCAAAAGGTAGTTCTTTTAGTGCTTATTTGTCAAGAATTTTTATTAAATCAATATTTTAAACCGTCCAAAAGTTAAGGTGGGGGGGCGGACTTTTGCCTCGCACTGTATATTAAGGTCACATTTAAGTAGCAAATATGTATTTTATTTATATAAATTTGCTACTTTACAGTGATGTACCAAATATCTAATGCTAATAACATAATCCCTACATAACGTATTAAGGTCACATTTAAATATCCAATATGTATTTTATTTATATAAATTTGCTACTTTACTGTGATGTACCAAATATCTAATGCAAATAACATAGCCTCTACATAACGTATTAAGGTCACATTTTAGTAGCAAATATGTATTTTATTTATATAAATTTGCTACTTTACTGTGATGTACCAAATATCTAATGCAAATAACATAGCCTCTACATAACGTATTAAGGTCACATTTTAGTAGCAAATATGTATTTTATTTATATAAATTTGCTACTTTACTGTGATGTAGCAAATATCTAATGCAAATAACATAGCCTCTACATAACGTATTAAGGTCACATTTAAGTAGCAAATATGTATTTTATTTATATAAATTTGCTACTTTACTGTGATGTACCAAATATCTAATGCAAATAACATATCCTCTACATAACGTATTAAGGTCACATTTAAGTAGCAAATATGTATTTTATTTATATAAATTTGCTACTTTACTGTGATGTACCAAATATCTAATGCAAATAACATAGCCTCTACATAACGTATTAAGGTCACATTTAAGTAGCAAGTATGTATTTCATTTATATAAATTTGCTACTTTACTGTTATGTACCAAATATCTAATGGAAATAACATAGCCTCTACATAACGTATTAAGGTCACATTTAAGTAGCAAGTATGTATTTTATTTATATAAATTTGCTACTTTACTGTTATGTACCAAATATCTAATGCAAATGACATAGCCTCTACATAACGTATTGAGGTTATATTTACGTACTAAATATGTATTTTATTTATATAAATTGGCTACTTTAGTGTTACGTACCGAATACGCAATTTTAGTAACATAGTCTCTACATAAAGTTTAAGGTAATATTTATATGCCGATTATGTATTTTTGTTACATAAACTGATTACCTTAATGTTACATGCCGAATATATAAATATTACATCTGTGTTTACTGGGGAGCTTTAGTGTACTTTTTACAAAGATAATGTTACTTGTACTTTTCATAGAATTGAAACACAAAACTTCCTGCGAAATGCTGATAAATGCAAACTGCACTGTGAGAAACACATTTTAAACATTATAAAATTCAATACAATAATTATTTAGGTCCATTCCTTTGGTACCAAAAAATAAAACATAAAATACATAAATCATCATCAATGTGGTCTCACTCAAATTATTACATAAACATTTAAAAATCAGCCCTTATAAAAATCAAATTCTAGAAAAGTACGAAAAGTTATTTAAAAAAAACTGGTGTTTTTACCAACTTATAACCCTTCTACAAATTTTAAATGCGGGGAAAGTACACTGAGCAAATACAAATGTTAGAAAATAAATTGTGTGTTTAAAAAAAATGGGGTTTTGTAAAATACAAAATCAAAGTTTTTTTTTCAAAATAAAAAAAATAGATTTTTGCAAAAATAACAAAATCAAAGTTTTTTCCAAAATAAAAAACAAAATCACAAAAGTTTCCTTTACGTAAAAAATTTAGTTCGCTTGGTGAGAGGTATTTTTTGCTTTGGAGGTTTACCTGTTTTTTGCTTTTATCATTCCTTATTAATTTACGAGTATCAATCTATCTGACCTTTATGAAAAAAACTGGTTTCCTTCCATGGTCTTTAGCCATCGAAAAAGGAACCAAAAAATGTCCGCTTCCATGGTCCTTTGCCAGGATAGACGGGAATCCTCGCCTCTCGTGGTCTCGTGCCATCGTAGAGGGGTTCGTTACATAAAAATAATCACACCGGTTCTATTCAGACATGTTTACTCGCAATTTTAACAAAAAAATGATTTTAGCAACTAGCAAGATTTATCCCTAATTTTAACAAAGTACGTAAATTATGAAGAATTTACGTAGGAAAAGTGCCCCGCATCTCCACCATATGTCACGAATGCGTTTTTAGGATACTTTTATGATTTCAAAAAAATAAAGAATAAGATTAAATGAATTTAAAACAATTTATTTTCGACATTACATAAAGCGGAATTGAAATAGTTAAACAAACTTGTACTTACATTTTTACCTAACTAGAAGGGCCCCACATTGAGCCCCCCAAGCTAGAGGTGTTACCACTCTTAATCGCCAGGGAAGACTGCCTTTTGCAGATCATAATTAAAGAAGCTACGTTAAAATCTTGTCAGCATTTTTACTATCTCTAGGAAGTGCTAGTACCTAGGCTAGATAGCAAAACTGTTGCCAAGTCGTACTCAAATGTACTTTTGCAAATTAACTAAAAATGTTACTCGTAACAATATTAGGACGGCATTAGCTTAATTGCAAAAAAAAATAATTAACTCTGTTATGTGCGGAAGGCACCTAATTTTCGACAAAAAGTTAAAACAATTTTATTTGGAGCTATTCACGATCCGCATCAGTATCATTAAAATACTGATTATCATTATTTTGACAGGTTATAGAAGTAAATTTTGTGTTCTGTGCAAATTTTAAAGTCTGTATTTATCATTCAGAAAATCAAAACTTTTTTTGACATAAAATATCATTGAAAAATGTCTACAAATAAAATTACAAAAAGGATGTCTCGAGCGCAATAAAAAATATATTTAAGTTTTATAAGTGAATTTGAAATTTTGAGAAATGGAAAACAAGGGGATATATCCAATTTTTCAGAAGAAATTTGGGGCAAACTGGCCAACGACCTCAACGCTTGCAAATTTGGAACAAAAAAGAATGTAGAAGACTGGAAAAGGGTAAGGAATTGCAATTCTATTTTCGTTAAAAATATAGTTAGAACAATTATTTTTACTCTGATAGTCCTTCTCTCTATGGAAATGCGCAGTTCGCAAAAAGGCAAGACTTGGGGGTGAGTTAAACGACGAAGAGCAATATTTGTTAAAAATAACTGGTATGGTAGCTGTAGATGGATTAGCAAAAGTAACCCCAGTAGCACAGAATATTGCTGCAATATTTCTCCAATATTGATATATGGGAGGAATATGGATAATTTTAAACAATATTAATCCAACATTAACAAAATATATTGTCATTTAACATATAAAAGTAATATTTGAGCCATATAGGACTAACATTCCAAAACTATATATATTTTGAAATATTGCCATTTAATATTGGTTTTATATAGTTTTATTTTTAAAATGCAATATAAAACATCAATGTTATATCCATATGCGACTAATATTAAAAAAAAATGTTTTTTCACTACTACCTATAGAAAAGGCAATTTTTGACCGATTTTCTACCAGAGAAATCACATTTCTCTCCCTTGGTCAATAATAATTTCCATGTCTATGTACATTGTACAATAATGAAATGTCAAAACATATGTCAAGGTTTTATCATAAATAGAACGGTACTTACAGCAGTTTTTGTGAGTTTTTTACAAGGATTTTTTTATTTTGAAAACATAACTACTTTAAAATAACAAAAAAATAACAAAAAAAAAACAAATATTTTAACGAAAAAAAAAATTGTACAGTTGTAAACATGTCGCACTTTTTTCTGTAGCTGTGTCAGTGTTCTATCATTATCATTATATTTACAAATTCCTTATCAGTGACCATTATATTATTTAAATCATTTACGCCATTTACGTGCAAATTATGAGTTATTTTGAAAAAAACACCCATTTGAAGAACTTTTTATTGTTTTGATTGATGTAACGTCATTGTCATTTCCATGGAAACTTCGATTAATTTTTTGTAAAAATCATATACAGGGTTTTGATAAAAATTGAACATATTTTTAAATTAACATTTTACAAGAAAATGCTAGTAGTGAAAAAAATAGTATATAAACCACGGTAGAGAAGGTCATTATTGCATACGCGCAATTGTGTCCCTTGCCGCTGCGCGGCTCGGGACACAATCATTGCGCTAGGTCAATAATGACCCTCTTCTCTACCTTGGTTAATAATGTACTATTTTAGCATATATTAAAAACATATATCAATTTAATATTAGTCCGATATAGTTTTAGGTTTAAAATACAACATAAAATATCAATACCATATTCATATGTGAGCAATATATGAAAAATATATTTTTGGAATATATTTAATAAATATTGCGATTTTATATATGTTGTATATAGTTTAATATTTAAAATACCATATAAAACTTCAATATTATATACATATGCGACTTATACGGGGGAAAATATATTTTAAGAGTATATTTATAAAATGTTTTGGTTTAATATTGTCGTATATAGTTTTATATTTTTAATTTACATTTACATTGGCCAAATATTAAATAAATAATATTGCTCCAATTTGACAACGTAATACATTTTAAGGTAGGATTCATACTGTTTTCCAAATAATGTAAATAAAATAGTTTTTTGAATATGTTATAAATATTAATAATATATTATAGTAGATAGGCTATGAGAGTTCTGGAACAAAATCGTCCATTTTTACATGTAAATCTCCATAAGGAAATCTAAGGTCCATTCTGCAAAAAACGCTACATTTCAAGGTCACTCGACCACGACGATGACGTCACGTGATCAGAACACTACTGCGCATCCTCTTCTGCGCAGCTCACTGGTACAGCCCTTTTGGCCATGCAAAGGTCATTGACATTTGGAGATATTTTAGACGGCCTACTGCGCAGCCTCTTCTGCGCATCCGAAGTAGCAATCCCTCGGTACAGCCCTTTTGGCTAGGTAGGTATTTTAGGTATACTGCGCATCCTCTTCTGCGCAACCCCACGATACGGCCCTTTTAGCTATGCAAAGACCATTAAGCATTGTAGGTATTTTTTGATCTATTGCGCATCCTCTTCTGCGCATCTGCAGTTGCAGTCCACCGGTACTGCCCTTTTGGCTATACACAGGTTGTATGTATTATAGGTATATACGCTAGTTGGTATATTTAAGAATTAAATAGAAAAAGGTAATGCCCCGGCTGAGATTCGAACTCGAGACCTCTAGATTAGTAGACAGGTTCTTAGCCATCGAACCACCGAGCTATGTTATAAACGCGATATTTAAGGCAGCATACATGCGGTGTACGCGTATAGGTATCTGCTGCGGTAAGCGATATCCGGTGCACAATACACCTTGAACGTTTTATGAGATATACATATCAATAAAATTTAAATTATTATTTTGGGTGCATATAGATACCAGCGGAATCTATGGCTAGTCAAACATACTAATATCATGCAATTCAAAATGTCTGCACCCCCCCACACCAATAAAGCAGCGCACCGGCGAGCCGTTCAAAATACCAGCACCCCCGATATTCAAAATGACATTACCCAACAATTTATGATTATATGCGCAAGCTAATTTTTTTAACTTTTTAGCCATTAGGGCATTAATAAACGGGGCTATTTTTTTTTAATAGAATTAATTGGGTCTTTTATTTTACATGAGGAAGAGGTCTATGGCGCATATAAGATTATTTGTGTTTATCTAAAAACACAATATTTTTTGCAATTGTCAAGCGGGAAACCGCCAGTATTAAAACTTAGAGTAAAGGTATCAATAATAGTTAATTCCCACGGTGATTTGTTTGCATTTCATTTACTCACTCAATCCGGTTCGAAGGACCAATGTTTTAATCTCCTTCAATAGCTTGTGAATGATAGAATGAGTAATAATTGTTGCTTGGTTAATTTGAATACTTTATTGTAAAAAACAACTTATTTAGTTAATTTAAATACGACAAATTCATTGTTTAACAACAGTGGGCAGCTTCTCGAGTCGTAATTCAGGTATTTTCATGGAAGAAGAAAATTGCAACGGTTCTGGCCATCGTTACCTTTTAAAAACGAAGGACCAGTCCACCAAAGTGAACAATTTTGAATTTCATTTGGGTAAAGTCCGCGTGATACCATGTCAGCGGGATTTTGTTTAGTATTCACATAATTCCAGTGCTCAATATTTGTTAAATTTTGGATTTCTGTTACCCTATTGGCTACAAAAACTTGAAGTAAACTAGGTTGGGTGTGAATCCAATGAAGCACTATTTGAGAATCGCACCATAAATACCACTTTAAATCACATGTAAATGATTTTGAAACAATATTAGCTAATCGTGCTAATAACAATGCTCCACAAAGCTCAAGTCTAGGAATTGTTAAAGGTTTAATTGGAGCTACTTTTGATTTACTACATAAAAGATGGACGTGAAAACGATTATCGTGAAAACTTCTAATAAATATTGCAGCACCATATGCCTTTTGTGATGCGTCACAAAACCCATGTAATTCAATAAAATCAGCGTTTTGACAAATAACATGTCTTGGAACTTGTAACTCATTTAAACACGATAAATGTAACTTAATTTTCATCCAAACAACCTTTTGATCTTCTAATAGTTCATCATCCCAATCTAACTTGCTAGACCAAAGATTTTGCATGAGTATTTTCATTAAACAAGTAATTGGACTTAAAAGCCCCAATGGATCAAAAATCTTTGCTATTTGTGAAAGAACATTTCTTTTTGTAATTGAAGTCATATTAGTATCTTGTTGAATCTTAAAACATAATGTATCTTGTCTCATAACCCATTGAATTCCTAAAGTTTTAGCCTGATCGTGCTCACCCAAATTTAATACGCTCAAAGAATCGGAATCATTTTTAAAATGTCTAAGAACTGTTGATGAGTTGGACATCCATTTTCTTAGAGTAAAAGATGCTGTGTTTAAAATTTTATTTATTTCATTACATACAGAAATTGCTTCATTTTCATTATCGAAACCGGTAATTAAATCATCGACATAAAAATCGCGTTTTATAATATTGGATGCATTTGGGTAATTCAGCTCATTTTCAATAGCTAGTTGACGCAAACAACGAATCGCCAAAAACGGGGCACTTGCAGTACCATAAGTTACGGTGTTAAGTAAAAACTTAGTAATGGGATCATTAGGATTACTGCGCCATAATATTTGTTGTAAATGTCTATCATCTGGATGTACTAAGACACAACGATACATTTTAGCTATATCTGAAGTTACTACAATGTTATGTTGCCTAAATCGTAATAAAATGTCAAAAATGTTATTTTGAACTGAAGGCCCTATAAATTGGATATCATTAAACGATTTTCCAGATGTGGTTACCGCTGATCCATCGAAAACTACTCTTAACTTTGTCGTAAGGCTATCATTGCGTAACACACCATGATGTGGAAGAAAATAAGAATGTTCTTTGTCAATACAATTATTGTTTGGAGACATGTGGCCAAGTGAAACATATTCATTCATAAATTCTATGTATTGACTCTTTAATGAAACATCTCTCTCCAATTTGCGTTCTAAATTGAGAAAACGTTTAAGAGCTTGTTCTTTGGAATCACCTAATTCGGAAGCAGACATTTTTAACGGAATTTTTACGACAAACTTACCATCTGAATCTCTACTTACATTGTCGCAAAAATGTTGTTCACATAAAGCATTATCATCGTTAAACACCGGACTAGAGTTTGGTTCTTCAACACTCCAAAATTTTTGAAGGTCATCATGAAGATCATTATTAGTAATGAAACAACATTGAATATTATTTGTTTTCTTTGAAATCTGACCGGAAATAATATAACCAAACACTGTATTTTGGAAAACAGGCATGTTTTTTTCCAAAGTAAATTTTCCGTCTAATAATAGGTCCCAGAACAAATTAGCACCAATTAATAAATCAATAGGGTTAGGTTCATTAAAATTAGGATCTGCCAACTTTATATTACTTGGCATTTTCCAAGAAGAAACATTAATTTTAATATTGGGCAGATTGCTTGTAATGCTTGGCACGACCAAACATCCAATCTTTTTTGAATAATCCCCATATAATGACGAGATTACCACTTCGCATTGTTTATTTAAACTAGAAGTTTGAAGATTTATACCACAAACTGACAAATTTACCTTTGTAGTTTTAAGTTGTAACTTTTGATGTAATTTTTCTGAAATGAAACAAGACTGGCTTCCACTGTCTAATAGCACTCTAGCAGTGTGAGCATTGCCAACGTTGTCATGAACATATAGAATAGCTGTTGGTAAAAATATATAATTTTGAACTTGATTACAACTTACTGCTGAAAATTGAGAATTGTTGTTGGAATTATTGTTTTGTTGAATATTATCTGTTTGTGGTCTACTAGGATTTTGAGATTGAGACGCTGCATTATTTTTATAATCGTCATTGTGAAGTAAAGAACTATGTTTGCCCTTACATTTAATACAAGCTGACTTTCTGCAAAATTTAGAAAAGTGGCCCTTTGTCAAACAATTTATGCATAATTTTAGTTCCTTAACTTTGTCCCATCTTTCTTGTGTTTTTAATGCCAAAAATTGCTGGCAAGTGTATATTGAATGCGAAGGATGGTTACATAGGTTACATGTGTTTTGAGGCTTATTTTCTAATAAAAATGTCATATTTGAACCTCTGTGTTTTTTAGAATCTTTATCTTTACCATAATCTTTTTTGTGAGTTTCAAAGGTGAGTAAAAAATCAGCCCTACTGTTTAAAAATGTAATCATATCTTTAAGCTTTGGAAATTCCTTTGACGAAGACTTATGTTTTTCCCAATCTCTATAACTAACCTTATCTAGCTTTCCAGCAATAATGTGAATAATTAAATCGTCCCAATGTTCAGTTGAACGTCCTAATGTGGTTAAAACCCTTAAATGTTTGTTAATGTTATCTAACAAATCTCTTATGCCCTCAGCAGATTCTTTCATTAATTCGGGAAGATTGTACATCAAAATTCGATACAAGCGATTTCCCTGATAATAACATATGGGGTATTCCACGTGTAAACAAGAAAGTCTTGGGTTTAATGTCGGTTGAACATATTGAAGCTATGACTGAATTTGTTGGTTTACGAAGTAAAATGTATTGTACAAAAATAAATGGTAAAGAAGCCTCAAAGAAAGCAAAAGGCGTAAAGAGAGGGGTTGTTGCGAAAGAAATTTGTTTCGATGATTACACAGATTGCCTGCGAAATTTATCAGAGAAAACAATAACACAAAATTTGATAAAATCCGATAAACATTGTATAAACACTATAACTCAAGAAAAAATTGGTCTAAGCCCCTTCGATGATAAACGCCATATTACAAGGGATGGAATTCATACTTTGCCGTGGGGGCATTATAAAATAAAACTTTTAAATTCTTAATTATTATTGTTATATACATGTATTTATAACGCTGTCAATACTTTTAAAATAAAACTATAATGTATTATAAAAAAATAGTATTAAACTTTTTAAAATAAAAAACTTATACATATTTATGTTTTTTATTTACCTTTATCCCAAAAGTAAAAAATTTATAAAGGCTGATGACGTAAAACTTGATTTAATTTTGACGATCAGATAAATGGCATAGTCCAGACCCACTGAAAAATCGTTGCCATTTCCATATGAAGGATGCTCTGAGCTCTGCAGATGTGCTTTTCTAAAATTAAAAAATTTGTATGCCTTGTTGCATTCAATTTAATAATTTATAAATCTTTTACTGATAAATAATACCCGGGAGTTGATTGTATTCAGAATATACTAATACTTACAAAAATAAAACGGCTAGAGACATCTATAGGCTTTCATATCAACCCAACCCAGTTTCCGGATAGAATTCTATAATTGAAATGAAGTTTTATCAGTTTAGTAAATATACAGGATGCTTCAAGTTTAGCATTTACTCACTTATCAAGCTTCATCTGACGATGAATGTGCTCGAGGCCTGAAAATTGAATATTAAAACAAGATGCATATAAAGTGGTGGTTGATTAAAATTACCTAGGGGATTTATAAATCTTTTACTGATAAATAATACCCGGGAGTTGATTGTATTCAGAATATACTAATACTTACAAAAATAAAACGGCTAGAGACATCTATAGGCTTTCATATCAACCCAACCCAGTTTCCGGATAGAATTCTATAATTGAAATGAAGTTTTATCAGTTTAGTAAATATACAGGCTGCTTCAAGTTTAGCATTTACTCACTTATCAAGCTTCATCTGACGATGAATGTGCTCGAGGCCTGAAAATTGAATATTAAAACAAGATGCAAATAAAGTGGTGGTTGATTAAAATTACCTAGGAGGTAGAGTACGCTGAGGAAAAACCATTGGCACCCATTGTCCTCTGTACTGTACCATAGCTGTCCACTGCACGAGGGCTAGGGGTGCATGGCATCGGTTACAGGGCTGTGGTGCTGAAGTATTTAAAAAGAGCATTCGCCGTCCAGCCCTATACCGCTTCGTGCCTCGGAGGATTGAATAATCACAGGTATTACACCCTAAACGTACTCTATATTCGTTAGGATGCGAAACAGCGTGATCGTTTATACCAACAAAGGGGAACCTTACACCCTCGAAACCGGCTCTTGACGCCCTTTCAGCAACGTAGGCTGATGGATCGAGTGTCGCCCTCGGAGGGCTACTTCTGCTTGTAGACGGTTCGCTTGCCATTTTTTATGCTCTAAAACAATATACGTTCTGAAAATATTGATAATAAAAAGTATATTTAATTTAGACTTCAGTTTTTTCTAATAAATCAAATAGTTTTGTTGGTACTCACCTTTCAATTCCCCGTAATATAACACACACACACACACACCCAATTAATGAGAAAAAACTGTCTTTGAAATGCGCGTATATCATATAAGTCAAGTAACAAAACAAATGCAACAATGCATTTTATCATTTCCTGAAAGTTTTGCAGGAAATAAGTTTTGCTGTGTAGGTTTAGATAAATTTTTAGAAAAAATCGAATAATAATTTTTTAAAAAAGGTTTCAATCTGAAGGTCCTTACAGTTTCATATCAGACACCAGCAAATCTTTTTTTAAGTTTAGAGTAAACCAAACACCATAATTTAAAAAGCAATCTATTACCTATGTAAAGTTAATTTTGATAAATAGATATCTATAATTCCGTTACTCTAGTGAAAATTAAGCTAAATATCTCGGTATCATAATTTGTTAGATATATTGGATATAAGGTCCTAATGCCCAGCATAATTTCGTGTATAACTTCCGCATCGTCCGAGCCCGTTATCACAATTGAACAAGCCGCGTTCGAAAACGAGAATGCAGCAAAATGTGGCATGAAATCTTCTAACAGGAATTCAATAGCATCCATAACCCCATCAATACCCCAATTAATTTCATCAAACTCGGCAGGTGTTGGTAATATTTTAAATTTGAGCTCACGTAACATTAGCACTATATTATGTGAAACATTGAATATTCGGTAAGTATCGTCTAATACTAATAAATTATCCATAATTAAATAGTTAATTATTTTAGTATATGCCACGACAAGTATAATAATTATAACTAAGGTAGAATTTAAACTGCGTTTTCAATTCAGACTTTTGATTTACTGCAGAAAGGAAGTGATTACATTTTATATCAATTCAGTCATTGTATTTTTATTTTAGCAGTATTTAAAATAAGAAAAGCCTATTTCAAAAATAAGAAAAGCCTATTTCAAAAATAAGGAAGCTTATTTCAAAAATAAGGAACCTTATTTCAAAAATAAGGAACCTTATTTTAGGCCTATTTTAAGCTTATTTCATGATAAGAAAGCTTATTTTGGGCCTATTTCACGATAAGAAAGCTTATTTTGGGCCTATTTCACGATAAGAAAGCTTATTTTGGGCCTATTTCACGATAAGAAAGCTTATTTTGGGCCTATTTCACGATAAGAAAGCTTATTTCAAGCCTATTTTTAAATAAGCAAGCCTATTTCAAAAATAAGAAAAGCATATTTCATAAATAAGGATCCTTATTTATGAAATAGGGTTAAAAATAAGAAATAAGAAATAAAAACCTTTAATATAATTTGTCTTAGTATACCGGGTGATATAAATTTATATAACCCTAGGCATGTTCCAACAACGTACCATCGCGTTTATGAGACTATCGCTTATCAATTTTCTTATAATAATTGTTTCCTGTCAATTTCATTGTATAAACAACAGTTACACCTATCCAAACGTAAAATTTCTTAAAGATTTGTTAGAGCAGATTTATAAAAAAATGGCAACTGCAAGTCTTCCTAATAATTGTTTAAAAACTCTTATATTAGTACATGTTAAGTTGATTTACCCAGGGCATAATGTAAGTACTCCCGAACTGCATAATCATTTAATTAAAAAGACGTTTCTTTTTAGTGGACCGGTGTAAATATAATTTATAAAAGCCCCACAGTTCCCCTTCCTTCAGGGGCTACACAAATTCAATCAATAACATATGGGAATATGGAGCGATACATTTACGTAAATTTATGCAGTAATTTAATATTTTATACTTAGTATTTATTAATATTTTACCGAGCAGTTTCTTAAATTTAAATTATTGAATGAAACTAAATTTTGACTTTTTGAGTACGTAGAAGAACAACAACAAAAACATTTGCGTTCCATATTTCGAATATTCAAAATATGTGTTGGAGTTTTTTAAATAAAACACAAATTGGAGCATAAAAATTTGTTTTTATTTATTATTACCATTATAATCTATACAAATAAAACAACAACAACAACAACAACAAAAAAATAAAGAAACAAAGGAGATATTTAGAGTAATTAGTAAACAAATATATCTAAGGCCCGTTGTAATCATCGTCCCGATAACTTCCTTTAGCTAACAGGGACCTGTTAATTGTTCTAATGTCAATTTCAGCTGCCATGATTGGCTAAAATTGACTTTAAAGTTCATTTTAGCTAAAAGGGAGTTTATCAGGAGGTGAAAATAACGGTCCTAAATAATCAAATACATAATCCTAAATATATTAGTCATCTAAACCACTACATGATCAATAATTAATGATAAATTTGTTTATACACTTTTTAAAAATATAGCATAATACAATTAAACACTATTTGAATGGGGACTATGGAGTAAAACTCCAAGTAAGTATACATCATATTAACAAACTATTAATATTACCCCAACATAGTGCTAAAAGACGTAAACATGCTAGCATTATGATTATAAATGTAGAAGCATGTAATCTTAAAACACTAATGTTAACACATACTGCAGTATGCTAGTTTAATACTAATTATAATAAATTCAATCTTTGGTGTGAATACCCCAAAATTGCTTATCAATCAATTAGAATTTAATTAAGTATAAATACTATTGGGAATATTATAATATTATTATCAGACATGAGAAAGATCAATGTACGCAATGTTAATGTTCCAGGATTTTACATATAAAGTAGTTATATTTTTAAATAATTAAATGTAAAGTATCAATAATCATAATTTATAAAAGAGGTATAATTGGTATAGATTTAGTCTACATAGTGTTCTACAACAAGTTAAAAGCTTAATATATATCAGATTAAGATTATATGCATGCTCAAAATGATTGAGCTATATTCGATATTTAATTTGAAATGTATTACTGTAGAGGAATATTGACAGCTATCCTGAAGCTGTATGAAGACAAAAATACTTTGTAATAGACTGGAAAGACCTTATTTTAGATGCTTTCATAAATAACGAAGAATATTTGAAGACATTAAACATTCTATTTATCAATAATGTAGTATGAAACAATAGAAACAGTTTGGGTTTTACAAAATCAACCCCATCTGAAAATTATACCTTCGAGTTTCTGCTTCTAGATTTGAAATGGAAAAATGTTAAAAATAAGAACGGAATGCGTCCCTACAATGTGAACTCACTTTACCACAGAGCTATAATTCAAAGCTTGTACAATTTTCAATGAAAATCTTGTATTAATTGAGTTGTCTAAATCTGAAATATTTTTTAACAAGCCGATTTATATTGGGGTGATCATACTTGATATCCACTTTATTTATATGAGACAAATATATCTGATGCAGATTATGAACATGCAAAGCAAGTATGGGAGAAGAACTGCTTAAATTCGTTTGCATCACAGCTAAATTTTATCGTCATTTGATTGTCTGCGAAATTTATCAGAGAAAACAATAATACAAAAATTTAATAAAATCCACCAAACACCACATCTTCAGCATCAACTAATCCTTCAACAAACAAATTCTGAGCGCCGTTATTTACCTTCACGCAAAAAAATGTATTCTATGCAGGTTTTATTTTATTTTAATTTATTATTATTAATTTATTAATTTACAATCATATAAATTTATCAAGGTATAAAAACCATTATGCGCTAATAAAAAATTGAAGGGTATTCAATTCCCAATGACCATGATGCAAATCCCAAGTTTTGAAAAGCAAAACGATGTATCTATAAATGTATACATTCTGAAAAAACATAAAAATAACTTTGAGACTCTACCTGTGAGGCTAGCCACGCAGAAGCAATCTAAGCATATAAATCTTCTACTGATACAAAGCAGCTATACTGAAAATGAGCCCATAAAATACCATTATGTATGAATAAAAAATTTATCGATTTATTCAAGATTTACATTGAATAATCAATGCTTTAGAAAACCCTGATCAACCAGTTAAATATCTGGGTGTTGTGTGTTCCATGAAGGAATGAATCTATATAATTTATTATGTAAAAATATTATGGATATAATTCGATTAACTGAGGAGATGCTTTATCTAAGCAAAACACCGCTGGAGCTAACAACCGTGAAAAAGCGTAATTTACAGAGTATCCGTCTAATTTCTAAAAGACTGCGACAACCAAATGTGGAAACATCACCTCCACCAAACCAAAACCTTATACAAAGACAACGATATACAGCTGAAGCATTAATAGCTAAACCCACATTTAAATCAAGCACCATTTTTTCAGAGAATATAGTGGTTATGAAATGGGATATGAGGCCGAAGCATTGATATCAAAACCTACATTTAAATCTTCTATAATTATTAGTGAAAAGTTAGCCATAATCGAGTTGGATAAATCGGAAATTTTGTTTAACAAACCGATATATGCAGGTATGGTCATCCTCGATATGGCCAAAACGATATTATATGCTTTTCATTATGATTATATGTTAGAAAAATTTGGCGAAAACGCTGCATTATGCTATACAGATACTGACTCTTTAATTTATGATATAAAATGTGATGCCGTTTACTCGATTTTAAAACAGGATTGTTTATAATTAAAAATACTAATAATATATATAGACTTCACCAAAAGAAAGAAGTGAATGTTCAAATAGCATTCAAATAGCATATCAAAGAAAAATTTACGCATATTATTATTTTAGAATAAAATTCTATCAATTTTCCTGCATATCACAGTTAGTATTGATCGTAATAATTGAATTAAAAATGTTTGTTGCATTGACATGCTAATGCAATGTCTGGCATGACTGACTAACGCTGGTACTGTGACGGATGTATACATTTTACTTAAAACAATAATTGAACCTTTGTTGATGATGAGCCGGCCCGCTGCTGAATGATTCATCTTGATATAAGTGCTTCGAGGTTCTGTCACGCCCCGGTCCAACGCAGGAACACATTCTGTAAACTACGTTGAGGTCCAGAAGCGTGGTGTACGCTGGGGGGATGTTCTAGTTGGTTGTATATATTATCCATAGCACTCCTTTTTCCATGTCCCATTCGATATCCATGTAGAGTATGCTAAAAATATTAGAATAAATTAGTATTGTTAAAACATAATCTAAATAAGTCTATAATGTTTATAAGATATAATCAAGAATTTCAACTCTACATCAATTTTTTTAACGCTTGTGAAAGCTTCAAAATTGTTTATAATTGAACACAAAAAAATTTAGCATACATTGGTATAATGTTTCTCTATAATAATTCGATATAGACGCTCTTTAATACAGTCTTTGCATTTCTACAACTAGTATATGCCTCTAATAACAGATTTGATTTAAGATTTAAAATAAACAAATATTTACCCTTCTTTGCTAATAATTAAAGCTGCTGGTTCATCAAGTTGATGTGGGTGTATGGAATACCTCTTCTGAAATCAATCAACTGGGCGATTTCCGATGAGCGGATGTAGAGGATGTTTGCCCCCCTCTAAATCAAATAGTTATCCAAAGACATAGAATTTGTCGGTTGCCATCATCAAAATCGTCCATTTGCATTTTTGGATTAAGCGGTAACCCAACATCTAGATCCATGTAGCGTCATATTGTAAAAATTTCCCATCTAAAAGCATAATTTAAATTTGTTAGTATTTTTAAATGAAACTTATTAACTTAGTTTTTTATTAATAGACTAATTTTAAATCTGTGAGTAATACTATTAAAAAATCTAGGGTAGGGATTTAGAAAAAGATTCTTATTTAAAAATAAAGAAAACTTATCTCAGCTGTGGTAATGTACTCCATCACACATCGGCTGTCGGCTGAGTCAAACATTGCACATCCTGTATATCCACCCCAAGAATGGTATGTTGTCGAATGTAGAAACTTGAGTAAATTTTAGATGCAACTTATACCTAAAAACAAAAAAATTCTTTAGAAACAATGCGTTTCATTGAATTTTGAACAACTTTCAAAAAATCCCTCCGTCCGTCCGTCTGTCACGTTTTTTGTAGACACTCTAACTTGAGAACCAAAGATTTTATGAAGTTTAAATTTTCAGGAAAAATCGTTCTCATTAAAATCTAGGTCCCTATTGTTTTTGAAAGAAATCGGAAAATAATAAGGGGGGCTTCGGCACCCCCCAAGTGAGAAAAAATTCATATTTCAGTTATCATAAAAATTACAGAATTTTTTTTCTGCTAACTTTAAAGCCCTCTTGATTCTCTACTAAAAGTATATTTAAGTTTTTTGTCCGGCCCCACATAAGCCCCCCAATTAATAAAAATGCCGTATCTTTGTTATTTTTCAATTTACAAAAAACGTAGGTCATAAAAATGAAAGGAAATTAAATTTTGAATTAAAAAGTACTTTTTGTTTTTTGTGACGTTTTTAAGACAAAATGATAAAAAGGTTTTTAGTGATAAAAAAAGCTCTAAGTCAAGTAAGTCCAGGTTCGGTCAAGATGTCTTTGCAAAAAATTGAAACACAGCAGCATCTTTCTAAAGCCAAATTAAATTCTGAACGTCAGGGTCAGAATTAATACCTATTTATGCTTTTCGCAAATAAATATTTTTTTTTATAGAAAAGTCTCTGATTACTGCGAGGAGTATCCTATTTAATGTCAGCATTTTATAAAAAACTCCAACAGGCTCACTAATCTAACCTATCCGCTGACCTACCCCCATATCTAGTTTATAATATAAAGCAGGGGTGGATGGGAAGCACTTGACCGGCCCTGGAAAAGAGGCGGGCCTGGTTGTTTAAAATAAGAACAAACTAAGAAATTATTTTAAACAACTGGGCCTCACCGACCCAAAGTACGGCGGTCCTTCTGGAAATCTCCAGAACTCCAGATGGGCCCCTCCGCCCCTGATATAAAGAACAGTAAAAACATAATAGACTGTACTTACGTTTTTAAATAGAGAGTCCCACAAACCAAAACACATTAATTTAAAACCACTTTTATTTCGTTTTAATACCAAATCACTTGATAGCATTTTTAAAGTAAAACTTTTAGCAGACATGCTTATGCTCACTTGAGGTTTGTTTTTAAAGTGCATTTAATGTAAATAATTTGAAATTGCTAGAGTTATATGTGTGGGTATTGGGTATGTCTGCAAAGATTAGATATTGAGAAATGCATTTTTAACAACAAATAAACAATTAAAAACTAAAACTGCAGTTGCGTGGGATACTTTCTAGCTGCATTTGCAGATAACATTTATACTGGGTGTTCTTAAACCTCGTATAAATACTAAAATCTCTCTATATTAGTTAAACTACTGTAAATTAATTATTAGTAAAACAATTATCGATTTGATAGCATTTAATATCAAAACAAAAAATAAACTAAAAGTTTAATAAATAATTACTATAGTTCTTGTATTGTAAATAATGGGGTCAAAACACAAATATTACACCAACTTCGTCCCTCCCTAATATACATATATAATTCATTTGGTTCGCAAATAAAGTGTTCTCTGATTTCCAGTAGAGGTGTTCCTTGTCCAAATATAGTGGCATATTTCAGATTACAATCTGAACAAATACAGCGATAGCACATGTTAAAGCTGCGATATATGATAACTACTTGAGAACTCTTATAGAAACGCCGCCAGTCGTTTTCCCATAACAAGTATAAATATAAATTTATTGAATTTATTCTGGACCCCCATGTATAGTTTATGCTTGGTGTCTCGTGTTCTTCAATTTCAATATATAGCATATTATCTGCAATGGCACACAATTCTGCCCATCTAACTTCAAAAATGTTTAGAAGAATGTCTTGGAAAACTGATTTTGGACACAGCTCATGTAAATCCCATACTGATTTCGTTTCTATATTTATGGCCATGCAAACAGTTTTTAAAGATTGCATGTATAGCGTTAAAGACATTATTGTTTAATATAAAACGCAAACAAATCACCGTGGGAATTAACTATTATTGATACCTTTACTCTAAGTTTTAATACTGGCGGTTTCCCGCTTGACAATTGCAAAAATATTGTGTTTTTAGATAAACACAAATAATCTTATATGCGCCATAGACCTCTTCCTCATGTAAAATAAAAGACCCAATTAATTCTATTAAAAAAAATAGCCCCGTTTATTAATGCCCTAATGGCTAAAAAGTTAAAAAATATTAGCTTGCGCATATAATCATAAATTGTTGGGTAATGTCATTTTGAATATCGGGGGTGCTGGTATTTTGAACGGCTCGCCGGTGCGCTGCTTTATTGGTGTGGGGGGGTGCAGACATTTTGAATTGCATGATATTAGTATGTTTGACTAGCCATAGATTCCGCTGGTATCTATATGCACCCAAAATAATAATTTAAATTTTATTGATATGTATATCTCATAAAACGTTCAAGGTGTATTGTGCACCGGATATCGCTTACCGCAGCAGATACCTATACGCGTACACCGCATGTATGCTGCCTTAAATATCGCGTTTATAACATAGCTCGGTGGTTCGATGGCTAAGAACCTGTCTACTAATCTAGAGGTCTCGAGTTCGAATCTCAGCCGGGGCATTACCTTTTTCTATTTAATTCTTAAATATACCAACTAGCGTATATACCTATAATACATACAACCTGTGTATAGCCAAAAGGGCAGTACCGGTGGACTGCAACTGCAGATGCGCAGAAGAGGATGCGCAATAGATCAAAAAATACCTACAATGCTTAATGGTCTTTGCATAGCTAAAAGGGCCGTATCGTGGGGTTGCGCAGAAGAGGATGCGCAGTATACCTAAAATACCTACCTAGCCAAAAGGGCTGTACCGAGGGATTGCTACTTCGGATGCGCAGAAGAGGCTGCGCAGTAGGCCGTCTAAAATATCTCCAAATGTCAATGACCTTTGCATGGCCAAAAGGGCTGTACCAGTGAGCTGCGCAGAAGAGGATGCGCAGTAGTGTTCTGATCACGTGACGTCATCGTCGTGGTCGAGTGACCTTGAAATGTAGCGTTTTTTGCAGAATGGACCTTAGATTTCCTTATGGAGATTTACATGTAAAAATGGACGATTTTGTTCCAGAACTCTCATAGCCTATCTACTTATTATATATCCATATATGATGTGCTGACATCTGCCCATTAGTAATTACGAGGAAGAACTAAATGCTATACGTGCATTTTTCATTAACCCACCAAAGCTGTTACATGTTTTAGCTTGCAGATAAATGGGTTGTGTAGTTTAAAGAAAACGTTTTTCTAATAACTTATACAATAAGTTTAAAGATTTAAATGTAAGTATAACAAAAATTGATCTTTGTATGTAGGTATTGTTTTATTCATTGCATATGGCGTTTATTCAACAAAGAGATTAAAGGTTATGTCGGCAAACATTAAATGGTATTTTTTATGGTAAACGCTCGCGACTGAAAGCGTATGGCATAAGGATTATATTTTGTTTATTAATTTGCCGAATATTTATCTATCTACAAGTAAAATTTAGTTTTTCCTATTTGTCAAATTAAAATAGTATTCGAGCTAGAATTACGTTGGTGCAATATTGGAATTACATTTGTTTTTCTGATAAGTGTTTCTTTAAATTTTTTAGAAAAGTCATTGCTTGATAGTGTTACAACAGCCGAATGGAATGGAAAAATATTTGGTGCATCCTTCAACGGTCTGTTTATTAATGTCAGGTAAGTTTATTTATTGTATCGCTAAGCTGTAAAATTATAATTATTTTATTTTTTAGATGCCAATAGTAATAGTTATCATCTTCACCTATTAATAAAAGTTAATCGGTCACTAAATGAAATGAATAATGGAAATCAAATCTAAAAGAACAAAAATATGTTTTATGCCGAATGGTAAGATTTTTTACTTATTTTTTTCTAATTTTTTTATTTTATATTAAGTGCATTCTTTTTAATTCATTTATTATTATTGTTTCTATTTTTTTTATGTATAAGTGTAATGTTTATAATATTTGTTTTAATTTTTTAAATGTATAAAATATTTAAAAATAAAGAAAACAAATATTTTTACATATTTTCTTTTATTCTATGACCAATATTGCATAAAGGCTAAAATAAGGCTAAATAACCACTATGGGAGCAATATTGTAACAATGTGGGAAAACAATGTGGAAAACAAATATTGATCCCATAGAAAAAAGTATGACGTTGTCAAATGGGAGCAATATTAAAATTCATATATTTCTACAATATGAATGGAAACAATATTTAAAAGAAATATTGTAACAACATGGGGAAACAATATGGGGAAACTACATTGATCCCATAGAAAAAAAGTATGACGTTGTCAAATGGGAGCAATATTGTCGTTTCCATATTGCTCCAATAAAACTGTGCTACTGGGGAAAGGAGTTGGGAATGGGTAAATCACGGAATAAACAGGTAAAAAAGACTAAAAAACCATTTGGAAATCTGTAAAATGTAAAAAAATTTTTTATTATAAGGATTATGAACAAACTAAAATATACACAAAGGAAATAAATGAAATAGTTGATGATAAGAATTTAATTGAAGCAGAAGCGGGTCCTTCAACAAGTAGGACAAAAATTAAGCCCCGAAAATTAATAGGAAAGAAAACACGAGGTATACATTTTCTGCGAATTCCTTTTATATAATGGACAAAAAGATATAAATGGCTTTAAGCCTATACGTTTCTATACAGAACATTGAAACCAATAAATAAAAGATAACATTAAGTTTCAAAAGTCTTGCACCCCCGGTCTAAAAAATTTCCCGTTTGTCCAATGAAAGTTTAATTTCCTTTAAAATAAACTTTTAAGTCTTGGTGATGTAACACACAGCATAGAAAATTATTTCATTAATTATCTTCAAAATTTTTGGACCGGGGGTGCATAGCTTTTGAAACTTAATGTATGTATATGATTCTAAATTGCAACAGATGAAAATAAAATAATTTTACCAAAATTCTAAATAAAAAAATTAGAGATTTGCATTTGACCAAATCATTTTGATGTGGTAAGATTTGGAGAGAATCCAGGGAGGCGCCACATTAATTTTATATTTTTCCAAACAGATACCACTGAGCAGGGTTGGCAAAAATCAAAAATCATGATTTTTTTTGATTTATTTGATTTTTTTACCTAAAAAGTCTTATATCAATTCCAATAGGATTTTGGACTGGGTTAAACTTATGATTTTTTTTTTAAAAATCACTTGATTTAAATCAAGCCAACCCTGCTACTGGGCCAATTTTATTTAAAAGACTATAGCAAAAATAAGTCGACAACATTTAACAAAATGCCAAATTACAAAAATATTTATAACTTGACCAGCTTCACCAAAATTGGGTGATCAAATGACCGTTGAAATACCTAGTCAAAATCTAGCGCTGGCACATCCCTAAAAAAATACAAAACACCTATTTTTATTTCATTTTTTTTAGCATGCCATCATAGATCTAGAATAACCATAGATAAAACATCAGCTGATCAGCTTTGAAAAATTTTGATGGTCACCATTTTATACTATTCTAATGCCCGCGGATTTTAAATTATTGCCTCATATTAATTAAATATAAATAGAACGTTTTATGGGAGGCCACAGACTGTCTAAAACGCAAAATCGACATGTTTTGGCTATTTTTATACTCCTAAAATACCCAACAAGTTGCTAATGCAAAAAAAAATTTAAAACGTAAATACCTTCAAGAGCCGTTTTTTGCTAATTTTCCAACTTTTTACGTAGCAACTCATATCCTAGTTTGTGTTTTTGGCTTATTAAATGAAAACAACACGAAAACGCACAATTTTTGATAAAATGTAAACTGTAAACCCCCGATTTCTATATCAAACGGCTGACAATGTCATGTCATGACAAGCAGTGGTGGCAATCTCCAACCTAAGAAATGCAAAAACACTAGATATGTAGTATAAAATGGGGGGCTTCAAATTTAAACAACTCGATAGGCTGTGCAAAGCGTCAAATTACATCTTTTTTTAATAATACATCTATGCATGCCATCCTTTATTGTCGGCTTATAGAGCCGAATCAAATGCACAGGCAGTTAGTCTAGAAAACATTGCTAATGCAATTATGAGTGTTGCTAATGGGGTAAACCGCCTATGTGACCTAAATGAAGCAGAATTAAAAAAAAAACAATAATTATATTTAAATTGTTAGTTTCTTTTACATTTTTGACGTTAATTTTGTCCTAAAACAAATAACGTTTTAAATCAATTACTTAAATAAAATACTGATGCAAAATAACGAATCATTTTATTAGAAGCATTACAAACATATACTCTTTAATAGTAGATTACTATATTAGGCGAAAAAGTTATACTTTTTTCGCCTAGCAATTAGATGTAGCTGCGAGGCGGAGCGAAGCGTAGCCGAGCGGATACAAATTGCGAGGCGAAAAAAGTTACTTTTTCTCCGAATATTGTATACTATTTTTTTTTCAAACGACATATTTTAATAATTTTAAAGATATAAGATTAATTAAATATTTTTGTACTTTTAATGATCTAGGCTTCTGGTAACTTAATTTCAGAAATTTCCATGGTTACCAGTTACTATCTTTTTTTTTTGTTTACTTTGAATGTCAGATTAATCGTCGCAAAAAATGTCAGAAGATATTCCGAAAGATATTCCGAAAGAAATTCTAGATATTTCAAAGGCAGCAACTCTTAATTTGTTACCGGACAAGTCACGGAAAGTATATGAAATTGCCTATGCAAAATATTTTGATTGGTGTTCAGAAAAAAATGTACACGTCCACACTGAAGATGTGCTGCTGGCATATTTTGCCACTCTTTCTGAAAAAAGCAAGTGTTCTACGCTATGGAGTCACTATTCCATGATCAAATCAATGCTTAAAATCAAGAACAATATTGATATCGAAAAATATTCAAAATTGCGGGCTTTTTTAAAGAAGCAGAACACTGGATATACACCAAAAAAATCCAAAGTTCTTACAAAAGAACAGGTCGATAAGTTTCTAGATGAAGCACCAGACGTGGATTATGTATTAACAAAAGTATGTTATTAAAATAACTTTGTATGATACATCACATTACAAATTAGGACATTTTAGGTTGCTTTAATATTTGGGATATCAGGAGCCTTGCGCTGCGATGAATTGGTAAAACTAAAAAGAGAAGATATTGAAGACCTAACAACCGCTCTTATTGTCAAAATACCAAATACTAAAACAAACATATCTAGAACATTTACGATTCTAGGAGAAAAATATTTACAACTATACAGAACCTACGTAAGCCTCCGCCCTAAAGATTTCAAAGAGTCAAGATTGTTTGTAAAATATCAAAAAGGAAAATGCGCAAAAATGGTTGTGGGAATTCATAAATTAGGTCAAGTTGCCCAAGATGTGGCAAAATATTTAAATTTACCCAATGCCAATCAATATACAGGGCACAGTTTACGCCGCACATCCGCTACCTTACTTGTTGATTCGGGGGGCGATCTAATGTCATTAAAACGACATGGTGGATGGCGGTCTAGCTCAGTGGCAGAAGGATATATTGAAGATTCATTGGAAAACAAAAAAAGTATTGCCGAAAAAATACTGGGGGTAACAAGTTCTGTTCCAATCAGCCCCATAGATGTTTTTGAAGCCGGTCCTAGTACCAGTAGCTGTAATTCCGGTCCGATGGAAATAAACACTGAATTCGTTAACTCTAATACTAACACAATCGAAAAAAGTGGATCTATAAATTTTAATCAATCATGTAATTATTGCACTTTTAATATTACCGTTAACAAATAAAAAAATTAAGTAATATTGCTTTTGCTTTTGTAAACAAAAAATGTAATGTTATTAATAAAATGTTCTTAAACTTAACTAAACTCAGTAATTTTTTAAAAATGAATATTGCCTAGGCGTTAAAATGCAGTTTTAACGCTTAGGCAGTAAAAGTGTTGCCTAGCAACCGGCTCATTTTTTACCTGTAAAAAAAACGTCAACTTTTATGACGCAAATTTGTCAAAAAAATGTACTACTTTATTGACGTTTGAAAAAAAACATATATTTATATATTTTTTAATTAGCAAATAAAACTCTGCCGGAACAATTCGAATTATATTTGGATGCTCTAGAAAGAGATAATTCTGTTAAGATTGAAAATTTAATCGAAGAATTAAATCTGTTTCCTGGAGGAGCACAAAAAACGACCCAGGAGTGGCAACAAGTATTATCATTACTATTTTATTTATTTATTTTTTAAAACTAAAATTTATTTTTTAAGACTTTTAATGAGTGGCAGTCTAGAACCAAGAACAAGGCCCGTAAACTATTTGTAGAGCAACAATTAACTGGAGGAGGTTGGGCAAACATTCCTTGCCTGAATCCCTTCGAAGAGAGGCTTATTGCAATTTTGGGAAAATTGTCCATAGTTGGGCTCAACATTCCAGAATTGGGATTGGTATAGAATAAAAATGAAAAAAGACAGAGTCCAAGAAAACAAGAAAATTTTACAAAAATTCAAAAAATATTTTCCATCAGCACAATACTTTGTGACGCCAGGTTACAAAAAAATTATTTTTATTTGTTTAGAGAAGCTCTGAGTAAAATTAATATTCTCTTTGACACTTTTCTGTAAAGAGTATAACAATAGAAATTATGATTTCGGTGCAACAAATACTATTTTGTATTTTTGTATAATCAAGTTTTAACATGGGCGCTTAACTTCCGACATTCTCCCGGTCATACATTTACTTTTTTATAAAAATTGCGCTGATAAAAAACTTTTTCTAAAAATGGAATTTATTATAGTAGAGGAAAATTTACTCAAAAAGTCGCTTATTTACAAAGTTCGTATGCACGGAAAAACGTAATTTTGAAACATTATTTTTATGAAAGCTTATACCTTGGAGATATCCAAACCACTTTTCGGCACAAAAAATCTGGCGACAGGGGCTGTCTGGGCCCCATTTTAAAAAAATATGTGACAAAATAAACTTTTGATATTTTGTTGCCAGAACTCTTGGGATTAAATTAGTATTAAAACTTTTTCTAATTTTTTATTATAAGTCAGTTAAATTCTGCAATGAATCTTGAAAATCAAAGGGTCCCCCCTTTGGTTTTTAAACTTTAATCGCGTTTTTCTCGGAATTATTTTTTTGCAATAATTTAAAATAACATATCACTCATTTGTAGAGAAACCTTATGTGGAAATAAAAAATAGTTGTTATAAAGGTTGTAGCTTGTTTCTTTGGGATTCGTATGGTTTTTGAATTTTCAAAATATTTTAACAAATAGACCCACCATTGGAAAAAAACTAAGATGATGCAAAATTCTCGCGTCTTCCCCCCGCATATTTACGCGTCCCGCTTCTCCCCGCTGCAGTCCATGTTGTGTGTAGACACACAACTCTATGTTAAAATTTGTTTTTTCTCTTTGACTTTTCTTGTCAAATCTTTAAGGTTACATAACATTTAACGGGACATTGCGCAAGCATAGAATCAGAAAAATATTGGTCTGTTTCTGTGAATATGTAGTGTTGGTTGCCTAAATTTCAGGCAAAACAACACTTTCTATTCGACGCAAATAAAGAAAACGAAACACATCTTTAATCAAAAAGTTCATTAACTAGCAAGAAAAGAGATTAAAGAACATCATATCAATTTTTCAAATACATTATAATGCATTATCATATAAAATTTTAGCAAGCAAAAATCACTATTTTTTTGCATATTAAAGTTACTTTTCATTGCTTATATTTAGCAATTTAGAAATAAACTTACGTGAGCATATTTTAGTATATTGTTGTCCATTTAATTTAGAATAGTTATTGACTTTCAGAATTACATTTCTTCTTGAACTTTATTCAATTTGCGGCGAACCGTTTTTCGTGACACAAAATGAAAGAAAATTAAATAAAAAACGAAATTTGACAATTAAAAAAGGTATTCTGCATTACCCACATTTTTGAAAAACTGAATGTTTGGAAATGTCAGTGAATGTTGTCAACAACAAAATGGTGTTTTAAGAAATTTTCAAATTGTTTGCTGTTACTGTTAGCTGACTAATTAAAAAATTTAGTGACGAGTGACGAGAGCTTGTGTATTGATTATACCTCGGATTATATCTTGTATACATAAGTAAGTATAAAGTTTGCACAAAAACCTTACGTTATCTACATAATTTAAAAATTATATTGCAGTAAGATTTCAAAATGGGGTAGATATCCTACTTATCATCATTCCATTTCCAATAATAGGAGTAGGAAAAGTGTGATTCAAAAACTTACTTGAAAGAACCGGCCACAAAGTAATTCTAATTACCTAAGTAGTAAGTACAATACCTACCCAACAAAAAAAGTATTCTTTTCGTTTGTAATCCATATCAAAACAGTTACCCAAGTGGCCTTGATTTTGAACCTTTTTATTTTAAAAAAATTCACAAATAAGATCAAAAAAAGTCTTTAGCGACAGCGTAAATAATGAGAGACTTATCGAAGTAATGCAACAATGGGGAATATGGAGTAGGTAAATAATAACTACTTTTTGTAGGTAGAATGTCGTCAAGCGGTCGTGGTGTAGTTGGAAAACGCAGGCTGCTGCTAATCCAAAGGTCGCTGGTTCATGTCTTGCGGTCGGAAATCCTTTTTTATTTTTTTAGACACAAATCGTTACGTTTAATTGGTCTGCCCTTTTATACCCTTTTATACCCCACGTTGAATGATTTTCTCCCTTATTTTGGTAGCAGCAAGGTTTCACATGGTATTACTTAAGGTTTAACGGTTACCCCTTTGTTGTTTCATTACTACGATAAGTCTCTCGTGAGACAGATTACTTCTAAATAACTATAATAATAATTTCTAATTTCTAGAATGTCTCTGGTCTCAAGAAATGTCTCGAGGAATGCTTTTTTTACATTTTCAAAAATTTCAGAAATAAACTAACGAGGAAATTTTAATATAATTAATTGAATCTTTGAATTGGAGATCATCCCTAAAGACTAATTTTTATTACACAATTTTTTTTGTTCTAAAAAGATTTTGAATTTCATAGATCGACCGACGAAAGGCACGTACTATGTAGGATAATTGCAATATGTTGTTTTGTCTCATGGAAAGAATGGCATTTTGGAATGATTCTGACGCCAAATAAAATGCGGCGTATGCTACATTATTTTTTTAGAATCTAGTAATGATTATATATTAGTCTTGTCCGATGGATACTTATTCTGAGGTCTTGTCCTAAAGTATTAAATCTGTTTTTACATGTTATCTTTTCAATAGATTTGTTAACATTAAATTTAATTAATTATATTAATAATAAAAATAAATACTTACATTTAATAATGTGTTTGCTTTTTTACTCAGTTTTTTATCTTTGCAATCTAAGCATATCTGCAATTTTATCTAAAATCCACCACCTTGTAAAAATTTAAGCCATTCGTAGCTTAAAAAACATCGTTAGAATAACTTTTGTGGTAGACCCTGTATTTGACCTACATAATTTAACATTTTTCTGTCAGAGACATAACCCCAAAACAAAAAACTTCAATTTTTTAGTCAAATGTGCTGCCATCTTGTAAGAATAATCTAAGGTATTTTTTTTTAGTTCAATGAATAATCAATAGACGGCGAATTTCGTTCTGCGGGCCTTTAAGACATTTTGTATGAATTTAACATTGTTTAAGGTTTAAAATCAAGAATTAAGGTAAACTATTTTAATTTATATTAATAAAATATGTAATACAGTAAGTTTTTAGTCATGGGAGACAGTAAATATTTAAAACCCTTCTTGAAATCACGAGAAAACAACCGGCAAAAAGAAAGGTGTGTGATATGTGGGGGTAATAGAAATTTATATGGAAGTACCCAAAAAAGTTTGAAAACCCTAAAAAAGACCATAGATTTAAGAGCAAGACACGGCCAAAACATGGGGCATATAACAAATGGAATCCATTATTGCTCCCTTGGATATTAATTTGTATGGTTGGACCAAACACCAAAACAACATTGTACCCATCCTAACACAATTACCAAAAGTCCCAGAAAATCCTATTTTAACCGCTTGCTCATGCAAAAAATTTTATAATTCAATGTACTTTGAAACAATTTAAATTTTCAATTTTTTTTAGATTGTCGCAATAAGAATTGTTCCTGCAGTAAATAAACGTTTGCATGTACCGGGGCATGTAAATGCATGGCATTTTGTAAGAACCCTTTCAATCCATCTATTGGAGCAGTCTTAGAGTAGATTCCATAAGTTTCTTGTCTTTTCTACATACAATAGTAACTAATTAATGTTTGTACAAATAAACGTGTTATTATTTTTTCAAAGTTTGTTGTGTATATCATTTTTATTGCGTTTTGATTATATTGGCCCATCTCAACGCTTCCGAGGAATTAACAAACTTTCTGCTTAACAAATGAAAATTATAAAAGACCAAACCAGAAGAAGCTGTTACAGTTAAATTTTTTTTAAATTAATCTTTCTTTGCATGTAAATTATGAACAATGTTATGTTTGGGGCACATTAACATCTAAACAAATTTTAATTAACAAGATACAAGTAATAAGTATATAGGTAAAAAACTGCATTTGGGGCTGTTTGAAAATAACTTTTTTGGGTACTTCCATATAAATTTCTATTACCCCCACATATCACACACCTTTCTTTTTGCCGGTTGTTTTCTCGTGATTTCAAGAAGGGTTTTAAATATTTACTGTCTCCCATGACTAAAAACTTACTGTATTACATATTTTATTAATATAAATTAAAATAGTTTACCTTAATTCTTGATTTTAAACCTTAAACAATGTTAAATTCATACAAAATGTCTTAAATATTATGTAACCTTAAAGATTTGACAAGAAAAGTCAAAGAGAAAAAACAAATTTTAACATAGAGTTGTGTGTCTACACACAACTAGAGTGCCTTGATTGACAGTTATTGTCGCCTTATAGAGTGACGACATGCATCATTCTTTCTCTGTCAGACAGATAACGTCATTAATTGTGACTGTAAGTTGTAATTGTTGTCACTTTGGCTATAACGTTGATGACGTTATCTGTATGACAAAGAAAGAATGATGCATGTCGTCACTCTATAAGGCGACAATAGCTGTCAATCAAGGCACTCTACACACAACATGCACTGCAGCGGGGAGAAGCGGGACGCGTAAATATGCGGGGGGAAGACGCGAGAACTTTGCACCATCTTAGTTTTTTTTCCAATGGTGGGTCTATTTGTTAAAATATTTTAAAAATTCAAAAACCATACGAATCCCAAAGAAACAAGCTACAACCTTTATAAAAACTATTTTTTATTTCCACATAAGGTTTCTCTAAGGTCTGTAGCATACTAAGAAAGGTCGAGACACTTTAAAAACAGCAATAGCGGACCTCTCTTTTCATTTTACAATTTTGTAAGTTTAAAAGTTGGTCCGAAAATCTTGCCAAAAAAATCTGGTAACCTAGTTTAAAATCTGTCACATTTATAAATGTAGGTTATGTAACACATCAAAATATTTCATTGGCGTAGATAATTCTTTAAAAAAAATATTTTTTATTTAAGGCTAGGAATTTAATTTATAAAATAGAAGATCCGTTGAGTTCGCATTATTTCCAGCGGACCAAATTTATATGAGGGCCCCATCGTATAATTAAATTAAATGAGAACCTCTTTTTTGGTTCGTATGAATTGTGCGGTCGAGTCCAAACCATAATCTATTAATTTTTCAAGGTTTTTATCTTAGGAATGGTTTACCTAAACTAAAACCACTTTTAGCCCCAATAGAGATGTGTTTGTCTAAAGGTTTCAATGTAGAAAGCGAACACACAAAAAAACCTATCCCACATTTAGGGCAACTTTTACAGTTCATAAACTTTATTTAACACATTTTTTTAACCACTGATATTGATTTATTTTGTTACATTTTTAGTTATCTTACACATTGTGAAAAATAATTGACGTTTAAATTATTGAACTGTAAACGTCGGCTTTTATTTTGAAATGTGTAAAAAAATGTGTTTAATAAAGTTTGAGAACTGTAAAAATTGTTGAATTGTCCCAAAAGTGGCCGTAATGGGGGATAGTTTGCAATGGATTTAATAATACTTTTTGTGTGTTCACTTTCTACGTTGAAATTTTTCGACGGCCACATCTCCATTGGGGCTAAAAGTGGTTTCACTTTAGGTTAAAGTACTTTGGTTAAACGATTTCCAGTATCACAGGAACTTTGGAAAATTAATAGATTATGGTTTGGCAGCGACTGGATTGCACAATTTCTACGAACCAAAAAAAGGGGCTCTCGGTTAGCTTTAATATACGAAGGGGTATCATATCGATGTATTATTTGCCGAAAAACTGTTTTCTTTGATAGAATACCCACATGCCACAAGGAATTCGTTGATCAATATTATAGGATAGTGATTTTTAAGTAATTTCTTGTTATAACAAAATTGTACATTTTTTTCAAGAACATTTAACTGCATATAAAACTGCACTGGGGGTTTAATTTCTTTTAAAAATAATTTTCTATTTATATTTTAAATTTATTGAGTTAAAATGTCAAAAAATTTCTACGTTCATGTATGACACTTTTCATCAAAATTTGAAGGATTTTATAATCATAGATAGGAGTTCATGGGTGGTAACATAGCAAAATAAAAAAAACTATAGTGTATTTTATTTCTGTGGTCCAGTGACCAGACTCTTGATACTATCTACAGACTCTAGGTTTCTCTACAAATGAGTGATATGTTATTTTAAATTATTGCAAAAAAATAATTCCGAGAAAAACGATTAAAGCGATTAAAGTTTAAAAACCAAAGGGGGGACCCTTTGATTTTCAAGATTCATTGCAGAATTTAACTGACTTAAAATAAAAAATTAGAAAAAGTTCTAATACTAATTTAATCCCAAGAGTTCTGGCAACAAAATATCAAAAGTTTATTTTGTTACATATTTTTTTAAAATGGGGCCCAGACAGCCCCTGTCGCCAGATTTTTTGTGCCAAAAAGTGGTTTGGATATCTCCAAGGTATAAGCTTTCATAAAAATAATGTTTCAAAACTACGTTTTTTCGTGCACACGAAACTTTCGAAAAATCGAATTCTGAACTCTACTATTATAAGATTTTCCTGAATTAACATTTTTTTTAACTCTTATGTTTTAGAAAAAAACCGGTCATACATCTATTAATAGAACCTTGACAAGAAAAAAAGAAAAAAAAGAAAATGTTAAACCCAAACCTCGATTTAAAAATACTAAATTACAGAAGATGTGCCCAGATCTTTTAAGAAACTGCAATTTAAAAATTTATTCAAGTTTAAATGCAATTACAAAGGCATGTTGTAAATTAAATAAAGCGCTTGTTAGACTTAACAATACTTAAATAAATCATTCAGTTGTTTGACTATTTTTATTTTATTTTGCGAGAGTTTACATAAAAATAATGTTTTTTTTAATGGATTTATAAAAATACATATAACTGCCTGGCCTTGATTTGGTTTATGGCCATGACTTTTTCATAAAGGATCATTTTATGGATTCACCAGAGACCTTCATTATTTTAAAAGAAAACTTTTGTCTTACAATCCTTTTACCAGGCATATCCTAGACGTGTTTAAAATGATGTAGCTCCAGTGATTGGGTATATCCACTTAAATCACTTTCAACATATTTGTAAAAAAAAGTAATCCCCAAAACCGATGAATGTAAGTACTGTCATGTATGCAGGTATGCTGTATCTGGAAGGACAAATAGTTGAACAGTCAGTAAAACATAAAAATAGCCTTATTTTGAAAAAAATTCTAAAAATTTTTAAACTAATATGAATCGTTAGAGGATGTTTAGACGATGGCCAACTTGAATTTGCAACCTTGGCCGAGGTGCAGAACCTTGTTTTTTTTTATTAATTGGTCAAAGAAATAACAAATAGACCATAGTTTATACATCCTCTAACGATTCATGTTACTTAGTTTAAAAATTTTTTGGGAATTTTTTCGAAATGAGGCTATTTTTATGTTTTGCTGACTGGCCTACTATTTGTTCTTACAGATAAAGCTTTAAAATTTACTGCATACATGACAGTAAGTTTACATTCATCGGTTTGGGAGGATTACTTATACAAATATGTTGAAAGTGATTTAAGTGGATATACACCCAATCACTGCAGCTACATTATTTTAAACACGTCTAGGATATGCTTGATGCAAGGATTGTAAGAAAAACATTTTCTTTTTAAATAAAGAAAGGTCTCTGGTGAATTCAGAAAATGATCCCTTATCAAAAAATCATGGCCATAAACCAAATGAAGGCCAGGCAGTTATATTTTTCATAAACCCATTAAAAAACCAGAAAACTAAAAAATTATCTTATCCCCCTAGATTGTTTTGATATGTGTACGTTTCCAATTAAAATTTTATCTCGTGCAAAACCAATTATAACAAAAATAATTTTAGAATATCAAAAATAATTTTGAATTACAAAATTTCTTATATTTCTACCAGCGTTTGCATGAGGTAAAGCTCCATGATTTCCGTCATCGTCATTAAAATCATCTGGATCTGGGATTTCACCATCATAATAATCATGTCGCATCAGTAAAAAATTATGTAGAATTGCACAAGTATTTACGATTTGTCCTGCAGTCTCCGGCGAATAATTTAGGGCGCGATGACTAAATAAACACCTAAATCTGGATTTAAGCACCCCGTTTAATCGTTCGACCACATTTCTAAGAGATCTATGAGCAATATTATATCTGCGTCCCTGATTGGTTCTAGACCGTAGTACAGGAGTCATTAGATAAGGCTCCAGTGGATAGCCAGAGTCCCCAAGTAAATAGGTGGAGTGGTCGCCTTGATTGAACCCCTGGATTAATTGCCTTTTAGCAGAGCACATTTGCCAAATGGCAGCATCATGTACTGATCCCGGGTAGCGAGCATTAACTGCTAAAATTTTGAGATCTGCCGCAGCCACCAATTGCACGTTCAGGCTGTAATAGTGCTTTCTGTTGTAAAATAATATTGCAGGGGCAATCGGATCGTTTAGTTTGGGAGCTATGATTTTAATGTGGGAACCATCCACTGCACCAATAATTCCTGGAAACCCATGTGGTCTGCCAAGAAATTTATTTTTTTCAGCATTTTTTTCTTCCTCAGTGGTGGGAAATTTAATGTAGTGGTCCAAATTCTCGTTAAAAGCTTCCAAAACCTCATGGAGGACCCTGCTCACGGTGCATTGGTTCACTGGGAAGTTTAAATTTTGCCCGCACCCTTTTTGATAAGAACCTTGCCCAAAAAAATGAAGCGCAAGACAAATCTTCAATTTTTTGGGCAAGGCCACTGTCTCCCTCTCTGGATCTTGAAGATGCGGGGCAAGTTCTTCAATTAGATCGTGGGCACTCTGCCTTGAAAGTCTATATAAGCCCCTAAATGCATTTTCAGGCAGTGATAAGGGATCACTAGCATCCCTTATACGTCTTCTTTCCCTATTAAGGGCTAACCTAAAAATAAACCTTAAATTTTTTATTAAACTATCGACAAAGTACTTACTGGGCCTCTTCATCCAAAATAGCCTGAATTATAAAAGGAACATTATTCATTTTTGCGTTTGACTTTGATGAAAACAAGGGTCACAACACAATTAATTTTTTTTTTCTGTGGATCAGTATTTCTAACAAGACCGAGACCGACTTGTTGAGAAAATCAGTAAAAGTAAGGTACTAGATATCTAGTGTCTTAGTAAAAGTTGCCAAAATCAGTATTTTGACAAGTCTAAAACTCAAATGCTGCGACGTGAGCGTCATTATCTTAATGATACTGATGTGGATCGTGAATAGCTCCAATTAGGTACAAATTTTATATTTTGTATTTCAGATTCCATCATAAAAAGAATACTAATCGTACGTAAGGCCAGTACTACCAGTTTTAAAACGTGGAATAAAAAAATGAAGCATCGTAACGTAAAGGTGGCCGTAGAGTGAATGAAAAAACATTAAGAATGATATCGAACCCATATTTCTTATCTTTGCTGACCTATTATTTTTTTATATTGATTTTGTAAAATATAGAAATTCATTTAATTTTTTTACTGAGAAATCATAATTTGAAGTTACTTTAACCCTAATTGTTGGATTTGTATTAAGAAAGGTGTAGTTGTCTAAAATATTGTCTTAGTTGTTTTTTAGTTCATTTCTCTAAAGGAAATGTACTATTGTAATTGCAATTTCTGAAAATCGATGTTTTTTTGAAACTGTGCCTAAACGAAGCAAGATACGTAAATGTTTAGGGTGTTGGAAAGATGCTACAAAAAATTTCCGATCTTTTGATACTAGAATCATGGATGGATGGATGGATGGATGGATGGATGGATGGATGGATGGATGGATGGATGGATGGATGGATGGATGGATGGATGGATGGATGGATGGATGGATGGATGGATGGATGGATGGATGGATGGATGGATGGATGGATGGATGGATGGATGGATGGATGGATGGATGGATGGATGGATGGATGGATGGATGGATGGATGGATGGATGGATGGATGGATGGATGGATGGATGGATGGATGGATGGATGGATGGATGGATGGATGGATGGATGGATGGATGGATGGATGGATGGATGGATGGATGGATGGATGGATGGATGGATGGATGGATGGATGGATGGATGGATGGATGGATGGATGGATGGATGGATGGATGGATGGATGGATGGATGGATGGATGGATGGATGGATGGATGGATGGATGGATGGATGGATGGATGGATGGATGGATGGATGGATGGATGGATGGATGGATGGATGGATGGATGGATGGATGGATGGATGGATGGATGGATGGATGGATGGATGGATGGATGGATGGATGGATGGATGGATGGATGGATGGATGGATGGATGGATGGATGGATGGATGGATGGATGGATGGATGGATGGATGGATGGATGGATGGATGGATGGATGGATGGATGGATGGATGGATGGATGGATGGATGGATGGATGGATGGATGGATGGATGGATGGATGGATGGATGGATGGATGGATGGATGGATGGATGGATGGATGGATGGATGGATGGATGGATGGATGGATGGATGGATGGATGGATGGATGGATGGATGGATGGATGGATGGATGGATGGATGGATGGATGGATGGATGGATGGATGGATGGATGGATGGATGGATGGATGGATGGATGGATGGATGGATGGATGGATGGATGGATGGATGGATGGATGGATGGATGGATGGATGGATGGATGGATGGATGGATGGATGGATGGATGGATGGATGGATGGATGGATGGATGGATGGATGGATGGATGGATGGATGGATGGATGGATGGATGGATGGATGGATGGATGGATGGATGGATGGATGGATGGATGGATGGATGGATGGATGGATGGATGGATGGATGGATGGATGGATGGATGGATGGATGGATGGATGGATGGATGGATGGATGGATGGATGGATGGATGGATGGATGGATGGATGGATGGATGGATGGATGGATGGATGGATGGATGGATGGATGGATGGATGGATGGATGGATGGATGGATGGATGGATGGATGGATGGATGGATGGATGGATGGATGGATGGATGGATGGATGGATGGATGGATGGATGGATGGATGGATGGATGGATGGATGGATGGATGGATGGATGGATGGATGGATGGATGGATGGATGGATGGATGGATGGATGGATGGATGGATGGATGGATGGATGGATGGATGGATGGATGGATGGATGGATGGATGGATGGATGGATGGATGGATGGATGGATGGATGGATGGATGGATGGATGGATGGATGGATGGATGGATGGATGGATGGATGGATGGATGGATGGATGGATGGATGGATGGATGGATGGATGGATGGATGGATGGATGGATGGATGGATGGATGGATGGATGGATGGATGGATGGATGGATGGATGGATGGATGGATGGATGGATGGATGGATGGATGGATGGATGGATGGATGGATGGATGGATGGATGGATGGATGGATGGATGGATGGATGGATGGATGGATGGATGGATGGATGGATGGATGGATGGATGGATGGATGGATGGATGGATGGATGGATGGATGGATGGATGGATGGATGGATGGATGGATGGATGGATGGATGGATGGATGGATGGATGGATGGATGGATGGATGGATGGATGGATGGATGGATGGATGGATGGATGGATGGATGGATGGATGGATGGATGGATGGATGGATGGATGGATGGATGGATGGATGGATGGATGGATGGATGGATGGATGGATGGATGGATGGATGGATGGATGGATGGATGGATGGATGGATGGATGGATGGATGGATGGATGGATGGATGGATGGATGGATGGATGGATGGATGGATGGATGGATGGATGGATGGATGGATGGATGGATGGATGGATGGATGGATGGATGGATGGATGGATGGATGGATGGATGGATGGATGGATGGATGGATGGATGGATGGATGGATGGATGGATGGATGGATGGATGGATGGATGGATGGATGGATGGATGGATGGATGGATGGATGGATGGATGGATGGATGGATGGATGGATGGATGGATGGATGGATGGATGGATGGATGGATGGATGGATGGATGGATGGATGGATGGATGGATGGATGGATGGATGGATGGATGGATGGATGGATGGATGGATGGATGGATGGATGGATGGATGGATGGATGGATGGATGGATGGATGGATGGATGGATGGATGGATGGATGGATGGATGGATGGATGGATGGATGGATGGATGGATGGATGGATGGATGGATGGATGGATGGATGGATGGATGGATGGATGGATGGATGGATGGATGGATGGATGGATGGATGGATGGATGGATGGATGGATGGATGGATGGATGGATGGATGGATGGATGGATGGATGGATGGATGGATGGATGGATGGATGGATGGATGGATGGATGGATGGATGGATGGATGGATGGATGGATGGATGGATGGATGGATGGATGGATGGATGGATGGATGGATGGATGGATGGATGGAGCAAAAAATTTCTTTAACCGTAATTTACTCAATTATGGTACTAGGTAGAAGGTTCAAACTTGGCATAAGTAAATACCAAAGTCTTGTGGTCAAGATGACCACAAGGTCATACTGACCACTGGTCAAGGTTAGTAGATATTGCATGCAAAAAAAAAATCTAGCCCAAAATATTGTGATTTTTTTTTGCTTAAACATATTCTTTCGAAGAACCCTTTGTGTTAAAAATTTTAAAAAAAAATTCTATGTCTAGGAAAAGAGCTATGACGTTTTCAAATGTCAATGTTTGCATTGACATAGCTCCAATACTACAATAGTTAGAGGACTCAAACTTGGAGGATGGATACACAAGAGACAGGGGTTCAAGGTCATGTCAAGGTCATATCTTTTTGAAGGTCAATAGCATTTTTATTATTAAAAATGTATGTTAAGGGTAAATGCAAGGTAAATGTTGGACATGTTTTTGAAAACACAAAAGCTTGTTCTTGTGTTTCGGACTTAGTAAGCCATCTTCAGGGAATTATTTATAGTTTGACTTTAATTATCTCATACACCATAATAGTTAAAGGTCTCAAACTTGGAGGATGGATAACCAAAAGATAAGAGTTCAAGGTCATGTAAAGGTCATATTGATTGAAAGGTCAATAGCATTTTTATTATTAAAAAGCTATGTTGAGGAAAATGTAAGGTAAATGTTGGACATATTTTTGAAAACACAAGAAGTTGCTCTTGTGTTTCGGACTGGGTAAGCCATCTTCAGGAAACGTTTTATAGTTTGACTTCAATTATCTCATACACCTTAATAGTTAGAGGTCTCAAACTTGGAGGATGGATAACCAAAAGACAAGAGTTCAAGGTCATGTCAAGGTCATATTGATTGAAAGGTCAATAGCATTTTTATTATTGAAAACCTATGTTTAGGTAAATGGAAGGTAAATGTTGGACATATTTTTGAAAACACAAGAAGTTGTTCTTGTGTTTCGGACTTAGTAAGCCATCTTCAGGAAACGATTTATAGTTTGACTTCAATTATCTTATACGCCATAATAGTTAGAGGTCTCAAACTTGGAACACAAAAGACAGGGGTTCAAGGTCATGTCAAGGTCATATTTTTTTAAAGGTCAACAGCATTCTTATTATTAAAAAACTATGTCACGTTAAATACAAGGTACATTTTGGACATGTTTTTGAAAACACAAAAGGTTGTTCTTATGTTTCTGACTTATGCCTGCCCTAGACCATGCTATCCGACTGATACGACCGTCTGAAACGACGTACTGTTCAGACCGATTGAAGCGTCTGGGGCAGAAATCGTAGTAAAAGTTGATCTGAACAGTACGTCGTTGGTCGTAAGCCCGCTCCAGACCATGCAATGAAAGTATGTATTTTGGTCTGAACTGTTGGTCTGATACGATCATCTGAACGTGTGGAGAGAGGATCGTAGTAAACTGTAGTCGTATCAGTCCATCGAAGAGAAATACCGACGTGTCAGAATTCCAATCCGACCAAATATATTTTAATTTTTTATTCATTCACTTACTGAGAATTTTTGTATACTTTTGAGATTTATGATAAGAATAAAAATGATTTTGTAAAAAGTATTTTTAAAATTTTTTGTAAAAAAAATTTGCTTTTAACTGTTCTAAATAATTAAAATTTTCAATTAAAAAAAAAAATTGCATATTTCGAGGGTTCTTCGTAAATACTTTTTTCATAGGGTGACGATAAAAATAATAAAATCCGTGATGGATGTTTTTTTAATATCCCAAAATTGTATTTTTTTTAAATAATATTGTGATAATAAGGATGTCTATGTCCACCTATTAGTAGAATGGGAAAGTTTCCATATGAGGGAAAATCCATTCACAATTTCGTAACGTAAGTAAAGGTCGTTTACGCAAACGTGCAATTTTAACCTAAAAATCAGGTTTGGCATATGTAAATAAGAAATTTTACGTTACGCGAACTACAGACCTAGAAATTTTGAATGACATTTCTCTTGTGAAATTGTCAAATTTCCCTCTTACATTTAAAAAAATGGCGCGACTTATTATCTCAATAGGCACACTATATTTTAAAAATATAGCAATAATCATTTTCGTATAATATATTAGTTTAAACTTGAAATTATTTTTTAGCAATGCATTGTGTATGTATTCTCTAAATTTTACGACAATTTAACTAAGCACGCAGCTTATTTATTTCTGAAAAAAATTAATCTAGACATTTGGGTACTATATAAACCTGGATATACAGGCTGACGTAAATTTAAGGGCCACCGTTTGAATCTTGCTTATCTTAAAACATACAAGGTCGGTTAAATAGGTACAAAGTTGGCAATAAATTTCACAGACATTATTTTAATTTTTTAATGCATTTTTGTGAACTGTGACGTAGGACTTGACCATCAGGGGCCCAAATAGCAAACTATTTTTAAAAGGTCAAATTATGTTTTACACATGATTTCAAAACAACAAAAGTGTGAACATAATCAATTTTGTTACGTCATCTCGTATACTCTAAAAAGTAGTGGGGGATGTTTTTAGTTTACACCAAAGTTTAAAAATTAATTAAAAAATAGTCGCTGGCTTAAACAAATCATAATATGCAATAACATACTCTGACCGCTTTATCTAAAAAGCAAAATTTGGTCAAAATCTTTTACGTTCATGTTCCCTATTATGTATAGTATCAAAATTTGTACTTTTTACACAAATTGTAATTATTTTAACAATAAATAACATTTAAACATAATACAATTATTTAAAAATATAGTAGGTATTTCTGTAAATTTATGAATTAAATAATTCATTTTAAATCCTTCTTTTATTTATGGTCTTGACATCAATGTCAAGACCATAAATAAAAGAACAACAACAATAAATAGTAAAGTTGTAAAATACCTACCCTTTCATTCATCAAACAAGTAAGATTAGGTATTTGGCTATTTTTAAACATAATGCGGTCGGAAGCAGTTGGCAGTTACAGTTGAACTGAGTGTCTGGAAGCACCAAAAAAAATTGCACAGACCGTCGTTTCGATCGGTCGTACGATCAAACTGTATGTCTAGGGCAGGCATTAGTGGGCCATCTTCAGGAAACGATTTATAGTTTGACTTCAATTATCCCATGCACCACAATAGTTAAAGGTCTCAAACTTAGAGGATGGATAACCAACAGACAAGAGTTCAAGGTCATGTCAAGGTCATATGGTTTAAAAGGTCAATAGCATTTTTATTATTAAAAACCTATGTTAAGGTAAATGCAAGGTAAATGTTGGACATGCTTTTGAAAATACAAAAGGTTGTTCTTGTGTTTCGGACTTAGTAAGCCATCTTCAGGGAACGATTTATAGTTTGACTTCAATTATCCCATGCACCACAATAGTTAAAGGTCTCAAACTTAGAGGATCGATAACCAACAGACAAGAGTTCAAGGTCATGTCAAGGTCATATTGTTTAAAAGGTCAATAGCATTTTTATTATTAAAAACCTATGTTAAGGTAAATGCAAGGTAAATGTTGGACATGTTTTTAAGGACACAAAAGGTTGTTCTTGTGTTTCGGACTTAGTAAGTCATCTTCAGGGAACGATTTATAGTTTGACTTCAATTATCTCATACACCACAATAGTTAAAGGTCTTAAACTTGGAGGATGGATAACCAAAGGACAGTAGTTCAAGGTCATGTCAAGGTCATATTGTTTGAAAGGTCGATAGGATTTTTATTATTAAAAAACTATCGTAAATGTTGGACAAGTTTTCAAAAACATAAAAGGTTGTTCTTATGTTTCGGACCTAGTAGGTCATCTTCAGGAGACGATTTATAATTTGACGATTAGTCAAGTCAAACTTAAAGAATGGATAATTAAAAGACAAGGGTTCAGGGTCATGTAAAGGTTTTATGGTTTAAAAGTTCAATATAATTTTCATTATTCCAAAACTATTTTTTGTTAAATGCAATGTAAATATTGGACATGTCTTTAAAAACATAAAAGGTTGTTTTTATGTTTTGGACTGGACATCATCAAAAAACGATATAATTCTAACAAAAAAATGAATTTGTACGTAAGAAATGAACTCAAGAGTCGGATCTACCGGCCTCGACTCAGCTAGTTTATTTTTGTAAAATACTATTATTAAAATCACTTTATGGTTGAATAGTGCATTAACGTTTCGTATCTATTATTTAATTTTCTTGACTAACAAATAAGTACCTATATTTAAAAAAAATTTAAATTGTTTAGTGTAAGCCTTGTTTTTTAAAATAAATATTTTTTAAACCGAAAACGATTGTTTTTAAATTAAACAAAAAATTGGCCTAGTTATGGCAAGATAAGGGCAAAGTGGCGGCCCACGTACAACCTGGTAGGGGCAAAATGGTGGCAATGCTAGGGTATAGTAGCGGCCCCTTATGGCCTAGTAGGGGCAAGATAATGGCAAGGTTAGGGCAGAGTGATTCTCTACAGGTAGTGGGCCAGTAAGTTAAAACAAACTTTTCAATGTGAGGGTAAGTTGATGGCAACTCGCGGGGCCGAATCGCCCCATTCATGGATCATCAGTTAGGGCCCAGCTTGTGGGCGACCGGACATATCCGCGTAGGGCCAGCATGGCATGCACCAATCTTGCCAGTGGTGGCAAAGATCTTGGGGCAACTCGATGGCCCAGCTACGACTCACGACTGGTTTACTATACGACATAGTCATACAATGATAAAACCGGCAGTTTATTTATGCTCTTAAAGTGTGCAAGTTGCTTAATTTTTTCCTTCTTTAACTTTTGTTGATCACCTTGAGTTGATCATATAAAACAAGAATTAAAATGGCAAGGTTCACACATTTAATTTCAGTTGATAAACTGAAGGTGCCCTTCTTAACGCGGCATTATTTTAGTTGTAACTTACATGAATATGCTCCTTCAGGAATGTCTCCGTTCGAGGCAAACTTCCATTTAAAATCTCTTTTAAATTGGTCTTCCTTTTCTAACATTTCTACAAAAACCTGCGTAGTATATTTTATTCCTGTATTTTTATCAGCTTTTGTAGCATTGGGAGTTAGTAGCACTGTATGATAAGTTACATGTTCATCAGTTGGATCAGAAAATATATTGGTTTCATCTATATCCATAGATATTTTGTCGTTATTCCACGTAAGCTAAAAAAGGACCCTCATCTGTCGTCTCTCATATCTTGCATCCTCTCTAATGTAAACTAGAGTGCCTTGAAGAATTGACAGTTATTGTCGCCTTATAGAGTGACGCCATGCATCATTCTTTCTCTGTCATACAGATAACGTCATTAATAGTGATTGTAAGTTGTAATTGTTGTCACTTTGGATATAACGTTGATGACGTTATCTGTATGACAGAGAAAGAATGATGCATGTCGCCACTCTATAAGGCGACAATAACTGTCAATTCTTCAAGGCACTCTAGTTTACATTAGAGAGGATGCAAGATATGAGTCCTAAGAATTTTTTAATGACATTTCTCTTGTACAATTGTCAAGTTCTCTCTCTAGTATTTAAAAAAATGGCGCACTTATTATCTCAAAACTTATTTTTATATTTGCGTTCTCCAAAATATGGCGCATAAACGCGATGGTACGTTGTTGGGGCATGTCTAGGGAGCCCCAGAAAATTGTTAAAAAAAAAATCTTTCTTATATACTCTCGGAGATATGTTGCCCCAAAGTGCGAAACTTATATTTTGAATATAACAGCACATATTAACGAAAAAAATTGATTAATATAAAGCTACAGTTTATCTTAAACCATTTCACCATTTGTTTATTTTTTTAATGGTCGAATAACATTTTTATAATGAATATAATTTTACAAAATTTTCATGACATGAAGCTGACAACAATTTCAATAAAATCTAGTGCAAAAGTGTATAATCAAGACTAGAAAAGGGTATAATCAAGACTAATAGATGGGATTTTTAGATGTATTTTCCTAGACTGTGTTGCCGAATTTATACATCTTTGTTCGCATTTTTTTCTCGATGAATATAACAGATGGATTTTTTTCTAAGGATCTCTGAGAATGCCCCAAGAGCGCACCATCGCGATTATACGCCATTTTTTGGACATCCTGTATAATATGCACTTTATGAAACCCAAAATTTGGTTTTTAAAGTTTCTGAATTATAATAATAATAATATTTATTGCATATAAATTCCAAGTACAGAATCATTACAAGAAATGAGAAAAGAAAAAGTAATAAAGTTAACCATTTTATAATAAAAAGAATGATAAATAATAAACCTAAAAAAATATCAACTTAAAAGAAAGAGTAATAATGAAAAAGATATAACATTGCAAGTAACCTAAAAACTACTCATTAATAACGAAAGCTCTTAGCATGAGAGAATTCATGATAAAGTAAGCGACACTTTTCACAAATTTTGGTTCAAGATGTTCAAGCGTGTATTCAATATCTGAAATGTTATGAATACCAACTAAATAATGCGTTCTATAAGAATTATAAAGCGGACAATGAAAAAATATGTGCTCAATAGTTTCAAGCTCGTGCAAATTACAAATCGTACACATTTGGGAAGCATCAACCGAATAATTAGACCCCTTAAACCTAATACGTAAAAATCTCTTGTTGGCCGTGCGCAGTTCCGCAATAATCCGCGGAAACATGATAGGCATATCCCAGTGGGCAAGATAATATTGCTGCGATATTAATGTAACTTACGTTTGCAATATGTAATGTTACTTTATTCCTTGAAGCGATATCGCATAAACCTCGCTGCGATTGTCTAATGGTAAGGCATATAACATCGCAAAGCAATATTGCCATTGCGATGTTTTGTGATATTACAAATTTAGTTTGTTATAATGTTGCAAATTTGATATCGCTTAAACATTACAAATGTAATATTGCATAATTATTGCAAATGTATTATCGCAATGATGTCGTGTGTGCAGATTCAAACCGAGGTATAAAAATACCATGCTTTTAACAATTAAAACATCTAGATACAAGACAAAAAAACTTTAATTAAAAAAATAATGGTTTCATTTTTTTTTCTTAAGAAATGATTATTTTTTTATATTAAAAGAATTATGTTTTATAGAATGTTTTAATTCAAAGAACCAAAAAAAAATTCCAAAATTATTGAATTAAAATTTTTATTAAATTAATTAAAAAAATAAATTATCTACAAACACTAAACAGTAACGTATTTTTAGCAGTAAACAAAAAAATAAAATATAATTTTATACAAACATAGCAAAGTGTTCATTCAAGATTTACAACAAGTCGAATAATTTAAAACAGATGGTTCTCATAAATTAGGTACTACAAAAGAATTCCTTTTTGGGTATACTTTCTGAAGTGCTTTATGGTTTGGTTATAATTTTAAATTCTAACACAAGTAAGTACTTCCGAGAAGAATATCTTCTTTAGAACCCTTATGGGTTTAAACTAAATTACAAAATAAAAATATTTTTATGCAATATTGAATAATAAAACATACATAACTTAATAAGGCTATACAAAAATGAAGAACTATAATATCATTTGTTTAGCACACAAAAACAGAAATATATCTAAATTATATATTTACAACGAAGTCACTGATATTAGGTAAATAATATATTTATTAGCATAAATTTAAAGCTTCATTGGTGTAGTGGCAAGTTTATTATTATTTGCGTTATAAATTGTTTCGAATTCGGTGGGACTCTTCGACGGGCTGGAAGAGGCTTTATGTTAAAAATGTTAAAATTTAGGATATTTACAATTGTTCTTTTTCTTTAGCTTACCTAGTAAAAGACTTAAATATTACATACATACAAAATTCATTATTTTGGTTTAAAAACATTTTTATTTCTACAAATGCAACGTTGCGGAGCGTTTGTTCCTAGTTTCATCTAATAAAGATAAAATGCTCCCCAACGTTGCATTTATAAAAATAATAATGTTTTGTAGCTTAATTAATGTATTTTAAGCTAAATTAATGAATTGTAACCCTTAATATATGTAATATTGAAGTATTCTACTAGGTAATCTTAAGAACAATCGCAAATATTTTTTATTTTAAAACCTCTTTCAGCTCCTCGAAGAGTCCCATCGGATTCGAAATATAGCATGTAAAAATCAATTTATAAAGCAAATAGACATAAGCTTGCCACTACACCAAAAAAATTACAATTTTATTAAAAATACACTTATTTTTGTGCCTTTAAAAAAATTATAGAAATTGGAAAATGTGCACTAATTTTTGCGATCGTCTTATGTTAAAATCAGTCTCAGGTATGCAGGCCCATTTCTGCACATTTTTTCTGCAATAAAAGAAAAAGACATTTAAAATTATTACATTTATTAAAAACAAATAGCATTAAAATTATAAAATAATTTATTTTGCATCTTATGGATAAAAAATAGTTGTGTACTTTAATTAATTCTTATAAAATATGACCTGCTCACCTACCTTGTTTGCATAATTAATTATTGAATTTGAAGCACAAATTTTTATTTCGCACTAGCACCATTACTGCCAAATTATTGTGGACACAACAGTAAGCTGCACGCTACACACTTAAAGTTCAAATGAGAATAAGCATCTGAAACCGACCTCTTCTTAAAATTGCAAACCTATTAACTTTATAGAAAAAGTGACATTGTTTAAATATTCCAACTGCGATATTAATATCGAAATATCACACAACATTGCATTAACGTTGTGATGCGATGTTAAAATTTCATTACAAATGTAACATCGTTTAAATAGTTCAATTGCGATATTATTAGGGGAACATCGCAAAACATTGTATAAAGCTTTCAAATGTAATGTTAAAATATTATTACAAATGTGACATCGCGTAAATATTTTTATTGTGATGTTTAAAATAAAAACATTACAAAACATTTCATAAACATTTTAATGCGATATTAGAATTTAATTTAAAAAGTGACATTACTAAAACATTTTCTTTGTAACATTGCAAATGTAAATTGCATTAATATTGGGGTAATATGTTTTGGTAACGTTATTTCTGTTCAAGAAAATAAACATTGCCGCAATATTTTGTAATATTTTTTGCCCAGTGGGATTATAATTTAAATACTCGCAGGCGTTGCCTTCTGAGATACTTCGAAATCTGCTGTAGAACTGCAGACAACCGGAATTGAGCGCAATGGATAGGTCATCATTAAATAATTTGGTTTTAGATAACTCTAACAATTCAGGCTTTAATGTTCTGAGGGTACTAAAGGTTAGATTTTTATTTAAAATGTGTTATTTACCTATTAAGATTAAAAATGCTTGTAACTGAGTAATCCAGTGAAATTTGGCGTTTTGTGCAGGCGAATTAATAAGTTTATTGTAACACATTTTAGGCAATCTATCGTTGCTTATTGACAAAATACGAAGCAACCACGAAATTGAAAGTTTAAAAACTAGAAATGAAATTTTAACAACACCACATTCTAATCGGACAATGGAATCTGGCGTATTGGTAGGAAGCGCTAACAGTCTTTTAAAAAATCCCACTTGAACTTTTTCCAACACATCTACATATCGCAGACTCCAAACCGCAACACAATGCGATTGCGATATGCTGTTTAAGATAATTGAATCGTATAATAGAACACGAGCTTTCCAAGAAGACACTTTCGAGTTGTACATTAAGTTTAAAACTGCACCGGTAGCTTGTTTCCCTTTTCTAACGGCAGAAAGCGACATTTCATGAAAAACAGCTGATGTTGAAAAATTCACTCCCAAATATACAAACTTGTTAACTTGTTCAATAACCTGATTATTGTAATAGAATTTTTGCTTAGCGTCTATTTTAAATCCACCACGACATAATCTTAAAATTTTTGTTTTATTTATGTTAACTTCCAGCTGATTAATTTCGCAAAACTGTTCCAAAAGGCCTAATTTTCGTGCAATATCTACCCTCGAATGTCCAATAATAGCAATATCGTCTGCGTAGCAAAGAATACATACGTCAGCATTATTATTAAAACTTATACCGTAGGCATTATTATTTTTAAAAAATAATTCAATGTCGGAAATAAAAATTGAAAATAGTAAAGGGCTTAATGTTTCCCCTTGTAAAACGCCCTCGTTAACAGTAAATTGTTTGCTTAATTAAGACCCACATTTTACTCTAAAATTGACCGAATCATATAATGATTTAATTAACATAATTAAATTTGAACTTATTCCCAAACTGTAAAGTTTTTGCCATAACAGTGAATGTTTTATGCTACTAAATGCAGATTTAAAATCTATAAACGCAACATAAACTTCTGCTAGTGCAAATCGGTTTAAATAAATATGTATTGCACTAGTAAGAACAAAAATGTTGTCTAGGCAACGAGGGGGTTATCACTTCCGAAATTGATGTCCCAAGTATTGCACTATTGCATAGTATTACACGCTATTTCAAAGTATTACATGGTATTGCACGCTATTACATGGTATTGCATCCTATTGCATTCGTATTACATGATATTGCATAAGTATTTCATGGTATTGCATTCATATTACACAGTATTGCATTAGAATTTCATAGTATTGCATTAGTATTACACAGTATTGCATACATACTTTAAAAGATTTTTTGTTAATAATGGAAAATAAAATTTTACATACTTATGTGGAATAATTTATTTAACACTGAAATAGTTAAATAGAACGAAACTCTAAACAAATAACACAAAAAAAAACACTTGAAATCCAGATAGTATTGCATACGATAAATATCGTAATTATATGGATTACTTACTTAAAATAAAAAATAAGTTAATAATTTATTAATAAACTTATAAAGTAATAAGGAACTCGGTAAGGAACATAATCGAGATAAATACAATGTGCTAACCCTAACTAAAGGCCTATTCCATATATAATCGACCAAAATTCGGATTTCGAGTTGCTGCATGATTTCAAATCCTTTTGAGGTTTGGTCCAGTGCTTACTTTTGATAACTTCTTTCTATTAAAAAATAAGCAGCTGCATATTTGCACTCCTTCCCTAATAGTTAGCACCTCAAACTATAAAAAATGACCAAATTTGGGCTTAAAAAAAGCTATATGGGAGTGAGTAAACTTTTTTTATTTTTCGGTTAAAATGTTACCAAGGACATAGTAAACAATAAAAAAATAAACGGTCTTGTGATTAGATTTTGTGTAAATGTAGCATATTAAAACCGTTGCAGCTTCTAAACGAAGATAAATCACAAACCAAATTTTTTTCATGCGTCTCTATTACCCCTACAACATTTTAAAATAATCAAAAAAAAAATTTACCCAGTCCCACATAACTTTTTTTATTGCCATATTTGGTCATTTTCCATAGCTGCCTGCTAGATAAGGAGTGTAAATATGCGGTTCATATTTTTTTTTATAAGAAGATGTGTCCTTTGTCAACTAAAAACTACTACTAATTTTAATCTTCCAAGAATTAAAAATATGATTTGATCTTGTTTAAATTTAACGTACTCGGTAACATTTTAAAAGCATTGCTATTTCTAAACGAAGTTAAATCACAAAAAAAAATATTTTTTTTATGAATCTTCACTATAGCACATTAATATTTTAAAGTTATCAAAAAAAAATCTACCCAGTCCCACATAGCTTTTTTTAGACCTAAACTTGATCATTTTCAATAGTTTGAGGTACTTAATAGTAGAGAAGGAGTGCAAATATGCACCTCCTGATTTTTTAATAAAAATAAGTGTCTATTGTCAACTTAAACTTACTACCAATTTTAATTTTCCAAAATCGCAAAATCGGAAAATTCAATTTTTAATCTAAGACAAGAAAAATTATGAAAATTCAAAAAAAAAAAAAAAATTCCACCTTTACCATGGGTAAGGATTGTACCCACCAAATATAAAACAAATCAAATAACAGCAACTATGATTGGTCGATTTTATATGGAATGTCCCTAAAGTAATAAAAATAATTTATTTAATGAATTTTAACATACATTAAATTTGGTCAAGTCTGATTTCTCAAAGATGTGATGAAGACGTTTGTCAATTACGGGGTCACTTAGAAGTAATTTTATTTGCTTTCTATTAACCCAAGATATGTCATCAACATCAGGAAAAATAAATGTATTGACCGTTTGTACTCGAGCATTACTTATTTTTCGCATAAACTTAACTTCAAACTCCGAATTATCATTCGAGTTATCATTGCTAACGTTAATAACAATCCCAACATAATATTTGCTTAACTTTTTAGTACAAAATTCCGCGAGCACAAAGTCTCCTACAGTAATACCCTCGCCTTGAGTTGTAATCTCGGTTGTAATTTGTCTTCGCAACTCTTTTACCATACATTCTGAATAAACCAATTTATTTTTGTCTAATTTGGGTGGAGGTAAAGTACAAATGTAACCTTTAAGGCTTTTATATTCATGGTTGTTTAAATTTAGTGCTTGTAGAGAAATGTTGGACAAATTGTGCCATGAACATAACACACCAATACTTGTATTTACAACTTTTGCACTCTGTTTGGAATACTCCCTTTGTTTATCAGTTTTTTCAGTCAGATAAACAAATCCTAGGACTAAACCGATTATATACGGACCTAGCTCTCGAACTTGATCGGCTTTGAATAGGATCCACTCTCCAATGCTGATGTCTGTACTTTTTTCGATGACGTTTTTTTGTGGAAATATCTAAAAATTACATTATGTTACTGAAGAAAAAATGTACATAATTAATAAATAAAAAAGAATTTTTAAATAATAATATTAAATAGTATACGTAAAAGAGTATATACATTTGTGGATCACTAGCTGTTTTTTACATTAAATAGTATATTAAATACCCTCGTGAATACCTTTGTGGAACTTTTGGTCAGTTCTGTTTCCCTGACTCTTTGTAGTCGATCACTGCTAATCCTGTCCTTTTGAGAATTAAGTAACCAGCAGATGGAGGATTTTCTTACAGTGTATTCTTTATTATAAGAATCTTTTACTACGGTAAATGGACTGTTTTCATTTAACTTTATCTGAGTGTCTGAATAATTTTTCAGCTCTAAGTTTCCTTTTACCGATCGAAGGGTGTGCAAGTCCTGGCGAAGTTCCTCTTCCTCAAAATTACTTTCATCCTAAAAGTAACGCGTCAGAAAATCACTGGCCCAATAAAATTCCCGAAAAACTTTGAGGCTTTGTGTTTGCCGAGGTTTAAATTATAGGTATATTTAGTGAGGAGTTCAAAAGTACCGAAAAATTAATTCTATGGCTTCATACATTTTTGAGATATATAGTCTCAGATAAATCGAATCACCCCATGTAACATTTTTGTTTGTTGAAACTTAAATTAAAACAGTTTAAATAAATTTAATATTTTTCAGTATTTTATTGAGTTTGGATGTCCATTAAAATGAGCGCAATTAAAATGAACGAAAAATTTTATCTATCAGTGCAATTGTGCCAGTGCAACTCGAGGTGCAACTACTTTAAGCGACCTTAAAGATAAATTACTGTAAACCTCGTTTTAAACATATTAAATATGTATCTAAGAAATATATAAATAAAATTCGGTGCTCTTACCCCAATTTGTTCTTCTATTGTTGACAGTATTGTTGATGTCTGAGTTTCAACCGACAAATTTTTGGATGAATTTTCAGAATTGGCTGGAGTTTTATTAATGTCGTCCAAATTATCACATTCTAAAATAATTTCATCATCTTCTTCCTCGAATATGTCATTAAAAGCAATGGATTGCAGGGAACACAAAGTGGCGTCGTCGGAATCATTATGAATTCCTAGATTCTTAAGGTCTTGAATAGCTTGTTGTTTTGCCTTTTCAATGGTTACAAAAATATCTGTATTGGATGGTAATTCAAATGTTCTAATACCTTTTTTCCTTGCTTCCTCAAATCTAGGAAACACAATGTTTTCCGATTCTTTTACGATAATGTCATTTTGCAATTGTATTCTTTTAATTCTGTGCAAAAGGTCTAAGACGCTGCAATTTACTATAGTTGAACCAGTGGAAGTCATCGATCGTACTTGGCGAAAAAAACTTTCACATGGTTGGCTGCTGTACAAGTGCGGAAGGAAGAGATGTGACTGATTTGTGTCCCGAAAGTATATTATTGCTTGAACAAGGGTATGAGCATTGACTTCAATGCATGTGTAGGAGTTAAGTGTTATGAAGTTTTTTCCGACAGTATAGTTTAAATTATTTAAAATCCAAAACCTCCACAATCTTAGGCAAAATAGCGAGTACCAAATCTGATACACTCTTTGCAATGGTTCCATACTTTGATCCAAATAGGCGTTTGTACAAAGGTCCAAAATTTTTAAAAATTGGGAAGTTCCCTGACTTTTAGGCACATACTCTTCTAATAATTCCCTAATATGTGGTTTACATATTTTTTGGACAGACAAATAGTTCATTTTATCATTAGGTGTGACATCCGTGTATGATAGTTGATGTTTGTCTTTTGAACAAACTTGAATGAGCATTTTAAGATGACTTGCAGTTACCAACTTATTACCGATTGGCAAAACTGTGGAATTTTTTATAAGACGATTACGCATCTTTGTGCCTATGTGAATAGTATCTTGACAAACCATAAAATTTTTAAAAATTGTGCTGAACCATATCCAATTTTCCTCCTAAAATTAAAGCTTAACTAAAAATTCATATTTGCCAATCATTAACATTATAAGCACACAAAACAAAAAGTAAATTTTTTTTGAAAATATTGGCAACAATTATCTTACCATTGACGACTGACTTCCCAAATGACTTTTAATTTTCATGGCTCTTAGACATCTAGGATCCCCGTCTGATGAACAACCTGCAATTGTAATTCCAACCTCAAGACACTTCTTTTGAATAAACTGCCATCTATTTAGAACATGATCGGTGCTAAATTTGTTATCTGAGCCAAAAACGCAAAATACAAATGGGGCACACTTAGCTTGCAGTGGTTGTGCCATAATTGCATAGGCATAGCATGAAACAGGCTTGCAAGTCATAAAATCTTCTATCGCTTTCGGAGAAGTTGCCATATACGACATGCACTTGGGCATTCCATTTTCGTCAAGAGGTAAGACCAAACCTACTAGCTGATTGGTTTTTGAGTCAAACTTTACTGTGCCAGAAATGCGAGTGGCATCTTCACTTAACCATACAATTAATGGTAGTTTTAACCTTTCTAAATATTCCTTTAATTCATGAATTCGCAGATGGCCTTCTATAATATATAAACTATATTTAGAAATATATCGACTGACTGAACTTGGCGAAGGTAAATCCGAATTTGCCCATAATGTCTTATAATTTAATCTTCCTCCTATCATAAATATGTAGGATGAAAACATTTTTATAGTAGAAGAATATCTGTTTCCATGAAAAGATCGCACCCGTTTTTTTGATAAACCCATTACTTTATCCAAAAACTCCTTTGTACCATCTTCCCGATCTTTTTTTACCGGGTTTGTCAAAAGGTTATTATTACTGTTTACGACACTTTTCACCTCGCTATTTCCATTGGATTTTTCTTTATTTAGCAAATTTTGGACGCATTCTTTTAGGTCATTATTAAATTTTAATAATCTTTGCATTTCATTTAACGGTTTAAAGTATGTGGTTAGTGTTTTCTCAGTCGTAATACTTTTTAGTTTTTTTCTATAACTTTTATCTTGTCTTGTTCTTAAATCTCTCTTTGGTATATTTTCTTTGGTGTACAGGTTATTATCCATGTTCTCATCGTTGTCGTGGCAATTGTAAGTCAAGTTAAAAGTAGGGTTCTTTATGTTTTCCTCAAAACGAACAACCCTTAATTCGTTTTGAGTTTGCATTCCCCCGAACAGTTTGTCTCGTATTCATTATCCTCTGAGTCATTTTCCTTGTCGCTAAAAATTTGTTGCACTTGACGTTTACGTTTTAGCAAGCCTTTTGATGATGCAAGCGGTTCTAAATCAGAGTCTACTTCAGATTCGACATCAGATTTATGCTCGGATGTATATGGCGAGCACTCGGTCGAGCAAGGAGGCGATGAATGTCGAGATAAATGTGGTAGTTGTCCAGATAATTGTACATTTGAAGGTAAGTTAATATCTTGCAATATTTGAATTTTTTTGTGGCTGGCATTTCCTTCAGGATTGTTATTTGAAAAACTAGAATCATCCAGAGAATCATTCACTATATCGCAGACTTTATCAATTTGTTTTTCGAATAAACTTGAAATGAGTGGTTGTTTTTTATTGAGCTTTTTTTCTGGACTCAGTTTTTCGGGTGAATTTTTAACATATTGGTCCTCGTGATGGGCGGTGTTTTGGAGAAGACGTTTTTTTGAGGTGGATTCTTTATTTAAATGTTTTTCTTTAATGTGATCAAAAAAGTTCTGAACAATCCACCGCCTCATTCTTGGTTCGCTTTTTCCATACTGAACTTTGTGTGCTGTTCTTTTGGTGCTGCAGAGGCAGCATTGAACTGTCGCCGAATATCCAACCATTCCAAACTCGTCCTCTTTTACAAAAACATCAATAAAATGATTTTTTGGATGAATAAAAAATGTATTAAACAATTTTTTGTCCTTTTTAAGAAAGTGGTTTTTTATTAATATATAAAGTGTGTCCAATTCTTGTAAAATGTGTGGGGAATCCAATGCAGAAGAAGAAGCCGAGTTAATCGTTCGGGCATCCACATTTTTTGATGGGGTTACTTTTTGTCGTTGCGGTTGTGTGATTTGCAAACTTGGTTTTTGTTGTCTAAGAGCAAGTTATTGTGCCTTTACAATATGCTCTAAGCCTCTTTCATTAATAAATGATTTTATTTCATTGAGACATACCACATGCCCCCTTAAAATTTTAAAATCTTTTGGATTGTTAGAATAAATTCCAAAGAAATCGGCCTTATTAAAGTTACCTTTAAATTGTTCGTACTTAGAAAATAAATCATGGAGCTCTTTCTTGGCAAAATTTTTAAATTCGGCAATATAGTTCTCATTTATATTTTTTAATGAGGCTGCCGAGTCAAACCCATTAAAATGAAGAAGGTGCCTCAAATACAAAGGAACTTCAATTGCCAATTCATTCCTCAAAACTTCCCAAAGTATATTAGTTTTGGCGCTTTCAACAATTGAATACAAAATTTTTTCCTCCGGGAAGCCAACATCGAGGTCGACGTGCTTGATCTGTAAACCGTTATCTCCGTTATCACGATTTTTGGTATCCATCGAAGTGTCCATCAGTTATTCGGAGAATTTATATTCTGGGTTAATTCCAAGTTATTTTCAGTGGCTAATAAAAAAAAATGCAAAGGTTTACTTCTCGCTAAGCTTAAAAAAAATAGTCCGATAGTTAAGGTCTTAACTGCTCCCCCACTAAATTAGTTTAGTGCATGCGCATGTGTGACATATCTAGATATATTTAATTTTTTTATTCTAAATCGAAATATGCCTCAAAACTAAAATCGAATAATAACTAAGCTAGATAATGGCAATTTTGCAATTTTATTTTATAAAAAAAGATTTGAAAGAGTCCATCCTGAGAGTAACTTGAATATAAGAAGAGATAAATAAAAGGTCCTTTTTATCTCAAATTCCAAATTTATTTTGAATGTACCGGTTTCTCGACTTTAAGTTAATGAAATGTTATGATCGAGATCGACTAAATTTTTGCATGTCATATTGCTAATTTAAGGTTATAACTAGCCTAGATTTGAAATTTGTATTAAGAAAATCATAACATTTCATTAACTTATAAACATAGATTCGTTTAAAGTAATTATTTGGCAGAAAAAACCTTGCGTTTAAAAAATCTTTTGACATAACCCCACTTTTTCATAACTTTAAAATGTGCAACTTTTAACTTCATTTACCATATAATTAATACTGTAAAATCTTTATAGTATTATGGCCTCGATTATGGTGCTGTGGATGCGACTGGTATAAAGTTGAGAAACCGGTACACGTGCCGGTATAGAGAATCAAAATTAACTATATTGGCTTAAATTTCGACAGATGACAGACATCTAGTAGCTAGTATACGCGCCCAATGACGTCATAAGTGCTTAGAATTTAACTTAAGAGTGCTTTATGTTTTATTGTCCAAGTTGTCAACTGACGACACAAATGACACAACTGAACTGACATTTTAGAAAAAATTGTTGCAAACATAATTTTTTCTTCCATTTTTCGGTTTAACTTAGATGTTTGTTAGAAAATCAAAATTTTTTAATCTCGGTTTTATTATTGGACGGTTGTGCAAGTGCATTTAAATGGGGCAGTTATTATCTTATGTTAAACCAAAAAATAATCATGTTGCCCACAAAAAATCTGTCCGATTACGATTATAATAACTTACTGTAGAAGACGAGCTTATAGGATTCGGAGAATCACCTGAGGTTAGTAGAATGTGCATTTAAGCCCCACAAAAATAGAAAGAAAAAAGTCTCATCGTCACCGGTTGAGTGTGTAATACATACACAATCCGAATGATTTTTCCGTTGTCGTATTTTGTAGATCAGACAATTTTTTTATTTTGGTGCTTCTATCGCTAAAACCGGTCTAAAAAGGCATTACAATATATAAATTAGAGCAATAACGAGAGCAATAGATACATGACATGAATGATGCAAAATTGCATCATGTGAGAAACTTTATTCAAGTACTTACATATTTTTAAGTGTCTGTGATCGAAAAAATGCCAGCCTTTAACCTCACATTTCAACCTAAACGAACTAACGCAAACGCACGTACACTGTAAACTGTTTTGTTTGTTTTGATTGGATGCACGCGTCAGTCATGTGACTATGTGACATTTATGCGCGTGCGTATGAATAAAGTATTACATGACTATTGCATGGTATTACACGAAGTATTTCACAATAATTGCACAACTATTTCACGGTATTGCATGACTATTTCACAGTATTGCACGACTATTACAGAGTATTACACTGTATTGCATAGTATCACACATAGTATTACACGGTATTACATAGTATTTCACGGTATTACATAGTATTGCATTTAGTATTTCATCTAGGGTGTCCCAAGTATTCACGAAGTGATAACCCCCTCGCTAGGCAACCTCTTAAGCTGCGAAACCCATTTTGGCCTTCTGGCAAAACTTCATTACACTCACACCAGTTCATTAAACGTGCATACAATATTTGCGTAAAAATTTTCAATAAACAATTAGCCAGCGCAATGGGCCTATAGTTTTCCGGGTCATTAATAGGTCCCTTCTTATGCAACATGAAAATAATAATGTCTGACCAACACTGTGGAACATATCGCACTAAAAGGATCTTATTAAAAAAGCTACAGAGATATAAAACCCAATTTTGTGGTAAAAACTTGAAAAATTCGTAGCTAACCCCATCTGAGCCGGGCGATTTATTTGATTTGCATATTTGAAATGCTTGCTCTATTTCTGATACCCTAATTTTGTCATCAAGTTGCTGACAACCGGCATCGTAGAATAACGTATCGTCAGATATTTTAGTATAGCAATTATTTTCAAAAAATGCAGACCAGTCCTTAATTGACAAAACCGAATTATCCGCAGTTTTAGAACGGAAAGGCTTTAAAGTTTCCCAAAATTGCTTTGAGTTGGACGTGCTAGCCAATGAGTTTATAAAAGATTCTTCGTACTTATGCTTTTTTGATCTTATCAATTTTTTGCTTCATAATTAAACCCAAAATTTTATTTTATTGGTTGGTTTTCCTGATGCAATAAGATGAATGCTTTTCTTGCAAGGAACTTTTTATTTACAAATTTTACTATTATAATCTACCGCGGGACATGGTTTTTTCGTAAAGGGAATAACTAGCAGAATTGGAGAAACGATATTAATGGTTACATTTTCTCAAAAACGCCTATTCATTCAGTATTAAAGTTTACAAGTGCCATTATTTAATATTTCTAAATTAAATTTACTTTTTATATTTGCGTTCTATAATATGCACATTATGAAACCAGAAATTTGGTTTTTTAAAATTTCTGAATTGCTTCATTATTAAACCCAAAATTTTATTTTATTGGTTGGTTTTCCTGTTAGTTGCAAAAAGTTAAATTCTTTTCTTGCAAGGTACTTTTTATTTACAAATTTTACTATTATCACAGACCAGATATACAGCATGTATATTTAAATGGGTGCGCTCTTTTTAATCGCAGTAGGCTGTAGAATTTAAAAAAAATCTATGTAGTTTATTTTTAATGTTATAAAGTTTGTCATTTATTGTCACTAGGTCATTATTGTCAATCTAAATTTTAAGATTAGCAAGTTCAGTGCTCTTTATATCTTACTAGAAAGAGTGTACCAAATCAGGGATAATTTAAATGAATTTGAAAAAAATTGAAGAAATTTAGGGCAATTTAAAGAAATTTAAGGGGAATTTGTTTTGTTTTTGAAATAGGTGTATAGATATTGACCACATAATTGCCCCTTGAAATTTTTTAATAATTTTTTAGGGATCCCTAGTTAGGCATAATTTATAAATCTAAAAATGTTAAACATAACTATAGAGGTACGCATAAATTTGTTCCAGCTTGGGTATACCGTATATCAGATTTACTTTTTGTACTTACCGCAATCTTTTAGCAAATTTTTCTAAAAATATGTTGGGTTTTTGAATTCAAAAATACTTCATTTTTTATCTAAGCATAATAATAATCTTGAATTTTGATTTCTATTTATTCTTTCCAACAGTCCTCATACTTGATTTAAATTTACTTGCAATTTTTCAAAAGTAATAACTTTCATTTGATTTTGTGTAAAAAATATTTTGACATAAATTGAAATCTGTTATTTTTGAAAAGTCAAATCGACAGATCAATGTACGTCTATGTATGCCAAGAAACGCAGGTGGCCTTAGAGATAAGCCCCATAAGCCCCTTTTTGCGCACCCATTTAAATGCCCATCCTGACGGTCTGTAAGATGGTCTGTGCTATTATATTCAATCGGGGGACATAGTTTTTTTGTAGAGGGAATAACTAGAAGAATTGGAGAACCGATATCAATGGTTACATTTCTCAAAAACGTCTATTCATTCAGTATTAAATGAGTAAAGTTTACAAATGCTATTATTCAATATGTCTAATACTGGATTCATGAACTTTATTTAACAATTAAATTAATAATTAATTTAAGAAATGCGGCTGTCCATTGGTCTATTATTTGACTTTGAAGTTTATCGTTTGTCAATGTCAAATAATAGACCAATGATCAGCCGTATTTCTTAAATTAATTCTTAATTTAATTGTTAAATAAAGTTCATGAATCCAGTATAACTTAATAGTATATTAAAACATTGAGTTTTATAAGAAACGTTTTTTAGCACGCGCCCAGGATTGGAAAAAGAGCCGCGCAGCGGCGAGTTTTCCAATGGACAAGTGATAAAAAACGCCTTATAAAACGAGTTTTTTATACTATTTTTTATATTTGCTTCATTTAATTCATTAAAAAGCATTTTTAATTTGAATTAAAAATTCAACACGAAACTTTGTTTTTATGACCAACCTTATAGCGTAACATTGACATTTTGAAGTAAAAAATAAATTTAAGTTAGACATATTGAATAATGGCATTTGTAAACTTTACTCATTTAATACTGAATGAATAGGCGTTTTTGAGAAAATATGACCATTGATATCGTTACTCCAACTCTTCTAGTTATTCCCTCTACAAAAAAATTATGTTCCCCGATTGAATATAATAGTAAAATTTGTAAATAAAAAGTACCTTGCAAGAAAAGAATTTAACTTTTTGCAACAGGTTAACCAACCAATAAAATAAAATTTTGGGTTTAATAATGAAGCAATTCAGAAACTTTAAAAAACCAAATTTCGGGTTTCATAATGTGCATATTATAGAACGCAAATATAAAAATTTATTTTTTACTTCAAAATGCCAATGTTATGCTATAAGGTTGGTCATAAAAACAAAGTTTCATGTTGAATTTTTAATTAGAGGTTAAACGACTTACCTTAAGGAAGTTCAATCCTCAATTATACGATTAGTTGCATCCGAAATAGATCACCTGGTATAGTAGTTTCTTTGCTAGTACGTCACGCAATGTTTACAGTAAAATGTTCCCCCTCTCCTACCCTAGCTACCCCGCACGCCTCTCACCAATATGATTCATTATGTTTTTTGTTTTATTAAATCCAATTAACACCAATATTTTGGGGGTTGGCGGGTGGTGATCTATTTCGGATGCAACTAATCGTATAATTGAGGATTGAACTTCCTTAAGGTAAGTCGTTTAACCTCTAATTATACTTCTTAGTTGCATCCTCATAGATCACCTGGTATGTGTTTAAAGTGCGGTGGATTTAATAAACCCTGGACTGCTACTTGGTAGTACTTGCATGTACTGCATAAATTGTTATAGTCGGGGTGTCCGATTTTATTATTTAAATTAACTTCTAAAATATAAGATTAACTTAATTTTTCAATACGTTCTAATGGATACCATCCAGTTGTCGTTAGTTATCGGAGTTGTGATTTTTTTTTTTTTTTTGAGTTCCGTCTGTTGCTTTGGTAGCATTAAAGGCTTAAGGTTTATTGCGCACGAATCCAATGTATTCCAGTCAAATTATTCCTCTAACCCTATGTAGTTTACAAGGCGTTCAAGGTCTCTGATTGGTTTGTGACTAATTTTCTTCACATCTATCGCAGATGTTTCGTAAATTTCATCATCGTCCTCGACTCTTCGAGCTTGTGCTTCGCACGATATTTAATATACTCTACTATATCAGTTTCTACCTTGTATAGTCTGCAGGCCAGGTTAGATGTTGTGTAAGTGCTGTCTTACCGGTAGTTAACAGTCCTGTTGCAAGGTAATCCTTGCTACGTAAAAACAGTTCTTCTGCTTTTATTTTGGTCCCACGGAGTTTGTTTGTCGTGTTTGTTTCCATGTTCTGTCTGTTCCTTTTTGGTCCACCTTCCTAGAGAATTTATAAAAGTACTCTCTGACTCTGGTCTTACTATTGGCTGAGTTATTTTTGCTCTTCAAGTGCAGAATTTTTTAATTTGCCAGGTTTGGTATACCCATATCACTTTTATCCGATTGTGTTTGGACTTGTTAGGAAAAAAGTCTTCAAGTATTGCAGGAAAACTAGTTTTAACGTTAGTCTATTGGTCTGCAGTGCCAAAAGGCATCCAGATTATGATTGGAATTCCTTTGTTTGTGTAATTCCTCCTGGTATTTTTCTGTATGCAACAATATATTACGGTACATACTTCTGTATCAAATACGGTGGCATATTTCCACAAGGCTACACTGCAGTTCACCCTCGGCCTTTCACCATAATTGCATCTGTACCTGCACATTTCTTCTGCTTAGATTTGTCTGCACTTATGTCAGATTAAGCAATTTGGGAGCGCCTTTTGTGCATAGTTTTTCCCATTCTCTTGATCTATAAATATCTCGTAATTTTCTGTATATGGAAGTTATGTAGTCTTATGTTAAGATGCGATCTATTATCAAGTTTCCGATTGATTGTTTCTCCTATTATATTATCTGAGCTCTCAGTTGGTTTGTGCACTGCATTTTATAAGTGATCATTCTTGTCTCCCCCTGGATTAGTATCCTGAGTGATGGCATGAACAGCATTATCTTCAAACTTGCAGTTGAAATGGTTTTTTGAGTTCTAGGCATGCTAATCTATGTATATTTTCTACCTTAATTATCTGGAAGACTAGTATAAAGCCAATGCACCGTATTCCATACAAGTACCCACTATTTTCCCTGTATTCTTCTGACAACTGCTAAAGTTGTTGCATGAGTGGTTGTTGTATTAAAAAGATCTTAGCTTTACTTAACAAAGCTATTCTAATGAGAACTTACAAATAAATAATTTAATCTTTAGTAGAATAAGCCCTAACAGGCGAAATTGTCGACATGGCTGCTTTTATCATTATAATGTCCTCTTGTTTTCGCCTCCCCCTCGTTTTGTATAAGTTTCAGTTATCTTCATGTGATTTTTGTAAGCTTCACAAAGCTTATTCTCACACATACACCTATGAAGGCTATAAAATGAAGTCTCAATTGCTATATTAAGCTTTAATTTTTTTTAAGGGCTTGTTTGTTAGTGTAATCAAAGTGGCGTTGATGACGGTTCTTTTCTGATAACCTTCTTGTATGTATCGAATAACATATTGTTGGCTTGTTGTCCTATTAGATTATCTAATGCATGGTTTAAGGGCATAGCGCACTTTTCTTTTAGGGCTAGGAATTGACTAAGCAATTGTTATTCTTAAACTTTTGTAGGCTCGTTTTATTTCCTTGATTATTTTTGGGTTTTGCTACTGTACAATAGTATACTCCAATGTGCTTATTGTTTAGATATTTTGTGAGATTATTACAAATTGATTGTATCGATCCGTCCTGCTAATGCTGATACGTAGGTCAAGGGGCACCAATCCTTTTTATATTTTTTTTAGGTTTTCTCGTATAATGTCCAATGTCCCACATTTTCGTTGGCTTTGAAGTAAACTCTTGAATAAGAAATCCTTATTTAATGCACCTATTTAAGATGTGACTCTTTCTCTATAGTGAATGATCACCTGATGTGTGCCATCAACTCAGAACTGCCGAAGGTTTTATTGTATGTTATGTATGTTTTTTTTTTTTTCGGATTATGTTAGTTGCAAAACAACTGTCTTGTATTCCTCACAAGTTAGGACTATAATTTTAGACTTTAGTCTTGAATAAATTTCAAGTTGAATATGAATAGCGAGTTTTTCATTTTGTGAGTGGTTTTACTTAAAAACGGTAGAATTTCCAGCTAAATTTAGTCCAATAAGTGAGCAGCCAAAAATTATTTTCATTTTTGATTGCTAGGTTTAGTCCAACAAATGACTTGCAAATTTTCTATTAAATTAGTGGCTATTATACACAAATCAAAAGCTGCGAGAGGCAGTATTGTGTTTCTTACGAGCTGGGTTCAGCCCACCGAATAGTCAAGAATCATTTTTGCCTTATATTCTATAGGCTAGGATTAAGATTAATCCTCATAAGTCAAGTCACTGGCAAATTTTTCGCTAAACAAATGGCTACGCAAACCAAAAGTTGCGAGAGGCTGCATCATGTTATGTTCTCCAAGATAGATTTAACTTAACAAGAGACCAAGAGCATGCTCTTACTTTACATTATACAGGCTAGGTTTAACATGAGTTGTCGGAGGTGACAAATGCTCTGTTAAGTATTGGCTACGCAAACCAAGGTTTCGAGAGGTTGTATCGTGTTATTTTCTACTTGGTATGTTAAGACTAACAAGAAGCCAAAAGCTACTGCAGCCGTATTCACGACACGGTGAGAATATTTTCGTGCACGAAAATATATGTCTATCTCTTTCTCTCTTATACAATCGTATCTTCTGTCTCACACAAATCTCGCTTCTCGGGCAGGAGAGTTTGAAGAATAACGACCGTAATGTCTTATATCCTGCAAGTTCTGTTTAACATTAATCGTTGGAGATCACTAGTAAATGTTCTGTTAAATATCGGCAACGCAGACCAAAGGTTGCGAGAGGCTCGTGATATTTCCTACAAGATAGGTTCAATCTAACAAGTAGTCAAGAGCCACTTTTACCTTATATTCTGCAGGCTCGGTTTAACATTAGTCGTTGGGGGTCACTGGTAAATGCTCTGTTAAATACGGCTACGTAAACCAAAGGTTACGTGAGGCTGTATCGTTTTATTTCCTACATGGTAGGTACTCAGCTCAACAAATAGCCAACAGATAATGTTGTCTTACTATCCTACAGGCTAGGTTAAACATCAGTCGTCGGAGGTCACTGGTTAATAATTTGTTTTTATCGGCTACGCAAACCAAAGGTTGCGAGAGGCTGTATCGTGTTATTCCCTACAAGGTAGGTTCAGCCCAACAAGTAACCAGAAGTTACTGTTGCCTTATATCCAACATTCTAGTTTTTGCAGTAATCGTCTGTTAATTTTCTCATATCAAAAGCAATGCTGAAATACTACAGTTGTTTCTTTATTTGTTTTCTAATTAACGTATTTATTTATTTCACATATTGGATTAGTTATTAGTTTGTTGTTTGAATTAAATTTTTTGATTGCTTTTCTCTTCATCTAAAACTGTTTTTAGGCAGACAATTTTTATTAAATATGCTAAATGTTGCTTATTAAAGCAGGTGTAATATCCACTATGACCTCTGTTGCGTAATAATTATTAATCTTTACCCAATCCATGCTAAAAACACTAAAATTGTTTATTTATGTTTTGATTTATAATCCAGTGATTAAGGAATTCGTCTGTCGAAAAATTATTTGTTAACTTTTTTTTTACCACTATCTTTATATTGCCATAATATACAACATATCAAAAGTCCCCTAAGATCCCGTGCCGGCGTCATGCCATTTAAGAGGATCAAAGGTCTAAGAGGACAGTTTTTGGTGAATAAGTCTCTTTCTATTGGTCTCACAAAAAAACAATGTGATTGTAAATTTTAGATTGGACAATTATCTACAAAAAAATTCATACACATTTTTCCATCGAGCGACCATTATTGCGTAGTAGTGTCAATTCTGCATAACGTTGGTTTATTTTAACACCGGCTGAAATACACAAACGTGGTAAATTTCTTCCAAATTTTTTTAACCAGGGTTATAATTTAACCTTTAAGATAACTAATCGGCAATAAATGGTATTGTGAATTATCAACTGCGTGTATACAGGTGCTCCAAAAATGAATTTTAAAATGTCTGTAATTCCTCAGGTTAATAAAACAAATTAAATTTTTTACAAAGAGGTGTTAGCTCTTGTCCTTTCAATAAGTTACAACACCTTAACAAACCCCCAAAGTATTTATTAATCTTTAAAAAAAAAATTATAAGAAAATGTGACCAAATATTTCATACTAAGCAAACTATGTATTTAAGGCCTTCTCAATAAATTGAATGGAATTACATAATGTTTCACATGATGATGTTCTCTATTGCTCCCAAGATGATGGTCCCATCACTTTAAAATTCCATACAATTTATTGAAAAGGCCTTCAATACATAGTTTGCTTTGTATTAAAAATTTTGTCACATTTTTTTATAATTTTTTTTTTTTAAAGATTCATAAATACTTTGGGGCTTTGTTATTGGGTTGTAACTTATTGAAAGGACAAGAGCTAACACCTCTCTGTAAAATTTTTAATTTGTTTTATTAACCTGAGGAATTACAGACATTTCCAAATTCATTTTTGGAGCACCTGTATACACGCAGTTGATAATTTACAATACTTTTTATTGCCGATTACGTATTCTAGAGGTTAAATTAAAACCCTGGTTAAAAAATTTTGAAAGAAATTTACCACGTTGAGGTATTTTAGACGGTGTTAAAATAAACCAACGTCATGCAGAATTGACACTACTACGCAATAACGGTCGCTTGATGGAAAAGTGTGTATACATTTTTTTGTAGATAATTGTCCAATTTAAAGTTTACAATCACATTTTTTTTTTGTGAGACCAATATAAAGAAACTTATTCACCAAAAACTGTCCTCTTCGACCTTTGACCCTCTTAAATGGCATGACGCCGGCACGGGATCTTAGGGGACTTTTGATATGTTGTATATTATGGCAATATAAAGATAATGGTAAAAAAAAAAGTTAACAAATAATTTTTCGGCAGATTGCATTAATATTTGTTTTATTTTCCTGGGTTATTATAATTAATACTTTGAAAATATTCCTAATGATGGTTTAGTTTCAATGATTTAGGTTAATATTAAATGTTTTTGTATTATTCACTCTTTGTTTATCGCAAACACGCGGTCCGTACAACGCAAAGAAACCTAATGAATCATATTGGTGAGAGGCGTGCGGGGTAGCTAGGGTACGAGAGGGGGAACTTTTTACTGTAAACATTGCGTGACGTACTAGCAAAGAAACTACTATACCAGGTGATCTATGAGGATGCAACTAAGAAGTATAATTCAAACTAAAAATGCTTTTAAATGAAGCAAATATAAAAAATAGTATAAAAAACTCGTTTTCTAAGGCGTTTTTTATCACTTGTCCATTGGAAAACTCGCCGCTGGGCGGGTCTTTTTCCAAACCTGGACGCGTGCTAAAAAACGTTTCTTATAAAACTCAATGTTTTAATATACTATTTTACTTCAAAATTTCAATGTTATTCTATAAGGTTGATAATAAATACAAAATTTCATCTTGAGTTTATAATTCAAATTAAAAATGCTTTTTAATGAATTAAATGAGGCAAATATAAAAAATAGTATAAAAAACTCGTTTTATAAGGCGTCTTTTATCACTTGTCCATTGGAAAACTCGCCGCTGCGTGGCTCTTTTTGCAAACCTGGACGCGTGCTAAATAACGTTCCTTATAAAACTGTATGTTTTATGCCCAGTTTCTCCACAAATTCTTAACTGTTCCTTAAAGTTAAACTGACATTTTATCATAAACAGATTTTGACAACCACCACCTAGACATTGTCTAAAATTATGATTTCTATGATAAACTGTCACTTAAATTTATTTAATGACTTAAAACGTGTGGTGCGGCCGGCCATTAATATACTATTTGATTATATTTTGTATAAATCTTTTTTAAATAAGTTATGTTATAAAATTTGTACAAAAACTTACACAAATCCGTTGATTATAAAATTTAATTATTTCGGTGATGTCAGCATAAAAAAAAGGGTTTTCAAATATCCACAAGGTATCCTTGAAAACCACTATGAATTTTTCTTCATCATCATCAACAATGATTATCAGGTAAAATGGTGCCTCTACAGGGTACTTTGCTGTTAAAATAATGGAAACCTCCTTTGTGTTACCAATTAGGTCCCAACATGAAACCCCCTGTAAATTCAAGTAGGGTTGCAGGATTGTTGTATTTAATTGTCTTTCATCTGTTGTTCTACCTTCGGTAGTTGTTCTTGTTCTTGGTTCAGTAGTAGTTGTTGTTGGTTTGGTTGTTGATATAGTCGAAGAGGTTGTTGTCGGTTCACTTTGTGTAGGGTTTTGCTTACGAGTATGCTTTTTAGTGCAGGGTACCCAGACATTTAGAAAAGTATAATAATAATAATAACTTGCAATACCTTGAACACCTGGAAAAATCATTTGAAAATATTCGTAATTTCTACAAAAATCATAAGTTGATATTTATATAAAATCAAAGTAGCTATTCGATCTCATTCTATAAATATTCTTAAATTTACTGTCCATTTATTTTACAATTAAAAATAAACAGAGCTCATTGACTATACTGTTCTACCGCGGTCATATTTATACAGGATGTCCGCGATCAATGTGCTTTTTTTTAATGGGAAAAATCCAAGACATTTGGCAAAAACAGTTTTTTAAAAAAGTGCCCCCCTTCGGAAATAATGGCCTTTAAATAGGTAGACTAAAAACACTTAATCGTAAACATTTACCCAACGATTTGTTCAACCATCATGAAAGTTGTACTATCAATAACGGTAATAAAAACGTTCATTTTAAACCCATTTTGAAATTTGGGGCCCCTTTTAAAGTGGGTCAACACTGGTAGTGTTGAGTACATGTAAATTCTTTACCTTTGAGAATTTTGTAGTTTTACTTATTTTATTAAATACCCCAATTCCAGTGAAAACTTTTTTACCACTTGAAATTTCTGAGAAAGTGTACCTTTTACGAATAAACTACCAAAAACACTTTTGATGTACCTCATATTTTTGCATAAGACTAGACTTTTTTTTGAAATTTGTCACTTACCACCTCTCTTACCACTGTCACTACATTGAAGTAAGTTTTTTGCCAAGTCAAACGTAAAATATGGGGTACATCACAAATGTTTTGGGAAGTTTATTCGTAAAAGGTAAACTTTCTCAGAAATTTTAAGTGGTAAGAAAGTTTTTACTTGAATTGGGGTATTTAATAAAATAAATAAAGTTACAAAATTCGCAAAGGTAAAGAAACTACATGTAGTTTTTATCAGCACTACCAGTGTTTAACCCATTTTAAAATGGGTTTATAATGACCGTTTTTATTACCTTTATTGATAGTACAACTTTCATGATGGTTGGATAAATCGTTTGGTAAATATTTACGATTTAATGTTTTTAGTCTACCTGTTTAAAGGCCATTATTTCCAAAGGGGGGTACTTTTTCAAAAAACTGTTTTTACCGATGTAGCGTATAATGAAATAAACAAAATGCTAAAGGTGTAAAATAGCAATAATGTATCGAACACACAAACCGCCCCTATAGCTGCTCAGTGAAATTTAAGGAGGCAAGAGTCGTAGGTAAGGACTCTCTGTATTTCTTGAAGTGTTATTCTTTGAAGAGGGCGCCACCATGCTAAATATTAAGAAAAAGAAAGATTCCCAAGCATGGGATAGGAATTTAAAATCTCATGAACGTTTTAAATAAACTTTAATAAATTATCAACATGTAAAACATCTTAATAAAAACGGTTTGGTAAATTCAACCTGAATTATGTTTTTTAAGAAACTTCATTTAACAAAAAAAGAATAATTACCATACCCACATACCCATAAATTGAAAAATTCACATTTTATTTAAATTGAAATGTTTATATTTTATTTTAATTGGATTATTTTTATTTTAATTTAAATTGAAAATTGAAGAAAAATGCATATTAATTCGTAGTATTATTTCCATATAAAAACTCAGAAGATAAATGAAAGTTTATACGACCTTATTCCCCCAAGCGGATACGCCACTGACTGGCTACGTCACGTTTTCTTTGAGAAGGAACCAAATCTATACCCCATCCAGGGCCGTACCAGCCCTACCCGCAGGGCCCGCGGTGCGGGCGGGACCCCAAATGACACAAAATATATTTTTTTTTATTATTTGTACGGATTTTTTAGGTTATTTTTTCTCAAATTATATTTAAAACAGTAATTAATTTAAAATTTAATTTTTTTCTTTCTCAAAAATGGGCCTCAAAAGAATCTTGCGGGCGGGCCCCGAAGAATGCTGGCACGTCCCTGACCCCATCAGTCCAAAGTCCTTCACTGTGGTCAATCTTGAAGAGGCATAAAGATCCATAACTAGCCATCTACCAGGTTATATCTTTCATAAAGTTGTACAGGAAACTCATCAGTTTGATTTAACAGGAAAACATGATGTGTAAAAAACATCCTTTTAGATACGCTGGCTTTCAAAAGTCTTGCACCCCCCCTTTAAAAACTTTCGCGTTTGCCTGACTGAAATTAAATTTTCTTGAAAATAAACTTTAAAGCCTTGTTGATATAATACACAAGATAGAAAAGCGTTTAATTAATTTTCTTCAATGGTACCAAGCGTTTAAAAAAAAAGTGTAAAATTCCTGAAAATTGAAGAAGTGTAAAAATTAAAAATAAAGCAAACACGGGATTATTAGTGAGTGGTATTAGTACTCCTTGTTCTAAATGATGCATTCAAATGGTTTCGCATACTTCTAACGGGGCTATTAACAACTTCTAGGGGTGCATTCGCCATTTTCTCGCAACGCAACAATTAGCCCCTGTCTGCTTTTTAGCGTTTTTTTTTTCGGGTTTTTTTTGCGTAAAACTTGTTTAGAGATAAAATCCCACTATGTCCAAAAGAATTAGGTTCGATTAGCTGTCAGGCCAGTCACATCACTCCCTGTGGGAATATTTCGACACGTTTCATACGACGCAGAGTCCCTTTGCCGCCCATAAATGCAAACAAACAAAAAGAAATAACATGAGAAGGATACATTAGGAGACAGACAAAAGTCTCTTCGTAAACTTGACCATCGATATTGCCAGGACTATGAATCGGAGCAAACTTTTCGTAAAACATTATACCACTCCAAAACATTTCAGTACCCGTATGATATGGGGCAAATTTAATTTAAGTATTCAATCGATGGTGTCTTTTTGCATCTTGCCAAACTCATTAAAGATATATAATCATTACTCATTAGGGCAAACCTGGACTTACCAATAAAAATCAATTTTTTTTACCCACGAAGCATCCCGCTTAATTTTTTCTCTGACCAATGAAATCGGGTTTGCATATAATGTTATGTTAACATAATACCCCTACCCTAGGAGTTTATAAAAAAAAATCCGAAATTTTGCTTTTAAGGGCGACAATGGGAATCCGCGTCTTATTAAACGTGTCGAAATATTCCCACAGGAAGTGATGTGACTGGCCTGCCAGCTAATCGAACCTGAATTCTTTTGGACATAGTGGGATTTTATCTCTAAACAAGTTTTCCGCAAAAAAAACCCGAAAAAAAAAACGCTAAAATACAGCCATGGGCTAATTGTTGCGTTGTGAGAAAATGGCGAATGCACCCCTAGAAGTTGTTAATAGCCCCGTTAGAAGTATGCGAAACCATTTGAATGCATCATTTAGAACAAGGAGTACTAATACCACTCACTAATAATCCCGTGTTTGCTTTATTTTTAATTTTTACACTTCTTCAATTTTCAGGAATTTTACACTTTTTTTTTAAACGCGTGGTACCATTGAAGAAAATTAATTAAATGCTTTTCTATCTTGTGTATTATATCACCAAGGCTTTAAAGTTTATTTTAAAGAAAATTTAATTTCAGTCAGGCAAACGCGAAAGTTTTTAAAGGGGGGGGGGGGTGCAAGACTTTTGAAAGCCAGTGTAATTGTTCTTAATGCCATTTCATATTAAATTTGAATAAATCCATAAAATACGTAGTTAAACACATTCTCAAGGAAGAAACTTATTGTGTGAACATAAAATCATAGTGTGTAAAAAACGAGAGGTTATGATAAAAAACGCATGCCAAGCAGAAAGCTTAAATAGGCGAAAACATAAAACAACGGCACGATAACAGTCACGCGTCCGCGTCAAGAAAAATATGACATATTTAATCAAATATTATTTATATCTCTAGCTCATTTAACTATAAAATGTAATTATTATTTACCTTAGTTGTTCGGGACTACATTGTGAACAGATATTTTAACTTTTTAATAAAATAACGGGGAAATTATTTTGTCTTTAGCCAGACAACATGTTTACTCTTTTAACACAGAGAACAAAAGGACGCTTCTATCACGAAAATCAAAATAGAACCACTCCAAAAAAAACGTTGAAAAGTTACGCATGCGCGTCATAAACTATTCGAATTTATTATTTAAATTAGGCTATTAATGCTGTTTACATTTATTTATTTTGTTCACATTTGATTTTAGAGCATTGCTGAGATATAAATAATTGATTTTATAAGCCATAAGAAAACTATTTTTTTCTATTAAAGAAACTGTATGAAAAATAACCGAGTTATGATTTATATCCAACTACCTTGACCTTATTCTGACACTTCAATGTCATAACAAACTAAATTATAGGTTTTTTGTGTTGTTTTTCGGAATTTTACTAAACTAATTAAATAATTAACTGAAAAATACAGATAAATCACTGAAGAATCAATCTGTGGATGTTAACGAACGATGTACAGTGGCAGGAGTCATTAAAAGTGCATTAAGACAACCACAGCGAAGAAATCTAGACGTGTAAGTTTGCCTTCAAAAAGTAAACATTTCAAAATTAATTACTCTATTACTAAATTTATTGAAAACATAATTTTTTTTATAAAAAAAAGTGAACGTACAAAGTAACGTTACACCGAATGTCTTGGATTTTTCTCCCATTAAAAAAAAAAACACATTGATCGCGGACATCCTGTATATTAAATATATACAGGGTGTCCCAGAATTGGCGCACCATCTGTATGGTACGTTGTTGGGGCATGCCCAGGGATCCCCAGAAAATTGTCAAAAAAAATCCATCTCATACACCCTCGAAGATATGAGGCCCCAAAGTGCCAAACTTTAAACGCATATACCTCAAAAACAACAGCACGTATTAACGAAAAATATGGTTTAATACAAAGCTGCAGTCTATCTTAAACCATTTCACCAATTTTTCTTCTTTTAAATGGTCAAATAACATTTTTATAACCAATTTAATTTTACAAAATTTTCTTGAAATAAGCTGACAACAATGTCAATAAAATTTTGGACAAAAGTGTATAATCAAGACTCATAGATGGGATTTTTAGATTTATTTACCTAGACTGTGTAGTATTTTCCTAGACTGTGTTGCCAAATTTATGCAACTTTGTTCGCATTTTCCTCAATGAATATAACAGATGGATTTTTTTTAACAATTTTCCTGGAATCCCCAGGCATGCCCTAACAGCGTACCATACAGATGGAGCGCCAATTCTGGGACACCCTGTATTTTGTTTACATAAATTGATAACTTTGCTGGTATGTGTCAAATACCTACATTATATTACATAACCTCTACGTAACTTATTAAAGTCGTATTAATATACCGACTATGTATTATGTTTACGTAAAATTGGTTATTTTAATGTTATGTACCAAATACCTAAATGATTTTACGTAGTCTCTACATAATTTATGAAAGTCATATTTCTATATTAAATATGTATTTTGTTTACATAAATTAATAACTTTGCTGTTACATATCAAATACCTACATTATATTACATAACCTCTACGTAACTTATTAAAGTCGTATTAATATACCGACTATGTATTATGTTTACGTAAAATTGGTTATTTTAATGTTATGTACCAAATACCTAAATGATTTTACATAGTCTCTACATAATTTATTAAAGTCATATTTATATATTAAATATATATTTTGTTTACATAAATTGATAACTTTGCTGTTGCGTATCAAATACCTACATTACATTACATAACTTCTACGGAACCTATTAAAGTCATATTAATATACCGAGTATGTATTATGTTTACGTAAAATTGGTTATTTTAATGTTATGTACCAAATACCTAAATGATTTTACGTAGTCTCTACATAATTTGGTGTTTACTGGGCGAGGGGTTCGGAGCTCTGTAGTCTCTGTATTCTATGTACGGGCATATTTTGTAGTCTCCTGTATTATTTATGTATTTCTGTGTATGTTCTTCGAGTATTTTTTTATATTTGTATTCTATGTATTCTGTGTACGCTAAACGTACAACTTCCAAACCCCTCGTAGTCTAATAAATCTATGATTCTGTTGTCAAAAAATAGTACATGAGAAATTCCTTCAGTTTTTACATCCTTGTATCTTACCTCGTATCTTACATAACAACATACTAAAATTTTAAAACTTTTCCTTCATGGGAAATTAGAGGGGTTGCAACCCCCTTACACATCTTTAATCGCTAAGGGATCAAGTGACACCTTATTTAAAAGCTTGGTTTTCTATGAAATATTTCTTTTTCTTGGCTAACCCCTATTCAAAATATAATGTTTAAATTCTTTTGTCTTAAAATACTAAAAAGAATAAAACAAAATATTTTAAAAGCAAGTTGGTTAATAAAAAAAAAAGTTTTAGGGTTGTATTCTAAAGTTAAACATTTCTATGTCCATGTATTGTTTATTCTCGAAAGTTCTTAGTTTGACGTTAATCAGCTGATTTAGTTGGGTATTTTGCACGTAAATTTAACAAACCACAGATACAATTTACATCCATGGTGCCCCAATTGATGTCACACAAATACTTATCAATAGTTAGGTTAGGTTTGGTGTTTATGGTCTGCAACTGTTCTATGGTTTTTGCGTTAGACCAGGGTTGTACACGAATACAAGTATTCGTATTCGAACACTGTATTCGAATACTTTAACAGTATTCGTTATTCGTATTCGAATACATTTTTTTTAAATGATTTTGTATTTGTATTTTTATTCGTAAAAATTCAAGTGATAGTATTCGTAAATTTACGAATACTTTTTACGAATACATTTTTATAAGCCAACACAAACGAGTAAGTTCGTTTTGCAATAATTTTAAATTTTGCGCCAAAAATCGTGGGAATTGTATTCGCAATATTGTATTCGTAGTTTTACGAATACGAATACTTTGTATTCGTATTCGTACCCGAATACATGTTGTTTCAAATGTATTCGTATTCGTGCTTAACATGTAGCTAAGTATTCGTATTCGAATACAAAAAAAAGTATTCGTGTACAACCCTGCGTTAGACCAATTGATACTTACTGCAACATGTCAAAAGAACAATAAACCATAATTTCATTTTAATTTGGAGTTAAACAGTAAATCGGTTCTGTTCTTTATTCAGTAAATAATTATTCGCTATTTATTCTTGCACAAGTTTTGCATTCAACTACTTTGTTTTTAAGTACTAACAAAGGAAGGTAAAGGTAAAGGGAAATTGTTAATACTGTTATTTAGATTTGTTAGTACCTATACTTTTGATTTTGAAAATAAACAATATTAATTTCAAAATACCAATTAAGTATTTGTTAAACAAACGTAATACCTATAAATGCATTGTGTTGCGCAGTTCTCTTAAGGCTAGAGATTCAAATTACAGATCTTCGAAATCTGTGCTCCTAGAAGCTCATATAAAAATTTTTTCGGCAGGGATTAAATAAAATACGACATCTTTCTAAAAATAGAGAAAAGAAAAATTATAAACATAATCTATTAAATTTCAGTACGTATAAATTAGGTTAGAATTTAAGTCGTTAGGGTTAAGTTTGTTTTTAAAAAATCGAGCGCAAATAGCTCTCCCGCATTCTCTGCCATCTATTTTGAGTCAAAATTTTTGACCGCAGAAAAAATTACTCTCGGCAGAGTCTGCTGCAACCGATAAAACGACATGGCAGAGTCTCATATCTTCCGGCAGAGTCCGGAATTGATCGAAAATACATACCGTAAATAGACAATTTTTATATGAGGGCGTCGTCGTAAGTAGTAGTAGTTTTAAACCTAGGAAACAAATAGGCTATAAACGTATTACGGTTTCATTTAAATCGGTTATATCTTATTCTTCTACGATAGGAACGACACGCAGTATTGTTATTATACTCCTCGCAGACAAAGTCAAAACCGAAGAGTTACCATATTGTGATTGTTTTAAAAATTCTAAAATCGTCAAAAAACGTCGTAGAGCAAAAATTTGTGCGATTCATAGAATTTTGAAATCTGTCTGTCCGTCCATCCGTCTGAACTTTGTCACGTTTTTTCACTGCTTGTTTTTTTAGACTTAAGCAAGGCGTTTGACTGTGTTAACTTCGAACTACTGCTGGCTAAACTTAAGTACTACGGCATCGATGAAATTACCCTCCGCTGGTTTTACGATTATCTTTACGGTAGTTCCCATCAAGTCAAGTTCGGTAGTTAGTGTTCAAGTTCTCTTGTGGTTGGTCAGGGAGTGCCTCGGTCCAGTGTTATTCGTAATCTACACCTCTGACCTTCCGAGTGTTTTAACCGCTAACGTTAACGTACATCTCTACGCCGATGACACCCAGATATACACCTCCTTCCACCCTAATGACAGCAACATCGCAGTCTCTACGCTCAACCAGAACTTACAACACATCCTGACTTGGTCATTAAACAACGGTTTTTTGCTTAATGCAGTGAAAACGGAAGCAATTTGTGTCGGTACCCCTAAACGAACGCACTGCCAGGCACCGACATAGCTAGAAGCCGACACCGCTTGTAACTGTAAAGAGGTGGTAGCCGACAGTAGGCGCGGGCCGACAGAAGATGAAATTCAAAACAAGTCGGCAACGTTGCAAGTACTCAACACATGTGTTTTAAATTACTTTAGGGTTCAGCCTTTGAACGCTAGGTGTCGTGCGTATAGATAATAAAATAACGTCGCTTCGCTATAATAAAAGGTAGAGACATTCCTGGGGTAAACATTTTCATTTCATTTGGCGCCAAATTAAAATGAAGCAAATAAGTAATATGTATAATAAAGTAAGGTGAAAATGTCCAATATTTTATAATTTTTAAACATAAATTTAATGGAATGCCGCAAATTTTCACAGACAACGTTCGTTGTCCTAAAAAATAATTGTTACACTGTCATTTTGGTTTACCGGTTTGACTTTTGGACTATAGATCTTTCCCGCCGTTGATCCCAATGTCCCCAATCGCGGTCGTTATACTTGGGAAACGTCAGATATGCGTCAGATTGACACATATCATTGTGCTGCTGGTGGTCATTTAGTTTACCAAGTATACCGACCGCGATTTTGGTCAACAACGGCGGGAAAGACCTATACTACTATTTATAATACCTCTAGTCATTTACACAATTACTACTATTTTTTTCGCATGAGTACCTTCTCGATCGAATTGTGTATTCTATTTTTAAAGCTATAAGAATAATAAAAATCCCAAAAACATACCCAAATTTTTAAAGTGCTAGGTACTGTGACAGGCAGTGACACCAAATCGAGAAAGTAAGTTTTCGGAAATGTTTTTTTATTTCCTGGTGAAAGAATTTATTATTATTTACTTTACTTATTAAAAAGATATTTTTAATAAAGCAAATTTAAATAGGGCTATTTAATAGTCTTACCAATTATGTACTCTGTTTACATAAATTAAGTAGATGGATATTTGATGATTTCTGTGGCGAATGTTTAATATAAAACAAAGATTCTCTCCAAACCACACTTTATTTAGAAAAATCTGAATACGTATTTCGACAGCTAAGCTGTCATCTTCAGCAGAAGATAACGAAATACATACTTAGTACATAAATATGACTTTAATTAATTATGTAGAGGTTATGTAATCTGATTTAGGTATTTGATACATAACAGCAAAGTAATCAATTTATGTAAACAAAATACATATTTAATATATAAATATGACTTTTATAAATTATGTAGAGACTACGTAAAATCATTAAGGTATATTTGGTACATAAAATTAAAATAATCAATTTTACTTAAAAATAATACGTACTCAATATATTAATATGACATACATTAATTATTTAAAAACATAATTTGTGTATTTAAAATGTAACATTAAAGTACTTAATTTATGTAAACAGAGTACATAATTGGTAAGATTATTAAATAGCCCTATTTAAATTTGCTTTATTAAAAATATCTTTTTAATAAGTAAAGTAAATAATAAAAAATTGGTGCAAGACACGTAAAAGTCATAGTGTCTCTAAACGAGAAATAACAGATAAAAATCCTAGTGCAAAGTGGCCTTATGTTAAATCAATCTAAGTTCATTTTTATTCAGTTAAAATAAATTTAAAGCCAACAAAATGATTATTGTGATTGACCAATTGGCATACCAAAATTTTAATTTTAATATTTATTTTACAAAAAGGAATTTTGCCTTAAGCTTTTTTATAAAAGCCAAATAAATGTCAATATTCTTCCCCAAAAAAGTTACCATTTCCTCACCTTTGCGCAAAATTACACAAGAGAAATAAACACGATGTGCACTAAACATGTACGCAAAATAAAAGGGTGTAGTTTCTGACCTCATTTATAAAAAAAGTTTGCAACCTCCCAAGAATCTCCACCATAAATTTGTTTTCAAATTTTACAAATAAATAAGAAATATTTATTTCTGGTAGGTATTTAGATAATTAGAAAAGGTCCTATAATTTTCTTAAATTATGTATTTGTTTCGAAAATACCTTAACCGAAAAAAATGATACTTACTCAAGTGCTTTTGGGGTTGAGACTGTAATTCTTTAAATGGGCGAAATAGGACACTTAAATACATGAACTTTTTTCTTAATGAATTTTTGTGATGACATTACGAAAGAATCATTAAAAATTGCCCTGAAAAGATTTGGTTTAAACACCCTGTATTTTAGCTTCATTAATTCATAAGTAGTAAATAAAAATACTGATTTAAAATTTGCGGATTATTATTACTATTAAATAACAGAGAAAAAGGGATAACAGGATAAATTGAAATAGAAACTTCTGTAGATAGTGTCCAAGGATGCATTTCGCCCCACCATAAAATTGTTATACAGTGTGTTCAATTAGGATTAGACACCCCCTATAACTTTCCTAATACAGCAAATATATTTTTAAGCAAAAACAGGTCAATTTAGTTACGGAGGGGGACATCTAAAAAATATAAAAAAAAAAATTTCTGTATCCCTCTGTCACCCACGAACCCTGCAATTTTTAAATTACAACCCCTATCTTGCGATACCTCATTTGAAAGAGAAAAAAATAAGCTTTACGATGGCATTAAAAAAATTAAAATCGGTTGACCCCTTTTTGAAATAATAAGAGGGCCGTTTTCTGGCGATAACTTTTGATCGGTTTGTGATATTTACTTCTAAATTATTTTGAATAATTCTGTAAATAAACACAAATTTTCTGCAGCAAAAAAAAAAAAAATTTCAACTTTTACACTTTACAAGGATTTAATCAAATGTTTTATTTTTTCTATTAGCAAGGCGATTATGTGACACTTTATTTTGAAGGTCCTACACAAAAGTTACAAAAAAATTTTAAAAAATTGGTTAGTTTTTTTTTCAGAATATATTATAAAACATAAAACCCAAGGGCCTTTTTCAAAAATGATTTACCTTACTGCAAGTTTCAAATGGGCACAATTATTGATTTAAGAAAAATAAAGCCAATAAGTTGAGCTATTTCTGCAAAATGCCTTTCTGTTTTCTTTTTTTACAACAAATTCTTAAAAAACAAACCAACGAATTTGTTTTAAATTTTTTATAACCTTTGAGTAGGAAATAAAAATACCTTTAAAATGAGGTGTCACATGACCCATCTTTCCATTCAAAAACACAAAAAAAAAAATTTGCCCCTTGTGCAAAAGTAAAAAAAAATAATTTTGTGTTGTCAAAAATTAGTGTTTTTTTTAGACAATTATCTAAAAAATTTTAGAAGTTAATATCACAAACCGATCAAAAGTTATCGCCAGAAAACGGCCCTCTTATTATTTTAAAAAGGGGTCAACTGATTTTAATTTTTTTGATGCCATCGTAAAGCTTATTTTTTTCTCTTTCAAATGAGGTATCGCAAGATAGGGGTTGTAATTTAAAAATTGCAGGTTGGTGTTGGTGGGTGACAGAGGGATAGGTACAGAATTTTTTTTTTTTAATATTTTTTAGATGTCCCCCTCCGTAACTAAATTGACCTGTTTTTGCTTAAAAATATATTTGCTGTATTAGGAAAGTTATAGGGGGTGTCTAATCCTCAATTGAACACACTGTAAGTATTCTTAATCGTAGAAGATTTGAAAAGAAATTAAGTTTCTAAATGTCTTATTAAAATTCATGTAGGTATCAAAACTAAAAAAATATACAGGTTTTGCAAAAAAATACCTTTCTTTTGAACTGAAAAAAAATTGGGTAATTAAAAAAATTATCTTGGCTAAATTTGCAGCCTTATTCAATAAATAAAATAAAAAATATGTTTATATATTGAATATAACTCAAAAATCCATTCATTGTGGTCCTTCAGCCATAAGTATTTTATATTTTTAAAATCAGCATATAAAATAATAGTCTTATTGCCAATAATTTACAGGTTGGTACCTACAGGCAGTTCCACTTTCACCAGGAAATAAAAAAACATTTCCGAAAACTTACTTTCTCGATTTGGTGTCACTGCCTGTCACAGTACCTAACACTTTAAAAATTTGGGTATGTTTTTGGGATTTTTATTATTCTTATACCTTTAAAAATAGAATACACAATTCGATCGAGAAGGTACTCATGCGAAAAAAATAGTAGTAATTGTGTAAATGACTAGAGGTATTATAAATAGTAGTATAGGTCTTTCCCGCCGTTGTTGACCACAATCGCGGTCGGTATACTTGGTAAACTGCATGACCACCAGCAGCACAATGATATGTGTCAATCTGACGCATATCTGACGTTTCCCAAGTATAACGACCGCGATTGGGGACATTGGGGTCAACGGCGGGAAAGATCTATAGTCCAAAAGTCAAACCGGTAAACCAAAATGACATTGTAACAATTATTTTTTAGGACAACGAACGTTGTCTGTGAAAATTTGCGGCATTCCTTTAAATTTATGTTTAAAAATTATAAAATATTGGACATTTTCACCTTACTTTATTATACATATTACTTATTTGCTTCATTTTAATTTGGCGCCAAATGAAATGAAAATGTTTACCCCAGGAATGTCTCTACCTTTTATTATAGCGAAGCGACGTTATTTTATTATCTATACGCACGACACCTAGCGTTCAAAGGCTGAACCCTAAAGTAATTTAAAACACATGTGTTGAGTACTTGCAACGTTGCCGGCTTGTTTTGAATTTCATCTTCTGTCGGCCCGCGCCTACTGTCGGCTACCACCTCTTTACAGTTACAAGCGGTGTCGGCTTCTACCTATGTCGGTGTGGAAAGCTGTTCCCCCCTAAACTGCGCGCAAAGTTTCATTCGGTGCTTAATTCTAATATTCGCCTAGATGGCAGTGAAGTGTCCCTTAAACAAACTTGTAAAAGTCTTGGTATTTGTTTAGATGGCAATCTCAGTTTTGAGGATCATGTCAGATTTATTTGTAAAAAAAGTTATGCTAAGTTCTCTTTACTGTACAAGTTCAAATATGTGTTGCAACCTCATATTAAATGGAACCTTGTCAATACACTAATTTTATGTAATTTGGAATACTGTAGTAATGTTTACTACCCTTGCTTAACACTGCAGTATAAAAATAAGTTGCAAATTCTACAAAATAATTGTTTGCGTTTTTCGTACAACATCACTCGTCGGGAACATATTACACCTATGAAAACCTAAATATTCTAAAGTTGCAGCAGCGCTTTACAGTACGATACGCATGCTCTATCGATAATACTCTTCAATTTGGTATGCCTGTCTACTTGTTTGGGCTTGTTAAGAAAAGGGATACCATGCATAATCGTTGTTTACGTTTCAAAGATAAGTATTATGTACCTTCGTATGTCAATGTTAAATTTAAGTCTAGTTTTAGTTATGTTGCGCCTACACCTTTAAACAAATACTCTTCTGATTTTGAAACCTCGAACTCGCTTCGAGGTTTTAGGGCCAAAATACTTTGCAGTTTTTGTACTTAGCTTTAGTTTTCTTTTTTTTCTGTTTATTTACTATTATCTTCTCTCTTGTTTTATATATATATTTTTTTTCTTTGTTTATTATTACTTATTTATTACTTTGTTACTCTTTGTTATATTTTAAGGCAGGATTTAAAAACGGCATAACGTCCGACATCTCGTCTTTTAGGTTTATTGTTATTTTTTATTGTTTTTGTTATTTGTTGTTTAAACCTAATAAAGATGTTATTAATTTATTTATTTTTTTGAACACGATAACTTAAGAACAATACGCCCGATCATGTTCAAATTTTCAGGAAAAATCGTTCATATTAAAATCTTCTTTGGGATTGTTTTCGAGAAAAATTGGATAATGACAAGGGAGGCTCCGGAGCCCCTAACCGGAAAAAAAAAATATTTCTGTTATTATAAAATCTAAAAATTAAAATTTCTGGTAATATTTTTTTGTCCGACCCCATATAAGCCCTCCAATTAAAACAATAACTGTATTTTTGTTATTTTTTAATGTACAAAAAGAAAATGAAGTTATAAAAAGGGTAGGAATTTTTTTTTTCCTTTTTTGTTGGCGTAGGCAGTTAGCCCTTTGCGCCATAGGGAATGCTACCAACTACGTTTAGACGCAAATATCCAATGCCTGTATAAATGTGACAAAGGAATTTAGCAGGGACATGTCGGAGGAGGCAGAATAAAGGAGCAAAGTTAGATTGAATGGAGGAAAGAGACGATGGTTGGTAATAAGTTTGTGTATAAAAATGTTGATGTTTATGGAATGTGTCAGGCAGGAAAAGAAGATATGGTTACAGATAGAGGAATTATCACATTCACACAAGTTGATATCTACGATATTTAATTTAAACAAATGGGCCTTAAAAGCTCCATGGCCCTCTCAGAATTCTAGTCATCTGCAATCTGGGTAAAACAAGGCGCTTGTGGAAATGCCTGGTAAAAAGCGAAGGTCGCAGAACAAAATACCGGGTGGGGCCCATTGGTGTTCTAAGCCCTCCAAAGATCCGGCCACGCCCTTTTACTGCGGTTCAACACACAAAACGACTAGGTCCTGACATGTATTTTTTGGGATAACATAGTCGCACATTAAAGGACCCATAGAGGTTGTTTTGGCCAGTGAGTTAGCCATTTAGTTACCTTCCACATTTATGTGATCTTTAGTCCAAAGATACTTAATTTGCCTATTATTTTTTGTTACAAACGTATAATGAAATTTAATGATTTCTAATATCGATCCTTGATTTTTACTCAGACCTGGGTTTTTACACTTTTAAGGAGCGATTGAGAGTCGGATATAATTGTTATCTTGTCATGGCAGTGATCGATGGCCCACAAAAGTGCATACTTTACTGCAGATACTTCTGCCCGGGGAGCAATTTAATGAAAGAATTAGTGTAAATTTTTTTAAGAATTTGTAGAATTTTTTGTTAAGAATTTGTGAAGAATTTGTTTAGAATTTGTTAAGAATTTGTAGAATTTGTTGAGAATTTGTTAAGAATTTGTTAAGAATTTGTTAAGAATTTGTTGAGAATTTGTTAGGAATTAGTGTACACAATTTGCCCATCCGATTTGCCCCTCGCTACTGCCGTAAAAATTTGTTTTAAAATTTTTTGTCCAATTTATGCAAAAAATGCGTGTACTAATATTGTTTACATACATATACAGGGTGTTGCCAAATAACTAGGAAAAAATTCAGGGGGTAATTCCTGGACCCATTTTAAGAAAAAAAGTTCATATAAACATGTGTCCGAAAATCCTTCGTTTCTGAGATACAGGGTGTCGAAGTTTCTCAAAAAAAATTTTTATCTTAAGATTACTAAGACACTAAACCAGATATTTATTTGAAATAATAATAAAAAAAAGAAATAAATTAACCTTTCATAACTATGTTCTATATTCATTAAAATAAAAAAGCCAAACGTAAAAGAGAAATTGTGTTGCCTTTGGGCAATGAATTTTTTTCTCGAAAACGGTTGGTTTTATGAAAAAAGAACAAGACATTAATTTTAAAAATCATATTCTAAGGCTTTCAATTATTTTATAAAAATATCAAAAAAATAACACACAAAAAACTTGGGGGTGAACAACCCCCATGGTACCCCCCAATGTGCCCCTTCCAACTAAAATTTTTATTTTTTTTTACCGCACTTTATGCCTTAGAGCAAGAAAATTACCCGTGCTAGGTTTCAAATAAATAGCTGGTTTAGTATTTAGGAAATCTTTAAAAAAAGTTTTTTTTAGAAACTTTGGCACCCTGTATCTCAGAAACGAAGGATTTTTGGACACATGTTTATATGAACTTTTTTTCTTAAAGTTGGTTCAGGAATTATTCCCTGAATTTTTTCCTAGTTATTTGGTAACACCCTGTATATGTCTAAATTTAACAGTTTATCAGTTTGAAAATGAAATGTGGGAAACAATATTTAATAGCAAAGTTATAGTATTTTTCCTAACAAGACTACGGAAGGTGATACTTCTCCGCACGCGGGCAGCGTTGGACGAACGACGCGATTCACGAAGCGGAGTTCGTCCATGCGCTTAAGTGCGGAAAAGACACCTTCCGCACCCGCACGTGTTAGGAACAATATTTTTTCTACAAGAGCTGAATACAACAAGAAATAAGCTTTTATTTTCCTATTTTTAGAAAAGAAAAATAGTTTTAGGTTTTTTTAAGTATCCTGTATATCAAAATATATTTTGTTAAATAGTATTCATCTACTACCGTTAGGTAACAGCTACTTTATCTTACTCATTTAAGTTAACTTATGACTTACTTTATTTCACGGAAATAAAATGAGTTAGGTAATGAAATCATAACCTAACGGAAATTAAATAAGTTAGGAAATGAGATCATTTTTTCACTCAAATTTGACATGTTGTCATGATGACAATTAGGTCTACAGGATGTACTCCAAATTTTTTTTTAAAATGTTAATTATTTTTTTAAATTTTTTAAGTTATTAAGCGGTCGTAGATAAAATATTGTATGCAACACGTTAGGAAACAGTCATTATTTCACTTATGCTCTTACAAAACTCGGCTAAAGCCTCGTTTTGCAAACTTCGCATTCGTGAAATAATGACCATCGTTTCCTTACTTGTTGTATAAATAAATATTTTTATATTTGCGTTCTATAATATGCACATTATGAAACCCGAAATTTGATTTTATTGGTTGGTTTTCCCGATGCAAAAAGATAAATTCTTTTCTTGCAAGGTACTATTTATTTACAAATTTTATTATTATAATCAATTGGGGGACATATTTTTTTGTAGGGGGAATAACTAGAAGAATTGGAGAAACGATATCAATGGTTACATTTTCTCAAAAACGCCTATTCATTCAGTATTAAATGAGTAAAGTTTACAAATGCCATTATTCAATACGCTAAATAAGTATCTCTAGTGGCGCCCCCAAAAACGAACTATCGATAGTCAAGTTCATAGAAAGTAACGAAACTGTTCTATGATCTTAAGGTAAACTTCTGTCGTTCAAATGTCATTTATTTAAAATTTAAATAAAATGTCGCAAAAAAGAAAATGTTGTCGCAATTATTGCCTTCCAGATTGCAAATCTCGGGGCTGTGGTAAAAATATTGCTATTTACTACTACCCAAAAAAGCCCTGGGAAAAAGATCGGCGAAATAAATGGATAAATAATGCTGAGGGACGAACACTGTAAGTATATGATATGTTTTTCTTTATGTTAATTACAAAATTCCTATTTACTTCGACGTACTACTGTGGTTATTTTTAGTAAAAATGGAAATCCTTGGGAACATTCACAGATTCACACTCTGAAAATGGCTTATTATTGTAACATTTATGTTATCAGACATTTTTCAGTTTAAAAGTTTGAAATTTTAGTTTTGACAACCTTACGTCAACGCGTAGTCAAGTGTGCGATGCGGAACTATCGATAGTCACGTAGGTGGCGCGCACATCGATAAAATGAGATACTTACTTAGCGTATATGTCTAACTTGAATTTATTTTTTACTTCAAAATGTCAATGTTATGCTATAAGGTTGGTCATAAAAACAAAATTTCATCTTAAATTTTTAATTCAAATTAAAAATGTTTTTTAATTAATTACATGAAGCAAATATAAAAAATAGTATAAAAAACTCGTTTTATAAGGCTTTTTTCATCACTTGTCCATTGAAAAACTCGCCGCTGCGCGGCTCTTCTTCCAGACCTTTTTTTTTTTTTTTGGGGAGGAGAGGGGAAATTCTCAATGGACACCCTTGAAGTGGGTAGTGCCGGACTCGTACCGGCTAAAACCCCTCCCCCTTCGACTCGCTACCCTCCACTGGTACCGCCTTCGCATTTCTTCTGTGGAGAGTGCCGTCTTATTTACGTCATCTATGTATCTCTGCCTTCCCTTTCTTTTTCCTCAATTATTTTCCTTACTACCCCGTACGCCCTCTTCCAGCCTGTTTTAGATGCTAACAGCTCACGCATCATACTTTTAGGGGAAAATTTCTCCCCAGTGCATGTCTCGAACTCGTCCCTAGCTGTCTTCCACCTACCACAAACAAAAAGGCTGTGCTCTACGTCATCAAAAGCATCACAGTAAGTACATTCCTCTGTGTTAACTTTTCCCCTGACATATAGATACTTTCTAAAGCACCCGTGTCCCGACAAAGCCTGGGTAAGAAAATAGTCCGGTTCACCAAATGGCCTATCCAACCAGTCTTTGATGGACGGAATAAGTTTTCTCGTCCAGGCGCCGTAGGTCCCTTGGTCCCATTTGATCTGCCACCCACTCAAAACAGACTCTCGTGCCGTACCTCTATCCACTCCTTCATATTTCTCCCGTCTCTCCTTAATAAGTAAGTCAATGGGGGGTGCACCGGAAATTACACCTGCCGCTTCGGCAGAAATGGTTCTATACGCACTGACAACTCTAATATTCATTAATCTCTGGACTCTTACAACCTTCTGCATTAATTTTTTGTTTTCTGTTACAGGATGCCATGCTGCAGCTGCGTAGAGTATTTGCGAGTGCGCCACACTCGCCAATACTCTTCGCTTTGATGCTCTTGGCCCACCGACGTTTGGCATAAGGCTAGATAAGGCCTTTGCAGATCTCTCCACTTTTTGGACCGTCTTGTTGACGTGCTCTGCAAAGGTAAGTTTTGAGTCGATCCAGACACCTAGGTATTTAATAGCCTTTTTAGGTGTGACAATTGTGTCTTGGATTTGAAACTCTACAGGGCCTATTTTTCTTTTTGTAGTAAGAAGAACTGCTTCAGTTTTGGCTGGCGCAAGATGAAGTCGTTTTCCTTCTATCCAATTTGCTACTTGCAGCAATGCTCTGTTCGCCTTTGACATCAGCAGGTCCTCACCCTTTGCCGTGACTAGCATGGCTACATCGTCCGCGAAACCTATTAATTGGACGCCGTCAGGTAAGTTTATATCTAGAAGGTTGTCGTACAGTATGTTCCACAGTGTTGGTCCTAAGACCGACCCCTGGGGGAGACCACTACTTATGCTTAAGCTTTTTGATTTCTTATCAGCTTCGAGTATTACCGTTCTTTCCGATAGGTAGGACGCTATGACGGTTATAAGCTCTTCACATATCTTCCTTTTCCTTAGTTCCTCCAGTAATAGTTGCCACGAAGCACTATTAAATGCATTTTGAACGTCGAGCGTTATCATTGCACACAGCCTTCTGTGGTTGGGTGTATATTTGGATACTTCCTTGACCGCGTCCAAGACCTTCATGATGGCGTCGACTGTTTGACGACCCTCTCTAAACCCATATTGTTTTTCTGATAGTCCACCTGTACGGTTTAGTTCCTGCTTTAGTCTGGCTAATATAAGGTGTTCGTATATTTTTCCTTCCACATCTAGCAGGCAGATGGGCCTAAATGCTGATGAATTCTCGGGAGATTTGTCGCCTTTTTTTAAGAGCAGCAATTTTGCCCTTTTCCACTCTTTTGGAAAGACACCACTGCATGCCAGTGCGTTGTATACTGCTAGGACATAATCGGGTTCCTCTGTTACAACTAACTTGATCACTTCCGTGGGAATGTTTCCTGGACCAGGAGCCTTGTTATTTTTGAGCTTGGCGCATGCTACTTTTAATTCTTCTACTGTAAATTTTCTAAACTTAAAACTATTATCACAGGTAAATATCACAGATGGGTGCGTTGGAAAGAGGTGACTTGCTACCTCTTCCATTTTTGGCGGTGTCAGATTTGTTGGGGGTGGAAACCCAATCATCATTTTCATGACGATTTTGTAGCCGTCCCCCCATTTATCACAATTTACAGCTTCACATAGTCGTTTCCAGCTTGCTCTTTTTGCCAGTTTTATTTTATTTCTAAGTAATTTTTTACTTTGTTTGAAGGTTTCCCATGCTTCATAGTTTCCTTGCAGTAGTTTCCTTGCAACCTTTCTTTTATAGATCCTTCTCTTTTTAAGACAGTTTATGCGTAGCTCCGCGATTTCGTCACTCCACCAGTATACTGGTTTGCCTCTAGCGACTCGTTTTCGTTTTGGCATTGTTTTGTTGCAGATTTCAATAAGATCTCTCGAAAAGTCCCCGGGTGCAGGATTCTCTACGTGCTCTATTTCTTCCAAGACTTCTTTAAGTTTTAGCCTGTTTAATTTATGAATGTTCCATCCCCTGTGAACTGTTTCTGGTGTCCAGTTTGATCCTCCTTTGGTCTTTGTGGATATGTTGAAGATGATATAATTGTGGTCGCTTAGAGATTCAGTGTCGCTTACTTCCCAGTGACTGGCAATGTCGGATGTAGCAAGCGTTAGGTCTAGAATTGACGAATAGTCTTTCCTTTCAAATGTGGGTTTCATTCCGTCGTTGACTATGATAAGATCGTTTGCCGCTATCCACTCGGTCATGACTATTCCTCTCCTATCAGTAGCTGGCATACCCCATTGTGGCGATTTTGCATTAAAATCTCCCGCAATAATAGCCTTCTCCTTTTTACTCCTTAACAAACTACCAATATCATCAAGTGTACCTTCCAGGTCCTGAATATCGTCGTTTGGAGAGCAGTAACAGCTATAAATGGTCACATAGGATGTTTCCAGGTAAGTAAATCCTTTGCCGTGTCCTTGTCCCTTTATTGAAATTTTGTCGCTAACAATTTTTATTGCAGAGTCCAGTTTTTCGTCAGATAACCAGTCCTTTCTGTTCTTAATGTAGTTTCGGTTAGGTTCTGAGACTAGTATTGCATCAGCACCTATGCTTCTGGCGGTGGCGAGGGCCATGTCATGGGCTGGTCGACTACGGTTTACGTTTATTTGCAATATTTTTATGTTAGACATTGTTGAGGTTGTTATGTTGTCCCCCCCTAACTGTACCCTTTTTGTTTCCAGGACATCGCGGATTTCCAGACTGGTGACCTTCTAGTTTGCAATGGATGCAGTATGCCTTATTTGGGCAGTCGCTTGCCTTGTGTCCATCTTTGGTGCATTTTAGGCATAGGTTCTCTCTGTCTGGTCCTTTACACTCGGTTTTAGTATGACCATACTGCCAGCATCTGTAGCATTTTAGCTCGTTTAGTCTCTCTGTGATTCTGCAGTCTGTCCATCCAATTTTTATTTTTCCAATTGAGATAAGTTTGTTTGCATCTACTTCTGGTAGTACTACGGTAGCATTCTGTTTATTTCCATACGCAGGTCTCAAGGCTCTGACGTCAACTACGTCCTGACTGACCTGGATTAAAGTAACTATGGCCTCTTTTATTTCGTCTAGTGTTGTTACTTGGTCCATGCCCTTTAGATGTAGCACTTTTCTACTTATCAAAATTGATGTAGTTGTTTTTGGCAATTTCTCCATGATTTCTTTTTTAAGAACTTCGGCCTTTTCTGTCCCGTTCCCAATTGTGAGAAGTAGTTCACCCTTGCGTGTTTTAAGAATTTTGTTGACATCCACGCCTATTTGACTGGGGTTGACTTTTTCTCTGACCGATTTTAGAAGGTCAGCATATGATCTGTCCATAACTTTTATAAGAATCGCATCCTGCTTTGGCTTAGCTTGTCTATGTACTGTTTTGATCTGCGGTGCCTCTACCGTTGATTGCTTCCGGCTTCTTAACGCATTATTTTTAGGTCCAGCGGGTTGTGTATTAATTGGTTTAAGTACTTTTATTTGTATTAAGGTATCTGCAAAAAGATATTCCACGATTCTGGTAAGTATAGTACCTTCAATTCCCTCCATATCCGGAATAGCTAATTTTGACCTTTTCTGTTTCAGGGCGTCTGCTTTGATGTTACTAATGGCTTGGAATACAATGTTGTCCGTGGCTTCGATCGCTGTGTGTTTGTCTGATATAACTGGATAATAGATATTACGACTCGTACAGATAAGATTGTCGTCCTTGTCTGGAAAACTTTGCGAGTAGATCATTCTAGCATATTCTCCCTTTGTTTTCCCTTGTCTTAAGAGCCCATCATTGCCTCCAAACTTATTAATAGCTATTCCGATTTGTCTATGCTTCGACCCGAAGTTGGTGCTGCAAGGTAAAAGTATATCGTAGCCTTCGGGAGCTTCCCAGATGTGCCCCTTTTCTACCTCAATTCTTGGGAAGATTTCATCTTCCCAGTCTTCCTCTGTTACGCTTTGAAAGGATTCATAGGTTTCGTCGCTGGTAAGCAACTTTCTTCTTTCTTTTTTGGTATCTTCATTTTTGCATTCATTGCATTGAGGTTTTTGGGAAGTTTGGCGTTTTAACTGCTGCCTCAGGTCTTCGTTTTCCTCTCGTAGGGATTTTTCGACTTCATTGTCTGAATGTTCTTTAATTGATTGATCTAGCCAGTCTTTCTTATCTTTTCCCTCTAATTGATCGCTGAGGAATGATAGTTTGCACGATATTTGTTTAATCTCCTGTTTTGGTTTGTACGAATCTGTAACTATTCTCTCCAGGTTTCTTATGTTCGTTTGTATCTTTTCTATTATATTTTTATAGGTATGTCCGACATCTTTGGTTTTGTCAATTACCGTTGTATCCAACCTTTTTCTTTTGTAAGTGTGCTCCACTATTTCTCTCAGGCCAAGTGCACCCAATGAAAATGTTCTAGGCCTGGGTTGTGATACCGCATTAGGCTTGTCCTCTAAATCTTTTAAACCAGTAATGATTTGACTTCCTTCGGCCTGGTTTACCTCCGAAGAGAGTCCGCAGTCGCTGGCTGACGGTCCTGTGAGGCCTGCTTTAACACCTCTATTCAAGACCGGTACTGGGTTTCCGCCACCCTGCACCGTAAAAAGAGTTTCCTTTGGTTGTATTTCCATGGCTTCTCGTATTGTTTAGCATTTTATACCTACTGCCAGGTGGGATTTGGTGTTCGTCCTCTTACGATCTTACATTTAGGTACTTTTATTACCCCCGTACCAGGGAAGATCAATTTCTAGACCTGCTTAGAGGAGGCTGGTTGCAGGGATACAATCCCTGGGCGCTGGGGTCGCCACATCCCTACGCCAATTCTTTTTCCAAACCTGGACGCGTGCTAAAAAACGTTTCTTATAAAACTCTATGTTTTAATATGCTATTTCCTAACAAGTGCGAAAAGTGATACTTTTCCGCACGCGAGCTGCGTTGACGCGAAGCGGAGTTTGGCCATGCAGCCAAGTGCGGAAAAGACACTTTTCGCACGTGTTGGGAACAGATTTTTTCTATAAGCAATACCTAAATTTTAAGAAATTGCAAAAAAGAAAATCTTTGTGCGGAGTAGACAAATTCTGCACGTGTTAAGAACATTATTTTTTCTGCAAGCAATAAATTTAAAAAAATTGCAAAAAACATTTTTTCTACAAGCGTGCGAAAAATTACACTTTTGTCACTTTTCTACACGCATTTTAGTACGCAAAGTGTCACTTTTCTTTGCCGCACGCATTTGCGTGCGACAAAGTGACAGACATCAGCTGACGGTTTTACAATTTTTATTTATTTTCGTATTTTAATCGAAGCGTCTTTAATATCTTGTTCAATCTTAATATTATGAATTATTTATTTATTATTTATCATAACCAAAACATTTTGCTTTCGATTTTAAGAGGCATTTGATTTTTTAAGACTATAGACGAGGCATTAAAGTTCTAAAAAGCACAAAACCTCTAACTTTGGATCGCCAAGATGGATTCCGATGCGGTTTTGAGCAATAGATTATAAAAGGTGTCTGGAAATTTTGTGACCATTCTTTATTTGGTGCAAATTGTTTCATTCCATGTTTTTAAGCAAAAATGTACCCCTTCTTTAAACTAGTGAAAAGTGTAGATATAGACCACTCATCTATGACCCTTGACCACAAATTTTTGACTTAACATCAAATTCAACAATTAAAATCAACAATTATTTTAAAAAAACGTCGGTTTAAAATTCGTTGCTTATAATATTACTTCCTAAACTGTGGCCAAAATCAGTTCAATTCGGTTACTGGTGGACTTTTGAGGTCACAAATGTAATGTTAAAATAATTGTTCAATTTCTCTGAAATAAAATAAGAAAAAATTTAATTAAAAGGATGATGTTGGAATTGCTAGGGATCAGGTACCCCTGCCCCCAGCTGCTTGTGTCCCAAGGCATCCAGCACCTTTAGGGCATTTATTTGAAATTTTGCTTCTGTAATGCTTCCAAACACGTTGATTTTTTTCTTAGGATTGAGTATAATATGAAATGAGAAAGAATAGAAATTTTGTTTTTTTTTCTAGCAGGGTTTATCTTTTGTAGAATGTTTTTGTTACGTAACAGAAAGGGGCATAATTTCATCTTCTATTTATAATAATGAGACTAAATAAAAAACGTATTCCATATGTTAAATTTTTATTTTAACTTCGTAAAAACAATTTCCTACAGAACTTTAACATAAGGACTTTTTTTATTTTAAAAATTGGCGACCTACACTCGGTGACTTTGTATGAATTAGTTTACCATTTTAGGTGGAAGTACACACATCAAAACAATCTAGGGGACAACAAATTTTTCTTAAACTTTAGGTTGATGATTTGATGTTTAGTTGTTTTTACCATTATAGTATTTTCTTTGCAATGCTTCTGAATTAAATTAACGAAGAAAAAATAAACAGGGATAACATCGTTTGACTGAGCTGCAATATTCTCTTTAACTCGATAATCGCGAACCAGCATGGCGAGATTGGGACGGGCGATATCATGTGTTAGACTAAAATCATGACCAATATATATGTTTTTTGAAACAAGGACAGGGTCTTAAATGTTGTTAATGTATCCGTTTGCATTAGAAAAACCGTCCACCAAAACGCACAAAATTCTCCGCCAAATGAAATTCCACCCAAAACCATGATTGCGCCATCGATAACTATAGACTTCCAGTGCAGTTTTCAAACAACCTTCATTTTCAAACCCTTCAGAAGCATTAAAGAAATTACTGCAATGGTAAAAACAACTAAACTTAAAATCACCAACCTAAAATTTAAGATCTTTAAACTGACATTTTTTTAAATAATTGTTGATTTTAATTGTTGAATTTGATGTTAAGTCAAAAATTTGTGGTCAAGGGTCATAGATGAGTGGTCTACATCTACACTTTTCACTAGTTCAAAGAAGGGGTAGGTTTTTTGCTTAAAAACATAGAATGAAGCAATTTGCACCAAATAAAAAATGGTCACAAAATTTCCAGACATCTTTTAGAATCTATTGCTGAAAACCGCATCGCAATCCATCTTGGCGATCCAAAGTTAGAGGTTCAGTTCCTTAATGCCTCGTCTACTAATTTTATTTTAAAAGACAATATAAACTTTAACCATTTTCTTTTTCGTTACTGTGGTAATGACAATATATAATTGATATACAGGATACTTAAAAAAACCTAAAACTATTTTTCTTTTCTAAAAATAAGAAAATAAAAGCTTATTCCTTGTTGTAGTAGGCCCATAAGTAGGCCATGGGGATTGTCAAAATATTGTTAATTGATAGATTTTACATTGTTCATAGCCTACTTAGGGGCCGTTTTTATTTGCTCACCCGATACAAACCTTGCAGGATCATGTGGAATTGAAAGAAACTTTGATCGGGAACTAAAACTTCCACTACTTTCATTTGTTTTGCTATTATTTTTGTTCAGTTCTTAACACAACAATAATTGACCATGTTAAACAGTTAACTTAATAAAAAGCCTACTTAATCTGTAAATACTTATTGCATTGAACACTACCTACCAATGATGTTTACTAAAGAATGACACCCACAAATAATAATTAAAAGCCTGTACCTATAACTGTAATCTGTTTTTAGAAGGGTAAGAAGCGTTTGTTTATGTTTAAAACTACCCGGTTCTTTGTTTCTTTGTTGCGGAATAATTATATTTTATACTTGCTTTTATCAATAAAGATGCTTGTTAATTGCAGCACTATTATCCTAAGCTTGTGTTACCCTGCCTCGTAAAGTTGGCATAGTTGAGTCAAAGAATGTATGTTATATATGCCTTTTAGAAATAAAACCATAGCTGCTAAATTTCTAAACTTTTTTGGGTAAATAAAAGCATTATTTGCATCCAAAATAAATAATAAAAAAAATATAATAATATTTATTAATATTTATTAATGGGGCATCCCTTAAGCCAAGTACATAATGAAATTTTTAATATAAAAGAGATAAAAATAAAAAGGCTTAATGCAACATGGGTAATTATTATTTTATTATTAAATATCAATTATTAGCGTTAACCTTAACAAATTAATGTTTAAAAAGGGATTTGCTTTAACTCATAATATTATCGCTTAGGCACTAAGAAATGTATCGTTTCAAATTTAATTGTTATTTCCTCTTTTGATTTTTCGTCAGGCAAAAACAAAGTTTCTCTGTAAAACTGTACCTTTCCAGGTTTACAAATTTTTCCTTCCATTTTTAGTCCAACAAATAAATCTTCAACGACAAGTCTACCTTGCATGTTTGATGGTTCATAAGGTTCAGTAAAACCACCCTTGAGGGCTCCCTTTGGTAGCAGAATAATATCTAAAAAAAAAATATTTGAAAAAAACTGTGTTTTTGTTTGGCTACTATTTCTCCTCTGTAGATCAAAAAATAAAAAACAAAAATTACTATGTATATTTTTTTTATAGAGAGAATTTTTTACCTTTACCTTAAAAAAATTAGTTACTGTGATTGGTTGCACGCTCCGTGAATTTACACTAGAAAAATTCAAAATGACCGCAGCAAAACATTTGTTTTTTTTGGCATAAAAAAAACTTTGGTTATGCTTAACGTCAACTTCTATAGTGTCACTATAACAATCAAAACAAAAGTTGAACAGTTGAATTTTTTTTTAAATGTCAATATCTTGTCACGTCAACATGCCAGTTAAAATTCTTATAAATGAAAATGTTAGTTTTATAACACCATAAACAAATTTTAAATCCTCTTTACCAACAAGATAATTTTTTGGAATTGCTGTTAATGTGGATTGTGCATTGTGCATTGTATACCTGTGTTTAATAGCTAGGCTGCTTCAGAAGATCCTGCTTTAAGAATCTTTTAAATAAATTAAGAACATGGGACCGAAAGGGGGACTGGAATTGAACCATGAACAGGAACTGCAGAATTTGTTTATGCGAAAACTCTCAGGATCTAAACTAAAGTCCCTTCGCAAAAAAGGCGGCCAAATTTTGTATACTTTATGCTTCACAAGCGGGGTTTTAATAAGTGGTGATTTTTGCGGATGACGCAGTTTTAATAGTGCTTAAACGGAGCTTATCTGTTCTGCAATTTTATAAGTTTGCTGATTGAATAGTTTACAATAATCCACCGATTTGTGCCACCAAACAATTATTTATTCTATTTAATTAAAATTTATTTTATGTAACTACAACCTTTGAGAATCTAATATTATAATTTACAAATATTCTAAAAAGTCTTTCACTGCAAGTTAAATATTTTTTGCGCTACATTCAAATTGTTTTATTTCCAAAATGGCTTGTTCTCAAAGCTGTTTATTTTGCTGCCTGATGTTTCTGCAAAATGGCCAAAATATCCTGCTGCAGTATGAATCGGTGTGGCACAATTGCATTGAATTAAAAGGGGCTTCTCATTTTACGTTTATATATAATTTTTTCCCCCTTTAATGCTTCTAAATAACTAATACCTCCAAGATGATTGAGAATCCCCTTTATGGCCTTTATGGTATCCCCAACCGTTACCCAACACACAAGACACTTTAACAACTTGTTACTCATTAAGAAATAGGTGTATATGGACAAAAACATTAAATTTGTTTTGAATTTTAGTTTTTTGTGACAGATTTGTTTAAATCTTTCAGTTTTGACAAACGTTAGATTTTGAGCTTTGTTCGAAAATACAACAAAAAAGAGTAAAATTACTGAACAAACCCCTAATAGGCAATCCAAAAAACACATTTATCGTGTGGTCGGAGTTTCTCTCTTTAAAAAAAATGAACTATAGTTAAGTATATGATTCACAATGAAAGCTTGCAAGAGCTTGAACTATGTATTTAGGCTGTATCATTCACAATGAATTAGCTTGCAATTCCTTGCATGAGCTGAGATTCATTGTGAATGATATGACTTAAGGATCAAGTATACCTAGGATCTGGATTTATCTGGATTTAAGTAGAGGTCAACTCAAGGTTGATGCACTTAGGCCTCTTAATTGGGCCCATTGTACATGCCTCCAACCAGTGCCGTATTCAGGCATAGGCAAACAAGGCAATTGCCTATGGCGGACAATTTTTAGGGCGGCAATTTTTTTAAGCACCAAAAAAAAAAACGAAAATGCAAAAAAAGTGTTTTTTTTTGCATTTTTGATTTTTCGTATTTTGAACATAAATTTGTGTTCAAAATATAATAAAATAAAAATTAACCTCTTAAAAGTATTTAAGTAGGCGGGGCGGCATAAGTTTAGGACCTAATTAATATAATGTTCATTAATTCTTTATTCCTTAGTACAGTCAATCTGTCCTAAATTATGAGGGTACATCGACAAAATCCGTATGTCAATCCGTATATGGACACCGACAAAATTCCTAGTAGGGCCGCCTTTTTTTTATGATGTAACTGGATGTCCAAAGAGTAAAACCCCAATTTGGCGTATATCTACCTATTGCAGAAACGAAGTTGTGGCCCCCCAAAGGGCCTCCTTTAATTCACCACGGTGAAAATGCACCAAATTTTGCAAATATATGCCAAATAAGGTTTTAAAAAAATTCCTTCACCCCCTAAATAGTCCCAAATAGTAATAACCAATCACGTTGAATTTACACCAAAATTTTGCCGATAGATGCATAATAAGATGCTTAAAAATATTTCCTTATAACTTTTTTTCAAAAAATAATTCCTTCGCACCATAAACGAAGAATGTCCAAACACTAAATTTGAGGGTGGTTTTCAAGAAATACACCAATTAACTCCAGAAACTTTGAATTGGATATCAACCCTGAAACAGCTGTAACTTTTTCGCTGTGATTTATTGTACCAACACAATTTTGACAACACTGGTATGCCTGAGTTCTTTCCATGGTTTTCCTCGGCCGCGAAGTAAATGCTTTACCAGAAGAATAAAAATCGGCCATGGACGTGAAAAAATGAACATCACTTAAACCTTTTGGAATTTAACCATCTTCCATTTTATAATGTTCATTTGTACTTATTTTTGACATGTATTTATAATATCATACGAATATATATATATATATAAGGGGGACATTGAATTTTTTTTTCAAAAAAAGTTATTAATAAATATTGTTTAGCATCTTATTTTATATCTATCTGCAAAAATTGGTGTAAATCCAACGTAATTAGTTATTACCCTTTGGGGGCTAATTAGGGGGTGAAGGAATTTTTTTAGATATTTTTATTTTATAAAAATCTTTTAAAAACCTTATTTGACATCTATTTGCAAAATTTGGTGTAGTTTCACCGTGATGAATTAAAGGGGGCCCTTTGGGGGCCCTAACTTCGTTTCTGTAATAGGTAGATAAACGCCAATTTGGGGTTTCACTCTTTGGACATTCAGTTAAATCATATTAAAAAGGCGGCCTTACCAGATATTTTGTCGATGTCCACATACGGATTGACTGTACTAATAATGTATTTTATGTTTTTAAATAAAATTTTCAACATTTTTTCGCAAAGATGTTTATAATTTTTCCTAGGAAGTTGGGGCGGCATTTTTTGGATTGCCTAGGGGCGGCAAAACTCTAAATGCGGCACTGCCTCCAACGAGACCCGAGACCATTCCATCCTCAGGTTCGGATCATTAACGTGCACGAGTATACACACCGGCAGCCTTTTTTATTTTTGATCATTCCTGGGGTTCGAACCCAGGTCACTTTGGTTAGAAGTCGGACACTTACTCGCTAAGCCAGTTGCGCGGCAAGTATACCTAGGTATAATACTTGGAAAAACCGCATGATGGCGCGCATTAGTCTATCTAGGGAACACACACTTTTAAGTAAATTCCTTCTTAGTAGTTTTTATCTGCAGAAAACTAATTGCGCATTAAAACCAATCTATATTTGATCCTTTAAGGGTAAAAGATTTAGTTAGATTTATTGGCCAATAGATTGTGCCCTTGAAAAGATGGTTTAATGGCCCTACTATGGGGTCAGGTAGAATAAACTTAAGAATTGTTTATTTGGCTATAGACCAGATAATGGTTTGGCAGTATCGCTTTAGTCAACAATAAAAGTGAATTTTATTTAAAAAAAAAATTGTAAAATGTGCTGCAGTCGAGAAACGTAGATATTTGATTTTTTAAATAATTTTGTTTTAGGATAACAAAAAAACTCAAATTTTCGTAAAACATGAGAGAACTGGGAAAATTTTACCACGGATCTAGATGTTGCAATCAATGATGTTGAGCCAATTCTGAAAACTACGAACTTTGATCTTGTCAAAAAAACTATCAAGACGCCATATACCGAGAGGCTGCCGAAAACATTACACCAGGACTGTCCAATAACTCAAAAACCTTAATGGCACGGTACAACAACGAACTTTTCGAAAAGGACCCTTTTGATGAGGCAACAATAGAGTATTAAAAGAAATGAGTGTATCCCGTTAACGCAAATAGCTTAAAAACCTGGAGAAGATGGACATTACACACAGTTCTAAAATAGCATGGAATACCATAAAAAGCTCAGCGGCGATCTAATAGCTCCAAGACAACACAACAACATAAGTGCGAACCAAGTAGCACACCAATTGCTCCAGAATGGTAAAGTCAAGGAGAAACACTACAACAAAGAATTAGGAGAGACATTAATAATGAGACCAACCTATTCAGAACGCCCTTCAATATGCAAGAGTTAAACTACGGACTAAACATATTGAAAAACGGCAAATCACTAGGTGTCGACGATATAATACCTAAATAGATAAAGAATTTTGACCCCACCACGAAAAATTGGGTCCTTAAACTTTATAACGCATGCAGCTCTACTCTTAAAGTCCCCACAAGATGTGGCTGAAATGCAAAGTTGTTGCTCTGCTAAAACCCGGAAAAGTCCCAGAATTTGCCAGTAGCTATAAGTCAATATCACTGTTGTCTCACTTCTTCAAGTTGTACGAAAGATTAATCCTTCCTTTATTAGCTCACTTCTTCAAAATAGGCGACTCTAAGTTATACTTCAGGGAAAAAAGAGTAGATGGAGAAACCAGTGTAATGGCAGTATATAGAATATAGAGAATATAGAAACTTCCTATATGCCGACGACCTGGCTATCGCTATCCAAGACCGCAAGTTCAGTGTTACAGAAACAAAAATGAAGAAAGCTCTTGAATCAATGCCCCGATACTACAAACAAATCATCCTGAAACCAAACCCTAGCAAAACACAAGTCAGTACTTTCCACCTAAACAACCACAAAGCGAATAAAAAACTAAAAGTCGTATAGGATGGAAAGGAACTTGAACACAAAAACCCCTAAGTATCTCGGCGTAACGTTAGATCGAACATTGACACTCAAGTACCGTTGTCGTACCGTTGTCACAAAACAAAACAGAAGTGGGAACAAGAAATAACTTAAAGAAGAAACAACTCAATGTAGAAAAATTATGAAAAATGTTAACGCAGTTGTTCAGCAGAGGACAGCACTGTTTCGAAAGTTTTTGCTTTCTCATCAGCTCTAGCGTAGAACAACTAACGCTCCATCAATCATACACACACTAGTCGTATTTAATACTAACAGTGGTATCGTTTCTATAGAGAGTTGTAATGTTTGGAATTTTCTAACCTGAAGGGAATAACCACTGTTCCTCGATATCGCTGTTATCGCATATTATCAAGGCTCGCATTTAAGCATGGGTTTTTACAGGATTCCGTCTCAAAGTCTCTACCTACCATGGGTAAAAACCCATGCTTAAATGCGAGCCTTGATAATATGCGATAACAGCGATATCGAGGAACAGTGGTTATTCCCTTCAGGTTAGGAAATTCCAAACATTACAACTCTCTATAGAAACGATACCACTGTTAGTATTAAATACGACTAGTGTGTGTATGATTGATGGAGCGTTAGTTGTTCTACGCTAGAGCTGATGAGAAAGCAAAAACTTTCGAAACAGTGCTGTCCTCTGCTGGACAACTGCTAACATTTTTCATAATTTTTCTACATTGAGTTGTTTCTTCTTTGTATATTCCGAATGAACCTTCCATCGACGATAGATGGCACTATTTAAGAAATAACTTGTTGTGGAAACTAACTGGTAGCAAGTGGAGTGCAGATCCGAATGTGATAAGAACAACAGCACGAGCTCTATGATTTTCTACTGGTAAATACGCGTGATTAGTATGAAGCCGGTCCTGCCACGCAAAAGAAGTAGACAAAGCACTAAACGAAACATCTCTAATAACGAGAGAGTGCCTTAAAGCAATCCCGTTAAGCCAGTTATACAGGGCGGCAGGTTTGAGAACCGCCACTAATCGCAGAACAGCAGTGGAGCACACCGAAAAATTAAAGCAAGTTTTCGACGAGCGCCACATGCTATTCGGTTCCCAAAATCATCTTCAAAAGCTAGAATCAAGGAAAAGCTTTCTTGAAACCGTAAGCTTGGACCCCCCAGCGCAGAACCAGAGGCTGCAGCCAAAAAATTAAGTGGGGCTACTTGGGGGAAGACGACGTGTTCTGTGCGTGTGGCGAAATTTAAAATATGGGTCACCTGCTAGTCTGCCTGCAGTGCCCAGCAACATGTACGATCGACGATTATTGAAATGCTAATCAAACTAGCTGAGTTGAGGCCTGTAGATCCGACTCTTGAGTTCATTTCTTACGTAAAAATTCATTTTTTTGTTAGAAAGACATGTCCAATATTTACATTGCATTTAACAAAAAATAGTTTTTGAATAATAAAAATTATACTGAACTTTTAAACCATAAGACCTTTACATGACCCTGAACCCTTGTCTTTTAATTATCCATTCTTTAAGTTTGACTTGACTAATCGTCAAATTATAAATCGTCTCCTGAAGATGGCCTACTAGGTCCGAAACGTAAGAACAACCTTTTATGTTTTCAAAAACATGTCCAACATTTACCTTGCATTTAACTTAAGATAGTTTTTTAATAATTAAAATTCTATTGACCTTTCAAACAATATGACCTTGACATGACCCTGAACTCCTGTCTTTTGGTTATCCATCCTCCAAGTTTGAGACCTTTAACTATTGTGATGTATGAGATCATTAAAGTCAAACTATAAATCGTTCCCTGAAGATGGCTTACTAAATCCGAAACACAACAACAACCTTTTGTGTTTTCAAAAACATCTCCAACATTTACCTTAACATAGATTTTTAATAATAAAAATTCTATTGACCTTTCAAACAATATGACCTTGATATGACCTTGAACTCATGTCTTTTGGTTATCCATCCTCCAAGTTTGAAACCTTTAACTATTGTGATGTATGAGATAATTAAAGTCAAACTATAAATCATTCCCTGAAGATGGCTTACTAAGTCCGAAACACAAGAACAACCTTTTATGTTTTCAAAAACATGTCCAACATTTACCTTGCATTTACCTTAACATAGATTTTTAATAATAAAAATCCTATTGACCTTTTAAACAATATGACCTTGACATGACCTTGAACTCCTGTCTTTTGGTTATCCATCCTCCAAGTTTGAGACCTTTAACTATTGTGATGTATGAGATAATTGAAGTCAAACTATAAATCGTTCCCTGAAGATGGCTTACTAAGTCCAAACACAAGAACAACCTTTTGTGTTTTCAAAAACATGCCCAAAATGTACCTTGCAATAAACGTGACATAGTTTTTTAATAAAAAGAATGCTATTGACCTTTAATAAGATATGACCTTGACATGACCTTGAACCCCTGTCTCTTATGTATCCATCCTCTAAGTTTGAGACCTACTACTATTGTAGTATTGGAGCAATGTTAATGCAAACATTGACATTTGAAAACGTCATATTGGAGCAATGTTAATGCAAACATTGACATTTGAAAACGTCATAGCTTTTTTCCTAGACATAGACATTTTTTTTTTTAAGTTTTAGCACAAAGGGCTCTGCGAAAGAATATTTTTAAGCAAAAAAAAAATCCAATATTTTGGGCTAGATTTTTTTTTGCATGCAATATCTACTAAACTTGACCAGTGGTCAATATGACCTTGAGGTCATCTTGACCACAAGATTTTGGTATTTACTTATGCCAAGTTTGAACCTTGTATCTAGTACCATAGTTGAGTAAATTACAGTTAAAGAAATTTTTTGCTCCGTACATCCATCCATCCTAACATACACCAAAGTGATATTTTTGAATAACAACCCAGTGGATGGTCCGATCTAGATGATTCTAGTATTAAAAGATCGTATTTTTTTTAGCATCTTTTCAACACATTAACATTTACGTATCTTGCTTCGTTTAGGCACAGTTGCAAAAAAACATCGATTTTCAGAAATTGCAATTACAATAGTACATTTCCTTTAGAGAAATGAACTAAAAGCAGTTAGCGCTAGAGTGCCTGGAAGAATTGACGGATATTGTCGCTTTTTTATTTATAAAGTGGCGCCATGCATCATTTCATCTTAGTACAGTCAATCTGTCCTAAATAATGAGGGGACATCGACAAAATTCCGCGTAGGGCCGCCATTTTAATATGTCATAACTGGAGGTTTATTGTCCTGCTGAAGGGCAATAAACGAGATTCGCTTCGTACGAGAGTACGAGACTTACATAAGATTTGAACAGTGGGGAAGTGGGAAGCGAAGCTCGTTTATCACCACTGGCACTCTTGTGTAGGGAACAAAACTAAATTTCACCACTGAAGACATTTAAATGCAATTAAATAATTTATATTAGGAATTTTATAATCAGTAGTAATAGCACGTGTCCTCGATAAATTTTCGATTATTAAATGAACGAGTGCTTGTTGCATAGTAATGTCCCGCAAAAGTAAGGGTGTTGTCTAATTATAGTATAATTTCCAGTATAATTCGCAGTAAAATGCTTCAAATTTTGGCATAAACCTCTAATTTGACATACAGGGTGGTCCAAGCAAAAGTTTCCACCCCCATTATTTTCTGAACGAATTTGTTCTGGAGAAACTGCCGCGACACGTCATTTTAGTCAAAAAAATAATAATTTTGAAAAATTTTCGCCAGATTTTGAAATTTTTTTTTTTTTTGGAAAGAGACAAATTTTAGCTTTCAAATAAGACCCCACTTGACCCGTAGTGCCATTTGAAATTTTTGATGGGGTAATCACCCCGCTTGGAGGGTTGAACAAAAAAATTAAAAAATACCCTAATTAGATGTTCCCCTCCAAAAAAAAAAATGACGTGTCACGGCAGTTCCTCCAGAACAAATTCGTTCAGGAAATAATGGGGGTGGAAACTTTTGCTTGGACCACCCTGTATAAATGAAATAATCAGTAGTAATAGCCCGTGTGCTCTATGAATTATCGATTATTAAATGAACGAGTGCTTGTTGCATAGCAATGTCCCGCAAAAGTAAGGGTGTTTTCTAATTATTTACCGAGCTCGAAGCACGAGGTGAATAATTCAAAGAAAACATCCTTACGTTTAAGGGACATTGCGTATTCAACAAGCACGTGTTCTTTTAAAATCGAAAATTTATCAAGAGCATGAGGGCTATTCGACACGATTATTTCATTTATAAATACTACTTACCAAAAAAAATAATATTAATTTAATTTAAACACTGAATACGACTAACCAAAAGAACAATTTTTGACAAAATTAACAAAAAATTATAACTTTGACTTCTATTCAGGTAAATTAATTCGCTGTCAGTGCTTGACAACGGGCTATTGCAGTTCAGGTTGTTGCCTACGGGTGATTTCCAGTATAATTCGCAGTAAAATGCTTCAAATTTTGGCATAAACCTCTTATTTGACATATAAATGAAATAATCAATATAAGCATTACCTATATTAGGCTCTTCATCTAGTTCTCCGTTAAAGTTGCAAAAAACTTCGTAATAATTCCTCGAGTGCGCTTTACCATTCCAAGGTATCCAAGCTTTATTATCACCTTCAATTAATTTCCCAGGTAATAATCCATTGAAACCCGTGCTTCGAGCAATGTACACCTTTTTCCCATTACTATTTGTTCCACCTAAAATAAACGATAAAAAAAAACAATAAATTAATCCAAAAAATAACTATGCCAAAATTATGCCAAAAAGTAAAAAAAAATCCAAAAAAATAAAAAAATTTAACCAAAATTTATAGTTTAAAACGATGATTCCTTGGTTATGTTGAAAAAAATATTAAAGTCAATTCATTTAGAACCACCAACTCTACAGACTTTTGGCCACAATAAACCCTGAAATAACCATAGTGCGACGTGGACCAAGACTTGTGGTATTAAATTGAGTTTATCAAGCGTATTTTTCTTTCTTACATGAATATGCCCCCTTAGGAACCTGTCCATTCGCAGCAGGTACCCACTTTCCTCCTTTTCCTAGATCATCATGCAATTTTGGATTATTAAGGTCAATTCCGGTATCATTTGTGCCTATAGTATCATTTGAGTTAATTTGAATAATTGCAAGAACTTCATTGGGTCTTGGATTTGGGGTAGATATTATTGAAGGGTTTGTGATACTTTCCTGATGCAACGTAATGGTATCTTTATCCCACTTAACCTATTAATATTAAATATGTAGACACTTTCGGTCACGGCGTCTACAATTGTACACACTAATTTTAATTTTTTTTTTTAAATAGAGATAATTGCCATATAAGGTCACGTTTGGGTACTCAAACTTCTTTTTTTCGAAATTGTAGTTTGGGTGGAGACATTCCTTAGGGGCCGCCCAAATTTGTGTGGCTGCTACGCAAGACTTGCTTTTCGTTCGGTAGGTACAACATAATCTGACATTTATCCAAGCTATTGCCTATACAGGGTGTCTCAAAACGGGCGCCCACGGACCATAAGGCGTTGTACAGAAACACAAACGATATACAAAATCAGTAACGAAAATTTTCTGTGCAGCCCCATTCCAAAGATATGGGGATTCAAAGGTACAAACTTTGCACCCTTATAGCGACTTACTAAACTGATAATAAAGCATTATTAACTTAATTATGGAAAACCAGTGACAAAAACCAATTATTTATTGCAAAATTTCGGTCTAACGATGTTTATTTTCCATAAAAAAATCAATTTTAATTTTTAGAATTTTACCCCAAAATCTATGCGGCAACATTGTCTTACCTTTTAATTTTGATTAAAGTTACCATGCTCGTAACTAAGGGATACTGAGCATAAATTTTATTTATCAGTGATTAGTGTCATAAATTTATTGTTTGCGTCAATTTTTGATTCATGTTTTTCTAAATGGTTTCTTTTACTAACAAGAAAATATGGTAATACAAATGTGGATTCGTAGCTGTGGAGCATTGAGTGCCCCTTTAAAATTTCGGTGAAAATAGAGCAGATTGGATCCTAATGGTAAAGTGCTAGTTTGGAGCAGCCCGATTCAAAAATTTGTAATATTTAAATTAAATATGTTCCAATGTGAGCCCCAATGAAGAATTACAATCATTCCCCAAATGAAGAACCTCGTGAAGAACAATAAATGATGCGTTACCAGAAAAGTCTAAACTAATTTTGTTATGGCCGTAATTTTGAACAGTTTTGTTGTTCTTACATTAGTTTTTAACAATTTCTATTGTGATTTTATTGTTTTATTACATTTTAAATAACATAAGAAGTTTAAAATTCAATGTTTCTAACTATTTGGTATTTTTAAAATTAAAAATAAACAATAACCTATTTTCTAATGTCAAGTTGAAGTTTCATGTTTGCTTACCTACTGACTTGATTTTTTTAAACTAAGCGTATTTAAACTAACAGTGTTGCCAAACTTTGCTAAGTTTGCAGCCCCATATTTTTGAAATGGGGCCCCCAATAAAATTTTTGTTTCTGATTTTGTATATCGTCTGTGTTCCTCTACCACGCCTCGGGGTCCGTGGGCGCCCATATACGTTATACAGGGTTATACAGGGTGTATAACCCAGTGATTAAGGAATTAATCTGCCGAAAAATTATTTGTTAACTTTTTTTTTACCATTATCTTTATATTTCCATAATATACAACATATCAAAAGTCCCCTAAGATCCCGTGCCGGCGTCATGCCATTTAAGAGGGTCAAAGGTCGAAGAGGACAGTTTTTGGTGAATAAGTCTCTTTCTATTGGTCTCACAAAAAAAAAATGTGATTGTAAATTTTAGATTGGACAATTATCTACAAAAAAAATCATACATATTTTTCCATCGAGCGACCGTTATTGCGTAGTAGTGTCAATTCTGCATGACGTTGGTTTATTTTAACACCGGCCGAAATACACAAACGTGTCAAATTTCTTTCAAAAATTTTTAACCAAAGTTTTAATTAAACCTCTAAGATACATAATCGACAATAAAAGGTCTTGTAAGTTATCAACTGCGTGTATACAGGTGCTCCAAAAATGAATTTGGAAATGTCTGTAACTCCTCAGGTAAATAAAACAAACTAAAATTTTTACAAAGAGGTGTTAGCTCTTGTCCTTTCAATAAGTTACAACCCTCTAACAAAGCCCCAAAGTAATTATTAATCTTAAAAAAAAAAATAATATAAAAAAATGCGACAAAATTCTTAATACAAAACAAACTAAGTATTTAAGGCCTTCTCAATAAATTGAATGGAATTACATAGTGTTCAACATGATCATGTTTTCTATTGCTCCCAAGATAATGGTCCCATCACTTTAAAATTCCATACAATTTATTGAAAAGGCCTTCAATACATAGTTTGCTTTGTATGGAAAATTTTGTCACATTTTTTTATATTATTTTTTTTTTAAGATTAATAAATGCTTTGGGGCTTTGTTAGAGGGTTGTAACTTATTGAAAGGACAAGAGCTAATACCTTTTTGTAAAAAATTTAGTTTGTTTTATTAACCTGAGGACTTACGGACATTTCCAAATTCATTTTTGGAGCACCTGTATACACGCAGTTGATAATTTACAAGACCTTTTATTGCCGATTATGTATCTTAGAGGTTTAATTAAAACTTTGGTTAAAAATTTTTGAAAGAAATTTACCACGTTTGTGTATTTCGGCCGGGGTTAAAATAAACCAACGTCATGAAGAATTGACAATACTACGCAATAACGGTCGTTTGATGGAAAAATATGTATGATTTTTTTTGTAGATAATTGTCCAATCTAAAATTTACAATCACATTTTTTTTTGTGAGACCAATAGAAAGAGACTTATTCACCAAAAACTGTCCTCTTCGACCTTTGACCCTCTTAAATGGCATGACGCCGGCACGGGATCTTAGGGGACTTTTGATATGTTGTATATTATGACAATATAAAGATAATGGCGAAAAAAAAAGTTAACAAATAATTTTTCGGCAGATTGCATTAATATTTGTTTTATTTTCCTGGGTTAATATTTGTATTTAGTTCAAATTTTTTTATAATAATTTTTTTTTGTTTGTTCTTGTATAATTCCAACCGAGGGGGAATTCACATACCCAAATAGTGTACACCACTTCCCCCAAGGGGAATTCTTTGTAAAAAATTCCCAGAAAATTCTCCAAATTCCCCCAATTCCTAAAAAAATCATCCAATTCCCAAAAAATTCCCCCAATTACCAAAAAATTCCACCAACTCCCAAAAAATTCCTCCAATTCCCAGAAAAAATTCGCCAGAATTTCTCTTAAAAAATCCTTTAAAAATGCATTACGTTTTAAATTTTCAAAATTTTTGACGCAAAATTTAAACTTATGGTTATTTTTGGCAAGAAATTCAAAAACATTTATAGCTTTTGCCGGGAAATTTCAAATTTTTGGCGCGAAATTCAAAAACATTAAAAAATTTTGGCGGGGAATTTAAAATTTTTGGCGCAAAATTTAAATTTATTGTTAATTTTGGCACAAAATTCAAAAACATTAAGAAGTTTTGGCGGAAAATTTCAAATTTTAAAATAAAAAATAATCGATTACTGGAAATTATGATCACAATTACATTACATTAAATACGAGGGGGGTTTCACTAGGGGAATTATTGTACACAATCGGAGGAATTTTTTAGGAATTGAAGGAATTTTTGGGAAATTGGGGGAAGTTTTTGGGACTTGGAGGAATTTTTTGGGAATTGGAGGAATTGGGCGAATTTTTTGGGAATTGGAGGAATTTTTTAGGAATTGGAGGAATTTTTTGGGAAATTAGAGGTATTTTTTAAGATATTTCTAGGCAATAATATATACAAAGCTTACGGTCTAATTAAATTTATTGTGGCAGCACCAGTTAGGCAATGAACGAGTTCATTAAACTTTTAAAAATTGGTAGCAAAGGTATTTTGAAAAATACAATTTTTACAAGATTTTTTTTACCCGGGCACTATTCGAATAACTTTTATTCCTCTTAGAAATAAAATCCATTTGTTTTTGTCTTTTATACCCGAGTAGTGATCGGGTAGTTATTTAGAACAAAGCCCATCGCTTTCGACTCTTCCACTGGTAGAATGTGACTTTATTCTTATTCTTTAAATGAGCATCACCACATTCTAACAGTAAGAGAGTGCTATGCGAAATAAGTTTATGCGGCTCCAGATGGTCACCCTATTCCCAAGTAAAACGACCGTGAAGATGTACCTCAACGGGAAGGGTAAATATTCAAGATTGGAAATAATTACTTCCAAAAGTAATCGATTGCATTTTTTTAAATATTTAATATAATTGTGATCATAGTTTCCTGTAATCGATTATTCTTTATTCAAAAATTTAAAATTTTCCGCCAAAGCTTTTTAATGTTTTTGAATTTCGCGCCATAATTAACGATAAATTTAAATTTTGCGCCATAAATTTGAAATTTCCTGCCAAAACTTTTCAATATTTTTGAATTTTGCGCCAAAATAAACAATAAATTTAAATTTGGCGCCAAAAATTTAAAATTTCCCGCCAAAACCTATTAATGTTTTTAAATTTCTCGCCAAAAACAACCATAAGTTTAAATTTTGCGTCAAAAATTCTGAAAATTTAAAATGTAATGCATTTTTAAAGGTTTTTTAAAAAAAAAATCTGGGGAATTTTTTGGGAATTGGGGGAATTTTTCGGGAATTGGTGGAATTTTTTAAGAATTGGGGAAATTTGTGGAATTTTTTGGGAATTTTTTACAAAGAATTCCTCTTGGGGGAAGTGGTGTACACTATTTGGGTATGTGAATTCCCCCTCGATTAAATATTTATAAAAATGCGTTCGATTACTTTTGGAAGTTATTATATCCAATCTTGAATATTGACCCTTCCGGTTGAGGTACATTTTCGCGGTCGTTTTACTTGGGAATAGGGTGACCATCTGGAGCCGCATAAACGTACTTCGCATAGAATATGGTGATGCTTATTTAAAGAATAAGAATAAAAATATAGTCACATTCTACCAGTGAAAGAGTCGGAAGCGATTGGCTTTGTTCTGAATTACTACCCGATCACTACTCGGGTATAAAAGATAAAAACAAATGGATTTTATTTCTAAGAGGAATAAAAGTTATTCAAGTAGTGCCCGGGTAAAAAAAAAATCTTGTAAAAATTGTATTTTTTAAAATACCTTTGCTACCAATTTTTTAAAGTTTAATGAACTCGTTCATTACCTAACTGGTGCTGCCACAATAAATTTAATTAGACCGTAAGCTTTGTATATTACCTAGAAATTTCTTAAAAAATAGCTTTTATTTTCCAAAAAATACCTCTAATTTCCAAAAAAATTCCTCCAATTCCCAAAAAATTCCCCCAATTCCCCAAAAATTCCTCCAATTCCTAAAAAATTCCCCTAATTGTGTACAACAATTCCTCTAGTGAAACCTCCCTCGATTCCAACTTTATAATTTTTTTTAAAAATTAACAATTTTTTTTTTTATTTTTTGGATAAAGACGGGTAGACTCATTTTTACACACAATTCAATGCAATTTTTTGTAAAAAACGTGGGACATGCCCATTCTCGTATAGGTACTATTAGCGCGCCAAGCGCGGTCCTGATGGTGCAGCGTTTCATTCAAAGGCCATTTTCTAAAAAAGCAGATCTATGACCTATAAGTTTAGAAAACCTATTTGATTCAAAATGTAATTATCTATAAGTTTTATTTTAAAACTTGAGTTTATTTTTGGTGTATTTTTTATTTTTTTGTAATATTAGGTGCCAGGAAAGTATGGCTTCTTTGACCTATTTTTTTTTTGTTCGATTTGTAAAAGTCGCGTTAAAGTAGCATTTCACCTCTAACTTTGGGCAAAACTCAATGGATTGACTTCATGTTTTTTGTAAAGCGTTCAAAAATAAATTTAAATCACTAATAAAAACTGAAATTGCGCCGCTAGTACTTCCTGAATTTTTTATACTCTTCGCACTGTATCTCGCTTATTATTAAATCTACAAAAAAATCTTTCTTATGAAAATTAAAGAGAATAAAATTTTGTAATAAAAAAAATATTACCCCCTCTCCCCGAGCTCTGCCCCCCTTATAGCCCCCTAAATTTTAGATATTTTTTTTTCATGCTTATTTTTTAAGGAACAAAAAAAACATTCATTATTGACTAAATGAAAAGAAAAATGCTCCCCCACTACGCTCCCCCAACTTGAAAAAATTTGTATCTCGCTTATTATTAAATTTACAAAAAAAATTATTCCTATGAAAATTAAAGGAAATAAAATTTTTAATTTAAAAATTGAAAATAAGCATGATAAAAAAATTATTTAAAATTTAGGGGGCTATAAGGGGGCAGAGCTCGGGGGGGGGCAATACTTTTCTTTGTTACAAAGTTTTATTCTCTTTAATTTTTACAAGAATGATTTTTTCTGTAGATTTAATAATAAGCGAGATATAGTTTGCGAAGAGTATACAAAATTCAGAAAGGACTAGCGGCACCATTTTAGTTTTTATTAGCGATTTAAATTTAATTCTGAACGTTTTACAAAAAAAATGAAGTCAATCCAGTTTCCCCAAAGTTAGAAATTTTAAGGTTTTTCATGCTAGTTTGACGCCACTATATAAATTATTTTTTGTTCTTGTGTCGTAAGTACACAATAGAGTGTTAGAAAAATTTAAATATCTTTTCTAATACCTTTACAAATAGACAAAGGGAGATTTTTTTTTTGTTATTTTAACTTACTACCCAAACTACAATAAAAAAAGAACTCTTTTTGAGTAACCAAACGTGAACTTACGTATAGCAATTATAAATTTCTGTATTTAAAAAAAATTCTAAAATTGGAGTGTACAATTGTAGACGCCGTCAACACGTTGAGTGCGGTGCAATTTAAAGTACACTTGATTTAAATTGCGACATGGGTCCCGTGTTGCATATTTTGAAAAAGTGTGCGATGCGGGACGCCGGGGAAACAAACAAATACTTGCTTGCCAATATGTAGAATATTAAATGGGGTTTAAAATGATACCAATACGAAAAAATTTACTCTATAAATAAGAAAGTTGCGGCCTTCGCAAATTGTGTAAATATGCCAGTTTTTGGTCGCGCCGCGCCACCTGGGCAAGTACGATTCGGGTTCCAGCCTCCAGGGGACCCATGCCGCACTCAACGTGTTAAAAAAGGGACCTTAACTGCTGAATTTTGTTAAAAAGTAAGCGATTACCGAAACTATATGATTAACTTTAATGATTACAAGAGACAGTAATTATTACGGTTACATTTAAATATTTAAGAAAATGTAATCGATTATTATTAATGATCAGTTCAAAATGTAATTGATTACTGTAATCGATTACTTTTGGAAGTAATCATTCCCAACATTGGCAGATACCTACACAAAACTTTTTTGTTTTACTATCGGAAATAAGATTGGGAGAATCCACAATCTTTATAGGAGTCTTCGATAAATCATAAGTATTTTTGTAAACAGCACATTTCGTATTATTATCTAATCCAATAACCAGTATGTAGAACGGTTCCACTGGAGGTTGTTGCGTTGCTAATAGGAAGACAACATTATTTTTACCCGGCTTTATATCAAAACATGATAGTCCCATTAAATTTTTATAATTCATGTCACCTTGCGGCACTGTTGGTCTTTTGGTGGTTGTTGGTTTTGTTGTTGTAGTTGTTGGTTTTGATGTTGGTTTTGTTGCAGTTGTTGGTTTTGTTGTTGTTGGTTTTGTTGTAGTTGTTGGTTTTGTTGTAGTTGTTAGTTTTGTTGTTGTTGGTTTTTTTGTTGTTGGTTTTGTTGTTGTTGGTTTTTTTGTTGTTGTTGGTTTTTTTGTTGTTGGTTTTGTTGTTGTTGGTTTTGTTGTAGTTGTTGGTTTTGTTGTAGTTGTTGGTTTTGTTGTAGTTGTTGGTTTTGTTGTAGTTGTTGGTTTTGTTGTAGTTGTTGGTTTTGTTGTAGTTGTTGGTTTGGTTGTAGTTGTAGTTGTTGGCTTTGTTGGTGTTGTCGGAGTTGTAGGAGTTGTTGGCTTTGTTGGCCACATTGTACGTCTATTGTGTGCCCCAGAACCAGCATCGGGAGCTTCTTTCTCTTTCTTTCTTTTTGAATAAACTTTTAATATAAGTATTTCATTCACTAAAAAATGCAATAATTAAAGCTCCTCTAACTCTTATGTCTAACGTAAAGTTTCTTAATCATAATAAAGAAGAGTAGTATCTTAGCTTTCTTGATATAAAAATTTATTTTATTCTACTTAAAAAAAATGGGGTAAACAAAAAACCGGCGACCCATTTTTAATGTAAAACATGACAAAATCGACAATATTGACCATGCTCATGGCCTGTTTAGGCGCCAATTGTATTTGATCACTTAATATTTAAGAAACATTAAGTTGTGCATAATGTTTAATTGAAATATTTTTGAATGGAAAGATTATTACATAGCTCACACTGTGACGCAGGTGGACAACGCATGCTACACACTAAACCCTTTTTAACATTAAACTACAATGTTTTAAATGAGCCTAATAAACCTCAACGGGAAATGTGAATCACTGCACGACACTGGTCTTTGTTCTCAAATACTAAGTACCCGAGCACTACCTGGGTATAAAAGACAAAAACAAATGGATAGGTTTTTTTATTCATTATCATATACATATCGACCTTTCATGGTTATGTTATTGTTGCTACAATTTTTCTATTTTTTACGAAACTTTATGGTTTTTTAAATGATGCCATCTAAAAAAGGTGCTGATAAGCTTGCAGCTAAATCATCGAAAGATGATCCTGGAGGAAAAAAGGCCCCAAAAGAGAAGATAGTTGATTCAACAGTTCAAAACGCCGAAAGTGAGGTTATGTCGCAGGAATTTGTTGAGAATTCACAAGAAATGCCTTCTCAAAATAATATTACACCTTTAGAAACGATAGAAATCATCGATACAACACCTAAAGATGATGATCTGTTAAGTACATGCACAGTACGTGATTTTAAAGCAATAATAAAACAAATTGTAAGCAACAAAACGCATAGCTTAAAAAGTAAAATTGAAAAGCTATCCGAAAAAGTCGATATTTTAAAAGAAACCAATATTCAGCTGGTGCAGCTACTCATTGCCGGTAGGCCTTTGTCAGCATTGGTAAATGGTACAACCTCCGAGAGTAACATTTATGCAGTCGAAAATGAGCCTTCTAAAATGCCTACAAACACTTGTAATTATTATACCGATAATACTATGGAAGAAAACGAACCTAATAAGGATATTTCTTATTCCAATATTTTAAAGAAAAGTTCAGCCACGGCCCCAACACAAAAAACCACTGAAAAACCAGACGAATCATCTCTCGTCTCTGATGGATACCAAACTGTGGAAAACAGAAGAAAACGTCAGGCTAAATACCCAATGAATGATGCAGGAACTAGTGCTGGGACTGTCGGTAACCCACTTTTTGATGGAAACGCTAGAAAAAATGAAAACAAACCTGTTAAGGGTACAGCTACCCCTAGCGAAATTTTAATAGCGCGCCCCCCAAAAGATACTGGATATGGATTGGAGGTGTCAATAATAAGGTCAAAGAGGAACATTTACTAAGCTATGCTAAAACGGTATGGCCAGGCGAAGAAGATCTACTGTGTTTTGACCTGAAATCGAAAAATTTACAAAAAACTTTTAAATTTGGTAGTAATCAAATACCTATGGAGCAGCTTTTGGATTCGAAAAAATGGCCTGAAGGAATTAAAATTATGCCCTTTCGTAACATGGGAAGACCTAAAAGACCCGGGGACCTGCGCGGGCGGCAACATGGAAATGAAGATGCATGAAAACATTTCTAAAAAGGATACTATAATAAAGGTGGCATCTATTAATTGTCAATGCATTAAAAATAAAATAAATTTAATTGAAATATTTACATATACAAATAAAATTGATATACTTTGCATTTCAGAACACTGGTGTAGTCTTGATGAAATTAAGCTGGTGAAAATAAGTGACTTTACCCTGATTAGTAACTTCTGCAGAAGTGACTCAACCCATGGTGGAGTTGCAATTTTTATCAAAACCTCACTGGCTAACAACAAGCAACTTACAGTAAATACGCTGAAAGCCAACAATTTTTGTGTAGAGGGAACCATCGAGTTGTGTGCCTTAAAATTGTCTGGACTAATCAGGTTAACATTATATGTTTTTATAGACCTCCTTCAGGTAATATAGACACCTTTTTTGATAGGTTATTGCATGCTCTGAATTTATTTTCTAATAAAAACAATTATATTCTTTGCTGTGGCGACGCAAATATTGATTATCTGAAGGCTAGCCGAAATAAAGACCGATTGTTTGATATTTTTGGTGCGCACAATTTAAAAAAAACTACTAAAGGACCAACTAGAGTCTTTACATATGCGTCTGGGCTTACCACTTCCTCAGAAATTGACTATTTAATTTCTAACTTACCGGTTTCGGTGGTAAAAGGCAGTATAGTGAACTCACTCGTGGCAGATCACTTCGCTCTTATTGCAAACATAAAGTTACGCTCCACGGATGCAACTGTCAAAGGGTATATATATATATACTTGCCGGGAATTTTGCAGTGAAAACCTACATAAATTTGAATATTACCTAGAAAAAACAAATTGGCAATACATTACGCTGTCAGAGGTAAATTTGGCTTTTAAGCTTTTTATTGAAGCGGTTATTTTTTGCTTAGATAAATCTTGCCCTATCGTTATGCGTTACAAAAAAAACTGCAAATACACTAAAAAATCCAGTTTTATTTGAGGAATACAAGAACAAAAAAGCCGACTTAAACAAAAAAATTGATAATTCTAAAAGAGATTTTTTTGCGTCACGATTAGAGCGAGCAGAAAACTGTAACAAGGAAGTTTGGAAGATAGTGAGCGAGCAAGTTCAGAACAATAAAAAGCGCTTTTCGGGTATTTGTCAAATATTAATAAATGACGTTATAGTCAGGGAGCCTAAGCAGATTTGTGAAAGTTTTGCTGACCATTATCATACTTGTGTTAAACAAAAAATAACTGAATATTTTCCGCCCATGGCTAACGGTGATACATGCACTTTTGGCATGTATGTACCAAATTCAATACATATCAGTCCCAGTACGCCCTTAGAAATCTTTGAAATTATGATATCGTTAAAAAACACTAATTCCACTGGTACAGATGATCTTCCAACTTTACCTTTTAAAAAAGCTGCGCACATACTATCCTCTCCTTTATCAGATTTAATTAACCTTAGCTTAAGCGTCGGTGTATTTCCTTCTGTGCTCAAAATAGCTGCCGTAGCACCCATTCACAAAGAAGGTGATAGTCTGGATTGTAACAATTATCGGCCGATCAGCTTGCTTAGCGTTATATCAAAGATTTTTGAACGAATAGTTAAGGCGCAACTTATTCAGTTTATTAAAGAAAATAAAATTTTAACAGATTGCCAGCATGGCTTTACCGAAGGCAGATCTGTTGAAACAGCAACGGCAGTTTTAGTGCAAACGGTCTGTGGAGGTCTGGATAGCGGACATTTGGTTATTTCCTTGCATTTTGACCTCACAAAAGCGTTTGATTCGCTAGATTTAAATATTTTACTAAAAAAACTTAATGTTATGGGAATTCGGGGTTCTTTTAACAAAGTTCTTGAGTCATTTTTATCGCAACGTAAAATTAAAGTCAAAATTGGTAATATTATGTTCGACGAAAGAGATATTGATTTTGGTGTGCCTCAGGGTTCGGTGCTGGGACCACTGCTGTTCATCCTGTTTATCAATGATCTTCCCGAACACCTTGTGAGCGGAAAGGTCATTGTTTATGCAGATGATGTAGCAGTGGTGGTCTCGGCTCAGGATCCGAGGGAGCTTGAAGCCATGACGACTCAGGTATGCAATTCCTTTCACGATTGGTGCAACAAAAACATGTTAATGCTTAATGCTGCGAAAACTCGTATTGTTTTTTATACAAAAAAAAGAACTTTTCCAGACAATTTTAAGGTCACCGTAAAAAACGAGGTTCTAAAGCCTTCTCAAGAGGTTAAGTTTCTAGGGGTAATCATTGACTCTGGTCTTTCTTGGTATCCTCATGTTAATCATGTGTGCAAAAAACTCAATTCTGCCTATTATGCACTGAATAGACTTAAAGCAACTATGAACTTAAGCGCTCTCGTTAAAGTTTATTACTCAATGGCGTATGCACATCTAAGTTACAATATTCTTCTATGGGGCCAGTCCACTGAAGCTGGAAGAGCATTTATTCTTCAGAAGAGACTAATCAGGTTAATTTTTAATATCAGCAAAAATGAGTCATGCAGAAATGCTTTTAAAACACACAATATACTTACGTTGACTAACATTTTTATCTTAAATTCCATGAAATTTTTGTATAATAATAAAAGTTCTTTTCAAACTTTGGGTAGCATGCGCACTACTAGAAATACTGCAGTGTTAACGGTAGACAGACACTCTACCTCTCTTTATAAAAAGTCTCCTCACTTCATAGCTGTTCGAATTTTTAATGCATTGCCACAAGAAATACGAAATATTAATCAGTCGAAAAGTTTTATTAAACAAGTAAAAAAATATTTAATAGATAACACCTTTTATAGTATCAATGAATATCTAATTTCGTAATTATATTAAATTTTTGTTTAAATAATCTTTTACCCCAGTTTTTAATTGTTTCTAATTCATTAAATTTTGTCTTAATAAGTTTTTAATTTAGTTTTTAATTGTTTAATTGCTGACGTTCACAAAATATGTATGTATTTGGTATGTGATAATAAAGATTATTATTATTATTATTATTATTATTATTTCTATATAATAGGCATAAAATTCGAGTAGTGCCCCGTAATAAAACATCTTGTGAAAAATAGTACTTTTCAAAATACCTTTGCTAACAATTTTTAAAATTTTAATGAACTCGTTCATGGGCTAACTGGTGCTACATTGCCACAATTAATGAATTTAATTAGACCGTAGGTTTTGTATATTTTCTCAAAATTTAAAAAAAAAAATAGCTCTTATTTCTTTTAAAAATTCCTCCAATTTCCATAAAATTTTCCCAAATCCTCCAATAGTGTACAAAAATTCCCTTAGTAAAACTTCCTTCAAAAGTGGCATACATTTAAAAATATTTTTTTTAAAATGTAAATATTTATTGAAGCAACATTAAGCAGCAGCATTAACCTCTTAAAATATAAGTTTATGATCTTGTTTCTTACTACTATACAACACCTTTCCCGTTGATGTACACTCTTAATTGTGGTCGTTATACTTGGGAATAGGATGACCACCAGCATAACAATGACTCAAGTAAATCTGACGCATATCAGATGTTTCCCAAGTATAACGACTTCGAAGATGGTCAAAAACGGGTGGGTAATTTAAAATTATTAAGTTAGCACCAACCAATTTTAAACCGACTTCACAACTTGGTCCTTATTTTAATAAACTATATGATATATTTAATACATAAATAACAGTATATTACTTACGATAAATTACTACTAGAATGATTAAGCACCATCTCATTTTTATTCAAAAGTTAAATAAGCGGCAATATCATAAATCCAACCATGTAGTATTGCGTTTAAACTTTGCTGGACTAAGGGCCGGTTATACAAACCAAGTTTAAACTTCGATTTAGCTAAACTGACTTATAACCATAGAAAGAACAATTTTAGACACTATCCATGTTGTAGTTGACAAAGTCTGTTTGTGATAAAATGTCAGTTTAGCTAAACCGAAGTTTAAACTTGGTTTGTACAACCGGCCCTAATAAAGGTAAACAAAAGTTATAATTTGAATGACGACACAAAAAACCATAGAGAAACAAGAGAGTTTTATGGTCAAAATGAAAAATACATAGGTACAATTTAAATTATCAAGAAAGTATTTTGTTTAAAATAATTCTAATATTTGCGTTTTATAATAAGCACATTATAAAACAAAAAATTTGGTTTTTTAATGTTGCTGAATTGCTTCATTATTAAACCCAAAATTTTATTCTATTAGGTTGGTTATCCAGATGCAAAAAGATGAGTTCTTCCCTTTCAATGCAAGGTAACATTTTTACAAATTTTACTATTATAAACTATCGGGGGACATTTTTTTGTAGAGGGAATAACTACACCTTTTCACTACACATTTTTTTGTAGAGAGAATAACTACACCTTCCACATTTAATTCAGAATGTGCAATTTTAATTTCAGAAATCATCAATTGTATTTCAGAAAGAACCAAATGTAATTCAAAAAGCATAAATTTAATTTCAGAAATAACCAATTTAAGTTCAGAAAGCATCAAATGAATTTCAGAACACTAATTTAATTTCAGAAAGTATCAGTTGAATTTCAGAAAGGAGGAATTGTAATTCAGAATACGTCACTTAAATGACAGAAAATACATTTTTTAACAATGAATTTACTGACATTTTTAAGTGAAGTTTTCTAAATTACAATTGCTCCTTTCTGAAGTTCAACTGATACTTTCTGACATTAAATTGATGATTTCTGAAATTAAGACGTGCGTTTCAAATTCACAAATCTTCGAATCTGTGCTCCTAGAAGCTCGTATAAGGCATCTCCGTTGAGCTCCCGCAAATTCTACTAAGTAGCACATCTACATAAGGGCCCCATCGTATATTAAAACTAAGCGTAATTTTGAAAACTACAAAAATGGGGCTACAAACGTATTATGGTTTCATTTAAATCGGTTATTTCTTTGTATCAAAAATCTTTGTACTATTTAATTTTGATTTTTTTTTCGACTACGGATACATTTTTTGGTTTATATGCATTACGTGGTCTATGCCAAACTATAATACGTTTATTTACCATGGTTTTTTAAGCTTGTAAATGATTAAAATTGCAACTTACGTTTTTCCCTAATATAGATGTGCTCGTTTAAAGATTTAAATGTACAAAGAAAACACCAAAAATACTATTTCACCATATTTTTATTATTTCTGGCATCAGTACCACTTCTATATATCACAAACATTATCCTACATATTTTTAATCATAGTTATTGATGTATTACTCCGTATTTTTACATATTTTGTTAAAATTTCGAAAATAACTGACATTTAGAAAGATGACTTTTCACGAACTTTTGAGAGCACAGAACATCATTTATGAATTTGAAACGCCCCTCTTAATTTGATGCTTTCTGAATTTTAATTGATGATTTCTGAAATTAAAATCGTACATTCTGAATTAAATGTGGAAAAGGTGTAGAAGAATTGGAGAAACTAAATCAACGGTTACATTTTCTCAAAAACGCCTAGGTATTCATCGAGGTATTCATTTAATATTAAATAAGTAAATTTTACAAATGTCATTATTCAATATGTCTGACCTAAATTTATTTTTTACTTTAAAAAGTCAATGTTGCCCATCCAATAAAAATAAAATTTAAAGTTAAGTTTTTAATTCAAATGAAAAATGCTTTTTAATACAGCGTCTTTAGTGCAACTTCTTTCCCCTTTACCTCATAGTCTTTATCTCCGAGTTCACCTAATTGAAAATTATGGTTTATACAACTCTAGCTCTTACCTCAAGTTGGATCAATATACCTACATAACCTTCCTAGTAATATGTTTTATACTACTCGCATAATTTGTTGTCTAAAATTGACCTATAATCACTATTTCAGCCATTTTTATTTTAACAACTTAAACAGAATACTCGGTTTGTTTATTTTGACATTTTTAAGGTTAAAATGCATAGCCAACTTTATACAGGCAGACGCACTTTACACCTGCATCTACCTCACGGTTCTTTGTGAATTGTTTGTATATTGTTTATTATCCGTCAGACGTCAGAAAACTATTGTCGTAAAACGTCAAAAAAAGGCTGCGGAGGTAGATGGACGTCAAGGTGTAAAGTGCTTCGGCCTGTAATGACGTTGGTCCCGTTTAAAGATCCTTAATAGAAAGATACGCCTATACTAGGCAGCTTTTGATTGGTTGACACCTTTTGCCCACTTTACAGTATGGCCAAAAACTTACATTTTGTCATTTTGACAATTTTATTTCTGTTTTAAATGCCACAATATCAAAAATCTATTTTTAACCACAGATAATGAAACTTTTTAAATTTTAGACCTTCCTGTGAAATGGACAAAAAGTCATAGAATAAACTAATGTTAAACAATGGTTAAACCAAATAGGAGTTTACTTGATAAATAGTTAAACAATGGATACCATAGAATAACATCGTATTGGCGCTACTTTGTTTTAAAGGTACTTTAGTCCCGTTAGGATAAAATAATTTGGTAGTTTAAATGTTAAATACGTAGTTTAAATGTTGATTGCGTAGTTCAAATGTTACTGCTAAGAAATCATACCTTTTAGTCAGTGACCTAACCATAAAAGATAAAATAGTTGGGGTAAAGACTATGAGAGACGGAGGTAAAGATTTTCTGTTTAAACGCCGAATGTCATTCAAAAATATTTATCTTGGAAGACTATAGTGGGATTCACAATGAAAATTAGCTTGCATGCGGTAAGAATTAAGGTAGCTTGTAAGAGCTTGAAATATGTATTGGGATATACCATTCACAATGAATTAGCGTGTAAGAGCTCATGCAAGCTAATTCATTGTGAATGGTATATCCAAAATACATATTTCAAGCTCTTACAAGCTACCTTAATTCTTACCGCATGCAAGCTAATTTTCATTGTGAATGAAGCTTATGAGGTAAAGAAGAAAGACGTTGGAGTAAAGACTTTGTTTAAACCGTGCATAATAGATAATAAAGCAAATATAAAAGATAGTAAACAAAAATCGTTTTGTAAGGTGTTTTGTATCACTTGTCTACCTGGACGCGTGTTAAAAAACGTTCCTTATAAAACTCTATGTTTTAATATACTATGGGGTGTATTCTGTAATTTTTTCGTTAAAAGTTAAAATTTTAAAGGTTGTCACGTTGGGGCGCACATGAATTCATCCTCCCTAATTAGTTTTACCCCTTGTCACCACCCGCTGTGAAAAAGGTAGCACATTAATTCATCCGGGGACCAAGATAATCCTGTAAAGGGTTAATCCCTTTTAGGAAGGTATTTAGGTAATAAAAATAAATAAAATTATACGAAGTAAAATTATAACCAATGGTCGAGACCAAGAACTTATGCGTAGAAGATGTTAGGTTGATCAGAAATACAATTCACCAGGCAAGAAGATAAAAAAAAGAAAACTGCTAGAAAAGCCCAGGAATATCTACTTACAGCTGTAATTAGAATTGTTATGTTTTCATTTGCAACAAATTTAAAATTCCTTATATAAGCTAGTGTTTCTACACTTTTTAGCAGCAAAACTTAACATAACCTACCTAACCGTGTGTCCCCCAGTGTAGAAGTATCTCCTAGTGTTTTTTAGAGCGTTCTCATTTTATTTTTGTTTAATATATGGAGTTTATTTTGACAAAATATTATTTTTATTTTATTCTCAGGTAGTTTTACTTATTTTCTCAGATACCAACCCTCCATGGCCTGCCGGATGAATTAATGTCCTCCGCCGGATGAATTCAGGATCGCCCGTCACGTTGACGTAAAACGCTTGAAAACTGTTTTGAAGGCCGTTAGAAATTTTAATGGCCCTTTAAAATTTAAATTTGACTTACAGAATACACCTCTATTTAATTTAAAATAAGATATTTTACCATAACTCAAAAACTATAGTAACCTCAAACAACAACATATAGTTCATTTTTTTGTATAGAGAGAGCTTCGTACCACACCATAAAAATTTACACACGTTTAAATTTTTCAGCAGAAGATAGAATTCTATCTTATGCTTCGACAGCTTAGCTGTCGAAATACGTACTCAGATTTTTCTAAATAAAGTGTGGTTTGGAGAGAATCTTTGTTTTTTTTGTGCCACATATTGTATATTATTTGTTTAATTAATAAAACAATATATTTAATTAAGAATTTAGTCTGTTTAAAAAAATGTTTGAATTTAGTTCAAAATTAGAATCGGAGGCTTATTCATTCGACGAGTTGCATCATATGTAAAGATTACAATTAAGCCAGAAGAAGCTCGTATACTGGCATGTTAACATGACAAAACGTTGACAATTAAAAAAAATCAAAAACTGTTAAAATTTTGTTTTCATTGTTTAAGATGTGCGTTTCAAATTCACAAATCTTCGAATCTGTGCTCCTAGAAGCTCGTATAAGGCATCTCCGTTGAGCTCCCGCAAATTCTACTAAGTAGCACATCTACATAAGGGCTCCATCGTATATTAAAACTAAGCGTAGTTTTGAAAACAACAAACGTATTATGGTTTCATTTAAATCGGTTATTTTTTTGTATCGAAAATCTGACTTCAAAAATCATTATACTATTTTTGATTTTTTTTTCGACTATGGATACATTTTTTGTTTTATATGCATTAGGTGGTCTATGCCAAACTATAATACGTTCATTTACCATGGTTTTTTAAAGCTTGTAAATGATTAAAATTGCAACTTACGTTTTTCCCTAATATACAGGATGTCCAAAAAATGGCGCATAAACGCGATGGTACGTTGTTGGAGCATGTCTAGGGAGCCCCAGAAAATTGTTAAAAAAAATCTATCTCATATACCCTTGGAAATATGAGGCCCCAAAGTGCGAAACTTTAAATGCGTATATCTTGAATATAACAGCACATATTATCGAAACAAATGGTTTAATACAAAGCTACATTATATCCTAAACTATTCAACCATTTGTTTATTTATTAAATGGTCGATTTACATTTTTATAATCAATTTAATTTTACAAAATTTTTATGAAATGAAGCTGACAACAACGTCAATAAAATCTAGTGCAAAAGTGTATATTCAAGACTCATAAATGGGATTTTTAGACCTTTAGATGGGATTTTTAGATGTATTTTCCTAGACTGTGTTGCCGAATTTATGCAACTTTGTTCGCATTTTTCTTGATGAATATAACAGAAGGATTTTTTTTTGACAATTTTCTAGGGGTCCCTGAGAATGCCCCAAGAGCGTAGCATCGCGTTTATGCGCCGTTTTTTGGACACCCTGTAGATGTGCTCGTTCAAAGATTTAAATATTCAAAGAAAACAACAAAAGTACTATTTTACCATATTTTTATTATTTCTGGCATCAGTACCACTTCTATATATCACAAACATTATGCTACATATTTTTAATCATAGTTATTGATGTATTACTCCGTATTTTTACATATTTTGTTAAAATTTCGAAAATAACTGAAATTTAGGAAGATGACTTTTAACGAACTTTTGAGAGCACAGAACATCATTTATGAATTTGAAACGCCCCTCTTAACATAACAAAGTAGACGTTAAGCATAACCAAAGTTTTATTTATGCCAAAAAACAATAAGTTTTCTGGTGGCCATTTTGAATTTGTTGAGTGTAAATTTACAGAGCAGACAACCAATTTGCATAGCTGATTTTTAAAGGTAAAGGAAATTAACTCACTTTATCAAAAAAAATAAACTATAATTCAAATTTCTTGGTATTATATGCTTCCGCATTCGAAGAAGAAAAATGCAAATGAATAATAAATTTGTCAAGTTCTTTTAAACTCGCACAAAAGTTAATTTATTTCTGAACTCTAAACCCACAAATTAAGTGCATTGCACCAATTAAATTAAAGAAAAATTAAAAGGACCTAATAATTGGCAGAAAATGTTTTTTTTTTTAATAATAATAAGAACGAAATATGATTTTTTCTCCGTTGTGTATTATTATTAACCAAGGTAGAAAAGAGGATCATTATTGACCTAGCGCAAAGATTGCGCGTAGTCAATAATGACCTTCTCTACCGTGGTTTATATACAATTTTTTTCACTACTAGCATTTTCTTAAAAAATGTTAATTTAAAAATATGTTCAATTTTTATCAAAACTCTGTATATGATTTTTACAAAATATTAATCGAAGTTATTAATGACGTTACATCAATCAAAACAATAAAAAGTTCTTCAAATGGGTGTTTTTTCCAAAATAACTCATAATTTGCACGTAAATGGCGTAAATGATTTAAATAATTTGATGGTCACTGATAAGGAATTTGTAAATATAGTGATAATGATAGAACACTGACACAGCTACAGAAAAAGTGCGACATGTTTACAACTGTACAATTTTTTTTTCGTTAAAATATTTGTGCAATAAAATGTTTTGAAGTATTTTAAAGTAGTTATGTTTTCAAAATAAAAAAATCTTCGTCAAAAACTCACAAAAACTGCTGTAAGTACCGTTCTATTTATGATAAAACCTTGACATATGTTTTGACATTTCATTATTGTACAGTGTACATAGACATGGAAATTATTATTGACCAAGGGAGAGAAATGTGATTTCTCTGGTAGAAAATCTGTCAAAAATTGCCTTTTCTGTAGGTAGTAGTGAAAAAAATGATTTTTTTTAATATCCGAATTAAAGCTTGTTACGCATTTTTTGCAAATATGCATTACTTTCTCCACTTGTTATAAAAACAACTATTACGCGCAGTATTTTTTCGTG